>OY751352.1:15002939-16251158 GCA_963564715.1 Catocala sponsa
AGCCTCATCGTGCCCTAATCTTAATATATAATTACAATAATTATATTACCTTTTATTTAAACTCAAGCAGAAGAGGTACTTATTGCAGCAGCATTGTACACATAGTTAGAACCATAGTTTAAACCAAAACTGTTAGTTTATAAGTTTTATACTGTCTAAACTATGTTTTGTTTTGTGTGCCTTACTAAATCCTTATTAATATTATAAATTCTAAAGTAACTGTGTCTGTCTATCTGTCTGTCTGTCTGTCTGTCTGTTACCTTTTCACGGCTAAACTACTCAACCGATTTAGATGAAATTTGGTACAGATATAGTTTAAAACCTGGGGAAGGACATAGGTTACTTTTTATTCAAGTAGGTACCATGCGGGCGGAGCCACGCGCAAAAGCTAGTAAATAAATAAATACTGAGGTTATGCCCAGCAGTGGGTCAGTTTATAAACTATGTTGATATACTTACGCTAGATTGATATCCACCAGTGGGCACTATAGCAGTGTCTTTCTTTGCAAATGGTGTGTGACCAGGCGGGTAGTATACTGCCGGGCCGGCCACGTTCCTGCTGCTGCCAATAGCCGGGGCTGGTTTGGCAGGGGTGGCAGGAGTGGCAGGACCGTCTCTCGTGTCCCTCGTGTCCCTGGAGTGGACGTTGGAGCTGTTCTGGGACTCGTGGACTTCGATGCGACGGCGGACTACTCCGTCAGGCTGAGTTGGGAAACGCTGCGGATGATATAATTTAAAATGTAGTTTTTGCAAGCTTAGTCAGGCGAAAATTAGGTATTATCCTTACTAATATTATAAATGCGAAAATGAGTTTGTTTGTTTGTTTGTTACGCTTTCACGCCTTAACTACTCAACCGATCAACATGAAATTTTGCATACACGTTGTCAGGGGTACAGAATAGGACATAGGGTACCTTTCATCCAGAAAAAATAACTGTTGCAAAACCTACCTAACCTACATTTACGCGAGCGAAGCCGCGAGTGAAAACTTTAGTTTTAACTAGTATAATAATTATATAATAATATACATGGATAGATCAAATGCACAATTTTGTCACAAGCGTCAGGGTGTTTCTTAACAGTGGGGTAAGTTTCAAATAATAATTATTGATATAAAGAGATATTACAAATAAATATTAAGTAACATATAGCAGCGATAGCCTAGTGGGTGACCGTTGGACTGCCACGCAGAGGTCTCGAGTTCGAACCCAAGGCGCGCATCTCTGACTTTTCGGAGTTATATGCGTATTAAATAGTTAATTATCGCTTGCTTTAATGGTGAAGGAAAACATCGTAAGGAAACCTGCATGTCTGAGAGTTCTCCATATAAATGTTCTCGAAGATATGTGAAGTTTGCCAACTCGTACTAGACCAGCGTGTTGGACTATGGCCTAACCTTTCTCACAGTGAGAAGAGACCCGTGCCCAGCAGTGGGACAGTTTAATACAGGGCTGATATTATAAAAAGTAACATATTAATATTATTACTATTTACTATACTACCTTGACATTGAGATTATTTATTATAGAGCAAAAAAACAAGGCGAAAGCAGTGATAGCCTAGCGGGAAACCATTGGACTGCCACGTAGAGATCTCGAGTTTGGGTTTAAATATTTATTCTCATAAGGAATTATAATACAATTCACTTAACATGAGAACATAATTAATACTAATAGAAAATAATAAACTTGAGAGCATACACATTAGCGGTAGTAAAATAGTAATGTTTTAACTGCGACCCGAGCAGCGATAGCTCAGTGGGGAGACCAACAGACTGCAATGCAGAGAGTCTCGGGTTCGAACCCACGTCGCGCACCTCTGACTTTCGGAAGTTATATGACTTTTCGAAATTATGTGCGTATTGATTGACAATTATCGCCTGCTCCGTGCCTCGGAAAGCACGTTAA
Organism: Catocala sponsa; assembly: GCA_963564715.1. Classification (NCBI taxonomy): domain Eukaryota; kingdom Metazoa; phylum Arthropoda; class Insecta; order Lepidoptera; family Erebidae; genus Catocala; species Catocala sponsa. The sequence continues at coordinate 15,004,847 of OY751352.1, forward strand.
GCCGTTGGTCCCGGCTGCCATGAACATCTATGGCAGTCGTTATTGGGAGAGTGTCGACACAAAAGATCCCACTGGGTCGAAGTGTCGCCGGTCTGTACTGACTGGCCCCCACATAAGATAAGATAACTGCGACCCGCACTGTCACAGTCGAGCGAGTTCGATCCCAAGGACGCGCATCCCAAGCGATCTCTGACTTTTCGAAGTTATATGCGTATTAAATAATTAATTGTCGCTCGCTTTAACGGTGAAGGAAAACATCGTGAGGAAACTTGCGTGTCTGGGAGTTCTACTGATCTCGAAACTGTGTGAAGTATGCCAACCCGCAGTAGACCAGCGTGGAAGCCTACGGTCTAACTCTTCTCCTGCTGAGAGCCCGAGGTCCATGCCCATCAATGCCACAATTTACAAACAGGACTGATATTTATAAAATATACATTTGAAAAATACCCGGCCTCTTATGAGGTTTGCTCAGAAACATGGGTCCAACGTAAAGAGTTCCTTCAAGAGTTTCAGCAAAAAATAACTCTGAACAAATAGTTTTCCACTAAGAAATGTTCCATCAAAATCGATCTATCCATTTAGGAGCTAATATTCTACCACATACACACAACACCATCTAGCCCAAACTAAACAGAGCTTGTACTATGAGTACTAGACAATGGATAAACACACAAATATACTTACAGCTTCAGGGAAATCAGCTAGCAGGTCGTCTAGTTTCTTCGGAGGTTGTTGGGTGCCCGGCGACGGGGTGGTGGGGCGGGGGAACGGCCCGGGGGAGGGGGAGGGGGAACGGTGCGAGGGGTGGGAGGGGTGAGAGGGGTGCAGGCTGTGCGGGGGCTGCGGGGAGGGGGGGTAGCGCTGCGTCGTGTTCTGCGATGAGTACGTCGTCTCCGAGAATTTGTATGATGATGGACCCTGGCAATATAATTAAATGTTTTAAAGGTAATTGTAGTATCTCGGTTATATTTAAGCGATGCAACTCCAACGCCTCATCCGCAAGGCCTCCCCTGTGGATGAGGCCTCGGAGTTGCGATCTATCGGCTATGGGTTCGAATTTGACAGCACAGATGACGTGGTGAATTAAGTGTTTTGTGGGTTCAGTCACTTATGTTGCTCATTGTACCATTCTTGTATTTTACAAATATGGGAAAGAAAATATCATCTTCCTCAAAAACTAACTACTCAACCAAAAAATCTCTTTCACTGTTAGAAAGCTTCATTATCACCGAGTAACATGGGCTAAATTTTATTTAAAAAAATGTAATGTTACTAACTTGACCTAACCTACTTTTACGCGAGCGAAGTCGCGGGCAAAAGTTGGTAATAGATTAATTAATAATTATAATAATACTAGCTGTCCCGGCAGACGTTGTTCTGTACACAAGAAAAAAAAAACATTTCTATACCATTGTCGAATCCACTTGAACGCACACAAATAGTTTCATCAAAATCGGTCCAGCCGTTTAGGAGTTCAGTGGCATACACACGTACAGTAGAATCCTAATCCTAACTAATATTATAAAAGCGAAAATGAGTTTGTTTGTTTGTTACCTTTTCACGCCTAAACCACTGAACCGATCATCCTGAAATTTTGCATATACGTTGTCAGGTGTATAGAAACGGACATAGGCTACCTTTCATCCTGAAAAAAATTACTGTTCCCGAGGAAAACAACAATAATGTTCTTATGATAATAGATGGCGCCACGTATCTTTCGAATCATGATTGAATTATATTATTACAAGCAGAGTACAACCCGAATTGATTGTCAAATTCTAAATAAACGCGAGCGAAGCCGCGGGCAAAAGCTATTTATATATATAAAGATTCTATCACATACACACAACACCATCTAGCCCTAACTAAGCAGAGCTTGTACACACGGTTACACATCAAGTTAGACATCCTATATACGCATAACTACGCTACATACGAAATAGAGAATTGTCGGAAAGGGTCAGTGCATAGTGGTGTCCATGTAATGGTAAAGATAGAGCGAAACAGAAACATAACGCACTCTCTCGCACGATTCACAGCGTTCAACTTCTAATAGTTCAAACTCCAAACAGTCTAAGTTGATGTGTCGTGTGTACTATGGGTACTAGACAATGGATAAACATACATAATATATACCTTTTTTGTAGATACATACATATTATACATAGAAACACCCAGACCAAGACAAACATCCATGCACACAAATGTTTGACTTGTGCGGGAATCGAATTAGTAGCAATGAAGAGTAGCGATAGCTCAGTGGGGAGACCAACAGACTGCAATGCAGAGGGTCTCGGGTTCGAACCCACGTCGCGCACCTCTGACTTTCGGAAGTTATATGACTTTTCGAAATTATGTGCGTATTGATTGACAATTATCGCCTGCTCCGTGCCTTGGAGAGCACGTTAAGCCGTCGGTCCCGGTTGCCATGAACATCTATGGCAGTCGTTATTGGGAGAGTGTCGACACAAAAGATCCCACTGGGTCGAAGTGTCGCCGGTCTGTACTGACTGGCCCCCACATAAGATAAGATAAGGTAGTAGTAATGAAACAATATTTGTATGTAGATTTTCTGTAAGATGGCGTAGCTTTGCGCCTGCTTCTTTATATGTTGTGGTGTCGCACGCAGGGTCTATGAGACCTCTGCTTACCCCCTGTGGTATACAAGTGTTGTGTTGATACGTACATGCGGTGGATGTCCATTGTGCGGCTCGGCCGGGAGCACTTTGGTCTCGTTGACGGGACTCGGGTACACCATGCGCTCACTCGAACGGTCTACACAAAACATATTATATACAGTGTGACTGGTTAAACATTGGTTAATTTATTGTCAGACGTAACATATAAATAAGAAATAAAAATAAAATCTGTATAACCTGCAAAGAAAACCTTTATGAAAATTTGTATGATATATCCATAAAATGTGGACACTGCGCACACAGCTGTCGAGGCTAATGACCTTTGATAAGAAAATGGCGGGCGGGGGTGCAAATTCTGGAGAGTGCGGGGTGCGGTAGCGGGAGGCGGGGCAGAGGTTTTCTTTAACTTTGGCAGTTTTTATTGGATAACTAGGTCAAATTTTAAGTACCTAGTTTTTAGATATTCGGGTCCAGAATCGAGTACTGAATTAAAAAAAAAAAAAAAAAGTTTCCTCACGATGTTTTCCTTCAACATGTCCAGTCTTTTACCAATCAGCCTGTATATTTAGTTATTGTTTTATAACTAGTTAAAGCAAGCAGCTTCGCTTGTGTTCTAAAGTGTCAACATTTTTGGGCAAAGCCTTGCCGAGACCACGCTAGCCCAATGCGGGTTAGCAGGTGATTAATCTGTTAATCGCTGGAATGTCAGACATGATTGAAATCCCATTATGTTTGGCCGCCGGCGTACCGCTGTGACTAATAGGTTAAATCGGCACCCTGTATGTATATTGTGGTGTATCAATAATAAGCTGGTGGCACTTACCATCAGACCTGGTGACGGTCCTGTACTCCCGGATGCTGGAGTTGCAGTGTGAGCAGTACTGGCAGCCGCCGGGAGGGGGCGACACTGGCGGGAGAGGCGATCTGCTCAGGGTACTGCAACGAAATTGAAATTTAAATATTTTAATGCCGTAAAATAATTTAAAGTACTATTTGGACACGTTAAAAATGTTAATAACACTGAAAAAATGTTAATAACACTGAAAAAATGTTAATAACACTGAAAAAATGCACTAACTTTCATCGAATAGTATAGAACTATGAGAAGACCAATTAATCTAGCATTTTGATATAGGTAAATCGATGTCTTTAACTAGAATTTCCTAGCTCAAAAACACGATATTGTGATTTTGGCTCGATCAGAATTATTTTTGTAAAACACCTCTGAAAATTTACTATTTTTGAAATTACAAGGAAGTTACACTATCATTATCCTTAAAGGAATTACTCAAATATATTCGTAACATCAATATTAGTAGTTTGCTAGCTCATTATTTCCATAACTAAAACGAAACAATTATTTGGCCCGTGTAGGGCTCGAACCCACAACACTCAGCGCATTGGCAATTGCGAGGCGATCACTTAAAACACTGCACTATCCGTGCAGACAAACACGATCGCTCGGATTGTGTGTGTAATGTTTTTTACGCATTCGAATAATACAACAAAACGACACCGGGCGTCGCTTCGCCTCAGCTATAATATTGGGAACTAGATTTTATTTTAAACCAAAGTTCGGGCAGTGCATTATATGTAAAGTTCACTAGTATTAGTAAAGTTTTGGCGGTTGCCCAACAATGGGCTACTCACGTCAGACAGTAGGTACAACACCTGTCGGATTAGTATTTTAGCTAGTATTAAGATTAGCAGCAGCGATAGCTCAGTGGGGAGACCAACAGACTGCAATGCAGAGTCTCGGATTCGAACCCAAGTCGCGCACCTCTGACTTTCGGAAGTTATATGACTTTTCGAAATTATGTGCGTATTGATTGACAATTATTATTATCGCCTGCTCCGTGCCTCGGAGAGCACGTTAAGCCGTCGGTCCCGGCTGCCATCAACATCTATGGCAGTCGTTATTGGGAAGTCAGTGCCCTCTAATATCCTGACACTGGTCTAGCCTTAGGGTATCGTTAGCCTTCGGGTTGCGGAGGTCAGATGGCAGTCGCTCCGTGTAAAAACTGATATCCAGTCAAATCCGGTTAGACTAGAAAGCCGACCCTATGTGACTTGGGAATAATAAAGGCTAGGGAGAAGAAGATTAAGTATTAAGATTTGGGTGTGTCCCAACAGTGGGCTACTCACGACATATTCTCCTCCTCGGTGACGTATGTAGTGTGGTGATGGTGATCAGGTATGGGCACGGTGGTAGGATCCTGTCCCGCAGGCACTTCGTACGTGTAAGTCTTCACCGTTGTGGTCACCTTGTTCATCGGAGTACCTCGGGGCAGCTGATAGTTCAGATAACAAGACATTTAGTGCGAGTCACGTTTTAAATCAATCGTTTCCCAGGTTCGATACCTGCATATTATTGAAAAGGCAACCAACCATCTCATTAAAACTAAAATGAACATAGATATGTCGCAGGCAATTTGTATGATTCCGCGTTTTACAAACGGCGTCGTCCGTTTAAAAACGCTCGCTGTTTTAAAATATGCCGAAGGCAAAATGTAAATTGCCTTGTCACTTTATAATGTGCCACAACATTTGATAGACAATTCAACAGCATAACGAGCACCTTTACGCCTCAAATCACTGCATTCCGTCTCAGAAGGGTTAGGTTATGTTAGGTTCCTTCTTAAACCCACCCAAAAATATGAGCCCCGCTAAGCCGGCGCGACGATAGTAGCAAGGCGACCACTTCAACCACTACGCCATCCGTGCAGTCAAAAATAAGACAAGTAAGAAGACTGGACTGCACGGACATACTTGCGCACTATAATAACTTCGTGATTGGTCGTCGAGATCGAAATTCGGTCTGTGGGACAGTTTACTTCCAATCACTCATCAACCCAAAACAATTATAATAGACAACATTTAAATCTTTGGGTGGATGTGTGGAGTGATAAGAATGGACAGCATTAGGAATGAACACGTAAGAGGTAGTCTGAAAGTGGTGCCTATAGACGAGAAGGTGAAAGGAAATCGTTTGGCTTGGTATGGACATGTTATGCGAAGAGATGATACGTATGTAGGTAAGCAAGTGATGAATATGAGGGTAGAGGGACGAAAAGGGAGAGGAAGGCCAAGGAAAAGATGGATGGACTGTGTGAGGATGGATATGAAAGGGAAAGCAGTAAATGATCAGATGACGGGTGACAGAGAAGTATGGAAGCGAAGGACATACTGCACCGACCCCAAACAAATTGGGACCAGGGCAAGAGGATGATGATTTAAATCTTTGGGTATCGGAGCTGTGTAAAATTCAATTTAGAATAAGATGCATTTTTGTACTGGATATAATGTTTATGGAAGACAAATTGTAAAAATGCCAATAAAATATTATTATTATTTCTTACGGTGCCAGCGGAAGGTGGTTGGTGGCAATGGTTGCAGACGGAGACCACCGGGGGGACCACTTGGGGGACCGCCGGGGATATCTGTGACGGCACCACGCGGGACTCTGCAATATTAAAACAAATATTTATTAGACAAAGATATCAAAAGTTTTACTTATGGGGTCTGTTAGCCCTTATCTTAACATTCAAACAACGGACTCAAAGAAAACCCAGACGAATATTAAAATTTTTAGACCCTTAAAATAAAAAGGTTGGTAAGGTTACTAAGATTGCGAGAACCTCAAAATTTTAAAATTGTTTCATGTTAAAATGAACGAAAAAGAAAATGAAAATCACTAGAAATAATTTCTGAATTACAAAGAACATCCAGCCTCGAAACAACCATTTGTAGAGCATACAATTTTTTGTCCCGTGTGGGAATCGAACCCACAACACGAGGCGAAGTGGCAATAGCGTAGCAGCCACTAACCACTACGTCATCAGATTGATGCCTCTTGGCTTGTATTTCTAAGGCACTCACCAGTTTTCTCCTCCCGGTACATCTCTTGGCGCAGCTCCTGTGCCCGGGTGATACTGGGCGGCGGGCTAGAACTCCAATTCGACGACTCCAGGCGTTCCTCACGCTTTAGGGTCGAATACCCACTGGATGGGGCCTTTCCTGGAGTACTGGTAACATCAAACATTAAATTAGATGTTAAAGAATATAATATTGTCTTCTGTTTACGCGAATGTTATTCATTGAAATTAAACTACTATATACGGATTTTATCGCGTTGTTTATTTGACACTTTATTATTTTTTAAAGTTTAAAGTGTAAAATTTAAAGTGTAAACATAAATAGTATAATAGTATAGTAATAGTATAAATAGTTTTAATAGTTTCAATAGTTTCAATAATTTAATTAGCTTAAAAATTTGTAAAGTTTAATAGTGATTATAGTAGTGTAACAGTTTTTCAAAATTTTGTAATAGTGTCAAATAAACAACGCGATAAAATCCGTATATAGTAGTTTAATTTCAATGAATAACATTCGCGTAAACAGAAGACAATATTATGAAAAAGTGTATTTGTTAGATTGTTTTAAGTAGAACAGGACAACGTACCCGGATGATATTTTACAAAGAGATAGTTTATGAAGTCATATTTTATCATTACGACATGACCACTTCCCTAAAACAATCTAAGAAGGAAATTTGAAGAAGTCAGGAGAGAAAGGGGAAGAAGTTGTTTATCAAACGATAATATTTACGACCTGTATCAAACAATTGAAGAATAACGTGGCAATCGAGTCATATCAAGAGATTAAAACAGAAATCAAAAAACAGAAAGATTGTTGATGATGATTTTTCTTTAAAACTACAAGTACCAAGCTATAGATATAAGCTAGATCAATATACATAAATATTTACGCTCGCTTGTAGTCAAATGAAGTGCTCTCAGCTGTGTCGGATGTGTAGCCATCTGGAAAATAAATATATACATCTTTATTTAGCATATAAATATATTGTACCCCTTTTTACGAAAATTGCGCGGACGGAGGAGTATGAAATTTGGCACAGTTAAAGTTTATATGGAGAAGGAGAGGCGAATACTAATATTTTTTATAAAATATGCATTAGAAATACATTAAATTAATGAAAAAACACTACACGCACCAACCATGCATTTGACACAAGCAGTCGAATCACGTTCGTAGTACTTCGACATTGTTCGTCTGACGTCGTACAATTCTTTGTAACTATGGTTACCTATACCTTATTTAATGTCATATGTAATAGATTATTAAACCTACATTACTGGAAACTAAAAGGAAAGTCAGTATTCCACTATGACGTTCATAAGTGTTACTTTGTGACTTAAATGAATAAATGATTTTTGACTTTGTCTTTGACATTAATATTATATGCATATGCATTGGCGTATGTCAAGGTCGCAGGTTCAAATCCTGCTGCAGAAACTATTTTTTTCCTGTTATAATTTAAACTTTAAACTTATATAAACTAGATGTTTCCGCGGTTTCGCCCGCGTTTATCGTTACTGCGCCGCCCCCGTGGGTCGTAGCGTGATGTTATATAGCCTATAGCCTTCCTCGATAAATAAGTTATTCAACACTAAAAGAATTTTTTAAATCGAACCTGTAGTTCCTGAGATTTGCGCGTTCAAACAAACAAACAAACAAACTCTTCAGCTTTATAATATTAGTATAGATGAGATACTAAGAACAATTTACTTACTTTTATAGAGCTGCCTCTCTTGGTCCTTCTGAAGGTCGTCGAGTAAAGAGTCCAGCTCTTCAACGTTCTGCGTCAGCTCCTTAGTAGCTCTAGAACTCTTCACTTTAGAGTAGCCTGGAAGATGATTTATTAATTTATTAAACACATATGAACAACATACTGTGTTTGCTATTTGTTATTGTTATTTTTCTTTTCTTATGTTATACTAGCTATTACCTGCGACTTCGTCCGCGTAGATTTTAACTAAAAAATGTTTGCCTCCGCGTAACCCTATTTTTTCTAAAATCAAAGTAGCCTAAGTTACTCCTTATAACATCAGCTGCCAGTGAAAATCCCGTCAAAATCGATTCAGCCGTTTCGGAGATTAGCCGGAACAAACAGACAGACAAACAAAAATTTTAAAAATAGATGTTTTCGTATATGTACCTTATATACTTTCATATGCATTAGATAAAAAGCTGTTATTTTGACATTACAAACAAACACTTCAATTTTATTTATTTGTATAGATTATTATTCTTGTTTATTTTTGTTTCTTCATATTCATTTGTGGAGGCTTGTTATTAGCAATATGTGTAGCCATTAAATGTATAGTTTCTAGAATAATATTAGTCTGTAAGCCTTCCTAAGATTAAATAAATAAATAAACATCGCAGTATAAACCAAATCGTTGTTCAGTTCAAACAAAGATATAGGAATTGAGATTCGTATCGAGAAGTACATAATTACATATATTGATATGGAGAAGCGTAACTGATTTTTAAAGTCACTAGCATATTTTAGTGCGAAAGTCTTCAGTTTCTGTGTTTTAAGAGCCATTTCACATTTATGGGCAAGAATCTAATAGTTCAGTCGTTAAATTGACAATCTTAGATAACATATTGATGGCATTGAACACATATAAATAATAGATCAACTCTTGATCTAGTATTTTTGTTTATAATAATAATAATAATATTCTACCACATACACACAACACCATCTAGCCCAAACTAAGCAGAGCTTGTACTATGGGTACTAGACAATGGATAAACATACATATATACATTTTTTTTTATAAATACATACGTATTATACATAGAAACACCCAGACCAAGACAAACATCAATGTTCGTGCACACAAATGTTTGACTTGTGCGGGAATCGAACCCGCGAGCTCAGGCGTGGCAGTCGGTTACACTAACCGCTACGCCATCGAGGCCGTTTATAATATTTACAAATACTAACTTGTATGTTTAGTATTTACCGATTCCCCGCTACTAGTTTTAAAGGTGAACTGCCGTACTTGGAGTAATTCTGTGTCGTGGGCAACTTTAAAATATTAAAACAAATAACGTAATTAATACTCGAAATCGAAAGTACTATTTGTGGATCATACAATTTTTTTGTCCCGACCGAGTCTCTACGCAGTGGCTTTGGCGAGGCGACCACTGAACCTTTTGACCGCTACGGACGTCCATTCACGTCAAATTAAACCGTGCTCACGACGCCCCCGACGGCATGGCACGTCGAAAATACGACTATTATACGTTCAAAATAAACTTACAAAAATATGTTTGTTGTGTTCCTTTTACCTATTATTTAAAACTACCTTAATCATCGCCTGGCGTAGGGGGCACGACGCTGCTTTTATGCTGTGGCGGTCAAAAGGTTAACCAGTACCCCATGGTCTTTTGACTGCTCACATGGCACATTGGTTTAAGTTTATAAAAACAATAGCTGAGCAGAGAAATTATAGACTGCACGCAGTGTTCTTGAGTCTATTCCATGCCTCCGATTAGCTAGGTATTGTATATGATTTTGTGAGTAGTAGAGCCCCGCTGATTTCAGCATGAATGGGCCAGCTCGACCGGGGAAGGACTACCCTCTCACAGAATATCGACGTGAAATAGCAGTATTCCTACTGTTGTGTTTCGTTCGGTGAGTGAGAGTATCGGAGCCCCAATCACCCCCTTATCCCCTTCACGCTCCTCCTTCTCACTTCCTTTCCTAAAGGGTTGGCAACGCGCAAGTGATGCCTCTGGTGTTGCAGGCGTCCATAGGCTACGGTGACCACTTACCATCAGGTATGCTTGTTTGCTACCTTAGTTGTATAAAACAATTATATAAGGTTAATTATCGCCCGCATTAACAATAAAGGAACACATCGTGAGGAAGGCAGGTCTGATAATTCTGGATAATGTTTTTAAAGATGAGTGAAGTCTGTCAACCCGCACTGGGCCAGCGTGGTGGACTATCGCCTACCCTACCAAGCCTACCCTTGGTCATATAGCGAAGAGGCCCGTGCCTAGCCGTGGGACAGTATATAAAACTGATATTATTGTTGTATTGGAAAAAATCCGGTCTAATAGATTTCACTATCAATCCGGATTGGACCATCGTGATGGATTCGACAGTCCAGTACGCTTGAACAATGAGAAGATTTAGGCTATCCTAACCCAGCAATGGAACGGTTTAATTAAATGATATATAGTAAATCACTACATATTATAAAACAAAGTTGTCTGCTTGTTCGTGATAAACTCAAAAACTACTGAACGGATTTTCATGCGGTTTTCACTAATAGACAGAGTGATTCATGAGGAAGGTTTAGGTGTATAATTTGTTAAGTTTTTGTATTACCCGTGCGAAGCCGGAGCGAATCGCTAGTTGAAAATAATAAACAATAATAGCTGGTTTAGACAGTGTCGTAAAATTCCTCAGCATCGCTGTCGAATAGGAAAATGCCCAGAACACTAGCAAATAAATAAAATAATAATGATGGCTTTGAATAAATTATATTGTCACGTAATCGACTCGCGGCGAGCGAGATGGTGGCATCACTAGTCCCCCTCCGAGCGGCGGCGGCCTCTATAAGTGGATCGCGCCCTGGTGGAGCCCTCCTTCCTTCCGCTGCGCTGCACTACTAAGTTAAGTGGTTCTTCCTAAAGGAACCACCTAGGAAGCCTTTAAGAACCACGCCCTGAGTCTTATTTGTGTAGCTTGCTTTAAGTGTATTTTATATACTCATTGTTATTAAAAGTGTGAATTGTTGTACTATCTTTGAATCATCTCTGCTTAAAGTAACCTCAAGACACCACGCCCCTACAGCGTGGCCTGTCGTAATCCTAACTTAACCCTTAAGGTTACAATATTTGACTTTGACTTATAGGTACTGACCTGGTGTTGAGCTGGAAGTCTCGTAGTTATAGGTCCTGGTGCCCTGTGTGATAGCCGGGAAGTCCCGTTCTTCACGCTCGTAGTAATATGAGCTGGAGTCTGAAGACTTGGGTCCAGAGCGAGGGGGGACTGTGAACTCCTAGAAATTAAGATATTCTGATAAGTATGTGAAAGGAAAGTTAGAGTAGTGGGAAGGACATTATATACAGCTAATCTTAAAGTCTTGAGCCCAATATCACTAGTCCTTACATATATGTATATATAATGGTGCCAATTCTGTTGTCACTAAATTCTCTAAGCTTAACTAAAAATCACTAAAATTTAGTTTAGTCCTCTCAAATGACATTTCGTATTCTGAAATCGTTAAAAGTGACAGGACTAAAAAAAGTTTTAGTGATTTTTAGTTAAGTTTAGAGAATTTTGTGACAACAGAATTGGCACCATTGTCATCCAATTTGCTTTAGTTTTTCTTTGACTCCTCGGATGGCGTAGTGGTTTAAGTGTTCGTCTTGTGACTTCCACTACGCCGAGTGTTATGGGTTCGTTACCATCCATACCATCCATGTTCTTTGTGTATGTTGTTTGAATGTTTGCAAAGTCACCGTGACAGAAACGGACTAGGAATTGTTTAAAAGCATAGTGTAAAACGTATTTAAATAATAAATTATTTGGTGATAGATGGCACTAAGAAAAGGCATGGCCTTCTCACACTGAGAAAAGGCATGTACCCAGCAGCATGACAGTTTAATACATGGCTTAGGTATATTATTATTAAGATGTTCCCGCGGTTTCACCCGCGTTTATCGTTACTGGTGCCGCCCCCGTGGGTCGTAGTGTGATGTTATATAGCCTATAGCCTTCCTCGATAAATAGGCTATCCAACACTAAAATAATTTTTCGAGTTCCATTCCCGCATAAGTCAAACATTTGTGTGCATGAAAATGGATGTTTAACATGGTCTGGGTGTTTCTATGTATAATATGTATGTATCTACAAAAAAAAAATAGTATATATGTATGTTTATCCGTTGTCTTGTACCCATAGTACAAGCTCTACTTAGTTTGACCTAGATGGTGTTGTCTGTGTGTGATAGAATATTTATTAGAATATTTATAAATCGAACCAGTAGGTAGTTCCTAAGATTAGGGCGTTCAAACAAACAAACAAACTCTTCAGCTTTATAATATAAGTATAGATTATATTAATGAGTAAAGCAGTAGCAGCCGCCCTATGTAATAAACCTTTTTAAGAAAACGATGACTAAACGAGCATCAAACCAATAGATTGCGCATTCATGAGATGATTCTTTCCATCTGAGTAATGTTGCTGACGTCATGGTATTGCACTTAGTCTGATGTTTATGCGTTTTTTATCGCTCAGTGATTTTGTATACATTAGGTACAAAGAGCCTTGTTGAAACCTTAGTAATGTGTGAATTCAAATGTGAGCTTGTGAGATTCGCGTTTACGACTTAACTAGTTGACCGATCATCATGAAATTTCGTATACACGTCAGGGGTACAGAAAAGGACATAGGGTGCTTATCTTAGCTGTTATCCAGAAATTTATTGATAAAATCCACATTTACGTGAGCGAAGCTGCGGGCATACAATATTAACTAGAAATTAAAAATGATACATACATAGATTCACGCCTGTTTCCCAGAGGGGTAGGCAGAGAGTACGGATTTCCATTTGCTACGATCCTGACACACTTCTCTGGCTTCATTCACTTTCATCACATTCCGCATACACGCCCGTCGGTTCAAGGTGCTCTTAACCTGGCCTTTGTCCAGAACGCCTCCGATCTGATCGAGAAACGTTCGCCTAGGTTTTCCTCTTGCGACTGTTCCATTCACACTAGCCTTATAAACTTTCTTAGTCAGTCTTTCCTCGTCCATTCTTTCTACATGTCCAAACTAGCTTAACAAACCATTTTCTATTCTTGTCACTATATCCACTTTCAGGCCGCATCTCTCTCTAATCACAAATTAAAAATGAAATTTATATAAACTCACGCTTGTACCTAAAGAGTTCAACAGCTGTGTATTGATACCACATTTTGCCTAGGTATAATACGACTGCTGCATGAAGTCTTGGATACGATTTCTGGGGAAAGTATTCATGGCTTTTTCTCCTAAGAAATGCACGGACGTCTAAAACTGGGCCCGATATAAAGTGTCAGTAGGTTCACACCTAATAACGAAAACTAACATCTTAACATTTCTGCCTTCTCATTCAGGAATTTAGAGAGAGACTTATTGATGATTTTACTGGTTTAAAGGATGATACAACACTGTCCGACCCGGGAATCAAATCCGATAACACTTGGTTTGCTACAAATGTAAGTGATAACTTATACTACAGGAGCAACAAGGCAATTCTACTACGCCCAAATAAGGCGCTAACAGCTAAAGTGACCTTAAAACCTTTAAACAGAATACATTCGCCCCTCATTAGGCAACTAGAGGTCATTAGCTACTTTCAGATAATAATATTAACACAACACAACCTCAGTAACGCAATGGTAGTGTTTGCGACTGCTGTGAATGTGGTCCCGGGTTCCCTGGTCGGGCAAAAAAGTATAAAAAGTAGATTCTTTACTAGACTTTCCTGCAGGATGAATGCGCGAGTGATCCTGCCGCTCCGGCCATAGATTGTGAGAGGGAACACCGTGATAGGTTTAGTCGGTATTACCGGGATATCTCCATCTTTGCCCGGGTGCGTCCGACATAACCCCTCCTCCCGCCCCGCAGAGGGGTATACGTCAAAACATACACCCACATTAAAAAAATCTGTTTTATTTATTACTAGCTTTTGCGCGCGCCTCTGCCCGCGTAGTACCTACATCAAAAAAAAGTAGCCTATATCCTGCCCCAGGTTTTAAACTATATCTGTACTAAATTTCATCTAAATCGGTTGAGTGAATTAGCCGTGGAAAGGTAACAGACAGACAGACAGATAGACAGACAGAGTTATTTTCAAATTTATAATATTAGTAAGCATAGTAAGGATTATACATAGCATCTATCACCAAGAATGTATAGGCAAAGGTGTAATAGGAAACGAGCCAATTGCCGTATAATATGATATACAGCTCCAACCTCCGTGCTTGTACTAAGAATTCCTAGACAAAAATATCCAATTTATTTATTTATTTATTCATTTGATCTTACAAGCTAACATATGTTACATTCAAAACGCTTGCAAGATTAATTTTCCAACAATCTATACTAATATTATAAAGCTGAAGAGTTTGTTTGTTTGTTTGCTTAAACGCGCTAATCTCAGGAACTACTGGTCCGATTTGAAAAATTCTTTCTGTGTAGATAGGCCATTTATCGAGGAAAGGTATAGGCTATATATTATCACGCTAAGATCAATAGGAGCGGAGCACTAATAAAGAATGTTTCAAAATCGGAGGGTTTTTTTCCCTTTTGAGAGCTTCCGCTGTGTGCGCTGCGTAAACAGTTAAAGTTTCGCAAAAATCATGTATGAGAGAATTATTCCCCTTAAAAAATTCTAAAAAAAAGTCCGCGACAGCAAATGCCTATCTTTTAAGGTTGGCTCACTATAACCTTTTTTATACTAACCAAATTTGTTCTAAAATAATGCATTATTTGCGAAGGTATTTTTATAAACATGATATTAATCCTTATCCAAATAAATACGTTATTCATCACAAGTATTTAATTTAAAACGAAATTGCCCTTTACATCATTCGATTTCAATGAATATCTTAGGAGATATCGCAGTTTTAAAATAACATCGCAGCAAAATAATTACTCATTATAGACATACAAACGATGTTTCTCCTGGTTTATTCTGCGTGATTTTAAATTAGCACTGTAGGTATATTTATAAAATTTTGTTCAATTTTGTTCAAACATCACGTTACGACCTACGGGGGCGGCGCAGTAACGATAAACGCGGGTAAAACCGCGGGAACATCTAGTTGAATTATAACTAAGGACATGCTCGTCACGTTGTACAATATTTTTTTATAAAATAGCAATAATATCAAAGTCTATAAATAATAAAATGTCAGTTCTATAAATCATAATAGGTATGTCATTTAAAATTATTCGTAATTTATTATACAAATGTCCTTATCCATCGGCAAATAAGTCCAGTTCGTGGTGCTGAGCAAGTAGGTACCAATAACACTTTAGCTAAGCCGGCATTCGAACCCGAGACTGCGTCATTGCAGCAATCATTTATTAAATCTGTCTCTGTGGTATGTTGTGAGTATACTATTAAAGTCTCTGTCTATATTCATGGAGTTCTTAATCGATTTTATGGCACTGTGGGCGGTGTTTGCTCACTTGTGAGCATGTTACAGATAATAAATCTAATTTAATACGAGAGTATATGGGTCTACGATAAGGCAATAAATATCAAGCGTTCGAGAGTAAACTATGATACAAATTTATGGTGGTTTAAGTGGTCGACTCGCTTACTGCACCGAGCGTTGTGAGTTCGATCTCCGCACGGGACAAAAATAGTGAGATTCACAAACAGTTGTTTCGAGTCTGTGTGTTTTTTATGTCCGTTGTTTGAATGTTATTAAAGTCCTCCAGACTTGTGTATAAAAAATGTCTTGTATATAAAAAAATTACTAAATCAAACATAACTACCTAGTTATATTTGATTTAGTACATTTCTTATACACAAGAGCAAATAGTAATCAAAAGAAATCTTTTTGTGAAAACAGTATCATAATTATTTGCACAAACTATTAATATTTTTAATTTGGATTTATGAAAGAAGAAATAAAGAAGTATAGTGGGGACATCGCGCTATCTTCCTCGAACAGATACATTGAAATAACGATTACGTCATAGTTTGAATTGCGCATCCTGTCATTTGACAATTAGCTCTATTACCAGATTTCAAAAGTGTACACATTATTACTTTCTAACCTAGATTTCTAAAATTATATGTATTTTATAGTTTGGGCATGGTAATACTGTTTGGGTAATGTAACTGTAATAATGATAATAATATTCTATCACATACACACAACACCATCTAGCCTAAACTAAGCAGAGCTTGTACTATGGGTACTAGACAATGGATAAACATACATATATACTTACTGTTTTTTTTTGTAAATACATACATATTATACATAGAAACACCCAGACCAAGACAAACATCTATGTTCATGCACACAAATGTTTGACTTGTGCGGGAATCGAACCCGCGACCTCAGGCGTGGCAGTAGGTTACACTAACCACTACGCCATCGAGGCCGCCTACTAGGTACATAACTATTACAATAAACAATTTTATCGACTAGAGCTGACTAACCAAAACACAACACAAATTTTCTTCCTTTAAATATTTTCTCCAAATGTAAATAGTCTTACCTCGACGGTATGCAGGTCTTTCCTGTCGTACTTGCCGGAGGGAAGCTTCTCCTCCTTGTACTCATAATGATACTCCCTGGTGCCACTTCCAGAACTGCGGCCTAGTGAGTCCAACTTGCAGCCTTTCGGGATCAGATCCGATTTTATCATGTCTGGAATTAGAGAAGTTTCTGTGAGTTATGTGCGAAGAATATGATTATATGAATGATGTGCGGTCGCATTGCTGAATGATATGGGTTCGAATCATATCTCCTAAATTAATCATATCTCTATATAAATGCGAATGTGAGTTTGTTTGAATTTTGTAAAAAAATTCGCAAACACGTTTTCAGGGGTACCTACAGAAAAGTACATATTTTCATCTAAGACAAGTGAGAAACGGCAATGAATTGCCATAAATCTTAGAGTTCGAAAAAATGGTATCACGTGACCTTGAGGTCAGAGGTCAAAGGTCATAGTCATCTCGCGGTATATCTACTATGCTGAGTCGAATGGCGCTGACCGCGAGTCTCTAGCTCTTACGGTCCTTGAGTTGTATAACAGACAGACAAAGCTGTTACGTATAAAAGTTTTTTCGAACGCTAAAGAAGATAATGTCTCCGAGATATTTATTAAAAAAAATTACATTAACGCAAGCGAAGTCACGGGTTATTTTGTTTATAATATCTTTATCTTATATTTTTATTTCTCTTGAGATAAACCCAGTAGTGTATCAATGCATAGCTGATGAGATAAGCGATAGAAAAACCAATTACTCAAAGTTGACACGTCTTTATTCAAACAAACAAACAAACTCTTCAGCTTTATAATATTAGTATTGATGGACCCGACCTTATCACACACATAATTATGCACACGCATACGTACTTTATGTTATAAGGCATGGTTTCAGACATAAACTATACCGAGCCTGATAGAAACGTACGAAAAAGCAAGAAACGCCAACAATCTCATTAAAATTAAAATTATCAAAGATACACTGTTTGTAAATCAGAGCCATGTGAGTTCTGCAACTAAAAGTAAGAGAGCGATTTCTTTATTGTATTTATTCTTGTCAGCCTCGATGGCGTAGTGGTTAGTGTAACAGACTGCCACGCCTGAGGTCGCGGGTTCGATTCCCGCACAAGTCAAACATTTGTGTGCATGAACATGGATGTTTGTCTTGGTCTGGGTGTTTCTATGTATATTACAAAAAAAAAGGATGTATGTATATTTATCCATTGTCTAATACCCATAGTACAAGCTCTGCTTAGTTTGGGCTAGATGGTGTTGTGTGTATGTGGTAGAATATTATAATATTATTATAATCTGCGAATCCTAGCAAGGTTGTTAAAGTTCGCTCTAGAGCAGAGGTTCCCAGACTTTTTTTCTCACGGACCACTTTCAAAATTTAGCTGGTTGCGGTGGACCCCCTGTAGCTAAACAAGTTCATGCAACTAAAGTAACAGTCGCTGAGCTTCTTAAAATATTATCTGCCTACATTGATAGGTGAAGTCAAGCCAACATTTTAGTTCTTCACTATCAAATGCAAATAAATTTTCGTGGACTCGCTTACGAATTTTGTGAACCCCCTTTTTTTTGTCACGCCAATGTAGACCCCCGTCGAGTCTCCCGTGGACCCCAAGGGGTCCACCTGGACTACTTTGGGAACTAATGCTCTAGAGGAAAGGTACGGCATCCCTGTCATAAGGGATAGGCAGTAATGCAGCTCGTTCTCAACCATAATAACATATTTGGTCGTTCATATTAAAGCATGATCCGATAACCGTGAATAAACAACATGTTCTAATCAAAAATTAAATAACACATTGGTGGATCTGCATCCGAACCCACGCGCAAACGCAAATGGACGCCTGAAACACCAGAGGCATGACTTGCGCGTTGCCGACCCTTTAGGAATAAAACGAAGTGGGAAGGAGAAGGAACGGGAAAGGGGAAGAAGGTGATTGGGCCTCCGGCACTCTCACTCACCAAACGAAAAACAACAGTAGGAATCAGTATTCCTACTGATGTTTTTCGTTTCGTGAAATACCAGTGTATTTCATGTTGATATTCTGTGAGAGGGTAGTCCTTCCCCGGTCGAACTGGCACATTCATGCTGAAATCAGCGAGGCTCTACTACTGTAAAAATGGTGCCAACGAGACAGTGTAGGTAAAGTTCCTGTATCAGGGATGCTGAGTAGATATTGCCTCGGTAGTGCAGCGACTGCTGTGCATAAGGTCTCGGGTTTGATTGTCAAGTCAAGCAGTTATATTGGATTGTTCTGTCAAGAAATTTTCAGTAGCACGGAGTTCGGCCCTAGGTCCAGTAGACACCAAAAGCTCGCTGCCAAATAAGCTCGGTCCTAAATCATATACATACAGCGAAATTTGGCTGTGATACCCCTCTTTTTACCCTACACTTAGACTATTTAAGAATGTAGAAAAGAAAATGTCATGCGAGAATCGTGCCCACACTCCTTGGCTTGGGAAGACGCTTAACCAAAAAAGCAGTTCCTTACCTAATTGTTCATCTGTGTAAGGTATGGTCCCACTAGTGGAGTACTCTTTGTACTCCTTGTGCTTACTGTACGACTTGGTCGCCATGGTCACTGACTATCTGCAACAAACAAACAATATACAGTTAGTTTTATATGTATCTATTATATATATGGTTATTGTCAAATATCGCTCGCTTTAACGTTGAAGGTAAATATCGTGAGGAAACCTCCATAATGTTCTCGAAGATATGCTAAGTCTGCCAACCAGCACTGAGCCAGCATGGTGATCAATAGCCTAACATGTGTGTCCAGCCGTGGGATAGTTATTATAAAGGGCTGATATTATTGTTATTTCATAGGAGGCGTAAGGCTCATGAGGTTCGTTTTTTATATACAAAATTAGTATCAAGACATATTATTATGTCATCAGTCAGCAGCATAAGAAACTGAGTAATAAAGAAAGAACACCGATTCCTGCCAAGGATGCTTCGCGAGGCTATTGAAATCAAGAAACATCCTAATTTCAATAGAGAAGATGGTTGGAGTGCACCACCAGCTTGGGATCCAGTAATTCAAATAGTCAAACCCAAGAAGAAGCAAACCACAGCTAGACTTCATGATACTTTGAGCTCATTCTACGTAAATAGAAATACCCATGATTAAATTATGTTCGGGTACTTTGAAATAACTACACTGGAACATTGAGACAACTACCATCTTAGTCTCCCCGTGACCATGGCTGCTGAAAAGCAACCGAAACGTCGGGGAAAGTGTAAAAATAAATCTAAATAGTATAATAGTATAGTAATAGTATAAATAGTTTTAATAGTTTCTATAATTTAATTAGCTTAAAAATTTGTAAAGTTTAATAGTGACTATAGTAGTGTAACAGTTTTTCAAAAAATTTTGTAACAGTGTCAAATAAACAACGCGATAAAATCCGTATATAGTAGTTTAATTTCAATAATAATATTTTTCCTAATAATCCTAATTATCTTTATATATATAAATCCTCTGTGCGTGTCTGTAATTAAACTTCTCCTAAACGGCTGAACCGATTTTGATAAAAAAAATTGTGTGTTCAAGTGGATTCGAGAATGGTTTAGATTTGTTTTTTTTTCGTGTGTACAGGACAACGTCTGTCGGGACAGCAAGTTATTTTGTACTTTTGGACAATCATTAAATCAACTATCGTTTAACTATTACTGTTATTAAACACTAACATTTGTTATCATTTTGAAAGATCTACATCTCGATCGTGTGTATTTACTTATGTCGCTGAGGACTTTACAAACATTAAACAACGGATACAAAGAACACCTGGACTTGGATCCATTATTTTGTGGATCACACAATTTTTTTTTTTGTGTCGTGTGCGTCGGATCGAACCCACAACACCTGGTGCAGCGGCAGTGGTCAGGCGACCAGATAAAACCTTACGCTACCGATTTAGTTAAAGTGCGGGAATTAAAAAAAAATATAGTTTTGAATATAATATAATAAAATTAATAAAATCCTAAATATGCACCCTTTAACATTTCGTGACTGTAAAAAGTGCTTAACCGAATGGTTAAAAGTTCGGACCTATGATGAGGTAGAAGCCTTTCTGCATACCATTGCCTAATTATACTAAAACAGACATCCTTACCTACACCCATATACATACACACCCTCACACACACACACACGCATACACATGCACACCCTCGCACACACACACACACATCACACACACACACATCACACACACACACATCACACACACACAAACACATATATACACACACATGACTTACTTAAACACCATACTGCCACAGCCACAAAATTTCATGGTTTTCTTGTTTCTTTCTTTATTTTAAACAGAAAAGTAAATAAATAAATACACTTTTGTTATGTATTACACACTTCTACATTTGAATGATTTGTGAAGAGCGGGGCCTCCTAGCACAAGTATTTAATATACTTAAAAGGAGACCCCTGTGTAAGATAAATTGTAGTAGTATAAGATACCGATTATTTATTTAATTCCATATCCATATCTAAAGCTAAGAAGATATGCCTGACCCCAGAATCTACGCCTCGAACTAAACAGATAAATCTTTACGACAACACAAAATAGATTTCGGTATGCAAATTGAATGAAAGGTTAAGCGCATAGATAAGTATATGTACGGACATGATCGTCGCCTTATTAGGAGGTGAAACCGAGTCTAGCCGGCGCACCTGCGTGGGCGCACCAACACTGGCCTTTCGTTTGTGTTATATACTAATGTCAGATGTGAACGGATTGATGACTTATATGTTGGTAGATTGATTTGAAGATATCTGTCTGTTTATTATCTTATCTTATCTTATGTGGGGGCCAGTCAGTGTAGACCGGCGACACTTCGACCCAGTCGGATCTTTTGTGTCGACACTCTCCCAATAACGACTGCCATAGATGTTCATGGCAGCCGGGACCAACGTACGTGCTTAACGTGCTCTCCGAGGCACGGAGCAGGCAATAATTGTCAATCAATACGCACATAATTTCGAAAAGTCATATAACTTCCGAAAGTCAGAGATGCGCGACGTGGGTTCGAACCCGAGACCCTATGTATTGCAGTCTGTTGGTCTCCCCACTGAGCTATCGCTGCTCTGTCTGTTTATTACTCCCGCACTAAGAATTCCTGTATCGCGGAGCACTTTGCGTTTAAACAACGGACACAGAACAACTAGACTCGTAACGACTCTTTGTGATCCACACAAATTTCTGTCCTGTATGGGATTCGAACCTACATACCACTTAAACCGCTTTAAAGATGTATGTCCGTATATTACTACTACACACATGACAAAAGCCTAAATACTAGGCTTTAAATATTAGGCACTAGTTTTCACCCGCGGCTTCGCTCGCGTAAATATAGGTTAGGTTAGGTTAGGTTTGCAACAGTTTTTTTTTCTGGATGAAAGGTACCCTATGTCCTATTCTGTACCCCTGACAACGTGTATGCAAAATTTCATGTTGATCGGTTGAGTAGTTAAGGCGTGAAAGCGTAACGAACAAACAAACTCATTTTCGCATTTATAATATTAGTTAGAATTATACACTAAGTAAAGTGATTTTCAGGATAAATCACTTTTTCTGCGGACTTGGCTTCAGTCGATTTTATCGATCGCTAGTGTTAAATTGCTAATACACTCATCTCCGGTTTGTAAAAGGCAGATTAATACATTGTTAAAAGACGGTCAAAGGCATTTCAACAGCTGTGATTGGCTGACAAAACCAGCAACAGCTAGTTAAAACAGTTGACATGAGACATATTTGACGTAGACTAAGCCTTTCAGAAAGCCGGGAAATAGATTTGTGTACATATTATATCTCCTTTTAGAATGTACAGGCGTGTGTTAGAAATAAAGAATAAAAAAGAGAGACGATAGACGGAAATTCTCCATAAACACAATTATTACTATTTTAATATTTATAATTCAACTAGGTAGCTGACCCGGCAACTTCATATGCTTCCCATAGAGAATTTACCACGATTTTGCAACATTTTTCATTGATGCTCGACTGTTATTGGTAGTAGCGTGATGTTATAAAGCCTATAGCCTTCCTCGGTAAATGACCTATCCAACACTAAAAGAATTTTTCAGTTCGAACCAGTAGTTCCTGAGATTAGCGCGTTCAACCAAACAAACAAACAAAGAAACTCTTCAGCTTTATAATATTAGTAAGTATAGATAAAACATTGTGCACAATAATTACATTTTTTTTAAGATGTCACCTCCTTGTTATAATTTCTACTCGATACTTTAAAAGCTGATACAAAGAATAGCAAGACTCAAAACAACTACCTGTAGTTTATATAATCTTTTGTTAAGTGTGGGGATCGAAGCCATCAACATCCAGCACACTGGTAGTAGCGAGATGTCCTCTTAACTCACTTGTCTATTAGTGTAAGAAAGTATACAAGCGTCATGGCCTATGGACTAACTCTTGTCATACCTACTCAGAAAAGACATGCCATGCCCAACAGTAGGACAGTGTATTAACAGCATATAATATTTCATATGACGCTCAACTTTAAAATTTTAAATATCGTCAGTCCTATCTATTACACATCATATCTACACAAACGATCCTCCCTGTCATGCACAAACAAAACCGGTTCCCTAAAAAGCGATCTGCAGATACTAAGCATCAAACCTGTTGGCATTTGTCGCGACCTTGACACATTACACAAAAACACCGCGTCTTGTCAAGCAGCTGTTTTATACGCCTTGGTTTAAAACGATGGGGTAGCATTATTTTATAACATTAAGGCTGTTGTCCTCAAGGGGACAGACAAAAAGACAAGGATAGATCAAAACTAAGTACATCGTATGCGCAAGCGCAATCCTAAGCGCAAACTTTTGTCGAAAAGTTACTTCTGTAAAGGTAAATACTTATGTTTTACGTAATATCGGCATAACAAATCAATCACACATCGGTGTTATAAATGTTGATTCGACGAATAAAGTTTTATTCATTTTTGTATAATAAATGATTTTGGTCAACCAATGAGTTTAAGACCTTAGAGAATCAGTGTAAATTCCTGAAGGCCGCGAACGTTAAAAATCCAAAAACATGTCACAAAGAATAGGTATTATCAAAACCTTCTTGTATTTGAACCTCAAGTTCAACATTTAGTCATGATACAATATACTAATATTACCTATAATTACAAAACTAATCATCTAATTGTTACGGCTTTATGTACAAAAATTTACTCCGCTTTGAAGAAATTTTTATAAAGATAGTTCACAACATAGGTATGAAAGGGCTTTATGTATAACCTAAACTATAGACTACTTTAGAAATGTGTGCGAAGTCTCCAGTTACTGTTAGTAATTTCTCAAAGGTTGTAAATATATTGTTACCTTACCTTGCGTTCTATTCACAAAATATTTCGTTTCTTTCCAATAATCAATATAACATTTCAAGTAATTCACACATAAAAAACATCCAATTCTACAGAACAACGTTATATATAATAAACACTCAACTATACAGGCACAGGCACTATAACATTTTACGTAAATTACTACAAATTAAACCACAAACAATCAACCCACACTCCTCTGTGTCTACGCAACGACTGACGCATCAACCGCGATGACATCACATTTAAATGACAGATCATTCTAAATTCAAAAGATCCTGAATCGCGCAGGCGAAGTTTTCACACTCGCTTACTATATATACGTTAGTTGACCCTTTGAATGTCGGGGGTCAGTCGCCTTGAGGGTAACCAGTCTTCGCCAAGCTGGTCTAAGTTGGCGAACATTCAGATGTACTCAGCCCGCAAGGGTGGTAAATAATATGCATTGGGTAATAGAGTAACAGTAATAACCGTATGGTTGAAACCTTTAGGTGAACGCATAACTTTAGGGTTAACTCGACCCCCTTTTTGGAATCTCTATTAACTTGTTTTAATATTTTATTTTTATTTTTTGATATACTTTTATTTGTTAAATCCTTATGATATATTATTTAGATGTTGCCTAATTATAGTAATTATACAGGGCTAGTGTAACTCCGAGTTTTACAAAGCAATTCATACAAAAAATTGCTCCTGTTTATAATATCTTTCTTTCTGGGTTTTAGTCTCAGCCTGCTAGGAACCAAAGCTAAATGAAAATCACAGTGTACCTATAACAAAAATTACTTTAAGGGGAACATACAATTTTATGCATAATTTCATCCTTGAAACTATATTTCAGATGATATGAGATATGAAAAATGATAAAAAGCATAGTGTTTGTATTTTTATAATTAATAAATTATTTCTAAGGTATATAAAGATAATTATATTAGGATTTTAATTTATGTCGTCTTTAACACAATAACGATTTCACGAACATTGTATTCACATTTAAATCTCGAATCATAAATAGCACTATTGCGTCTACGCAACGATAAACAATTTAAAGTTACAACCATCTGACGGTAAATATAATTTGTGATCTACCGACATCATTCGTTAAATTAACCGACAAAAGATTCTAAATTTTAATGTGCTGAATCGCGCAAGCAAAGTTTTAAGCGCGCTAACGATATATATATTGGTTAACCCTTAGAATATCGGGGGTCAGTCGCCTCGAGGGTAAACAGTCGTCGCCGAGCTGGTCTAAGTTGGCGAACATTCAGATGTACTCAGCCCGCAAGGGTGATAAATTCCAGTTCCACAGCAGATTCATTGAGCATAACCGGACGGTTTAATAATTACCTCGTAGTGAACGCAAGACCTTAGGGATAACTTGACCCCCATTTTTGAAACATTTCAAGGATTTAATTTGTTAATTCAATAAAATTACATGAATATTTATAAAAAAGAAAAAAAAATTTTGTAATAAGGATATTAAAAGATATTTACTAATTTTAATACAATAACATTTTGATGTAAAATGCCTAATTAATATAATTAAACGGATTTCACCGAGGCTTTATTGAAAAAGCACGACTGTTATATGTTTTAAATCTATTGAACGATTTAAATGTACACTTTTCTTTTTTGAAATAAATCGCGATGAAATTCGCATAAACGTAAAACAATATTATGTTAAATGTCTAACCAAAAACTTCTTACAAATAAGGAGTATATCGTATTTAGTATAAACAAATATAACGAGGTAGTAGCTAAAAACCCATTTAACCCAACTGGTATCAGGTTCCGGTTGCCCACCCGCTAAGGCGAGGCGACGGTGCACAGAGGGGTTTTAGTCGGTATGCCGGCCGTTCGCTCTAGGTCGGAGAGCCCGACATAACCGTCCCACCTCCCCGAGTGGGACGGTATGCATCAGGAGCATTTCCCCCCTCCCAAAAAAAAAGGTTAGGTTTGGAACAGTCCTTTTTTCTGGATGAAAGTTACCCTATGTCCTATTCTGTACCCCTGACAACGTGTATGCAAAATTTCATGTTGATCGGTTGAGTAGTTAAGGCGTGAAAGCGTAACAAACAATCAAACTCATTTTCGCATTTATAATATTAGTTAGGATTAGGATGTATACGTGATTTTTATTTATTTACTACCACAAATTAAAAAAGAGTACGCGTATTACACAATAGGAAATTTATAGTTAAAATGTGTGAACACCACTTTATGTTATTGTTATAATTTTTACATAAATTCATTAATAATTTCAAGTAAGTTGTCCCAAATGTTAATCTAAAATCATAATAACAATGCGTCTGCGCAGCGAATAATAGGCCTACCCTCATAATATGACTTTTAAACGTTAAATCTCATCCAACGTAGGGTAGGTTCGAAGTTCAAAACTATCTGAATCGCGCAGACGTAGTTTTCAAAGGCGCTAGGTATATATGCGACAGTTGGCTGTTAGGATGTCGGGGGTCAGTCGCCTCGAGGGTAACCAGTCGTCGCCAAGCTGGTCTAAGTTGGCGAACATTCAGATATACTCAGCCCGCAAGGGTGGTAATACTCACCTCTGCTCACAACCTAGCCGGGGAGGACGCAACACTTCAGGGTTAACTCGACCCCATTTTGGTTATTATATACATTTTCTTTTTGTTTATGTGTCGTTTATTTATTGTTTTTATGTACGTAATTTGTTTACGTATCGAAATATACAATTTCGCCTTAATTTTTAATTTATTACTTTAATCCTAAAACAACTTGTCTAAAATCAGTATCATGTATAGAAACCATTGCGTAACATAACGTACAAAATCTTAGAAAATAATATGCTTTTATTTTTATATTTTCTCCAAAACATAGTTAATTTAACGCTCTGTGTAATATGTATATAGATTTTAAGTTTATAAGAAAATTATTTTCTTGCTCACCTATTGAACTTCTTCGAATCGTAATAATACTTACATACTTTACAATATCTGGGTTGTTAAGTACCGGCAAATATATATAAGTACATGTTCCCGCGGTTTCACCCGCGTTTATCATTACTGCACCGCCCCCGTGGGTCGTAGCGTGATGTTATATAGCCTATAACCTTCCTCGATAAATAGGCTATCCAACACAAAAATAATTTTTCAAAGCGAACCAGTAGTTTCTGAGATTAGCGCGTTCAAACAAACAAACCCTTCAGCTTCATAATATTAGTGTAGATTATATCCTTACTTCCTTACTGATATTATAAATGCGAAAATGAGTTTGTTTGTTTGTTACGCTTTCACGCCTTAACTACTCAACCGATCAACATGAAATTTTGCATACACGTTTTCAGGGATACAGAATAGGACATAGGGTACCTTTCATCCAGAAAAAAGAACTGTTGCAAACCTAACCTAACCTTACCTACATTTACGCGAGCGAAGCCGCGGGTGAAAATAAGTATAATATATATTTGTCGGTACTTAACACGAGATTTGAAAAGAAGCTTTCAAATTTGATAGATGGTGGTCAGTCACATTATTCTATCAACTAAGAATTGATGAACAGTAGCCTTTTTAGCATACATATTGCGCGCAAAGTGACGTGCGATTTGGCATGGTTAAAGTCTACATGGAGAAATAAAAATTAATTCATCTCATTTATTATCAACTAAGTATACATAATCTATAATCTTATAATGATATGAGTGGTGCTTATAACTTAGTGTCTCTTTCATGCAAAGCAATAATAATTTAAGGCTTATGTTTAACTTATCACCAGATATAGTAAAATATACATACATACATACATACATAGATTCACGCCTGTTTCTCAGAGGAGGCAGAGACTACGGATTTCCATTTGCTACGATCCTGACACACTTCTATAGTAAAATATAACAGTAAAAATAATAATAATAATAATATTCTATCACATACACACACAACACCGTCTAGCCCAAACTAAGCAGAGCTTGTACTATGGGTACTAGACAATGGATAAACATACATATATACATTTTTTTTTTGTAAATACATACATATTATACATAGAAACACCCAGACCAAGACAAACATCCATATTCATGCACACAAATGTTTGACTTGTGCAAGAATCGAACCCGCGACCTCAGGCGTGGCAGTCGGTTACACTAACCACTACGCCATCGAGGCCGTCAATAATAAAATAGTAAATGATCACCAAATTGCACAGCAAAATATATTTACAGAGATCAAAATAAGTCGACGGAGCCCCGCTTAGCGAGGGGACCCTATTTTTGGGTGGGTTTAAGAAGGAACCTGACATACCCTAACCCTTCCGAGACTGAAGGCAGTGACTTGAGGCGTATGATATGAGGAGCTCGTTATCATATATTTTAGTAAGCATATTTTGCTGCGCAATTACTATTTTTGGTGGTCATTATATTTAATCCCATAATTTAATGAGTGACAGTCGAATTTCGACCGCTAGTTTTAATCAAAATTAAGCAAAAATCCGTCATAGCCTTAATGCCGTGCTTTAGCCGTCATGTCATTAAGGTCCTCTCATCCCGGACAATACAATCACAGTATAAAATTAGACACCTACAATGAAGATCCTGAATTGCATTTATCGTCAGCGCTTGCATGTTGATCTTGCACTCAATATTCCTGACGCACTACACATGACACATGTGATTAAATTGTAACACAAGCGACACTATCGTAATGCACTCGAGAATACAAATTGCTTCATTAAGTGCTAAAAATGTACTCTCGTATGCACTTAAGGTAGCTAAGCTACATTAAGTGCTAATTATAATTAGGAAGACCAAATCTGTGCCGTATGCATGACATACAGTTTAATATTTATACTTGCGCCTGTATTTCCAAAGAAGTAAGCAGAGCTCTTTTATAAATATGATAACAATGTTTCGATCGACTGCAGTGGAGAGTCCGAGTAGGGGGTCGCCTTGGCGTTGCCGCCGCGCTGGGTGTTGTGAGTTCGAATCCCAGACGGGACAATTATTATTTGTATGATCCACAAATTATTGTTCTAGTTTACTTTGTGACTAGGGTTGCCACCCATACTTTATAATAAAGTATTGTACGTTATTTCGGGCAAACGTACTTTATACTTTACTAGTTTTTGCGCGCGGCTCCGCCCGCGTGGTACCTACATGAATAAAAAGTAGCCTATGTCCTTCCCCAGGTTTTAAACTATACCTGTACCAAATTTCATCTAAATCGGTTGAGTGGTTTAGCCGTGAAAAGGTAACAGACAGACAGACAGATAGACAGACAGAGTTACTTTCGAATTTATAATATTAAGTAAGGATTACCATTCCATGTATTACATCTAAACCGTCCGCAAAACAGTTCTGAATAATAAATGTTTTTAAACCTCTATCGGTGCCTACAAAGTCCAAGATTCCCTTCCCGGTAAGCATATGTCATCGCATCTTCATCCTCATTACTCACAAATCACAACAAGTATGACAAACCGATATATCATCACGCCACTTATGGAAATGAGCGTGACAGACGTGTTGTGTTATTATTAAGAGCACGAACGAGATTATAATTAATTAAATATGTATGACTCGGCGGTGCAGCGGTCGTGAATTCAACTTCTGTGCGTGAGGTCCCGGGTTCTATTGCCAGATCTCGCAGTGAATTATAGGGTAGTTCTTTTCTTGAAGTGAAAACTTCTTTAGCGTCTGTGGCTGGTAGATGACAATATAGGTTTTGACCGTATCATATTGGACCTTATCTTATCTTATGTGGGGGCCAGTGCAGACCGGCGACACTTCGACCCAGTGGGATCTTTTGTGTCGACACTCTCCCAATAACGACTGCCATAGATGTTCATGGTAGCCGGGACCAACGGCTTAACGTGGTTTCCGAGGCACGGAGCAGGCGATAATTGTCAATCAATACGCACGTAATTTTGAAAAGTCATATAACTTCCGAAAGTCAGAGGTGCGCGACGTGGGTTCGAACCCGAGACACTCTGCATTGCAGTCTGTTGGTCTCCCCACGAGCTATCGCTGCTCATATTGGACCTTAAAACAAAACTGATGGAATGTGATCATAACATAACACAGCCTACTCTATCGGCGATATATCCATACTAATGTTATAAATCTATATCTATACCAACGAATACTAGAAAAAGGATAGAATAAAATAGAATAGAATCTTTATTTGCTAGAAATGTAGGTATTACAAAAAGGTGTTACAGTAATTATTATTAAGTTATTATTGTTATTATCTTTAGCTTTTATAGTCAGTAGTATATGGCATAATGGCTGTAACACCTTGTTAATCTGAGTTGTAAAATACTGAAATTATATTTAACTGACGATTTAAAAGAGTGGCCGTGAGTTTCTTGCTGGTTTCTTCTCATAGTCTCTACCCTTTGCCTGAACCTAGCAACTAACCTAAATGTAGCTTCAGTAACTTAGTAAACTCACTAACCTACATATATACTTTGACGGTCATAAGTGTTACTTTGTGACCTAAATGAATAAATGATTTTTGACTTTGACTTTGACTTTGATTATAGCAGATCCATGTACATTTTACCTGTAAGGCATGCAAATTATTATAAACATTACAAAAACTTACAACTAAGATTTACTTTAAATTTAGTTCATATGTAAATGTAATTTGTAGCTCAATTTTTATTATTTACATTTTATCAGTTAGGAACGCATTTATAGAGTAATAACATTTATCTAGCAGAAAATTAGTGAGTTTTTGTTTGAAAATTGGCATTGGCTATAGATATATATTTGTATAGATATGTATATTATTAGATTTGTATTTTAATTTGTAACAAATAAACACAAGAACTACTATAAGTTCATCGACGTTAAAGGCGCTTATAGGTAATGTATATATGCATTATACATAGATATTTATACTAATATTATAAAGAGGAACGATTTTGTTTGTTTCTGAACGATAAACTCTAAAAATACTATACCGATTCTAAAAATTTTTTCACCATTAGGGTGTTACCAGACCAATCGATCGATCGTCGATCGATCATCGATCGATGGTAGAATGGATTAGTCGACGTCGATCGATAGTTTCTACTAGATCGATCGACGTCGACTAATCCATTCAACACCTTTAAACGCTTCTTTATCCAAAGTGACATAGGTTATATTACATCACGAGCCACTACAGCGGGGCACTTATCATAAACTTAGCTGAAACCGTATTTTATTATATTACCACATACTAAAATATTATAAAGAGGCAAGATTTGATTTTTTGTTTGTTTATTTGTAAGGGTTTAACGCAGAAACTACTTGACCGATTTAAAAACTCTTTCACCATTAGAAAGCTGTTATATTACCGAGTAGCATAAGCTATATTTTACGCGAGCAAAGCCGCGAGAAAAAGCTATGACTAATAAAAACGAAAGTTTAAATTGCAATATACATTGTAGTAGCCTTTTAGCTCAGCTCATTGTTTACAAATTAAGAAAAGGTATACTTTCAACGATTCACTGGCTGCAAATGATAAGATTATCTTTGCTTTAACTGGCGAGAGCGTTTTTGAAACAATTAACACAACCGACCATAATACACCGAGATGATGAAATGACGTCAACAAATCAGTATTTCATGCGTCGAAACAAGCCAAACAATAAATCATACAACACCATTGTAAATTCTACTCTGTCATAAAAGGAATTAGAGTTCATTTTGCTTGTAAATGATTAAGTATTGTATACTTTTGGTGTTCTAAAATTACCCGCTAAGAGGCAAATAGGGTTGCCAACTAAAAATAAGAAGTGCCGTGATTTTACCGGTTATTTATTTAATATCAAAGCGAAGTTATCTTTATTTCTGAAGTTATAATTCACAATGCTTTTGACTGCACGGATGATGTAGTGGTTTAAGTGATCGCATCATCACTGCAAGTGTTGTGGGTCCGATCTCAACTAAACATTTGTGTGGTCCGGTCCGCAAAGAATTAATCCTAGTCTAGGAGTTCTTTGTGTCCGTTGTTTGAATGCTTGTAACGTACAAAACCCCTGCGACATAAAAAATATTCCTCGGCCGGCAAATATGCCATTTTGGTAAAAAATAAAAATGTATTATTTTATTTTGAGTTTGCAATGTGCACATAATGTTAACTGTTAAACGGATTTGTATAAAACTTGGCACACATATAAGGGAGGATTCCGGCGACTGGGACCGCAATTAACTCGGACCGCGGTCCCAGATGCCGGATCCATTTAATTTTAATATTTTCTTCCGGCAACTGGGACCACCCATAAATAAATACAAAAATCTATTGCTCAAGCCAAAAGCTGTACAGTCAAAAATCAAAAATATCATTGGCTTGAACAATAGATTTTTGTATTTATTTATGGGTGGTCCCAGTTGACGGAAGAAATATATTAAAATTAAATGGATCCGGCAACTGGGACCGCGATCCGAGTTAATTGCGGTCCCAGTCGCCGGAATCCTCTATAGGGCACGTCCTAGACTATCATAAAGTTAATCGAGATCGCATTCACGTAAGATTCACGCATGAAACGCACGTAGAAGCTAGTTACTTTCTGGTTACTTTAATCAAATTGATAATTAATTTTTAGACCTTTGAAACCTCTCCACAAGTGGTAAACATCTCATATTTAAAGACAACCCTATCTCCACACATCAAAAGCCACTCGAGTTGTTAAAAACGGCCTAATTTCACCTTATTATGTTCCACTAGATTAATTAGTCTTGAAATAGAACGTTTGAGATATTTCTGAGCTGTTTTAAAACTTGTAAAGGAAGTTCGGTTTCGGTACCAGCTCGATAACTCGATTTAATTTGTTAAAGAATGTAATCATTCTGTTGCAAATTAAATAGAGTTATCTATAGGAGAAGGAACGATACTGAATGTTTTCTAATCTACATTAAAAAATAAAGAGGTAACGTTTGATTGAAACAACGCGAACGGTAAAGGGTGTTTAGCTTTATCTTGCTCACGCGCATGAATTGACAATGTTTCAAGAAGAAATGCGTGTGCGTTGCGAATGCGTTTTCTTACCGAATAATTCTACAGCAAAAAAAAGTGTAATCTATATAGGTATATATATAAAAAGAAGAAAACAATGATTTCAGACAACAACAAATAATTTCATTCCGAAATGTATTCTCGTTTGTACTTTGATATTTCGTTCGGACTCACCGCGACAGCAATAAATCTGTTAAAAACTGTTCTATAAGTGGTTTGATGACAGTATTTCCTCTGAAGAGATTATTGTGAATTCTCACATTTCTATTCACCGCAGGCATACAAAGTTATTTGCCAGTAACCAAATATAGCGAAGATAATTTTTTAGTCATTCTCAGACTTCCAAACTTTAAACTCTCAATTCTTAGAATACCAGGCATGTGTCTGGCTACCGATGTGCCGCTGCGACTCAATAGTTTAACAAGGATGCCAATGATACCTTCACATAAAGATAATTCAATAAATATCCATCCACACAATCCCTGTATTTATCACCATGAAACGTCATTGTACAAAAATGCGTTACAAATAAGGTTGCGTCGTGTAGTGCGTAGGCGCCGCTTACGTCATCCATTCACCGGGCAAGCCTACGCGTATAGATCGACCACGAATATATGGCATGTCGTTAAATATCGTTTACGCAGATACTAAGGTACTACATGACCTAGTCATGGAAAAGATTAGGTATTATAATAAATTAAATTATTGTCTTATTCGTGCAATGCAAAAAATGTTCTGAAGCTGAACTACCAATCGTGAGAATCTTTTCAAAATCAGAGGAAAGAGTTTCAAGGTTTCAAATAAAATATCAGTAACGGAAAAATACGGTAATTCAGTAAGTAAACGAGAAGTAGGTGAAACAGGTATTAGCTATTCTTATCCAACCCAATCCCTTAAAGGATCAGCAATCTCGATTGGTTAATAAAATTATTCATGCACATTTAATACATCATTAAGGTACATGCGTTAACTGTATATACTTGATACTACACTATCAGCTCCGGATGACACTGTGACCCAATAAGGCTAACGTTTGTAGACCAATATAGATAATCAAGCCTATCGGCATAGCAAATATTGATATTACTATTTCTATGGGAGTTTTTAACACTTCCTCTTTTTTATACATCTAAAACGCAAGCGCCCGCCTTAGGTATCTTTTCCTGTGTCTCGGGGGACTTTACATTCAAACGACAAACACCTTTGTGTTCGTCATCCAGTCTCAAAATAACGGAGTATTTCGCTTTCGGCACCAATTTTTTCGGCACCTATGGTTTCGGTACCTAAGCTATTCCACTTTCAGCACCAATAGGTATTTTTGCTTGGTGCCGAATGTCGAATAAAATAACTATTTGTTTATTACACCTGGGATTCAACCCACAACACTGCGCAATGGCAGTGGTAAGGCGACCACATAAACCTACGCCATCCGTCCAGTCCAAAAAAGTACTATTCTATCCTACTGTCCTACTAATATTAGAAATGTGAAAG
The DNA here is from genome assembly GCA_963564715.1 of Catocala sponsa. Classification (NCBI taxonomy): domain Eukaryota; kingdom Metazoa; phylum Arthropoda; class Insecta; order Lepidoptera; family Erebidae; genus Catocala; species Catocala sponsa. Next base: position 15,039,461 of record OY751352.1, read on the forward strand.
TTTGTAAGGATAGATGTTTGTTCTTTCACGCAATAACTACTGAACGGATTTTAATGAAACTTTACAGTAGGTATTATTGTTTATACATCAGAATAACATCTTGTAATAATTTACTTAAAAAAATATAAGCCGATAGAAGTGAAAACTTTAATTCTTGATCATAAATACTTCTTGATAAACAAAAAAAAATTCCCGATACTCTCTTGAGGGTTATTAAGGGGGTCAAAATTTCGTTATTTTCTGCGTAGGACGCACCATTTCTGAGATATTGTAAATATTCTAAAAAAAATAATAAAGCGTGGAAGCATGACGATGACGCGAGTTCAAAGATTTTTGTTTACCCAAGAAGTGCTCAACGCGCCTAAAGCTTACACTTTAAATAAAATTTTCAGTAACATAAATTTACATTAACGCGAACGACGCCGCGGGCGAAATCTAGTAGCTAATATTGCAAATAGCTAGGCGCAGTGATTTATGAGATCACTTCCTACTTTCTAACGCGCAGTATTACAGTTTGATTTCCTTAAGAGACAAGTCCTACGTAATAGGGACTATCTACCTGACACATTGGAAGACTATGCGCTGTTACTGTGAGATTTCTAACAGAAAAATCCAACTACATATTACCCAGTCAATCAATTTCAATTTCAATGCTTTATTGCTCTCCATACTTACGTATTACATGTTGCTACAAAGAATCTTCTCCCTAGCCTTTATTATTCCCAAGTCACTTGGGGTCGGCTTTTTAGTCTAACCGGATTTGACTGGATATCAATTTTTACACGGAGCGACTGCCATCTGACCTCCGCAATCCGAAGGCTAACGATACCCTAAGGCTAGACTAGTGTCAGGATATTAGAGGGCACTGACTTCCAAATAACGACTGCCATAGATGTTCATGGCAGCCGGGACCGACGGTTTAACGTGCTCTCCGAGGCACGGAGCAGGCGATAATTGTCAATCAATGTCGTTACAAAGAATAAAATACCAAATATAGATCCTGTCGGGCACGGCAAAATAGATAGAAGAGAAGAAAGGAGGAAGCCACTGGTATAATTTTTATAATATTACAACCAATTTGGCAATTGAACCTAGCATAATATCCGATTGTGGAGGCTACTTGTTTTTTATTTATTTATTTTTATTTATTTAATCAAACTTATACTATCTTTACAGGAAAAAACCTAATGCGACAGTACAGCCAACAACAATAATAGTACATAATATAGCTTAGTAATTATACAGTACACTTATTTAATGTAATTACAATAACAAATAATCGCTAATGCTACTCTGTTAAATTCACTCAAAGTACAAATTAATAGGTCTGTCTGACTTGTTGTGCCACCTGATTATCGAGATAATTTGTTTGGTTTCGTCAACATCATTAGCTAAGTTCTCACTATTCGGATGGCGTAATGGTTTCATTGGTCACCCCGGCAGTACGTCCCGCCGAGTGTTGTAGGTTCGGTTGCCACACAGGACAATTATTTTTATAAATCTGTTATTGTTATTCAGCGTTTGGACATTCTTTGTGTCTGTTGTTTAGATTTTGTAAAACTGGTATAGTTGTTCCAAGTTTAAGCATTATTTGTGTGCGTTTGTTTTCATGTTTATAAAAAGTCTCCCAAGACACAGGCATAGTATGAGATTCAATGTTAAAAAAGAACTAGTTACTGCCTTAACGACGTAGCAGTAGTGAATGCGAATGTTATGCATGAGGTCTCAAGTTCGTTTCCCAAATCGGGCAAAGCGTTATTATGATTTCGTCAAAAAGAAAACAGTAGCAGCACAGAGTCTGGAATTATTTACGATGACTATAGACTCGTAATTCTTGGGACCGAAAACCGTAGCTGGTATCTTTTTAAAGTCATCTCCCGCACATAATTCCTTTATCGCGAGAGACTACTGACATTCAAACAACGGACACAAAGCACATTCAGACTCGAAACAACCATTTGTGGATCACACAAATTATTGTCCATTGTTTGTTGAATTAGAAATTCGAAACCCTCAACCACTACGCCATCCTCTGCTCACTCCTTCAGGAATACAGCCGTGTGATTAAATATATATGTAAATAACACATCGTTAACAACATTGCCACTTTGCAAGTGAGTTGAGTGCAGGTGTGACGCGCACATACATCTTTTACAAGTCAAAATGGACGTTCACACGCGTGCTATTTGCATGTAAAGTAATGCTTTCATTATGCAAGCTATTTACCACCTGCAGCTTGCGTGCAGCTCGTTATAGAGGAAACCCTGTGTATGTGAACTCTCAATAGGTTGTGAAGCTTAATAGCTTTATATCATTGCGCTTCTAACGCAGCAAACTTAGGTACTTGTTTAAAAGTAGTAAAATGCGAATGTGAGTTTATTTGTTACGCTTTCACGTCCTATAATAATGTCCTCCAGACTAAATTTCGGTTATAGCGGCCAATCTTAACGGACACTAGCCATCGGCGCAGGAGATATTATAGTGCACAAGTGTGTGCGCAAACACAAGTGCACTCTCTGTTCCTTAACTCTCATGATCCGATGGGACGAATAATCCGACACGACCGAAGAGAGATCAGGCGCAGGACCAACGGCTTTACGTGCTTTCCGAGGCACGGGGGTGTCTAACACTGCCAACTTCCTAACTCCGGGCTCGTATTGAGATTTCTTAAGAGAAAAACCCAATAACTTTTTGTTGGCCCGACCCGGGATTCGAACCCGAGACCTCATGCACAATCATCATGAAATTTCGTATACACATTGTCAGGGGATCAGAAAAGGATATAGGGTACCTTTCATATACAAAAAAGTATTGCAACTAATCTAAAAATGAAAATTGATTTGGTGAAAAGGGTTAAAACGATGCTAGGTACTTTCCGTCCTATGCCACTCAGGTTTAGTCGAAAACCCAGCTTAAGAAACGAGGCAGTACCATCTCTCTCAACCCTATTTACTAGCTTGATTACAATTCAGTACTTCTATGATCAGCGGTTGGAGCACGCAAGGACTCGAGTTCAATCACAAGGCGCACATAACGGACGTATAGAAGATATGTGCGTATTAAATAGTCAATTATAGCTTACTTTAACGGTGAAATAAAACATTGCGAGAAATCCAGCATAACTGAGAGATTTCCATAACGTTCTTGAAGATATAGGAAGTCTGCCAACCAGCAATTCTTCTTCTTCTTTTCGTGTGGTTAGTGGCCAACCTGTTGTCAAGAATTGTTCAAGCCGCCCGTAGGCCTCTGACATGGCTTAACGACTGCTGTCAATTTGACAACAACCGGGACCGACTTTTTACGTGCCTTCCGAAGCACAAAGACGCTTAGTTGAAATACCACTAAGCGGTCACCCATCTATAGACTGACCGCACCCAACGTTGCTTAACCTCGCTAATCGTTTACCGATTAGCGAGTGCAACTGGCTACCCGCACTGAGCCGGCATGTTGGACTATGGCCTAACCCTTCACACACCGAGAAGAGGCCCGTGCCCAGCAGTGGCACAATTTAATACAGGTCTCATATTATATTTTGATTTCTATGAGGTGGTCTATGCTAGTAACGATCTCACACATAAAGTGTACTTTAGATAACATAATATACAGATATCATGAATAACGCAGATATGAATAATTACAGTCGTTAAGATATAAGTATACATTGACGTACGCGATGTCAATTAAACAATCCATTTATCTATGTACATACTTTGTCGTCAAACAAGGTTTTTCAACAACCAACAATATTTCTCGTGTTTTTACAACTGGTTGTTAATTCTGTTTTATGTTTCTAGCTGCCTGTTTGCTACCTTCGTATAAGAGAGTGACTGCACTGATGCTGTAGTGGTTCAAGTAGTCGCCTATGTTAAAACGCTTTTTCTTTTTGAAGTGAAAACTTCTTTACCGGCGTTGTGCACATTTTTTGTGATGATTAAAAAATGTTAAACTCGCGTCAGGACACGTGACCTGATCGAAAATTCGTAAGACGGAGGGAGAATTGTCATGTTTGTATACCATAGCGCAATAAATGAATATTGTATTTTACCACATAAATGACTTAAACTAAATACTTTTATACTGATAATTAAATCAATTTGTGCAAAATGATTCCTTAACCATTCCAAAATATCAAAAATGGACAACGTTAATATTCAAGTTTTCACTTCTGCCGGCACTCCCGGAGTGCAAAGCGTTGATTTTTTCTTTTTTAAAAAGACATGCACTAGGAATAATTCCTGTATCGCGGAGAACTTTACAAATGTTTAAACAACGGACACAAAGAACATCCACTCGGATCAACCATTTGTGGATTAGGTACACAAATTTTTGTCCCGTGTGGGATTCGAACCCACAACACTCGGCGCAGTATATAAAAGAAGCGTGAAATATATAACATAGCTTCTGTTGAAATCTGTGTACCTACATAGCAGCTTCGCTTAGGCTGCATGTAATGGCTGGCTGTAGTCGTTTACCAGGCACATCTTTAAAATCCGTGCTACAAAAAAATCTCTATCAAAAACATCCTATAACACGAGTACCTGACTCGCGAATCAAGTATTTAACTTGCTAGGCACATAATAACCTGCCGGGGCTGCAGGATGAATGCGCGAGCGATCCCTGCACCCCGGTCATAGACCGTGTGAAGAAACACCATGGTAGATTCAGTCGGAGGGGTACGCGTCACAGCATTTCCACACGTAAATCATTAGGTACTAAGACAAAAATAATCTTAGCACCTAAATAATGTTTTACTCACCTCCAGACTCTGTTAAAATTTACAACAGAAATATTTAAATTTTTCGCCCTACCAGAGCCAAACCTCACAATTGCAAAAATCAACAAGACAAAGAGAAACTCAATAAATTAAACTAAACTCACTCTTAATAGAGACACTTCACAAGTCTACCTTGGAGTGTAATTTAATCGTCCCTCTCACCCCCAAATATAGCCCCAGCATCATAATTCGCAATGATTTCTCAAGTAAATCTTAAACTGCACACATATATATGTATGTGTGTATGTGTACACATATGTATATGTACGTTATCTCCTCAAATACCCTTGACCGCTATTCGCCTTACACGCATGACATCATCGTTTACGCTTTTTTATTTATTTTTGCGCACTTCTCATCTCTCACTCACTCCTTCAACGAAATCTATATTCCTCTCCCTCCCACTCATGGTAATTACAGACAGTTTTAGAATAAAGGGTCTTTCTTAGTTCTTAGTATGCTGAAGAAATGTGGGCGTTTTTGGTGGTGCCGTTTCTGGGAATCGAATTGAGATACTTAAAGTGTTTTTGATGTTCGTTGCAATGGAATATTTAAAGGATGTTTATTATAAATTGGTGTTTGATGGTTTATACGATGTTTTAAGAGTGTAACATGAACGAATGGTTGCATTTAAAAAGGTAAACCAATCTCTAATATGTTTACAATGTAAATAAATAAGCGTAAACTTTACAATTTCGATACGCGCGTCATACAAGTGTTACTTTCTGAGTTTTTATTTATAGGAGATAAGAAACAGTCTTCGTACGGGATCACATAAAACATGGATGCTATTTTTCTCAACTAAGGATAAGAATAGATTGCAGCTACATCAAATGAAAATTGCTTTCCCTCATATGAACTTTGGTAAGTGTAACATATACATATAGTTTTACATCCAAATTTCAAAACAGGTAAGCAGAGGTGTACATCTATATATCGCCAGTTATAGTTTTACGTAATTAGGTTGAGTAATGAGTGTATGGCCTTATACCGTGAATAGTTTCAGATTTAGCTTTCGAGAACACATGCACAGTGTCATTTATTATTGCTGCGTCATTTTCAATTTTTATTCGTTAAACGGTAGTGCGTATAGCATTAGTATTGATATTTATTTATCTATTTACTACATCACACATTTTTATAATTGGCAGCGGCTTCCGCACTAAGCTGGAGGCTTGTATCGCGCTTGTTTTTTGGAAGAATATACTTAGTAATTGCAAGAAGTGTCTATGTTTTTAGGATACTGATGGGACTGCCTCGGTACTGTAGCGCATCGGCGATGTTTGCAGAGGCTAACATAGATAGCTTTGCAGCTATATTGCGCAAAAGAACCTCGTCTATGATGCGCAGAGTACGGGACAGTCCCAACAGATACCTAAAAGTAATTGCTTCAAAATTAGAAAGCCCTATCTGAAGACATTGGAATAGGCTACATGTTGGTAATGTCAATTAATATTATCTTTCTTTCTCTTTTATCTGCTAACATTAACTTTAAGAATTTTACTAACCCCATATGGATCTCTGGTCAGAAATAAATTATTATTATGTACTATCGACTCCAGCGACGGATGACCACTCCTAAGGTTAAAATCGCATAGCAGGCCAAACACTTGGTACCCGTACTCGTGACACGCCCCTTTCTTTGTTTGAGTTTTTTTACACTTAACATTTGTTTACTGATTCTAAGGCGATACAAGCTCAACTGGTCAACATGTGCAAGCGAAAATTTTTCTGAAATGGTCATCCGTCGCTGGAGCCAATAGTACATGGAGAACAAGAGAGCACCTCCTATCTGGGACTTAATCGTACCTAACAATAGAATGAAGACCTGGGTAACTACTAGTTCATTAATATGGCGTAATGGTTGAAGTGGTCGCCCGGCTACTGCCGCTACGCCGAGTACTGTGGATTCGAAACCCAAACGGGACAAAACTTTAAAATTTGTGTGATCCATAAATGGTTGATCCGACTATACAATCATTCAAACAACGGACACAAAGAACACCTACATTCGTAGCAACCATTTGTGGATCTCACAATTTTTTATCCCGTGTGGGGATCGAACCCGCAACACTCCGCGCAGGGGCAGTGGCGAAGCGACCACTTGAACCACTAGGCTATCCTTACAGATAAATACTTCATTAACAAATAACCATAAACTTACATAAAAACAGTGTTCATATCTTCCACTCGCGAGTTCACTGATCACAGCAACAATTAGCGGAACGGCTACGACCACAAGAATTAGTCACCTCGTTAGTTATTAGACGAAATTCGTCATATCTATTAACATCATTTATTTCAGTTGCTAAGAGTCAACCTACTTATTGTTGCTTTATTATTGTTCGTATGAAAAATAATATTCTAATAATAATATTTTATCACCTACACACAACACCATCTAGCCCAAACTTAGCAGAGCTTGTACTATGGGTACTAGACAATGGATAAACATACATATATACTTTCTTTTTGTAAATACTCAGACCAAGACAAACATCCATGTTCATGCACACAAATGTTTGACTTGTGCGGGAATCGAAACTGCGACCTCAGGCGTGGCAGTCGGTTACACTAACCACTATGCCATCGAGGTCGACAAAAGATGGAATATTATAGCAATCTTACAAATAAAAAACATTAGACTACATACTTCAATTATTACTACACACTCTTTTTGTTATCCTAACTAATATTATAAACTAGCTGATCCGCGTAGCTTCGTCTGCTTCACATAAGAGAAATTTCCCCGTTTTTAACCGACTTCAAAAAAAGGAGGAGGTACTCAAATCGTCCGTATTTTTTTTTGTTTGTTTACTCATAACTTTTAACTGGGTGAACCGAGTTTGATAATTCTTTTCTTATTTGAAAGCTGGTGCTTCCCGTATGGTCCCATTTAATTTTGATCAAGATTTGACCATTCCTTTTCGAGTTATCCTTAATAATGCATATTTGGCTACATTGATGATGTTCTCATTTTTGGCAAGGTTCACTAAAAACCGAGAAATATACAAAATTTTAACAAAAAAGAAAACCGACTTCTATAAAGAATATTTTAAAACTTAAAATGCACTAAAAAGTTAATAAATAATTGCATATTCTTGTGAATAATTAAATTATTGTTATTATTTGAGTCGGTGTCGGCCGCCCGCGCCGCGTGCTGCGTCTATGTGCGTAATTAATTGTGCATGCCAATGTTATGTTATGATTATAGTAAGACATCTCATGTTTAATTAGTTACAAACCTACCTTGGCTGACACAGAGTATTAATAATTTAATTATTGACAAGAATATGCAAATATTTATTAACTTTTTAGTGCATTTTAAGTTTTAAAGTATAAGTACTTTCTTAAAGTCGGTTTTCTTTTTTGTTAAAATTTTTGCAACATTTTTCATTGCTGCTCCGCTCCTATTGGATGTAGCGTGGCGTTATAGCCTTCCTCGACAAATGGGCTATTCAACACTAAAATAATTTTTCAATTCGAACCAGTAGTTCCTGAGATTAGCGCGTTCAAACAAACAAACAAACTCTTCAGCTTTATAATACTAGCATAGGTTTGATTGTTTGTTACGCTTTCACCGCCTTAGCGATTCGAATGATCATCATAAAATTTCGTATACACGTGGTCAGGAGAGAAAGCACATAGGGTACCTTTCATCCAGAAAAAGAACAGGTATCGATGGCGCAGTGCTAATATCACCAATACTACTGCTGCTTCGCTGATGTGCAGCGGATTCAAATCCAACACGAGTTAAAAAATTGTGAGGTCCATAAATAGTTGCTCTGGGTCTGGATATTCTTTGTGTCCGTTTGAATGTCTGTAAAGATCCTGCGACAGTCTTTATACCAAGTGCAAGAATAGTCTTTTTTTAAAAGGTAAATACCGCATTGGCAGCATAATAATAGGTCTCCTTCTTCTCCCTAGCCTTTATTGTTCCCAAGTCTTGGGGTCGGCTTTTCTGGTCTAACCGGATTTGACTGGATATAAATTTTTACACGGAGCGGCTGCCACCTGACCTCCGCAAACCGAAGGCTAACGATACCCTAAGGCTAGACCAGTGTCAGGATATTATAAGGCACTGACTTCCCAATAACGACTGCCATAGATGTTCATGGCAGCTGGGACCGACGGCTTAACGTGCTCTCCGAGCCACGGAGCAGACGATAATTGTCAATCAATACGCACATAATTTCGAAAAGTCGTATAACTTCCGAAAGTCAGAGGTGCGCGACGTGGGTTCGAACCCGAGACCCTCTGCATTGCAGTCTATTGGTCTCCCCACTGAGCTATCATCATAATAGGTAACAACTCAATATTTTTACGTTCTGTATCTCTATAGGGAATGCTGTTTAAGGCCCAAACTCCGCGTAGAAAATTATCCTAGATGGCAATGAGATAAGCATTTAATCCACTACATCTCCTAGGCCAACAATCTTAGATAGGCTAATAGCAATGAATTAACCACTTAAATCCACTGCGTCAAACTGCACATAGGCGAACGGGCGCCATATTTGCAAGGAAAATACTAGATAATGCGCCAGCGACTGTGATAAACAACTTCCTATTTAAAACAGAGGACAAGACCGGTCCCGCAAGGCTATAAAGTTTAAACTAATATGTTACGTAAGTTCATTAATAAAGTAAACCAGTTTGGATATCTCCTATGTATTTCTGTTCGCCTGGTACTCAGTGCTAGATTCAGTTGTGGTTTTAGGTTTCAGGTACAAATATAGACCGTATAAGCACTAGGTCTAGGTATCAACATTTTTTCTGATCATGTGTTGCTGTCTCACTTTAATGCATAACAGCGTCTCTTTCTTTGGTTGTTTCATACAATTACTAAAAGATATTCACAGAATCTTATGAAAGTCGGTTAACGATTCATATGATTGACTATACGGATGGCGCTGTGGTGTAAATGGTTACCTCGCTTATACCTCTGCTTCGAGTGATGTGGGTTCGATCCCTACGCGGGACAAAAAATTGTGTACTCCACTAATAAATGTTCCGATCCTAGGTGTTCTTTATGACGTCATTAGAATGTTTGAAAAGGCCCCACAGACAGACAAATCCGTCCAAAGGCGAAAGTTACCAATCCTACTAATATTATAATTGTGAAAGTTTATGAGAATGGATGGATGTTTGTTACTCTTTCACGCAAAAACTACTGAATCGACTGAGATGAAACTTGGTATGTAGATAGCTAGAGACCTGGATTAACACAGGACTTTTATCCCGATATTCGGAACTTACCCGGGCGAAACCGCAAGACGCAGCTAATCTTTAAAAAAGTTTTAGAGCATTTATAAGAAATAGACTTCATTAGTTATGTTTCAGTATATTCTATGATGGCAGATGGCAGTACATTACAAAATATTTTTCTGTTTCATGCGTGGCCACGCTATGGCTCTGTCTGTTTCTGTCTATAATCTGCCATCTTATTTATTATAAAAGAGCACAACTGTACCATAAAGAAAACAGGAATGAATAATAAAAGGTTGAAACCTGCATGACATCATACTGCAGAGGTCAATCGTATCGTATGACCTCGGCGTCGCTTAATGGAATCGACTGGGTCAAGTTTGTTACAGAACGCTTTATTGCCTTATCGAGAGTAGTAATAAGGATAAATTCATATCGCATATGTTAAAGGAAGTCGGATTGATGACGTCATCTGCTTTTTTAAATGCAAAAATATTATTGTTAACTGTGTGCAAATCTAACGGTAGCGGGGCAGTGCAACGGTATTCGACTAGGCTCTAGGCTATCGCTGCTGTTAAAATATGAGCTTAGATCAAGATGGCCAGTCCTGTTCTCGAAATTTGACTGTAATTCAATAAATTAATATAATATTATTATATCACATACACACAACACCATCTAGCCCAAACTAAGCAGAGCTTGTACTATGGGTACTAGACAATGGATAAACGTACATATATACTTTTTTTTGTAAATACCTACATATTATACATAGAAACACCCAGACCAAGACCAACATCCATGTTCATGCACACAAGTGTTTGACTTGTGCGGGAATCGAACCCGCGACCTCAGGCGTGGCAGTCGATTACACTAACCACTACGCTATCGAGGTCATCAATTAATCCATATCATTACATACATATCACATCACGCCTATCATGTCGCCTAATCGACGCTTCGCGTGATCAGAAGGCTATTCTTTACTAGCTCGTAAGAATCAGCATTGCCATTCAACGTGGCAATGCTGGAAATCTTCTGGACACGTTATCAGTTGACAGCGATGCTGACGAATTTTACGACGCCTAAACCAAAATTGTTAATATTTAGTATTGTAATTATTAAATAATATTTATGTCGTCTTCTTGATACATGTGTCAATATATAATAAGCTTAATTAGTGTAGTAATAATGAATAATGTATAACATACTCTAAAAACGAAAATAAACACATCTCGTTTTTAGAAATTGTATCATTCTGCAATCCTTTTCCTCAGAAACTATAATATGCTAAAAATCTTACACACCTACATGCTTGGAATTTGCCTAAAAAGGGTACTAAGATTCCTTTTCCGGATTACATATTCAGAAAAAAAAAATCTGATTAGGCCATTATGTCAGCTATTATACCTACACATTGAAATGAACTAATTTATAAATGAAAAGTGGATTTGCATATTTCTTACAAGCTTTTGATAAAGAAGTGCAGATTATTTAAGTATTAGGGAAGAATCAAATATTTCAATAAGTTTTCTTAAAGCGCCTTTAGAAGAAACGTCGATGAACTAATAAATCTCTATTGAAAAATTGTGTTCCCTGTTTGTGTTCTTCGTGTGTGTTGTTTTATAGTTTACTAGCTTTTGCGAGCGGCTCCGCCCGCGTGGTACCTACATCAATAAATAGTAGCCTATGTCCTTCCCCAGGTTTTAAACTATATCTATACAAAATTTCATATAAATTGTTTGGGTGGTTTAGACGTGAAAAGGTAACAGACAGACAGACAGATAGACAGACAGAGTTACTTTCGAATTTATAATATTAGTAAGGATGTTACAAGCACCGGCTCACTCCACTAACACGTCATATAAATAAGATATAAAATATAATAATATAAGATAGGATATATAATTAATTATTTATTTGTTTATATAATTAGCGTTGAGCTGATATCGCTACTTTATACTATTAGGATATATTTTGGTTGTAATAGACTGTTATTTGATTATTGTGACGCCATTACTAATATTTGTATAAAACGGGGTGTAACAGTAAAATCGGACTCACTTTTGTTATCGCTTGATTGCAATAAACACTATATCTAACTTACTTGAGTTTACACGTTATTTTCGCCACCTGTTGTTTTGTTGTGCAACCCTACGTGTTTCAATTAGTAAGGATAAAGTCCCCCGCGACATAGGCAATAAGGCTAGAGCGGGCGTGGTCATTTTAAAAAATGTAGCCGCTTACCATATTAGTTTAAATAAAGAACATTTATTGTATATATGTATACAGTATTTCATTAAGAGTATAAAGTGTGCTAGTTTGACCTAACATGGTTGAACAGAATCCGCATTCCATCTTCAAGACAGGCTTCAATGCAAAAATATAACGTTATGCATTGATTTGATGACGTAATGTATTTTTCTGTTTGGTGGCGCAGCGGTAGTAAATGAGAGTGTTGGTGAGGTAGCAGGTTCGATTCTCGCGTAGGCAATTTTTGTCAAGAAAGTCTCTGTAATAACAAGTCTGCCACTGTTCCTGGTAAATACCAATAGACTCGCTTCCTATAACCTAGGGCTTATAACCACAGTCGTCGCCAGGCGTTCTCTTTTCTGCATTGGGACCCGCTGGGTGGGTCGCTGAAATAGTTCTAGTTCCAGCGACCCACCCACCTTACAAAGTAGCAGGGTTGCACACCATGGCGATTTTAGTCAGTAGACCCGAAGTCCCGGGAGACACCGACATAACCCTCTCGCCTTCCCTTGTGAAAGCAGAGCTTATAAGCACAGCTGGTGAAATGTGGATGTAATTCAGTTCTGCATAATTATGCCATCTATACTAATTATAAAGCTGAAGTGTTTGTTTGTTTGAACGCGCTAATCTCAGGAACGAATTGAAAAATTCTTTAAGTGTTGGATAGCCTATTTATCGAGGAAGGCTATATAGGCTATATAACATCACGCTACGACCTACGGGGGCGGCGCAGTATCTTATCTTATGTGGGGGCCAGTCAGTGCAGACTGGCGACACTTCGACCCAGTGGGATCTTTTGTGTCGACACTCTCCCAATAACGACTGCCATAGATGTTCATGGCAGCCGGGACCAACGGCTTAACGTGCTTTCCGAGGCACGGAGCAGGCGATAATTGTCAATTAATACGCACATAATTTCGAAAACTCATATAACTTCCGAAAGTCAGAGGTGCGCGACGTGGGTTCGAACCCGAGGGGCGGCGCAGTAACTATAAACTCGGGTGAAACCGCGGGCACATCTAGTCAGATATATGTATAGGCCTGTCACTATGTATATAAGTTTCTATTCAGAATTATAAATGCTAGATTAATTCTTGCATAGAATTTTCGTAGATTGCTTCCTGTCTAGATTTTAGATTTAATTATTTCGTAGTCACGGCTCTGACTCATAACTACGTACCTAACCGGTTATATTGAGTTATAAATCTTGAATATATTTACATATAAATTGTTTAAAACTAAGTTTTCTATCTGTATAACTTGTGATTTGTATAAAATTGCATCAGAGGCGTTCTTCGTGTCCGTTGTTTAAACGTTTGTAAAGTCCCCCGCGACACAGGAATAATAATAATAATATTCTACCACATACACACAACACCATCTAGCCCAAACTAAGCAGAGCTTGTACTATGGGTACTAGACAATGGATAAACATACATATATATCTTTTTTTTTTGTAAATACATACATATTATACATAGAAACACCCAGAGCAAGACAAACATCCATGTTCATGCACACAAATGTTTGACTTGTGCGGGAATCGAACCCGCGACCTCAGGCGTGGCAGTCGGTTACACTAACCACTACACCATCGAGGCCGACACAATCATTCCTAGTGGGAGGTATCTTTATAAAAAAAGAAAATATTACATGTAAATCTTTGTTAAATCAGAGGTTCCCAGACTTTTTTTGTCATAGACCACATTCAAAATTTAGCTGGTTCCGGTGGACACCGGACTTGTTTACATGAACTTGTTTTGAACTTGTTTAGCTGCAGCTAAACAAGTTCATGCAATTAAAAAATTTGATAAAATCTCTACAGGCTGAGCTTCTTTTTTGTGAAATTCTCGGAATTGATCCCACCACGGTAGGCGGGCTGACCTATTTTTTTATTAATTCTCTACCGGAAAATCGCAAAACCACTGCTACTGAATACGGAATATGCAAGTTTTTACAAGTAACAGTCACTGAGCTTGTCGAACAGTCGGTGAAGTCAAGCCAACATTTTAGTTCTTCACTATCGAAAGCAAATAAATTTTCGTGGACCCCAGCTTACGCATTGTGCACCCCATTTTTTTGCCACGCCAACGTAGATCTCCGTCGAGTCTCCCGTGGACCCGCGGGGTCCACCTGGACCACTTTGGGAACTAATGCGTTAAATTATCTAATACTTGGTGAAATGTCCCTCTTCAGGCATAAAGGCTTATTTGTATAATACTAGATTTCGCCCGCGGCTTCGCTTGCGTAAATGTAAGTGAGGTTAGGTTATGTTATACCCTATCCTTTCCTGTTCCCCTGATAACGTGTATGCGAAGTTTCATGATGATCGGTCGAGTAACTAAGGAGTAAAAGCGTAACAAACAAACAAACAAACATTCGTATTTATAATATTAGTTAGGATATCACATAAGGATCAGGCAGTGGTACTTTTAGTCAGTTCTGTGCTTAGGTCCTAAGTGGTAGATAATGATACTAATGGCGTCTACCGGACACCGATGAAACGTTAAGTTCTTCAAGAAGGTTGTGAAACATAATTTAACAAGTGAGAAAGGGCAATGAATTGCCGTAAATATTAGAGTTCGAAAAAATGGTTCAAGTAATATGCAAAGGTCACGTGATAACACGTGACCTTGAGGTCAAAGGTCATAGTCATTTCGGGGGTATATCGATTATGCTGAGTCGAATGACGTTGACCGCGAGTCTCTAGCTCTTACGGTTCTTGAGTTGAAAGTTGTATAACAGACAGACGGACGGACAAAGCTGTTGTATAAGAGTTTCTTCGAACTCCAAAAAGGCCCATTGGAATGAAAGCGTGCAATAATCGCCACTGGACCCGAAACGGAAATTAAACCCGAGACGTCTCGGGTTCGATTGCCGATTTAAGTGTTCTATCAACAAATTCTTATAAGTAAGTAGGTAGTACAAAATCTATACTGTTCCTAGTAGACGGCAATAATAGTTTAAGTGTTTGCCTCGCCTCTACCACTGCGCCGAGGGTTCGATACCCGCTCGTGACAAAAATTTGTGTGATCCACAAATAGTTATTCCGAGTCTGGGTGTGCTTTGTGTCCGTTGTTTGAATGTGTGTGTAGTTCCCCGCGACACAGGATTCATTTCCAAAGCGGGATATGTGTCTTACAAAAAAAAATCCGCACTACTATCTAATCCTTACTAATATTATAAATTCGAAAGTAACTCTGTCTGTCTATCTGTTAACTTTTCACGGCTAAATCACTAAACCAATTTAGATGAAATTTGGTAAAGATATAGTTTAAAACCTGGGGAAGGACATTGGTTACTCTTTTACTGAAAATTGTACCTACGTACCACGCATGCGAAACCGCGCGCAAATGCTAATATTGTATACTAGATGTTCCCGCGGTTTCACCCGCGTTTATCGTTACTGCGCCGCCCCCGTGGGTCGTAGCGTGATGTTATATAGTTTCTCGATAAATAGGCTATCCAACACTAAAAGAATTTTTCAAATCGAACCAGTAGTAATCACGCAGAATAAACCAGGAGAAACATCGTTTGTGCTATGTCTATAATGGGTAATTATTTTGCTGCGATGTTATTTTAAAACTGCTATATCTCCTAAGATATTTATTGAAATCGAATGATGTAAATTTTGTTTTAAATGTAATTTTGTTTTAAATGAAATTTTGTTTTAAATGAAATACTTGTAATGAATAACGTATTTATTTGGATAAGGATTAATATCATGTTTATAAAAATACCTTCGCAAATAATGTATTATTTTAGAACAAATTTCGTTAGCATAAAAATGGTTATAGTGAGCCAACCTTAAAAGATAGACATATGCTGTCGCGGAATTTTTTTTAGAACTTTTAAAGGGGAACAATTCTGTCATACATGATTTTTGCGAAACTTTAACTGTTTACGCAGCGCACGCAGCGGAAGCTCTCAAAAGGAAAAAATACTCTCCGATTTTGAAACATTCTTCATTGGTGCTCCACTCTTATTGATCTTAGCGTGATGATATATAGCCTATAGCCTTCCTTGATAAATGGGCTATCTAACACTGAAAGAATTTTTCAAATCGGGCCAGTAGTTCCTGAGATTAGCGTGTTCAAGTAAACAAATAAACAAACAAACAAACAAACTCTTCAGCTTTATAATATTAGTATAGATATGTGTCAGGTATTCTACTTACAACAAAATGCGTGAGGCGCAGCAGGAGATCCGTTCCTTAGCCGCGAGCAGCCCCGTAATTTTTTTCATGTTATTAATACCTATTCTTTAAAAAAATATATTACGTGAAATCTAATACTTGGCGAAATGTATCTCTTCAGGAATAAAGACGTAACACAATGTGTTACGTCTTCTAAAACGGGACGAAACATGTCATGTTTCGTACCGTTTTAGAAAATACTAAATTTCGCCCGTAGCTTTGCTCGCGTAAATGTAGATTAGGTTAGTAACAGTACTTTTTCCTGGATAAAACGTACCCTATGTCCTTTCCTGTTCCTAGGGTTGCCAACTTATTTTGCCAAAAAAAAAACGTATAAAATGGTTTGAATAGGAAAAAAATAAAATATAATATTTTTTTTAATTTTATGTTTTATTTCTTTAAAATCCTATTTTTGTGTGCTTTTAGAACACGCTAACAATTTTTTGCTATCTTTAAATTTTTCAAAGCGTGTTTGACAATCAAAATTTAAATAAATATACATTTCGTTTTTAATTAAATTTAGTGCCGCTCTATTTCTTTCTTCTCGCCACTTTAGATTCATCACTGAAAAAAGTAAGTAAAAGCATCACAGTAAAGGTTGGAAATAAAGTATTTTCATAAACTTTATTTGTATACAAAAGTATAAAGTATAATTACCAAAAATAAAGTAGGATATATGTTATTATAAAGTATAGTTGGCAACCCTACCTGTTCCCCTGATAACGTGTATGTGAAGTTTCATGACGATCGGTCGAGTAATTAGGGCGTAAAAGCGTAACAAACAAACTAACATTCGCATTTATAATATTGTTTAGGATACAAAGAGTAGGTATACACGCCCCCTACCATATGAATTGCAACCTCGCCCCCACATATCTTGTTATTTTATACTATAATAAACAAGTAATGTCCTTCTCTACACAACTCAATGATTGTACCACCACCCACTCCGAAAATTACCAACGATCGTGCTCATCTCGTCGACAACTATACGTCAGAGAAGCTCTATTAATATTAATATGTACCCATGGTAGGGGTCATTTCATGTGGGTAGATATAAAAGTTAAAGGCGTCGAAAATTAAGATTAAATAAACCAGCAAAGAGGTTATTAAATAGAAACGAAAACGTAAAATGGCTACAGAAATGACAAATACGACTAAGAATAAATAAAAGGTCCAATAGAATTTATTCAAAGTCAAAAGTCGTCGGTCGCCTCGTCACAGGGAATCGGGGGTCGAACCTGCAACACCCGGCGCGGTGGCAATGTCAACGCGAACTCTTCTACCACTATTATTGCGCACTGTTAATCGCCAGGTAAGTGCATGTCCGAACAAGAGTTCCGGAGTGTCACATCTCTATTATTCCTTTATTTTGATCTAGCCTATCTATACCAGTATTATAAAGCTGAAGAGTTTGTTTGTTTGTTTGAACGCGCTAATCTCAGGAACTACTGGTTCGATTTGAAAAATTGTTTTAGTGTTGGATAGCCTATTCATCGAGGAAGGCTATATAACAACACGCTACGACCCACGGGGGCGGCGCAGTAACGATAAATGCGGGTGAAACCGCAGGATCATCTAGTAGTTATATATTATAGTTAGCCAGCCTCGATGGCGTAATGATTAGTTTAACCGACTGCCACGCCTGAGGTCGCGGGTTCAATTCCCGCACAACTCAAACATTTGTGTGCATGAACATGGATGTTTGTCTTGGTGCGAGTGTTTCTATGTATAATAATTATGTATGTATTTACAAAAAATAAAGTATATGTGTATGTTTATCCATTGTCTAGTACCCATAGTACAAGCTCTGCTTAGGTTGGGCTAGATGGTGTTGTGTGTATGTGATAGAATATTATTATTATTATTATAACTAAGATTCAGATAATTTTAATAACTCGATGCTATATGCACTTCAATATTCATTTCAGTTCATTAACCTCACAAACAAACAGTACCCATTTATCCTAACGATTATGACATACAAAATATCGAACTACCGCCTACAATACAATAAAAAACTGCATAAAAAGCAACCAAACATTAGTTACGTAACATCCAGTCCAGTCGTCTTGACACCGGTCGCGTGGTCTGGTCGTGGGCGGAGAATGCCGCCCGCCCACAGCTGAGGCAGTAGGCTTTACTTTTACGAGTAAACAGGAACGAGGCCTTATTATCGTAATATGATGTCGATAAAGTTCTTTATTCGAAGGTTTGTGTATTGCTGAAAAGGTTTTGGAGATGTTGTACAATTATGTTTAGATGTTTGGTACTGGATCACGCCAAAGCTGTTGTTCGGATTTTGATGCAACTTGGCACTGTGATAGAGCATATCCTGGGTTAACACGTTGTCTGGTATGCGTTTTCTCATCATAGACGCGGAGAAAGCCGCGTGCAGAACGAGAGAATATAATATCACTAGAAATACAAAAACTGCTTTGTAAGCGAGCTTTGTGCTTCAGCTAATAGCTGATCATGGAACACAGGGTCAGTCCTGGATCAGCCAAAGTTAAACCTGTCAGGCAAATATGGTACCAGCACGGAGTCTGTCACAAAGTAAAACTAATGACCGTCAAAGTTTATGAGCCAATGAGAGGACCTTACTTGGGACCGAAATTTTAGCTGGAAGAATGTGTATGTAGTGAAATAGTCTCTGGAACCCCTGGCTACCTGTTCAGAAGTTTGCAGGTGTGAATTGATAATAAAAATATGAATTGAATTCGGACGTCATATGGTAAGTAAATTCTCTCTTTTGGCTGCCGTAAAAGCTTAGTAAAGGACGTACTAAGAACATATATCAGTGATACCAATATATTTTCTGTAATCATGTTCGCAGACCAAACACAACATTTCCTCTAAGGATTCTTAAGTCAATACTCGCGCAAATCCGTTACAGATATAACCGCACACGCATCGACCAGCTGAGATTTCATCTCGAAGTGAACCACTAAACAAGAATGTATTTACATTATAATATTTCTATAAATAGCTTCGATCGTATGCTTTTACTCATTGCAAATATTTTTCCAGTACGCCCCGATTCTTGAAGGCTGAACAATCGAAAATAGTTTGACTGAGAAAACAGAGTGCGTAATTTATCGAGCGATTCTGATGTAAAAAAAATGTCTGGTTCGAATCATATGTTTTTGTATATTACACGTGTTTATGTAATCTCATATGTGTTTTTAAATCCCTATTATTATCATTTATGTTTTTACATATTATAAAAGAAAGAAAGAAAGAAACATTTATTACAAAATGAGACATAACAAAAAGAACACATCTCTGTGCGTTTATCTTGTTAGTGTCCTTATAACTCGAGAACCACTGATTTAATTTACATAATTATTGTTTAGTATAATAATACATTATCTGGTATGGTTTCTGTAATTATAATGTGCACATGTATTTGTTGGTTTATCTTACTTATTAACAGTAGTGGAATGGCCAAAAGCGTTCATATTTTTTACATGCATATATGGGACACCGAGTTATACATGCCTTTTATCTTGAGAAATGTATGGTAGCTTCCTTTGGGATGTTTACTTTTCTATGCTTATGTTCCTGGTTTACTAATTTGACAACTTACGTTTTATTTTATTGTTAACACACGAAAATCTTATATTTATCCACGAGTACCTACAATTAACTTTTTAATATTATTGATAAAAATGGGCAATCACTGAATATATCGTAATTGAATATTCGATCCTTTTATGAACATACTTCACATATAAATGCGCATTCAGTTACGTAAATATTGCACAGCTAAACTGCTGAAACGATTTTTGCCATGATCGTTTAAGCCCTAGAAAAGGATATGATGCTTAAATAAAGTAAACCATGAACGAAATTTCGATGAATTAATAACATTATAATCTCTATGTGAGAGAATTGTATTATAATGTTATTAATTCGAACATCCGAAAAACGCAGCAAATCTAGACAAGGAAAATATAAAACGATGACATACCCGCCGATGTTTAAGATGAAAAACAACTTCCAAGAATCCACAAATCTATTCCCCCCTACCGAAAATAACTAAATTGAATTCAAAGTATAAAATCAGTGTCACGAAACGCGATATTTTCAAACTAGTTTCTATGGGACATTACAAGCAGTGTTTTAAAATAGAATGACGGATGTATGAGCTGGCGCCTACACCTTTACAAACAGTTCTTCGTCTCTTTTCCTCTGCGCCGTCTTAGATATGTCTGTCTTTATCTACGCACCTACATAGGTAAGTTTCTCAAGGAGATTTAGTTCGTAAAAACGGTTCATGAATGGGTTAGAAGTAAACCGCAAGGTGTGTAGGTTGGTGTGATCGATGATCATTATTAAGTGTCAACAGCGCAATACTGAGACTTAGATAAATGTTTGAATATGACGTTATATAGGTATGTGGTAAGGGACTTGCCATTTGTAAAGTAGGCTTTACTAATTATGATGGCCTTTAGACCGATTTTCGGTCATGGCGGACAATAGTATGCGCAGGAGATATCATAGTGCTCAACGTTAAAAACGTATGAGATCCAACTTTTTTTTTTTTTTTCTTTTATTTGCTCGTCAAAATGGCCACACTTAACTTCGTAAACTCCGGGTTGTATTTGAAAATCTCTTGACATTAACAGCCGAAAACTTTCTGTTGCACTTTTGTTGTTACGTGTGAAGTACGGGGGTGTGGAATTGGATCTATACCACCAACTTCCTAAACACCGGGTTGAATTTAACAATCTCCTGACATTTACACCTAAAATCGTTATCTTACATTCGTATAATATCTACTACGCAGATGATTAATCTCTGCCAATATCAAATTGGCTGCCATGAACGAATTTCGCTCTACAAAATGTTATGATGGCCGGCAATACCATATTGTGGAATATTATTCATAATATGGTTATCCAAAGAATAATATTCACAATGGCGTTCATACGCTTTTGAGATAGCCAAGCTATAGTTGAAAACATTGCAGCCACATTAAAATATTTGCGCTTTTATTTTAACTGATTAAAATAATTTTTGTACTTTTAAGAATAAAATCATTAATATTTCGTATCATTATTATATGCAGAACCAGTATCCCCGCTGCTTCGAGACCCTATAATCAGTGAGTACCTTGAAATCAATACCTTAACGAAAGATTTATCAAAATTTTAATAAACTCGTTGACATTGACATTGAAACAACCATCACAACGTTGCATTATCGTTGAATAAACATTCTGAAAGTAATCATGATTGGCAATTAACCGTTATATAATAACTGCACACTCATGTATATATCCTAAGGTGTTATGTACTTACATTTCAATAACTATGGTACTTTTAACATTTCAAACATATATCCATGTACCGTACTGCCATGCCACTGAGAAATTCTTGACAAAAAGAAACCAATAACATTATGTCCAATCCCAGTATCGAACACAGGACCCTTCGATTGTTTGTAAAGACGCAAACTTTTGTCAAACGACCAAAACGAGCCAGGTGATATTTTAATTTTAATTTTATTTTATTTGGAAAACAAACAGATACAATTTAAAAATAATTAATGTTCAAATTCTTCTTCTTCTCCCTAGCCTTTATTATTCCCAATAATTAACTACACTTAATCGAAAGTAGTTTCCACATATAAATATACAGTAGCGCCAAAAAATATTTGAAGTTATAATCTAAAATAACAATAAATGCACAAGTAATTAGCGTAACAATATAACAACAACAAAAATTGTATTTTAAAAAGAAGTACATAGGTACAGTACTAGGAACAGGGTTAGGTAAACAATACTTTTTCATAGTTGCGGTAAAAAGTACTGATAATACTTTTAAGCATTCACAGTTTCGGACAGATTCTGAATGGATACAAAAAATATATAATATATAACGTAGATCAAAAGATGTAAACAAAATCTTTCTTATATTAAGAATGTGAAAGTGAAATCGTCATTTGCATTCCCTGCTTGCTTATTTATTTTCCATTGTACATAATAAATACCTACACAGAAAACATCGAGAAATCCACAGATAGATGTTTCGTAATTAAGCGATCTTTATATTATTAATTCATACATTGCCTTTTTAATTTTGGGTCCCGACCCATCCACCCACTGGACTTTACCACTGGTGGGTGGAGGGATAATTCACGATTACCCCTCCACCCACTATGCCAGTGTGAATCGAAGTTATTTCATATCTGTTCCCAAGTTACATGTATTGCTAAGTAAGCAGAAATTGACAGAACAAATCTGTAAACATCACAAAGTGATAACTGATAAGAACTAATTTATTTCTGTTATGTCTAAAACCAGAGATAATGCTACTCAGATAATACTTTATAGCATTTTTATGACTTCATTTTATACGAGAGCGGTATACCAAAAACTGGTTCTGACGAAACCGCGAATTCGCCATTTTCTAATGTCTTTTGTTTCTTTTGTATTCAAGATCCATATTTAGGTGTTCGGTTTATGCACGTTCAGACATCTTGATTTATGTTGGCTAGGCTTGTGCCTGCGATAGCGTCAGAATGTAATTTAGTTGTTATGTGCATTTTATACCATCCTGAGGAAATATCGAAAGGTCCTGGAAATAGTTATTTCTATAATCTATACTAATATTATAAAGCTGAAGAGTTTGTTTGTCTGTTTGAACGTGCTAATCTCAGGAACTAGGTACTGGTTCGATTTGAAAAATTATTTTTGTGTTGGATAGCCTATTTACAGAGGAAGGTTATAGGCTACATAACATCACGCTACGACCCACGGGGGCGGCGCAATAACGATAAACGCGGGTGACACCGCGGGAATATCTAGTAATATATAAATTTGAAAGTAACTCTGTCTGTCTGGTACCTTTTCACGGCTAAACAACTCAACCGATTTAGATGAAATTTATTACAGATACTATTTTTATCTTAAGTTATAGGCTATTTTTTATTAATGTAGGTACCACGCGGGCGGAGCTGCGCGCAAAAGTTATGTAATAAAAGTTTTAATAATAAACAACACGATAATTTCCGTATGAGGTAGTTTAATTTCAATGTCAAAGAATCTAATAAAAGACAGCACTTATATAAGTTACAGTCAGTTTCCTTGATGCATATTACCTAGTGTTGCTGTGATCACCACATCGCGTGATTGCATATGAAGGAATGACATCACCATCATCAATTTAACATCACTCTTCATTCAGTGGTGTGATTGCCGTCAATTATCGCGACGGTCATTAATTGTCAATTTAGTTAAGATTTGTATGAATTACATACAAATTACATTTTTGACCTTGAGAAGAAATTTACCTTTGCCGAAATTTACCTATGTGCGTTTCTGTACACCTGTCAACGTATATGCAAAATTTCAGGATGATCGGTTCAGTGGTTTAGGCGAGAAAAGGTAACAAACAAACAAACTCATTTTCGCTTTTATAATATTAGTTCGGATTAGGATTAGGATAATACATGCATAAATATGTTTATGAGAGTATGTTTGCAACGCCTAAAATTGTCATTACGTAAGTCACTTAACGTTTAATTAAAACTCTTGTTAATAGTATGTTATATGATAATTTATACGTGGCACTTACAAACAAACGCAAGGTTATCGGACCGGCCCCGACAAAATATAAATTTAATGCACAAAATGGCTGCCCGGTTTTTGTTACCTATAGTTATTACATACATACATAGCCTTATATTTATATCTAAACTATCCATACTAATATTATAAAGCTGAAGAGTTTGTTTGTTTGTTTGAACGCGCTAATCTCAGGAACTACTGGACCGACTTGAAAAATTCTTTTAGTGTTGGATAGCCCATTTATCGAAGAAGGCTATATAACATCACGCTACGACCAATAGGAGCGGAGCATCAATGAAAATGTTGCAAAAATGGGGAAAATTCTCTTATGTGAAGCAGACGAAGTTTCGTGGGTCAGCTAGTTTACCAGTTAGTCGGTCACACTAACCACTACGCCATCGAGGTCGTCACATTACACACGTGTCAACAAATACAAATAGTCCTAATATTATGTAAATTAATGTAAATAAATGAGCCTTCAAACTTTAAAGCTCAGAACTGAAAGACTATTTCCTTTACATAAAAGTCGCGTATATATGTGTTAGTTTAGTGTCCACTAAATTTATTTCCAATTGACTCCTCTACGAAAATACCCGAATTCTTAAAACAACTTACGAATGATTTCGCTTCAAGTTAAAGAATCCAATCGAATGGCGCTCGTGAATTGACCTTCCGATGTATTGAATTAGCGCCTCGGACGAAATAGCTATGAATCTGTCAGTGCTAATCATGTCTGATGCCATACAGACATCGGAGCACACTTTGTATTATTTTGGATTTAGGTCAAAGAGAAACCAGTATACAGAGAAATCCGATATTATAAAAGTAGCAGCCGAACGCCGAAAGTGGTCTCATATTTGTACAACCTCTTTCTTCCCGACTTTTCTTCAGGAACGGGTAGGCCAGTCATAGGACCGGCTTGATAGTCTAGTGATATAAGTTTGCAGTCGATCGTGAGGTCTTCAAATCGGTCTCCATGTCGAGAAAAGTGCGACACGGAATCCGCAAACCCTTTTTTTGTAGAAAAGATTTCAATCATGCATCGTTTACATTTTTATGTATTAGTGGTAGTCTGTGTCATTTTCTACGTCCCTAATAACGTGTATGCAAAATTTCATGATGATCGGTCTCGTAGTTAAGACATGAAAGCTTGATAAACAAACAAGGAAACTTACATTCACGTTTATAATATTAGTCAAGATTCATATTATTTATTAAAAGAAAATTTCCCCATGAGACCTAAACAAATCTTTCTAAATGTGTTCATAACACACAACGAACCCTTATATTGTTATCATCCAAACTAATATTATAAATGCAAATGTGAGTTTGTTTGTTACGCTTTCACACCTTAATTACTCAACCGATCATAAGCAATTACGCATACACGTTGTCAGGGGAACAAAAAAGGACATAGCGTACCTTTCATCCAGAAAAAAGTACTGTCACTAATCTAACCTAACCTACATTTAGGCAAGCGAAGCCGCATGCAAAATCTAGCATCATTAATATCATTATATATATATGTTACAATAGAAGACGTTACTCATTATGATGAAAATAAATCTTAAAGTAGCCCGCACTGCCGCACCAGTCTGGTCTGCGAGGCTGTGACGTAACTTCCTGATGGGCAGCACGGATGTGAACAGTCCCAGTTGGCACGGCACAGGTAACGCAAATAAACTAATAGTAAGACTAATTATAACTCTGCGTCATTGCAACACGCATCAATTGACATTAGTTGGATTTACGTTTTGTTCTTTTGTTTGAACCATTGTTTATTTATGCAGCTAGCTGAATCCGTGACTCCGCTCATGTGGATATTGGTCGGTTGAGAAAGAATATTGAAAAAAGTAATATAGGTATTCTTCTTCTTCTTTGTCGTTCCGTCACTAATGAGGATCGTGTACATATACTATCCGTCTCTATTTGTCTCTGGCTGAAACTCTACATCGATCTACTGAACTGGCGCAGGACAGAGGCAAATGGAGACGGATAGGTATAATAAAGAAACGTATTACATCCCGCTTAAAAGACAACTTGTATTTTTCTGCCACACTAGGACTAAACCCTGTGTCGTCCTTTACAGACATTAAAATTGGACACAGAGTACACCAATTTTTGTCTCGTAGCGTATCGAACTTACGACACTCGGCTCAGAGGCAATGGCGATTCAACTTAGATCTCTACGCCATCTGAAGGCACATACATACATCCAATCTGCAGAAGGTCGTAGCCATATGTATATAGTATGTGGTGTAATCTGCGATGAGTAGCGTTTACAAAGCGCCTTCACAAGACGTAGACATGTGCCCAATTGCATTCGAATAAATCGACTACATAAGTGCGTGCTCAATATATTATTTCGAATAACATTCAAACGCTGTCATTTAAACCCCTTCTGAGAATGTTTTGGAACGCAGTATTTTCTTTTCGTAAGATATAAATAATATAATAATATTAGCTCTGTATTAAACTGTCCCACTGCTGGGCACGGGCCTCTTCTCAATGTGAGAACGGTTAGGCCATAAATATAAAATGTTTATTATAAACAATATAAACAATCACTTTAAGCGTTTTTACCGTCTTAATGGCATCATTAGTGGCAAAAACAACGGACAATACTATTCCTTCAATATTTTTCTTATAATTAACTCGTGCTGTTTGTAAACGATTGCATAAATGTCGGTCGAAAGATGCCAGGTGCGATTCCCGGGTTTTAAGTGTTTATGGGATTAAACTAATTTGCTTATTTAATATTTTTCTGGGATTTAATTATAATTAATTTGGTCCGCCATAAAACAAACTCACTATCACTCTTTTTAATCTTCCTGAACTACTTTCAGAATAAATACCAAAGATCACCTAAGACTAAATCATATTAAATTATCGCACGCTATAAAATTAACTAAATTATACAATGTCAAAATACAGAATTACTAGATTGAGTTGATCTGAGATATTAATACTCTGTCCACATTCTGAGCACTAGATATTCGTATCAATATAGACATACGAAAAATAATTTAAAAATGTTATGGTAATTTTTGGCAAGATATGATTAGAGTATACAATAACCACACATGTAGGTCATCTTTATATATTAAAACAATCTCACTGCGTTTAGAACTGCTGAAGCTGTAACACCTGTTTGGCCATAGATGTTACAGCACTGGAAGTCTAAATAAGAACAGTTGTATAGTAAATAAAATTCTTTAAAAGAAAAAACCGTATTACTGTACGGAGGATTTACAAACATTCAAACAACGGACTCAAAGAGCACCCAAACTCGACACAAACTATTTGGAGATTAGACAATTTTTGTCCCGTGTGGGGTTCGAACCTAGACAAGACTCGGTGTAGTGGCAGTAATATACAACATGTATCTAACATAATAAACGCACATTCTGAAAGTAGTTTGCTCAAAATCGGCTACTGAATCAATTCCAGCAATTTTTAATATAGGAAATTTCATCCCTAAAATAATTAAAACGAATTAAATTATAGTCACCCATATATGACGAATGTGAGATTGTTTGTTTGTTACGCTTTCATGTCTTAACTACTCGACCGAACATCATGAAATTTCGCATACACATTGTCAGGGATATAGAAAATGATATAACAACTTGTTTGCTGATTGAAAGGCGAGGAATCTTTCAACCAGAAAACATACTGTTTCGGAGAGATATCTAGTATGATATATGCCTGATTTTATGGTAGAAGTACATCTCAAGATGAAACTTCTCTTTGTCTCTCCAAATCACCTGTTCTAAATCAGTCCCTCCAAATGTTTCTCGTCATCATAATTCAACTAATAACACAATGTTTGCGTTATCCACGGCTCGTGAGACCGTGACACGAATACTACACAGTCGTAACACGAGCCGAGAACGAACTAATGTATTCCACACACTAACACTAGACGAGGAATGACCTTTTTCGGACGGTAAGGGAAAAATACATGGTGTTATTCGCAAGGTGACTGCTTATGAATTAGATTTGCGGCAGACAAAACGTGATTCGGTTTGGCTTTAAGAAAATCCGAAGAAAAGAAAATATGTACTATGTTGGTTAAAGCATTTGCTAATATGATGACGAAATATTGACCAAGAAAGTATATACCTAAAGGAAATGTTAATGAGACAACCGATTCTAATAGGTAAATATTTAAATAATAGTACTCTAAGCTAACGACATGCGTGAGAAACCTGATGAGTACATGCGAGTGAATGAGGCAAGAGACTTATGTCAAGTTCGTAGCTAGTGCAAAAAGTTTCGAAAACTGGCGGTAGTCGATTCATGTATGAAAGAAAACCCCAGAAGTAGCTAGAAGTAAAAGTTACAATGTAAAGAGAAAGTATTTTTATATCTTGATGCATCTGCTAGTACACACCGACATATTATATATGAATTAAAAATAAATAATGTGTCAGAGATGGCAGAAAGTGCAATGTGGCAATTAATTAATCAGTCAGCCTGTTGCAGTCCACTGCTGAACATGGACGATGTAGACTTAGACTAAGGACTTAGATATATTTTTAACAAACGCGCGACGTCTCTACCTATGGCATCATAAAATTATATATTCTTTGATCGATGCATCTATAGAATAAAAATAAACTGATTTATTTAATAAATTATAAGACTACCAATAGCGATTAATACGAGTATAGAATATTTAACATTCGTGATTATATTGAAAAGAACTCCTCGTTGAACACAAAGCCGGCAGATCAATCAGCGATTAAAAACTAATTTTAAAACTCAATACCTACCTGTACTTTGATTCGCGGCAAAATTTACAAATATTCAAATAAAGGATACAAAAAATACTTAGTAGTTGCCAGTATTGATTACATGCATCAATTACAAGCCTTCAGAACGATTGCCAATATTCTTAGTACGTAGCCTGGATGAAAGGACAATGATGACGAACACATAAAGTCGTCTGATCCACAAACGCCTATATGGACATAGCTATCGATCGGTTTGAGGTGACATTAGCGGCCTCGATGGCGTAGTGGTTAGTGTAACTGACTGCCACACCTGAGGTCGCGGGTTCGATTCCCGCACAAGTCAAACATTGGTGTGCATGAACATGGATGTTTGTCTTGGTCTGGGTATTTCTATGTATAACATGTATGCATTTACAAAAAAAAAAGGTAAGTATATATGTATGTTTTTCCCTTGTCTAGTACCCATAGTACAAGCTCTGCTTAGTTTGGGCTAGATGGAGTTGAGTGTATGTGATAGAATATTATTATACATATGCATCTACAGGTAATGCGAACAAAATTGGAATACTTATGGAATAGGACGAGGCATATCTATACTATACTAATATAATAAAGCTGAAGAGTTTGTTTGTTTGTTTGAACGCGCTAATCTCAGGAACTACTGGTTCGAATTGAAAAATTATTTTAGTGTTGGATAGCCTATTTATTGAGGAAGGCTATAGGCTATATAACATCACGCTACGACCCACAGGGGCGGCGCAGTAACGATAAACGCGGGTGAAACCGTGGGAACATCTAGTTTAATAATAAACAGCAGAGTTATATTATATGTACTTATGATTTACTTACGACTTGAAAACAAAAGTAAAAAGCTATCTTCAAAGTAAATAGCTATATACAGGGCTAGATATTTCCCGCGGGTCGTTTTTTTCAATAAATGCCTATCCCTCGGGAACAGGGGAACAGTAAATACTATTTTTCTGGATGAAAAGTACCCTACTTATGTCTTATTCTGTACCCCCGGCAACGCGTCTATGCGAAATGTCATCATTATAGGTCGAGTAGTTAAGGCATGAAATATCAAAAACAAATAAACAAACTCACATTCGCATTCGCATTTATGATATTAGTTAGAATGTTAGAATAGTCATTCCACTTAATACTGTCACATAAAATCAGGTAAGGTAACACTCAACTCAATCCTATATTCCTATCAGTATAAAAAAACCATAGTTTATAGAGGTTACTTGAATTAAATATTTGTGAATAACGAGCACTGTGTGGCGCCAAAAATATTTCGTCTAGTAATGTTATTTTGAAAGTACAGTAATATATTACGTGTATGTGTAGCCAATTTTAAAACGTTTTAGAATGTAAAATGTATAATTTAAATTGTTTTGTGGAGTTATACAGTTGAATGAACTCTTTTGATCACTTGTGAAAATAAAATGGCCGATATTATAATTATGTACGGCTATGAGATTAAATCGTGGATGGAAAAGAGACGAAGGGGTAATTAGTAGTAGTAGAATGACAGTAATTTCTTATTTGTCTTATTTAAAAAAGATGGCGTACAGATAGTAATTATCCTTATTTAATTTATTTATATTATTGGCGGCCTCGATGGTGTAGTGGTTAGTGTAACCGATTGCCAAGCCTGAGGTCGCGGGTTTCATTTCCGCACAAGGCAAACATTTGTGGGCATGAACATGGTGTTTGTCTTGGTCTGGGTGTTTCTATGTATAATATGTTTATTTATTTATTTATTTATTTATTTATTTCTCTATTTACTACATTACACATTTGTGTATGTATATTTATCCATTGTCTAGTACTCATAGTACAAGCTCTGCTTAGTTTGGGCTAGATGGTGTTGTGTGTATGTTATAGAATATTATATATCATACTAATATTATAAAGCTAAAGAGTTTGTGTTTGTTTGATTGGACGCGCTAATCTCAAGAACTACTTGTTCGAATTAAAAAATGATTTTAGTGTTGGATAGCCTATTTATCGAGGAAGGCTATAGGCTATATAACATCACGCTACTACCCACGGGGGCGGCGCAGTAACGATAAACGCGGAAGAAACCGCGGGCAAATCTAGTTATTATATAAATGCGAATATATTATGAGTTTGTTTGTTACGTTTTTCAACCGATCATCACCTTTCGTATACACATTGTCTGGATACAAAAAAGTACTCATTTTCTGCGTGAAAGGTAAAATTATCAATCTCTTTATCTCTTTAGAAGACAAAGGCCCCTCGAAGGTCTCGTAATTCGGCTGGCGCTTTATCAAAATATGTGTATTCGGACAATTGCCAAGCGGCTTTCCTAGAAATTATCAATAGCGTTGAAGCGATGGTCGCACGGGTAAGGTGATGTCATACACTAATATTGTGTATGTTTGTATGCTTATAACCACGTGCGGTCTGACCTTGAGGATCGACATACAACGATTGATACCTATACGGCTGTATACACCGAAAAGGGTAAGTAGCGATGTATTACAAATATTTATACACCTAATGTATCTATACAACACTTCATCTTTCTATGTGTTCGTAACCACCCAAAAATGAAATAAAAATCTGGCACGATCATTTAGAGAAGTTCTCACCACTACTGACGTAGCAACTTTAACCACCTTGGGTGGTCATCCTGGCTGGTCAAAATTCCCCGACGCCAAATTTTTCTTACTCATTTTATTTGGTAAACAAAGAAACTCATTATTAAACCATTTCTCGACCAGATCGGAGGCGTTCTGGACAAAGGCCAGGTTAAGAGCTCCTTGAACCGACGGGCGTGTATGAGGAATGTGATGAAAGTGAATGAAGCCAGAGAAGTGTGTCAGGATCGTAGCAAATGGAAATCCGTAGTCTCTGCCTACCCCTCTGGGAAACAGGCGTGAATCTATGTATGTATGTATGTATTAGTTTACTGCTTTCAGATTATATTCGTTATCTTTTAATAATCATAAAATAGGAAGACAAGACGTGTATAAGGAATGTGATGAAAGTGAATGACGAGAAGTGTGTCAGGATCGTAGCAAATGGAAATCCGTAGTCTCTGCCTACCCCACTGGGAAACAGGCGTGAATCTATGTATGTATGTATAGAAAGACAATACATAGTGTACAAGTGGGTATATATATGTATTATCTCTAACTAACAGTTCGCATTATTTAGTTACTAGATAAGTAATAAAAATTGGATTATAATGTTGACGTTTGCCGGTCACAACTTCAAACTCCATTTAGCTACTGAAAATCGTCTAATATAAGTAGTAGAGCCTCGGACGAGGAGCTCTCTCACAGAATATCAACGTGAAATAGCAGTACCGTTATACTGTTGTGTTTCGTTCGGCGAGTGAGAGTGCTGGAGGCCCAAGCACCCTCTTTCCCCCTTCCCGCTCCTTCTCCTTCCCACTTCCTTTCCTAAAGGGTCGGCAACGCGCAAGTGATGCCTCTGGTGTTGCAGGCGTCTATAGGCTGCGGTGATCACTTACCATCAGGTGGTATGCTTGTTTGCCACCACAGTTGAAGAATTAAATTTAAAAAATCCTATTAGCACTGCGCCCGATCAGGGTACGCTGCAAATGTATGTATGTCACGGGACCAGAAGTCGATTTAGTTATTAATAATCTAGGGCAGGGATGGCAAACCTTTATTGGTTAACGTGCCGTTATTTATAGAAAAATAATAATGTATATTTAATGTGCCATCAAAGAAGCATAAAGCATGTTTCGCGTTTCAATCACGTTGTACATAGATTCGTCAATTGGTTTGTAATACTTAGTGAATTATTGGCGAACCTGAATTATTTTATTGCGTGCCATTGGTTCGCCATCCCTGATCTAGGGAATGGACCATCTTGTTAGTCTTGTGGCATTTCAGAACAATCGTGAGTGGTGTGGAGTGTATCTTGATTTTCTATAATTATATAATATATATATATCTGTATCTACGCAGTAGTGTCACTACGTGCGACATCTGTTATAACTTCTCACGGATGTATTATGATACGATTTCGACAATATATTATGTATTCTTTGTTACCACTAAGATATTTTTATCTTGTCCATATAATATGTATAAACAACTTTCTATCCGCCCGCGCCAATATTCTGATATGTAAAGCATTATCTCGTCGACTTGTATGAAATACTTTTATCAAGTAGAAAGTCCTGGACATTCATTTTATTATTGTCATATTTGCCATCCTCCTTTTATCGCCACTTAAGAGCACTTTCTGTTTGATGTTCAAAGTAATGATTGACCGAAATTTATTTTCGCATTCCATAGTGCCGGTAGTCCTCCGGCTTTCGGCCTGTAAATTCTGGCATACGCCTAATGTTTTCGGCTTTCGGCCTTAGTACCGTCGGCTTTCGGCCAAGCTACGTTCGGCTTTCGGCCAAATTTCTTTCGGCTGACGGCCAAATTTTGTTTGGTAAGTATTTGTAATTTTTCATGGTTTGCTTAAGAGACAGCTCTAAATAAGAGTAATATTTGTAATATAATGCTTTACGAATATTAATATAACGCACGCAAAGAGCAAATATGCTGGCCACAACTAGCTATGTTATGTTGGTTGGGACGATTGAAATGACTTTTATAATCGCATAAACAGGGAGTGGAACTCTTAGGCCACCGTGCCATCCATGCGCTCAAGGTTACAAGCTTGACCTTAACTTCTTCTGAGAGCTAACGATGACTGCATTTAGTTTGAGCAATGACTATATTTGTTTATTCGTTTTCCTGAACACGTCTCAAGGGGAGGAATGACGATTGAACTGACTGGAAAGTGACGTCATCAAACGACTTTTTTAAATAATATTTTATCAGATACATACACACAACACCATCTAGCCTAAACTAAGCAGAGCTTGTACTATGGGTACTAGATAATCGATAAACATAGATAAAATATATGTACTTATGTATACTTTTTTTTTTGTAAACACCCAGACCAAGACAAACATCCATGTCCATCATCACAAGTGTTTGACTTAACTTTGAAGTTAGCTGAAGAACAGTTCTTAGAATATGATGATACTTTGACCTTGGCTTACTGCGCCGCTCCTTTGGGTTTAGCGTGAATTAGTCTTAAATCGGACTGGCACTGTTCTGAATAGCGTTTAAACATAGGATTAACTCTTTAGTTTTATAATATTAGTATATATAATTATGTCAAACAGAGATTTCCTCCTTGGTTTCTATAGAATAAGTTCGCAGTCGACTGTCAGTGAGGTCTTAGATTTGAATCCCGCGTCGGTCAATTATTATTTTTCTGTAAGGAAATCGTCAGGCGCAGCATATAATAATATGTACAAAGGTAGACGGCAATAGGCCTAAGTCTCTATTTAGTCAAACGTAACACTGCTGGCAAGATGTAGGTGCTATACACTTCTGGCGTTATTAAGCTGCGTATACGCTAGACGAGCCGAGCACGAGCGGAGCACGAGCCGAGCACAAATTCATGTAGTGTGGACCTACTTACAAGCCTCGAACGAGCGCGCTTCAAGCGTTTAGGTGGGTCCACGCTAGAGGAGCCGAGCACGAGCTAAGCACAAGCCGAGCCGCAAACTCGCGGTGTCAAGTGTGGACGTACAACGAGCCTAGAACAATCACTGTCCTCGAACGTAGTGAGCACGATGCAAATCCCTTTGTGTTCGTCAAAAAACCGACAGTAGGCGGAGCACAGTCGAGCACGAACCAAACGTTTGAAGCGCGCTCGTTCGAGGCTTGTAAGTCGGTCTACAATACACGAATTTGTGCTCGGCTCGTGCTCGGTTCGTCTAGCGTAGACCCACCTTTAGATTCGTGCTCGACTGTACTCTGCCTACTGTGATTTTTTTAGGCTTGTTGTACGTCCACACTTGACACCACGAGTATGCGGCTCAGCTTGTACTCAGCTCGTGCTCGGCTCCTCTAACGAAAACCCTTTTTTTTACGTGGGGGAATGCTGTGACGCATATCCCTTCTCGGGGGCGGGCGGAGGGGTTATGTCAAGCTCAACCTTTACCTTTGGCGATATACAGATACGGAAGGCACACTGTTGAAGGTAACCTCGCCTCGCCGCTATACACTGCGCCGAGTGCCTTCGATGACGGGATAAAGAAATGTCTTATATACAAATAGTTATTCTGGGTGTTAATTGTGTCCGTTGTCTGAATATTTGTAAAGTTACCCGCGACACAGGAAGAAGGTGTCATTTTAAAAAGGAAAAATAAATTTGAAATAATTTTGCGAAGTCTAGACGTTCTTTGTATCCGTTGTTTAAATATTGGTAGTGCGAGCGTTGACCTTTATGAATAAATAAAATTAATTAGGCAATATAATCGGGTGTAGGTATATCCAAAATAACATTCCTATATCACGACAAAAACATAATATTTTAAATATTAAAATATTTGTCCTACTATTTTATCGTTGTGCGGTTTGCACAACACTAACATGTATTTTGACTACAACGTACTCGTACTTCATTTGTTACTAATTATTGCAGGTAGGTACGTGTATGAGCCACAAAGCTTACTTAAGTCGTTATTGTATTCTGCCCGCAGACTCGCGTATATCCCACGGGAAGTAAAAAAATATGGTATAGGCTTATTGCGTTTGCAAGATTATGCCAGAATTCATGCAAATACGGTCCAATATCCAATGGCGTGATCGAGTACCGAACATCCAAACAACAAATCCATCTCCACCAGCTTCCACAATTATAACATTAGTAGTGTAGTATATTGAAGTAAAACAAGAATCGGGTTATACCTCAAACAGTTCCGTTGATGTGCGGCCGTGGAAGAATGCCAAGTTTTAATATTAGCGGTCCGGATAGCTGATGTCATCGCCATGCAAGTGTTTACGTCCGACCGGCACTACTACCTAGCCTTATATACAAGATTATTCAGGTCGCTTTATAGAAGTACACCTGAACAGTTTTGATTAATGGCACATAAGGACCCAAGACCTTACGTTATCCGTTGTATAGATTCGTCTCATTCACACGCATGCGATAAAAATGTTTTAAGACATGGTGACAAGGCCTCTGATTTACCAATGTATCATAACAATTGCTATGCCATGGAAATGGATCTGTAGTAATCAGAGGTAGTCAGTCCTAGTGAGGGGTTGATAATTGTTATTCGCGTATTTGTATTCGAATACAAATGTGCACAGCGCGGTATAACTGTATTTTGTATGGTCACGGCAGCAACACATACGCTTAATTTAAGTACCTATGTATTATTTAGATATTTTTCACGATACAAGACAGTTAAAATTCTAAAAACTGTCCTTCTGTAAAACGACTATTTTCTTGTAGGAACCGGGCACAAATGATTGTCTCTTTTTATTAAATAAGTATAAAAATCTTTGCACCTATACACCTCATTATTTTTTGGTATTGTTAATTAACAAGTATTCGAGAAACACTGTCCGTCTGTTTATTGAGGCCGTTCGCTTAAGTTAGAGAAAGCACTGTTAGTACCTATTAACAAGTTTCGGAACAATCAGAGTGTGAAGTAAAATGTTCTTTGCTTACCCTTGAATACCCTATCTTGTATTTTTGGAGTATTCCGCTTTCGGCACCAATTTTTTCGGCACCTAAGCTATTCCACTTTTTATTTCCGAAACCATAGGTGCCGAAAAAATTGGTGCCGAAAGCGGAATACTCCGTATTTTTGTATGATTTTTTTCATTTTAAAATTTGTTCCCGCACGAGGCATAATTCCTCGCGTGTCGCCTTGTCGCGGGGGACATTACAAATATTCAAACAACGGGCACAAAAAACACCCAGACTCGAAACAACCATTTATGGATTACACAAATATTTGTCTTATATGGGATTCGAACCTAGAACACTCGGCGCAATGGCAGTGGCGAGGCTACCATTCAAACCACTACGGCAACAACTGGACTTTACCCGCGGCTTCGCTCGCGTAAATGTAGGTTGTGTAAATTTTTTATCCCTAGGGAACAGTACTCTTTCTGATTGAAAGGCACGGTCCTATGTCCTTATCTGTACCCCTGGCAACGTATATGCAAAATTTCACGATGATCGGTCAAGTAATTAAGGCATAATTTATTTGCACTTTTCTTTTAATGACGTACTATTTCTAAATGTATTTTTAATTAGTTAGGCATGAGATTTTAATTGAATTGAATACATTTTATTGATTTCTTATCTAAATATGTAATTTGATAATTTAATGTTTTTATAATTATTTTTTTTTACTCGACACGTTCATACGCCTCCTCATGCAGATTTTGGTGGTACTAATTTAATAACTTTTTTGTAATCATGATTACAAAAAAGTTATTAAACTACATGTAATACCCAAAATGTATTGAATGAATAAATAAATTAAATGAAATGAAACAAACAACCTAACTCACATTTTTATTTATAATATTAGTTAGGAGTACCGCACTACTGAAAAACTGAAATATGTCGCAGTGGTTTATGTGGTCGCCTCGACATCGCTGTGATTGTTGTGGGTTCGATCCCCATACTGGACGAAAATTTGTGTGATCCACAAATAGTTGTGCCCATAACATTCAGCTGTTATATGTATAGATGTAATTCATCTCTGCCTTACCCTTTAGATGTATAGGAGTAATGATATGTACTAAGAACAGTTCGTATTCAAGAATGGTCATAGATCAAGTGTATCAGATGAATAATTGACTCAATTAATGCTTTCTTACGTTAATCGATATGCACGAATAGCGCAGTGGTTCGATTAGTCATTTTACTTCATACATACAAGGAATAAAGTCATAGACGTGCCTTTACTACTTTGATTGAACGGAAAAGTGTCCACATTAAAAAGAGTGAGCTCACACATTACATAAATTACATGATAAAGAACGATAGTGTACAATTTTAATTTTTCAATGAGTGAGCTTGATAATTATATAAGTATTCAATAACACACATTAGAAAAGGTACAGTAGAATTGAGAACCTCCTCCTTTTTTTGAAGTCGGTTAAGAAACTAGATTTTGCCCGCGGCTTGGCTCGCGTCAATGTTGGTTAGTAACAGTACTCTTTTCTGGATGAAAAGTTTCTGCGTAAACCCTGTGTCCTTGTCTGTTCCCCTGCAAATGTGGATGCGAAATTTCATGATGGTCGGACGAGTAGTTAAGGCGTGAGAGCGAAACAAACAAACAAACTCATATTCGCATTTTTAACCCGTCAACTAACTGTCGAGCGGACATACGCTGTCCGCAAAAATGAGTCATCCAAAACAAAAAAAAACGACAAATGTATATCCGCTGCACACTTGACTCGTTAATGAGTCAAGTGTCGAGCGCACATACATTTGTCCGTTTGTGTATTGTTTGCACAATGAATTTTTAATTATTTTTACGTATTTCCCCTAGACGATCAAAATAATATTAGTTAGGATTTAGCGTGCCGTGGATTGAACTCGAGACCTCTGCGTCGACTGCACGTAGAGGTCTCGAGTTCAATCCACGGCAGTCAGTCACTAGGCTATCAGATCATGTCTTTTTGTAACTCAGCCACAATTATATAACAATAATGATTTATGGCGAAAACGGGAGATCGGACCTTGTGGCGCACCCTGGGGGAGGCTTATGTCCAGCAGTGGTCTGCAATAGGCTGAAATGATGATGATGATGATTTATTTTTCTCTTCCACAAAGGTAACTTATTATATAATTAAAATACTTAAATAAAAACAAAAGACCCTTGTGGGCGACTGGTATCTGCACTAGACAACCCTGTCACACAGATTACCAGGCCCCCTAAAACAATGTAAGTATTATTAAATTATCCCAATAATGCCAGTATATAAATTGTCTCGTTGATTGGTTTAGTGCACTAGGCGTAATTAATGACTGAGTATGTAATAACTAATAAAATATTAAGTAAAATTAACGATTCGAATTATATTTACGGGTGGGACAAGGGTTGATAGATAATTTTAACATTTATTTATTTTATTAACTCACAGCATATTTTATACATTATATACATACACTAGATGTTCTCGCGGTTTCACCCGCGTTTATCGTTACTGCGCCGCCGCCGTGAGTCGAAGCGTGATGTTATATAACCTATAGCCTTCCTCAATAAATAGGCTATCCAACACTAAAATAATTTTTCAATTCGAACCAGTAGTTCCTGAGATTAGCGCATATATAAAACTAGCTGAATCACACGGCTTTTCTTACTTCGCTCCTAAGGGCGTCGCGTGATATTAAATAGTACTAAAAATTCCTTTATAAATAAACAATAAAATGGAAAACAAATTTTCAAATCTGACTAATAATTACAAAGTCTAAGGGCCATATACATAAAAGTTACAAAATGGTTATAACATCGTTGTAAGTTAACATTCTTGTAAGTATTATTCATAATTATGCATAGGAATGCCTAGCTTGCCTAATAACGATGCTGTATGTAATAAAGGCTAACAGAAAATTTATGAATAATGCCTTTTTACAATGCATTTATTAGACATACTGAGAATTTTAACTACCTATCGTAATAAGCCAATAGTAAGATATTTTAAGAATTAGGCTGTTTGTGTTTAGTAAGGCTTATGTTTAACTTATCACCAGATATACATAGTAAAATATAACAGTCAAAAATAGTAAATGATCACCGAATTGCACAGCAAAATACCTATATTTAAAGAGATCAAAATAAGTCGACGGAGCCTCCTATTTTCGGGAGGGTTTAAGAAGGAACCTGACATAACCTAACCCTTCCGAGACTGAATGCAGTGATTTGAGGCGTATGATATGAGGTGCTCGTTATGATATATTTTAGTAAGCATATTTTGCTGCGCAATTACTATTTTTGGTGGTCATTATATTTAATCCCATTTAGTAAGCGGTTACTGAACATTAAGGACTTGTCCCATCACTTCCAAAGTCTTGCCACCTCTCTTCTTTAACCTAACAAGAGAAAGACAACATGCGATTTATCATTCGGATAACTTTTACTTGTAAGTTGTGGGACTGGCCATAAGACTTGTAACACCAGACTTCACTAGAGTATCACTCGCCAACCGCAACCCTTCAAATGAATGCATTAGTACAGTCGTCGATGTTATTTATCACAGTGAAAACAGAACAAAATGAATGAGCCCAGTGATATTTATGTGACTGTCCGGGATGGCTATATGTTTATTACCCGGTCGTGCCTCTGGTCGGACCAGCGAAATCTATTTCAGTTACAATAATATATTGTAGTAGCTGGAAACCATTCAGTTTTGCTTGGTTACTGACAACCATGTCATTGGATGATTACTATGTCCAAGACGGAAGATTGAAAATAATGCGGCCTCGGTGGCGTAGTGGTTAGTGTAACCAACTGCCACGCCTGAGGTCGCGGGTTCGATTCCCGCACAAGTCAAACATTTGTGTGCATGAACATGGATGTTTGTCTAGGTCTGGGTGTTTCTATGTATAATATGTATGTATTTAAAAAAAAATAGTATATATTATGTATGTTTATCCGTTGTCTAGTACCCATAGTATAAGCTCTGCTTAGTTTGGGCTAGATGGTGTTGTGTGTATGTGATAGAATATTAATGATTTTTGAAGGGAATTAATTGAAATAGTGTGTGGTGATGTGTGTTTTTTTTATTAATAAAATACAGCTCTCGCGCTAGGCATAAGCCCTGTGAGTGCTTTACAATATAACACTAGACACGCAAATACAGGTGTCCATTATGTGTGAAATTAATATAAGACAAGTAGGGAGAGGAGTGCTACAAAGAAAAATGATAACTTTGTTTAGGCTAGAGTTGCCAACCGTCCTGTTTTCCCAGGACATGTCCTAGTTTTTGTGGTGTCCTGGGACGTTCTGAAAAGTTTATAAGCAGCGTCCTGGGTTTTAAATTTTAAAATACGCGCGCCTCTATTCCCGCATAAATTCACAGTGGAATTTTATTTCACCTATTTTCACTACATATTAATTTAACTATTGCAACTCTATTACTGCGTCCTGTTTTTAAACTGAATTGTCCTGGTTTTTCCAACTTCAAATCCTTTTTTTTTATTTGGGGCTGGCAACCCTAGTTTAGGGGTTATTTTTCATGCCTTTATGCCATAACTATCTTAACAGCCATGTGTGACATGACATCATATTCGCAGTATATATGTATATGTTTGTATGTGTGCATAGGCATGTCATGTAACGTGTGTCCGTGAGCATGTTTAAATTATCAACACCACCAAACAAACATAAAATGAATTGTATAAAAAAACGTGACTGCGGTTAAGCAACAAAGATAGCTGTATTTTTTGCCAGCTGTGTTATACATAATATATTATATACTTATAGTTATATTCACGCAGCGATAGCTCAGTGGGGAGACCAACAGACTGCAATGCAGAGAGTCTCAGGTTCGAACCCACGTCGCGCACCTCTGACTTTCGGAAGTTATACGACTTTTCGAAATTATGTGCGTATTGATTGACAATTATCGCCTGCTCCGCGCCTCGGAGAGCACGTTAAGCCGTCGGTCCCGGCTGCCATGAACATCTATGACAGTCGTTATTGGGAAGTCAGAGCCCTCAAATATCCTGACACTGGTCTAGCCTTAAGTTATCGTTAGCCTTCGGGTTGCGGAGGTCAGATGGCAGTCACTCAGTGTAAAAACTGATATCCAGTCAAATCCGGTTAGACTAGAAAGCCGACCCCAAGTGACTTGGGAATAATAAAGGCTAGGGAGAAGAGTTATATTCATGCATAGACTCACGCATGTTTGCCGGAGGTGTAAGCAGTGAGTAGGTACTGGTTAGCACTTACTACGGTGTAGGTACTTTAGTGGCCGTGAGTTTCTTGCAGGTTTCTTCTCATAGGCTCAACCCTTTGCCTGAACCTAGCAACTAACCTAAATGTAGCTTCAGTAACTTAGAAAACTCACTAACTTTGACGTTCATAAGTATTACTTTGTGACCTAAATGAATAAATGATTTTTGACATTGACTTTGACTACGATATGTACAAACACCCAGTCTCGGAGCAAGTATTTGTCACACGAATAAGACACACCATTTTTGAATGCGAATGACGAGACGACCACACAACGCCAGCCCTCAAACAGTTAAGAGATTGGCCGTGGGTTTCTAGCATATATTATATCATTGGCGTGTATGAGGAATGTGATGAAAGTGAATGAAGCCAGAGAAGTGTGTCAGGATCGTAGCAAATGGAAATCCGTAGTCTCTGCCTACCCCTCTGGGAAACAGGCGTGAATCTATGTATGTATTTATGTATGTATTGTATCATTGACTCAACCCCTTGGTCTAAACCTAGCAATAGTAGCAACTAACATTAATGTCAAATAAATAGTGTGAAATCTATGTAATTCTAAATTATAATCTATACTTATACATATTATAAAGCTGAAGAGTTTGTTTGTTTGTTTGAACGCGCTAATCTCAGGAACCACTGGCTCGAATTGAAAAATTATTTTTGTGTTGGATAGCCTATTTACCGAGGAAGGTTATAGGCTACATAACACACGCTATTACCCTCGGGGTCGGCGCAGTAATCATAAACGCGGGTGAAACCGCGGGCACATCTAGTTCTTTATATAAACTCACTAACAACAACGTATAGGTACTTTAAGGTTCGTAAGTTTACATGGTGACCAAAATGAATAATAACTTTAAATTTATTTTCTTTATCACATCACCAGCACACATTTATTGAAATAAATATTATTGAATTTCAAGAAATACTGACTAGCGTCGAGTCATGCGTCAAGGATCTTGTGGTTTATTTCAACAACAAAACGAAGGTTTCTTACTCAACGAATAAGAGGTATGACTAAGATACTAAACCGTCAAACAAAAACAAGCAAACATCCTAGCTAATATCATAAATGCGAATGTGAGTTTGTTTGTTACGCTTCCACGCCTTAACTACTCGTCCGATCCTCATGCAATTTCGCATGGGTACCTAGAAGGTACTACCTACAGAAAAGAAAAGAACATTCATCCAAAAAAAGTGCTCATAGTTAAGTACCTAAGAGATTGTATTATATTTTTTTATAA
This sequence comes from Catocala sponsa, assembly GCA_963564715.1. Lineage (NCBI taxonomy): Eukaryota > Metazoa > Arthropoda > Insecta > Lepidoptera > Erebidae > Catocala > Catocala sponsa. The sequence continues at coordinate 15,082,249 of OY751352.1, forward strand.
AATCTAGATTGACGTGAGCGTTGCCAAGCAAAATCTAGTACCTACATAGAAACACGCCAATACATCTCTGAAGAGTCAGGCAGAAGTATAATACACCTACATTTAGCTTGACCTAATAACAATAGGTCATACCATCAATCAAATACTTTAATAATGTTAATATTCTATCACATACACACAACACCATCTAGCCCAAACTAAGCAGAGCTTGTACTATGGGTACTAGATAATGGATAAACATACATACATATATATACCGTTTTTTTTAAATACATACATATATACATAGAAACACCCAGACCAAGACAAACATCCATGTTCATGCACTAAATGTTTTACTTGTGCTGGAATCGAACCCGCGACCTCAGGCGTGGCAGTCGGTTACACTGACCACTACGCCATCGACGCCGACTTTTGAACATGTTATAGAATTTTATATAAAAAATAGTCCGATTCAAATCTGAGATAATACATGGTCGCCTGGCCACTGCCTTTGCGCCGAGTGATGTGGGTTCGAATACCACACGGGGCAAAAATATGTGTGGTCCACAAATGGTTGCTCCGAATCAGGGTGTTCTTTTTGTGTTATTTGTTTGAGTGTTTGTAAAGATCTTCCCGACACAGGAATTATTAAGACAAGGCAGACCACAGAAATAAATAGTATTTATTTCTGTGAGGCAGACCATGCCTATGGATTCATTAAAACCTGCCTTGCTTGCTTGCCTTGCTTGCATTGGCGTATGAAAGATTATTTTACGTTCTTTTGCTTTCTCAGCAGCCTTGATCTACATATAACCCTTGATTTTTTAGTATAAAACCAACATATAACATAACATTCGCCAATACAGTTTACATAATAAGTAGTATATAGTAAAAAAAATACTTGTAATTTCGATACGACATACAAAAATAAACAGTAATAAACGTTTATATTTTAATTTTTCAACCTGTTTGTGATTCATACCTGGGATATTACGACCGCTGTCAGCGTGCCGCAACTTAACTTTGTCATCGCGTCTAAGAGACATGATACATACATATTCTTACGCTACTATCCTAACGTGACCATACGTCGATCGATTCGATCTGCAGAGCCTGTGGTGAACAGGACGAGTCCATATCGCACCTACTGTGTGTATGCGATGCGATGGCTGGACTTAGGATGGGTCTGATGGGATTGGCATATCCAAACCCTGAATACTTCAGGCTTCTCCCTCTGAATTGTACACTGCAGCTAATGCAGTACATTCATAAGGAGATAGCTAAGGGATGAATCTTGGGGCTAACACAAAAGATCCCACTGGGTCGAAGTGTCGCCGGTCTGTACTGACTGGCCCCCACACACAAGATAAGATAAGACCATACGTCCTGCTTCAGGCGGGACAGTCCCACTTTTAGGCTGTCTGACCCTTTGTCCCCAGCCAGGGCAAAAATGTCCCGCTTTTGCAAATGAGCAAGCTGTAAGTTATGAGTATCTAATTGATTAAATTCGAAAAGCGCGGGTGACGGCAGCAGCGCCTGCGGCTTGGAGAAGAGAAAGAGATTTTCTCTCATGAACATGTGCAAAACAGTTAAATGTCGCAGTTCCGAAAGCCATTTTGATTACTAAGTCTAACGTCAACAAATATTTCGATAAACTCCATTCCTATTTAAAAACTAGAGCTGACATTTTGGAAATAATTTGCTCCGGTGAAAAATATGAAACTAATGTGTCTGCAAATTAAATCTAATATTTCAAAATAACAGTAAAATAAGTAGTAGTATATTTACAAAATTCCGCAAGCGTCCCGTTCTGACAAAAAAATAAATGGTCACATTATATTATACTATCCCCAAAGGTGTATTTGTCCTGTCATACCGTACGCGCACCAAGTGAACCTTTTACTTTCTACCGGGTACAGTCCTAAGGTCCGTATTGACAGAATTACACCGACACAGCAATCGACCCCGAGACCACATTTATTTAGAGAAAGGACTTACACAAATATATTTAGCATCCGACCTATCTAATTCTATTTGACCCGGGCATCAAACCCACAACAACACTAACCGCTAGCTTATATGACAGCAGTCACACAAGAAAACAAATACACAAACAATTCGTCGATGATCTTACACCGCTGCGCTGACGCATGCGTGCGGTTACCAGTGCGTTCTCATGCGCCGTAATACACGAAAATAGCCAATGACCAACAAGTTTGTGTAACGAGAACAAGGCTCTTAAAATCCTGGAATTATGACCAAAGAGAACTTGTTTATGGTTTAATTTTGATTTTAGAATTGGTTGATAGTGTTCTGGGTAACGGTTTTGCGGTCAGGGTCTTTTGTCATCAACTCATCATTCATGAATAAGGCAATAGTTTGTTTGATCCAGTGGTGGTTACGTAATCACTGATTGTGTGGTCCTGTGTTCAATTCCCGGACAAGGCAAGGTTATTATATTTTTGCCTCATTGATCGTGTCATAATTTCGTACTTATCTTATGGGTTTGTCATAGTGTTATTGGATTTTGCTAATAGGCAACCCTCAGTTTCAGGTACTAGATAAAGGCTCGGCGGACGGCACTAAGCTCGCCTTCTATAATCTCTATCACTTGAGACCTAGTGTGATCCCAAAAATCTCTAATCTTATAAATCCCAAAAAATAAATCTCTAGTCCCAAAAACTTTACGATAATTATTTCATTCTTCCTATTATTTCTTTCTTTTTTAAATTGAGAGTGCCTTGGGATCGATCGAGACCTCTGTATGGAAATCCAATGGTCCCTAACTAACCTAGAATTTATTGCTGCCCTACTTTTGTTTACAGATTTATAGCATAAAAAGATCTCTAGAGAGTTAATGTATAGATTTTGCCCGCGACGTGGCTCGCGTTAATCCTGATGTTGTCAACAAATTTTAACCTACGGGAACAATACTATTTTTCTGGATGAAAGATACTTTATATCCTTTTCCACTGACAACGTGTATGGGAAATTTCATGATAATCGCTCAAATAGTTAACGTGTGAAAGCGTTACAAACAAACTCACATTCGCATTTATAATATTACTAGTTTTCACCTGCGGCTTCGCTCGCGTAAATGTAGATTAGGTAAGGTTAGCTTTGCAACAGTTATTTTTTCTGGATGAAAGGTACCCTATGTCCTATTCTGTACCCCTGACAACGTGTATGCAAAATTTCATGTTGATCGGTTGAGTAGTTAAGGCGTGAAAGCGTAACAAACAAACAAACTCATTTTCGCATTTATAATATTAGTTAGGATAGTAAGGATAACATCATATCTCTCTGACATACAAAAATAAACAATAATAACCGTTTATGTATTAATTTTACAACCTGTTTTATGGCATCGGTGTAGGTGTGAATGTAAATTTGACCTTTAGTCGCCAAACACTGCGCCCACGCACTTCAAACAGCTGTCGATGTGGGGGCGACAGGAAACATCGCGTACTATTATAATAAACTTTTGGTGTGTTTTAAATGGTCAATATTGACAAAAAATATTTTTTGTCAATTATTAGGTGAGTTTTAGTGGACAAGTTTAGATTCAAATCCATAATTTGTTGTGCCCTAAATGGCCAGTATTGGCAAAAAATAATTTTACCAAGTTTTGACTAAGTTTTAGACGACCATTTCAGATTAAATTCTTGAAAATTCTAGTTATATCTGGTATATTTTATTATTCGTCTGTTTCGTTGACGCAGCAAAAGTGTATGAGACTGCTGTGCCTAAGGTCTCGGGCTTAAATCCCGGGCGTCTAGGCGTCTAATTTAAAAATATTAAAATTATTATAAAAGTCCGGCAAGACTTCTTTTTATTCCTTTCCATTTTTATGATTTAAGAAGCAAACGAGCAGACGGATCGCCTGATGGTAAGCGAATACCGCCGCCCATGGAAACTCGCAACACCAGAGGAGTGCAGAAGTGCGTTGCGGGCCTTTTAAAAAGGGTTTCATCCTTCTTCATTTAACATCAGGGTTGGTTTGAGGTATTAACCGCAAACCAACAATAAACCTGAGTGGTAACCTCGTTTTTCATGATGTATGTACCTTTTTTGTTTTTTGCTGTGTTGTAATATTTGTCTGTATTTTGAGTACCTATATTTTGAAAAATTAAAATACTTACTTACTTCCATATTTATTCCTTTTTTTCTCAGGCCGACATAAGCAAATGGTACTGTTATTATTGTAAACGAGCATAGATTTGAGCCGCTTATCATCAAGCGAGCAATATGGATAAATGTAGGGTTGCCATCCGTCCAGGTTTCCCCGGATTTGTCCTAGTTTAGAGGGCATCCTGGGAGCGTCCGGGCGGGTTTCATTTGTAGTCCGGGTTTAAAAATTTCAAGTCTTGGGCCGCCCGCGACACACGCATTGTGCCCGCACGCCGCGATCAACCGACGAATCGACTCGCTAAATTCACCGTCCCGGAACTGTTTTTTATTACACTGACTATGTTTAAAAAACCTGTTGAGGTGTCCGGATTCTGGGATCTAAAATCCGGGGTTTTCACGCGTCTTGTCCTGGTTGCCAAATTTTAGAAATGGCAACCCTAGTTAAATGCCATCTTGGTGGTATAAAAAATTTCCGAGTGCCCTTTAGGTATCGAATTCAGGAGTCATTTTCTAAGGAACGTGATGCAATTAAGTACAGTGTTAATTTGTTTCATCACGATGAATAATGTAATGTTAGTCAGAATGGTATTTACCGGGTGAAGCAGAAGTCACTCTTGTGTTAGGGACATTCCGTTAAGCACACTAACCAACTAAAAAATGCTAATAAATTTATTATTTTATTTATTCATAAAATACTATTCTCGTAATATCACTAGTGACAGGGATAATCCATAGTCAGAGATTTAAGTTGCTTCACAATTCAAACAAGGAACACAAAGATCACCATGAATCGAAACAAATTTTTGTTCCATGATGGATTCGAACCCACAACACTTGAGTGGCAGTAGCGAGTGAACCGACCACTTAACACTACGCCACCCGTGCAATATCTGTACATTGAAGTAATGATAACTATAAGTATGTACTACCAAAAATAATTACCAATGTCTCGATACATACACAGCCTAGTTATCGATTTATAATAGTACCTACTAGTTTATGTACGCAGCTTCACCCGCGAGAATACCAAGAGAACACATATGAAGATCCTATATGTTAATCCAGGGCATGGTCTATTATCATGTGTCGCAAATTTCATTCAAATCAATTCATCGGTTTGTGCGTGATTAAGTAACAAACATACCAAAACTTCAAAAACTCAGTTTCTATCGATGTACACATTTATACTGCTTACTAATATCATAAGTTTGATTTATAATATTAGTATAAAAATATACAAGGTTGGATTAAAAACATACTAAATTTAAGCAAAAAATTGGCAACCCTATTTGCAACCTTAAGAAAACTACAACTCGCATGAGACGCATGACATTGAAATAAATTAAATACAATAAAAAACAAAGTTATAAAAGAGTACTTATTAATAACATTGTCATTAAATATGGATACCAAACAACTTGTAACTATTTAATGCATTGAAATAGCAACATAGTAATTAATGACTTTGTAAAATTTATTTGCCTACAAGTTTTGACTGCAGAGCGTATAAGGTCGCGCATTTTATCTTGGCCGGATTGAAGTTAGCTGCAACTTGCAAGATACGTTCGCGCATGTACAGTCACTAAGAAAATAGTCTACTACTAATTCTACTGATTAGATATTTCACCGATGACGCCCGCCGCCGCCGCCGCGACGGGTCAAAGAGTGCTAATGGTCAACGTGCTGCATTATTTACGCAGCTACCAAAACCTTCTTTAAAATAAGTGTAAACACATCCATTATGATGTTGGAGCTCATTGCATTAATTTTCATCACACAATTTGCAATCAATGTACCAAATGCCTTCAATGTACCAAAGTCATATTATATTTACCATAATCCCACTAGAGTAGTGGTTAAAAGTCGGTACTCTTGCCAATATGTGGGTTCGATGCGCCGTATAAAAAAATGTAGTCCACCATTCAGTTCATAATTTCGCGCGACGACGCGACGTGGAAAGCGCACCCCGGACTTCACGATCCCAAACTGAAGCACAAACTTATAGTACCTACGCCCTACGGGCTCAACGGGGCGGCCTAATCTATGCTATTCAATTTTATACTATACTGAAATCGAACCCGTAACGCCTCCAATAAACTTAAGACGTATTATGTTTGTCATAAATTATTTAGAGTACACAAACATAAAGTTACAAGCATAATTATAATAGTTTATAGAAATCACGTGAGCTCGATATGCTGCCACTTGTACAATACGTTAAGTAGGTATATTAAAATGGACTTCATTCTATATTTCATTCTAACATTATTAAAAACTTTTTATAAAACAATAATCCTAATCCTAACTATCCTAATCCTAACTAATATTATAAAAGCGAAAATGAGTTTGTTTGTTTGTTACCTTTTCACGCCTAAACCACTGAACCGATCATTCTGAAATTTTGCATATACCTACATTGTCAGGTGTACAGAAACGGACATAGCCTACCTTTGATCCCGAAAATAATATCGTTCTTATGATAATAGATGGCGCTACGTGTCTTTTGAATCATGATTGAATTAGGCTTAGCTTTCCATTGACGTCCGTCGAGTTGGAGGTTGATATTTTTTTTATAGAAAGATTACATTATTATAAGCACATACGCAAAGATTCAACATGCGGAGACGCGTAGTTTTTGAGAAAAAAAATTGAAAATCAATTATTTTCCAATATTTATGTCAATCCCTGCCACAGATTATATCGAATTCTCGCTTTTGAACGTTTCGTTTTACCTACGATTAAGTTGTCATACGTTCGTTAACATTTATTTTATGTAAATTTACGTAAATAATTATATTTTATACTTATTTCAATAGTTGTCATGCACACATGTATTTAACAGTTTATATGTATTAAATTACAGCATTATTTTCATTACGAGCTATAAAATTGTTTACCGCCTTTTGCCGGCTTGTGAAACGAAACGTAAAACTGACGCTATTATACTGAAATTATTAATTTGTATTTAATTTGTTTTATTTTAACAGTACCTATTAGGTCAGATAACAAATAAAATAGGTTAGGTTCAACTTATGTCAAAGAACCGAATTGATTGACCCCAACTCCACCTGGTACAAGTCTGTCCTACCCCTAGAGTGTTTTTTAGAGCCAGAGGCGCGTAGGGAGAGCAGCCTCCGCCCGCTGTAAGGCGGAGGCGAGGATGGATGCCTGCGATTTGTTACGCAAGGGTGTAGAGGGTGCTCTTCCCGCAGCGCCGGAGACGTTGCAGTCTCAAAACAGATATAGAACTCCCTCTGAATCAATCCCCCTATTTTTTTCTAATGAAGGGGGTTCCCCTCTTCCGTAGAAGGGAACCCCCCTTCCCCTCTTCTGTAGAAGGGAACCCCCTTCCCCTCCAAAGGATTCTCCCCTTGTTTTTTGCACCTGTTATTAATTTTAATCCATAAAATGAGGTAAACTTCTTCAGAATAAAAAATTCTAAAAACTCGAAAAGGAAGGGGTTCCGCAGCTTTTAAGCGGGGGTAGTAGGTAATCCTCCCCCCCTCCCCCGACCCCTCTCCCTCCTTAATTCGACGGACGTCAATGGAAAGTCGTACCTTGAATTATATTATTACAAGCAGAGTACAACTCGAATTGATTGTCAAATTCTAAATTAACGCGAGCGTAGCCGCGGGCAAAAGCTAGTTTAATATATTTCAAGCACCTTAAAATGTTCGTTTCCACGAATGGCTCAGTGGTTCATGTGACCGCTCCGTTTTCATAATGAGTCTATTGGTGCTGACTCGATTACATAAACATTTCCCATAAATGATGATTCGAGGTTGTGCTATTTTGTCATTTTATTTCAAATTTATAATAGAAAGATTAATCGCCGGTAATCAAACTTCTTTTTTTAAATAGTTAGCCATTTCTGTTAACGAAATAGATATAGGTACCTATTGCTAGACAAACAACCTAGAAACTAGATTTCAAAACACTCACTATATTATGCGCAGAATTACCAAACAATAGTTTCTAAGTGAATAAGAGAATGCTAGATTTTACACAGTAATAATTTAAACTAGGTGCCTATCATAGGGTCGTATTATCTCTGGTTTAACGTACAATACTGTTCAGTAGAAAGTTATCTTAAATCATAGCAGAAAGCTAGCCGAGGGCGAGTACCTAAGATACCACTTAGTTCTTACAACTTAAGACCTACCTAACCATATTTGCTAAGATAACGGCTATTTTGCAGCCTTAAATGGACGTACTAGTTATCTTAAAGAAATATCGAGCACCTTTATTAATATAAACAACCGTAGCATACATAACTCATGTAAATTCTGAAGGTTAAATAATTCGCGTAAAAATAAATAAACACTCACCGTTTATAAATATTCTTTTCACTTTTTACACAACACAACACTTAAACACAGAGAACTTTTTATAACATTATATTGGCACACTGTACGACGATAAATTAATTTACGATATTTATTTAATTTCGTGTTATTTTCGACAGTTCGTTATAACCTGCGCGTGAATACGATCGCGCGCGGAATGAAGTTGCGCGCGCACTTGTCGAAGCGCGCGGGAAAAGTTGAACGGAAATACATTCTGTTATGAAGTCCACCAAAGCTATATATGACTAACTTCGCATCAGTGTTTTCTTGGAAAATTTCTTTCATGCATTTTCTTATTTTTTTATTTAGGTGTCTAAATAATTCTATGGACATGACAGAGGCAAGGCACTTGGAATAAAATTAGAGTACAAACTACAAACAACTCGAACGTGGTATGTATTTCAATTATTAAATTAATTTAAGTAGTACTTATATATTATTGTAGGTAAGTACCTAATTAATGCTGATAAAGGCAAGATAAAGGTAATTTTGCTTGAATTAATAATTTATCATTTTTGAAACCTACGTAATTATATGTTATGGGAAATAATCAGATGAACCATTTAATGAATGGAATACTTTGGGAATATTATTACCTAGGTACTATACCATCACGACAATCCCATAAATAATACTTGTTAATTATCCATCTAATACTGAGTCAAGCTAAACATTTATTCATTTTTGAAATAATTCTTGGCAGTGGTAGCTGACACTGAAAATAAGATCATAAAATGTCCCAACTCCTTTTTTCTTTAAAGCATTTTAACTTAATTATTTCTAAGTGGAAATCTTGTGTATATTGATTATTAGCATCATAAGTCATAAGCATAACATAACACAACACAAGAATTGAATCTATTTGAAACTTATATCTAATTCGAAACTCTTGCATAGATGTCGCTATTGAGTTGTTTAGAAAATATGAGAATAGATGGCGTCACATCGGTTTGTGTGTGTCACACGAGCAGCTTACGATACAGTAACTTACAGTGATAACGTATAGATGGCAGGCATATAAATTACTAGATGTTCCCGCGGTTTCACCCGCGTTTATCGTTACTGCGCCGCCCCCGTGGGTCGTAGCGTGATGTTATATAGCCAATAGCCTTCCTCGATAAATAGGCTATCCAACACTAAAAGAATTGTTAAAATCGAACCTGTAGTAATCACGCAGAATAAACCAGGAGAAACATCGTTTGTACTATGTCTGTAATGGGTAATTATTTTGCTGCAATTTTATTTTAAAACTACGATATCTCCTAAGATATTCATTGAAATCGAGTGATGTAAAGGGCAATTTTGTTTTAAATTAAATACTTGAGATGAATAACGTATTTATTTGGATAAGGATTAATATCATGTTTATAATAATACCTTCGCAAATAATGCATTATTTTAGAACAAATTTGGTTAGCATAAAAATGGTTATAGTGAGCCAACCTTAAAAGATAGACATATGCTGTCGCGGACTTTTTTTTAGAACTTTTAAAGGGGAACAATTCCGTCATACATGATTTTTGCGAAACTTTAACTGTTTACGCAGCGCACGCAGCGGAAGCTCTCAAAAGGAAAAAATATCCTCAGATTTTAAAACATTCTTTATTGGTGCTCAGCTACTATTGATCTTAGCATGATGATATATAGCCTATAGCCTTCCTCGATAAATGGGCTATCTAACAGTGAAAGAATTTTTTAAATCGGACCAGTAGTTCCTGAGATTAGCGCGTTCAAGCAAACAAACAAACAAACTCTTCAGCTTTATAATATTAGTATAGATTGAATTAATGTAGGTACTACAAAACAATAACATGACCTAAATTACGCGAAAACAAATAGAATAATTGATATTAAATAGAATTATTTGTTTCAGTTAAAATAACAAGAATTTAGGAAGGATTAATAGGTATTTGTTTTCCTCGACGAGGCAGCGTCTCTCAACATGTTTCACAATAAACAAACCGTAATTTTATTAATTAATGAAGTTTTATTAATCCGTCTCAATAAACCTAAGAAGGCATCTGTGTAATAGGTAACTTGCAACATCCACTTTTAAACCCATGTGCAACAATAACAAGGGTACGTGCCAAGACTGCCAAGTAGGTAGTTGATTATATAAAACAAATAGCTATCTTTATTTTTGAGTTTGTAATAGTAATCTGTGTTTTTGCACGAACTTAGAATTAGCAAAAATGTATTTTAAATCAAATAGTATTATTAAATTCTAACGCAATAACTCTATAGCTTGTTATAAGTAAAATACACATAAGTATTTTTTATATCGTCGTATCTGTTATCCAGAAAAATAGTACTTTGCCGAGGGATAGAAATTTATAGACAAAATCCAGATTAACGCGAGCGAATTAGCGGGCAAAATCTAATACCTACATTATATTAACAGGATCTACAATCCAGTGTCTTGCGCTGACAACGCCCATATCGTCTTTATCATAAACGTGACAACCGTTAAAGTAGCTTTATATTAAAAATGATTCAGGACGTTACTATGAATACAAGAAATTAATAATTATTTTTGTTTATTAGCTTAAGTATCTTCCAATTAATTTGAGCAAAACTAAATAGAAAACCAGATGCCAAAAAGAAAATAATGGTTCATAATAGCTCATAACTCGGTAAAAAAAATAAATGATACAAGCCCTCCCACGCAAAGCAATGTCAATTATTAATCTAAACCTTAAATGGCTTACATACACGAACGTTACGTCACAAGCCTACAAAATACTCATGTGACTCCATTTTAAAGAATATATCGATACAAAACCGTATTTGTTAAGATTAATAATAATTACCATTATAGTTATTTGCTATATGCTTAATTTTTGACACCAGACTCGGTGTAATTTTCTGTGGATCACATAAATGTTTGTCCTACATGGACTTATAATATAATACAGCGTAATGAAGGCGAAAAGTTTTGCGTGATTTGGCGGCGCCGCCGCGCCGTGCTGGCGCCACCGACGCGACGTATCCATCCCAGCTATACATATATTTAAAACGATGAATTTCAATGTAATTTTTGCATTTTAGCTTCAGTTACACCACCAAGAACAAATACTAGACTTGCATATATATAATACTCACGTAACAGCTAGTAGGTACTGGTACACGCTGTAAACAGGTTACTATTTAATACTTGATGTTCTATGTATTACCTAGGTAGCACCCTTGAAATCAACCGCATGGTATTTTAAAACTAAAGCCCATCTCTTGCCGGTCTTAATATTGACTTAATGGATGTGGATGAATGGATGAATCTTAATTGCGTAATATACGAACCAACTGAAACTGTTAACTAACTAAAACCCTTCATAATCAGGACATGTTATGTAAGTAAGTAAGTAAGTACACAGAAAAAAAAGAAAAGTATATATATCATGAAAATGAGGTTACCACTCAGGATTATTGTTGGTTTGCGGCTTATGACGCTCGGACATACATCAGCTACACATACACAAAAATATACCAAAGAAATACATATAAATTACAATCGATGAGTATAATTATATACATATATATATAAATTAAAAGAAATATAACATTTATAATAAATAAATTGGCGTAATAGCATAGTATAATATTCAATAACACCCACTAATAGTTGCTATTCACCGGTATCAAATGTTTTTTTCCTCGCCTATATTGTACGCCTATGTGTGATTCATAAGTAGTAATTCTGAGTTGGCAAAATGTTTTAGCCATAGATAACTATTTTACTGCAATTATAGCGCAGTAGTTTAGTGGTCGCCTCGTCACTGACAATATGCCGATTGTTATAAGATTGATCCCCACTGTGTCCCATTGCCTCATCCCAGAGATAAATGTGTTATCTCAGAGGTCACCCAATCTTTAAACTGGGCGTCTGTTAGGATGTTTGTTATAAGCTGAGACACAGGAATTGATCCGGGTGCGGCAGTTGATCGAAGCAAAAAGCCGTGTGTACATGATAATATTTCAACGATATTTTTGTTACTGAGCCGCACCTATTATTACTATTAATCGGGCAAGCAATATAGTCCTAAACTATTACCATTTCACCACACCTATTCAATGCAGTATTTCTTATTACACAAATCCTATCTAGGCAGTAAGTATTTAGGTAGGAAACCGGGAACAAAATTATATTGATCCGTTTCCCTACGTGTGACTAAAAATAGACCAAAGTTTGAACACCGCTACATCGGACAATTGTATATGGACATGAAAATGAAACACACACAGGTATGAATGTGTGCGTAGGATATCCGTCTACGATTTTAGCCCTTAACAACAAACAATTTTGACTTTTAGGTATTGCAAATAGGAATTACTTATAAGACTAGATTAAATAGAAGCATTGTCTGTAAAACGTTTGCCTTGAATTCAATAAAATCCAGTAAAAACTCTCCAGACTGTATTGCACACAAAAACATGATTGTTTATGTGTGTGTGTCGCCGGCTAAACACAGATGCAATATGAAAATAACGATCATATTAGTGTTGTCATCATGTTTTAAGTTAGTATCGATAAGTATACTTGGCTACGGACACTGTGGACTTATAATTAAGTATGACATGTTATATTGTATGTTCTAATGCATCCAAATTTTATTAGCAGTTCATATGGAATCACATAAAAGAAAAATAAGTATTAAAAGACAAAAGTAAATTATTTTTTAAGTTTGTAGGTATATCATCTTTGATATTGTCATTATGTTTATTTTTATAAAATTCCAGATTTCTGCTGGCTTAACGAAACGAACGTTTGAAAATTATTTTAATTTTAAAAGGCTCTTTATCTTTCATAAATCCTTAGTTTATTTATTGTCCTATAATGGTGATAATGTAATTACCAAATATTCAGCAGTCATTCTTTATTCAACACAAAAAGCATTAAGTATACATAATATGTATATCATAATAATATTATGATTTACTAGTTAGTACACAATTAACAAAATAATTATTTAAAACTACTAAAATGATATAAATATTAAAGTATCGATTCTCAATTAACAAAATAAAAGGATTTCGCGTTAGTTTCAAAATAGTTTATGATCATGCGTTTCTTTTTGGTTGTCTTATGTCACACACTTATGTCCCTAATAAACTATTATTACGAAATCATAGTAAAACGGAGACAGACTGGCATGCTTACAAAATAAATTATTTAAACAAAGTATTATCACAAAGATAGCATGAAATGTGATATTAGCATATAATGTATTATAACTTGCATTTTTTTTCTTTTTAGAAGTAAAAGTTATTCTACTGACATAAAGAATTTAATAAATTACTGCACCGAAAAGTGCATAGCACATACATTTTGGATGTATGTCATCGTTTGATTTGTTTGAAGTATATTGTTATTAGAATAACCAACCGATGCCGAACCGTGCAACACAAATTATTGTAAGTCTGTGTGAGATTTACTTAGTAAAAATATACATTAGAATAGTTCGATGTATATTCAGTTACCATAATCATTTCAATCTGCCTACAAATCGGTTATAGAAATATGAAATCCTATTAGTCATTATCATGAATTCATGATAGATCATGGGTTGGTGTTTATCGACGTTGACTTTATTTTACAAACTTCACTAAAGTAGAGTTAAGTTGAATGATTCACCAACCCACATATTCCCGCAATGGTGATATAATGCAGCTTTGACCTTATTGGCTGGTACGCCCATGCGGCAGTGGCATCGACCAATGAGAATGCAGATCGGGTAGCGTCGGTTCCCCGCAGCGCCGGCACTATATAAGCAGCGTCAACGGAATTTTTCGTATTCACATTCGTTTGGCGAGCCACTTAACCGGTCGCGCTGAACGACGACAGAACTGTTTAATTAATTTATTACTACACTAAGTTCAACAAAACTCAATACAAAATGGTGAGTACTAACATTATTCTATCTTTCATCTTTATTTCATAAAATTATTTACTTGTCAGTGTTATTTTCACGTATTTCGAGCAGCAAAGTGGCGGGTGATCACGCCACCATTTTGTCGGCGTGCTAACCGATCGATTCAATTTTCCCATTGCGTGAACCGCACCCAAGTTGTCAACGGACTTCTAAATTTGACATCGTGATCTTTTTCAAATTTCGATATACTTTCCTATAATTATTTCTGTAGAAGATGTGCTATTGTTTGTTCTGAAGTTCAAGATTTACCTACCTATGTAATTTAATTTTTACGTGACCGTATTCAAGGATGCCACGCCGGTAGTGTCACCACGCCCTGAGAATTTACATGTTAGACGTTAAATTCATTAAAAATTCTTGAATATTAAGTTAATCAATGTATTTTAGGCGGATTATTAGCATTCGGTAATAATATTTTCCTGTTTTTTCGTTGTAATAGACATCGATTCGGAGATGACGTGTTTATGACCTCATTGGAGGTAACGGGTGCCATATCACATGTTTTCGAGAAATATTATAATATACACGACCTTGTCATCGCTGTTATTCATTAGTCACCTGTATAGAATAAAATAGTTCTCATTTGATCAAACAATACTTGAAATAATAATAAATTCTCATGAAGTAGCTCCGCGTGACTAATTTTGAACTCGGTAACTTGCGTTTTCAGTTTTGCATCGCGTTTTAGTCGTCAATCGTCAAGACGTTTTTGTTTATTCTAGAAGGTTAGGTACCACCTACATCAATTGCCGGCTAGATAGGTACCGCTAGCAGAGTGAGAGGGGAGGTACTCCCTTCGGATCGATATCTGCGCGGCCATATGACGTATTGAACCGGCTTTCACAAATTATCTCGACAATGCTGGCCGGTACTTGTCTGCTTTCTCCTTTCTCTCATGCTTTCGTGTCGTGAATAGATTGTTAAAGTTAATTGTTTGAAATAAAAAGCCGTTATTTTCACAATGAGTTCGGTCGTCCATTACTGCGAACTCTTATCTACGTAGGGATGACAAATAGGTAATTATTGTATAGTCATGTTGTATGTTGAGAATGTTTCAAACATTCTTAGGATAGTTATGGAGACTTGAAACAAATATTTTATGCTTCTTTTTTTCTTGTCTACAGCGTGAGTGCATCTCCGTACACGTTGGCCAGGCCGGAGTCCAGATCGGTAATGCCTGCTGGGAGCTTTACTGCCTTGAGCACGGCATCCAGCCCGATGGCCAGATGCCCACAGACAAGACCGTGGGCGGTGGCGATGACTCCTTTAACACCTTCTTCAGCGAGACCGGTGCCGGCAAACACGTCCCCAGGGCTGTGTTCGTGGACTTGGAACCTACTGTAGTTGGTGAGTATCTTTGTTACATACACAGCAGCTCAAATGTTAAGGTTCTACAGGTGTTGCGATAAAGAAGTCCTGTGTTTATTCCTGTCCATAACAAATGTGGAACAATTCCTAACAAACATAATATGAAATAAAACAGTTGATTAACATTACTAGTAATTTGTAACCCAGTTGCACTTTCACTAAGAAACGTTGCTATAGACTAGATTATTTACAGATTAATAATTTATTTTTGAGAACGAGCTATTATATTGGGTAGTTAATTGATCAATCCTAACTCATTACTACATTAAACTACTTGATACAAAGAGTTTAAACTAACTATGATTTTCTTTTGCCTACAGATGAGGTCCGCACTGGCACATACAGACAGTTGTTTCATCCAGAACAACTTATCACTGGTAAGGAAGATGCGGCCAACAACTACGCCCGTGGTCACTACACCATCGGCAAGGAGATCGTAGACTTGGTCCTCGACCGCATCCGCAAGCTCGCTGACCAGTGCACTGGCCTCCAGGGCTTCCTGATCTTCCACTCATTCGGTGGAGGCACTGGCTCCGGTTTCACCTCCCTCCTCATGGAGCGTCTCTCCGTGGACTACGGCAAGAAGTCCAAGCTGGAGTTCGCTATCTACCCCGCCCCTCAGGTGTCCACCGCTGTGGTCGAGCCCTACAACTCGATCCTGACCACCCACACCACCCTGGAGCACTCTGACTGCGCGTTCATGGTCGACAACGAGGCCATCTACGACATCTGCCGCCGTAACCTCGACATCGAACGCCCCACGTACACCAACTTGAACCGTCTCATCGGCCAGATCGTGTCTTCCATCACCGCCTCCCTGCGCTTCGACGGCGCCCTCAACGTCGACCTTACGGAGTTCCAGACTAACTTGGTGCCATACCCGCGTATCCATTTCCCTCTGGTTACGTACGCGCCTGTCATCTCCGCCGAGAAGGCGTACCACGAGCAGCTCTCTGTGGCTGAGATCACCAATGCGTGCTTCGAGCCCGCTAACCAGATGGTGAAATGCGACCCTCGTCACGGCAAATACATGGCCTGCTGCATGTTGTACCGTGGTGATGTTGTGCCGAAGGACGTCAACGCGGCTATCGCTACAATCAAGACTAAGAGGACCATCCAGTTCGTAGACTGGTGTCCTACCGGTTTCAAGGTGGGCATCAACTACCAGCCCCCGACTGTCGTGCCTGGCGGTGATCTGGCGAAGGTACAGCGTGCCGTGTGCATGTTGTCCAACACCACCGCCATCGCCGAGGCATGGGCGCGCTTGGACCACAAGTTCGACCTCATGTACGCCAAGCGCGCGTTCGTGCACTGGTACGTCGGCGAGGGTATGGAGGAGGGAGAGTTCTCCGAGGCTCGCGAGGACTTGGCCGCTCTCGAGAAGGATTACGAAGAGGTCGGCATGGACTCCGCCGAGGGTGAGGGCGAGGGAGCCGAAGAGTACTAAGCTATACACAATATAGCATCTACGCGCTCGCACCGATACATTCCGGTGACATGAAATAAAAAAACAATTATGTTGAACTTTGTCGTTTGATTGTATTGCAAACTACCTTATACCTAAACACAATCGCAGATTAGCTAATTAGTACCACACATAAACACTACAACATTCAATCATAACAAATACATAGTAACTCTCAAACATTACGTTACCTACCTACTCATACTTTGAACTTGCTTAATTAAGGGCGCATTTTCACTAGTCATTCTAGTCAACTGTCGTTAGCACCGAATGCGGGCTAACGACCAATGAAATTAATCGATCGATACTCGGTCGATTAAAAGCTCCGCATTCGGGATAACGACCTATCATCAGTTTACATGGCATGCGTTACACAAATCTCGCACCTCGCATGCGGCCGCTAATGACCAATGAAAATGAGCCCCAAGTATGTACCTATTATGCAGGTGCTTTACATAAACTAGGTACCTACCGCTACCTATAATGATAGATTTTTACTACTAGGCACCTACTGCTCATAATGGCTCATATATAAGCCTTGACTACATCCCTATGAGTATAAATTTGCATACCTAAATACATTTCTAGCTTCCTATGTTGAATAGCGTACCTACACATTATGTCGATAACTTACAAATAATTTATTTCTCCATAAACTTAGAGAAGGCTACATATATGCGGTATAATATATACCTATCTATAAAATGCAGTGCCTCAGTGCATCGACTAGAATGTTAGCTTGCTCACACACTGCATTCCACAGAAATACTTTGATAAATCTTATCGTGTTCGATAATGTGGAGGTCAAGTTTGATATCGTTTACGAGCCGTGACATCATTTCTATCATGAGCATTCTGACATCAAATTGGTACCTCTACCTAGATACTTAGGTATCTGCATAGGCCAACATGAGTGATACAACTAGATTACATCAATCTTAGGTAGAAAGGTGAATAAGTGATTATAGTATCGTCTTAGTAACGCTATGATGAAGATGTAGGTACCTAGGTAGTTTTGTAAGTTGTGTTTTTATCTAGGTAGTTGGTGAAACTGCTCGCGGCTGCCATAATAATTCATGTAATAATGTTGTCAATCAAGCTCCTATTGTGTTCCTGTTAAGGTACAAAACAGATAGATAGGTACCTACCAATAATAATTATTATAGATCGGAAATGAGTCGTTCACAAATTAATACAAAATACAATGCGGCGTGCATTGTACCACGTAGCGTGGAGGACTAAGTTTGTATACTTTGTATATTAATGTAGGTAGGTACTAGATATTTCTTTGTAGGTATATTGATATATGGGTAAACATGCATCTAATGGAGTAAATGTGGGTTTCTTTTTGTACCTGGAGGGCATAGGTGCATTATTTAGATAAAGAAAGAGTACCTATGTACAACCTTTACTGTCTTTTATGTAAATAATTACTTGGTCGGTAAATATAAAATCTTATTATTTACCGACCAAGTAATTATTTATTCTAATATAAGTACTTATTACGGTTTTGTGGCATGAGGATTCCGGCGACTGGGACCGCAATTAACTCGGACCGCGGTAAATGATATTTCTGATTTTTGACTGTACTGCTTTTGGCTTGAACAATAGATTTTTGTATTTATTTATGGGTGGTCCCAGTTGCTGGAAGAAAATATTAAAATTAAATGGATCCAGCAACTGGGACCGCGGTCCGAGTTAATTGCGGTCCCAGTCGCCGGAATCCTCGTGGCATTACATAGCATAGGTGCCTATAAACATAATTTAGTTGGTATAGGTACTATTAACGTAAACAGTTTGTTCAGAGTCAATAATAGAATTGATTAACACATTTTAAACAGTTATTATCCTTAAATGTATGGTGTGTAATATTAGGGAAAATTAAACTATAACAATAGCTAGGGTTTCCCATGCTGGATGGATATGGATAAACATACATAGGTATATACTTTTTTTTGTAAATACATACATATTATACATAGAAACACCCAGGCCAAGACAAACATCCATGTTCAGGCACTCAAATGTTTGACTTGTGCGGGAATCGAACTCGCGACCTCAGGCGTAGCAGTCGGTTACACTAACCACTACGCCATCGAGGCCGACGTTAATAAACTGTTGTAATGCGTATACTAGACGCTTGAAACATAAGGGATATCGATCGTAGATTCACGCCTGTTTCCCAGAGGGGTAGCAGAGACTACGGATTTCCATTTGCTACGATCCTGACACACTTCTCTGGCTTCATTTACATTCCTCATACACACCCGTCTGTTCAAGGAGCTCTTAACCTGGCCGAGAAACGAGAAAGTATTATATAAATTACTAGCTGTTGCGCGCGGCTCCGCCCGCGTAGTACCTACACCAATAAAAAGTAGCCTATGTCCTTCCCCAGGTTTTAAACTATATCTGTATCAAATTTCATCTAAATCGGTTGAGTGGTTTAGCCGTGAAAAGGTAACAGACAGACAGACAGATAGACAGACAGAGTTACTTCGAATTTATAATATAAGGAAGTAAGGATTATCCGTATCATAGTTACTAAGTTATTATCCGATGGTGGGATTCGACTTTTATATTTTAGTCTATCTCTTCGCTCTATTGAGCGTGTCGTATTCGAAAACGATATAGAAATAGAACCCCACTCAATGACTTAAAAATATTGAAATATCACAAAGTACAAACTAAATGAAAGCGTAAGGTCCTTCGTGATGTTATTACGTCTATTTATAGAAATCAACTTCAGACATCGTCCACACTTCTGTAATAATTGCTTGCTCATATCCCATCATACATTATTGATCAGACAAATTGTTTTGTTTGTAAGATGACAGTTCTATTCGTGTTATCGGGCGTCCTAAACGTATGACGACGTTTACAAAATAGATAGGTGTAGGTACCTACTTAACTTATAGTAACCTTTGTCACAATTAGCTTAGATATGCGTTCGAACCGACAGGGTTTGTTCCGCATTCGCCCCTACATTACGTCCCACATTCCAAAAAGTTCCTCATTAGCCCCTCTTTTTTAATTATTCCTTTTTCGTCCTACATTTTTGAGCATAATTATATGGTTAGCAAGACAAATCATGTTTAAAATTTTTTTTTAATCTTTTCAATGTCGGGCTCGTGGTGTCATGAAATCATAACTGAACAGGGTGAGGCGGTTCTTCACGCCTGGGCAACTGTGCCTATTGTATAAGGCACAAGTGCGCCCTTGCGTGGAGTACTGTTCTCATCTTTGGGATGGCTCCGCGCAGTACTTGCTGGACGCTCTCGACCGGTTACAGCGGCGGGGTGTCCGATTCATCGGAGATCCAGAGGTCACGAGTTCACTGGAACCTCTGCAACTCCGTAGGGACATTGCCTCATTGGCATGTTTCTACAGAATATACCACGGGGAGTGCTCTGAAGAGTTATTCCACCTTATCCCGCCCTCCCCTTTCCTATCCAGAACAACGCGTGCTGGGCTCAGATGCCATCCTTACACGGTAGAGTCGATTAGAGCGCGTACCAAAAAGTTTGGGTCCTCATATCTCTGCCGAACGACCAAGGCATGGAATTCTCTGCCAAGGCACGTGTTTCCTTCTTCCTTCAATCCTGGGTTCTTTAAGCGGGGCGTGAAAAAGCATCTTCTCAGGCCGTCAAAGTAGAGACCTCAACATCGCCTCGGCTACTGTGGGGGCGATGTGGAGGCCACTGCTCTTAGACCACACGACTGCTTACCATCAGGTGGAGTGTGGTCATTTTGACGAGCAAAATAAAAAAAAAAAAAAAAAAGCCCAATGTTTCGCCGAGAGATTAAGGAGGTATTTTAAAATATTTTTCGGCTGACGGTATATCAAAAACTGTTATACAAAAAAAAACAGGATCAGAAAAGGAACATAATTTGAGACGAAATAGGAATATGAGGAACAATTTTTGGGGCGAATGCGTATTTTTACATTCGGGATGAAACATAGGGTCGAATGCGGAATAATCCACCGACAATCGTGTTTTCATGATGACAGATAGGTGTATCTGTGATGTACTCTAATAGCATCTACAGTTTACCTCATATCCTACGCCCACACGTCGCCGTCGCCGTCGCACTGAGCTAATGAACCAGTGATTGGACCCAAACACCCACAGTATCACTAAGCTACTCTTGGCGAATGTAATCACAGTTTATTTTATGGTTTGTTGGCATTGATATCTCCAAATTGTATAAGCACACTTGTTTATGAACTAGATTTATTATTAAATTGTCTTTTTTAATTTGTTATAACTTATGTTCGTATGCTCATGTTGCAGAACAATTGCTGTACTTGTTGTGTATGAGGTGTTTGCCTGTAAGAGATTATTTCACAAGCCATAAGTATTTTATAATTTATAACATTAATTGTTATAGGTATTCATCAAAATCCTTATTGAACGTTTTATAAATGTTCAGTTAGTGGTGCCAATTCTGTTGTCACAAAATTCTCTAAGCTTAACTAAAAATCACTAAAATTTAGTTTAGTTCTGTCACTTTTAACGATTTCAGAATACGAAATGTCGTTTGACAGGACTAAACTAAATTTTAGTGATTTTTAGTTAAGCTTAGAGAATTTTGTGACAACAGAATTGGCACCATTACCTACATAATTAAATCCCATTAACATCTGTAAAAGTCATTATTATTCATAGGTAAATGTTCTGTAGACTATATTTATCTATAGCGCCATTTTTAAATACATACATAATATATATAGATTCACGCCTGTTTCCCAGAGGGGTAGGCAGAGACTACGAATTTCCATTTGCTACGATTACGATTTTTAAATGGATTACTTAGCATAATTATATTGCATGAGTTTTACTTTTAAGATGTTATTAGCTTCTTGAATCTTTTATGAATAAGGAAAAGTAAACAATTGTTGGTAAGCAAATAAAAATAAATAAATAAGTTGAAGTCATCGTATTCATAGGGATAAAAGTATGTGCGAGCCATAAATAGTTGTACCAAGTCCGGGTGTTCTAACCCTACGTCTGATGTTCCAATGTTTGTGAAGTCCCTCGCAAGTCGAAACAGAGTAATTATAGGTAGGTACTTATCTAATCTATACATCTATACAAATAAATAAATTTGAAGTGTCTGTTTGTAATGTCAAAATAACAACCTATAGGAAAACATCTATTTTTAAAATTTTTGTCTGTCTGTCTTTCTGTTTGTTCCGGCTAATCTCCGAAACGGCTGAACCGATTTTGGCGGGACTTTTACTGGCAGATAGCTGATGTTATAAGGAGTAACATAGGCTACTTTGCTTTTAGAAAAAAATAGGGTTCCGCGGAGACAAACACTTTTTAGATAAAATCTACGCGGACGAAGTCGCAGGGTTGCAGGTACTAGTGTAGGAATAAAAACGAAAGGGAAAAGGAGAAAAAAGGAGGTCTTGTAATCGTGTTCTGTGTCTTTCATAAGATCAACTTTATTGCATCTGTATAGACATGTAGGGCCGTCGCCGTCGCTTGGACTAGTATGTGCGATGTAGATGGACATTAAAGCACATGTCCAAACAAGTGCCCTACATGTCTATACATCTGCCATGAAGACAGGTGTTATACCTACGGTTAGTTCATCTACAAAAATGCCACATTAATTGACTGTATCGTATGATCGTTAGGTAATGATCAATTTGGGATAAATTGTTGTATGTACATACAACAGCAAGCTGTAAATATAAGTTCGAAATCGAGGGAATTCGATTCCGAACTCAGATTTACTCGTCGTACGTAAAGGTCTTCTAGGTAGACCTTTACAGAGTTAAAAACGAAAAAGTGTGAGAAACTAAGTGAAAGAATTTATCTTACTATAAGTAATGTTACCATTTAAATGAGCAGCGATAGTTCAGTGGGGAGACCAACAGACTGCAATACAGAGGGTCTCGGGTTCGAACCCACGTCGCGCACCTCTGACTTTCGGAAGTTATATGACTTTTCGAAATGATGTGCGTATTGATTGACAATTATCGCCTGCTCCGTGTTTCGGAGAGCACGTTAAGCCGTCGGTCCCGGCTGCCATAAACATCCATGGCAGTCGTTATTGGGAGAGTGTCGACACAAAAGATCCCACTCGGTCGAAGTGTCGCCGGTCTGCACTGACTGGCCCCCACATAAGATAAAATAAGAATGTTACCATTTGCCATGATAAGCGCAAACTAATATTATATACTTTCTAGCACTCGTCTAGTTGTAAAAATTCGACCGTTCATCCTACGTCTTTTTATATACTTAACTAGCTGTTACTTGCGACTTCGTCCGCGTAGATTTTAACTAAAAAGTGTTTGTCTCCGCGAAACCCTATTTTTTTTCTAAAATCAATGTAGCCTATGTTACTCCTTATAACATCAGCTATCTGCCAGTGAAAGACCCGTCAAAATCAGTTCAGCCGTTGCGGAGATTACCCGGAACAAACAGACAGACAGACATACAGACAAAAATTTAAAAATAGATGTTTTCGTATAGGTACCTTATATACTTTCATATTCATTAAATAAAAAGCTGTTATTTTGACATTACAAACATACACTTAAATTTTTATATTTGTATAGATATAGCTGTATGCACTCCTTCATATAAACTTCAACTATGCCAAACCTAATACTGCCCCATGCACGCAATATTCTTAAAAAGGATACAGAGTTTTATCTTTACATATTAGCTTAAAGATTAATAATAAATATTATTTACTAAAATTTCATGAATGAACAACCTTTACTTTCTCAATGTAAGACTTCCATTGAAGTTAAACTTGAAACCTCCTACACAGTTTTAAAGTTCTGACGTAAGCCCACACAACTTGTACAATCATAATTAATGAGTCCAAGACCGCCTTGTTATGTACATATGTATGAGTATATTATGTAGGCGAGATGACATCACAACTCGAAACGCCGTTTACGGTCATGTTTGCGAGAAAATGTGATTTAAATATTGTCGCTAGCCGTAGATGGACCTTGGTTCGGCTTGTGGTGATGCGATAGTGGCAGCTGGTTTTTTGAGTTGTTTGTTTGTAGAATTATGATATCATCTTGTTTCTAACTTAGATTTATTAAGAAACAGCTAATTTTGTACTGAATTAGTTGGTAACTGCTGTCTGTGGATTTGCTCGCGTGGTACATACATAGGCACCTACATAGACTCATCTATTATATACTAATATTATAAAGCTGAAGAGTTTGTTTGTTTGTTTGAACGCGCTAATCTCAGGAACTACTGGTTCGATTTGAAAATTATTTTATTGTTGGATAGCCTATTTATCGAGGAAGGCTATATAACATCACGCTCCGACCCACGGGGACGGCGTAGTAACGATAAACGCAGGTGAAACCGTGGGAACATCTATAGCATATTATATAATTATCTTTCATCCAGAAAAAGTACTATACTTGATTTCTTGAGCGAAATTTCGGGCAAAAGCTAGTTAAAGAATAAATGGGATAAGTATACTTTAGCCTTCTTCATGAACACACATCGAATTAAAATATTCTTAACTAGGTATTTCTCTAGTATTTCAATATATTCGCGAAAGCGATAAAATTTGATAGCGCTTGGAAAACAGAATCTAAAATGCCGAATGCAGATCATAAGGAAGCAAAATAACGCCGGAGTGATCTATTTCAAGCGAAGCGCGGGTTCGACGAACTAAACGGTTAATTTTAACTGCGCATACGCCGGCTGCACTCATTCTTGTTATATTTTACTCGTTTTAGTTATTTTATCTCCGTTAACATTGGATTTTCGAACGCCGAAAACGCCGAACAATAACAAGATTCAAATTGGGGTGTAAAACTTTAAGTACCTAGTAACTTCGTCCTCCTATTTTGTTTTGTGTATATGAACAAAGGTACATACATAGTTTCATAATTTTGTCCCCGTTAAGCTAAGGTGATGTGTAGGTATTATATTATTAGTTTATATACATATTTCGTTAACTTTGATTTCAGGTTCCATGTAAGTAACTATGCGTCAAACGGGCATAGTACCAGATATATTCAGCTAATGAGAATTTCTTGATAGATAATCCAATAACACTTCAGCCGAACTGAGAATCGAACCCGGTAGGTACCTTATGTACAGCAATCACGTTGCGATACCGAGGTAATTAGAGTACATAAAAGTAAGCAAAACCTAAACTTCTTTAACTTTATCTGCTAAGCTAATGCAGACTATCTCCCAGCCGGGAGCACAACCTTCAAGAAAATGCATCTAGAACTTTCAGAAGTACAGATTATGGCTACGATAATTTAGGTATTTTCATTATAAGTGTAGTTAAATTTTAAGCTGCAGCGGTCTTACGTAATTCCAACAATTTACAGATTTAAGGCAGAAAATATTACCTTTTTAGTAGCAGTAGAGCCTCGCTGATTTCAGCATGAATGGGCCGGCTCGACCGGGGAAGGACTATTTCTCACAGAATATCGACGTGAAATAGCAGTATTCCTACTGTTGTGTTTCATTTGGTGAGTGAGAGTGCCGGAGGACCAATCACCCACTTTCCCCCTTCGCGCTCCTTCTCCTTCCCACTTGCTTTCCTAAAGGGTCGGCAACACGCAAGTGATGCCTCTGGTGTCCATAGGCTACGGTGGCCACTGACCATCAGGTGGACCGTATGGTTACTTGCCACTTCAGTTGCAAAAAAAAATTTAAGAAAAGGTTACTTAGGTACTCTAATAATACAAGATTTAGGGAAGTAAACAAAAATTAATTGGCCTGTCCAGTTCTAAGCGGACCTTATGAACGTATACAGTACCAGGCAAATCAATCGATGCTGACCCAGCACAAACATGTTACAAGACTAGGTAAATCCAAGATGGTAGAACATTGATGTCACTGCTGACAGCATAGTACACCATTAGTTTATCTTTTACTAGCTGCCCACTGCTGCTGCCGTTTCATCTACATATATGATTGCGTTTCTGGGTCTCGTAGCGTCATGTTATATCCAATATTTTTCAAAAATAGACACACTACCTCATGCTAACATATTTTTTAAATCGGTCTCACTGCTTCACAGATTAGCCCGTTCAAACAAACAGAAATACGATCTCTTCAGCTTTATTATAATGGATCCATGATGGTAGTAACAAACCTATGAAATACCTACAGGTACTATCGACTCCAGCGACGGATGACCACTCCTAAGGTTAAAATCGCATAGCAGGCCAACACTTGGTACCCGTACCCGTGACACGCCCCTTTCTTTGTTTGAGTTTTTTTACACTTTACATATTATGTTTACTGATTCTATGGCGATACAACCTCAAGTGGTCAACATGTGCAAGCGAAAATTTTTCTGAAATGGTCATCCGTCGCTGGAGCCGATAGTACATAATATGCAGGTTATAGTTGAAAACTTTAACTTGATGACTCACATCTGATTCAAAACATTGTTTACATTTTCGTGCGGTCTCTGATAAATTAGTAACAATAAAAATGTGACCTTTAGATTTGGTAAGCATGTTTTACGTTAAAATGATCGAACGCGTTATGTAGGCCGACAGTCGACACCGATATCCCCTGCTGTCACAGCTATTGAATTTCATACTTGGTTCAAATATCATAACTCGTATCAATAACGTTACATAATGTTTATAAGCAAATAAAAATCATACCTAACTGCCCGTTGGCGTAGTAGTAAGTATAACAATAATAATATCAGACCTATATAACGTAGGTAGGTACTTTAAATACGTACCATGCATTGCTCGGTACTCTCAGTGTAAGAAGGGTTAGGCCATAGTCCACCATGTTGGTCCATTGCGGGTTGGTAGACTTCACATATAATATTGTCTTATGTTTACGCGAAATTTTTTGAAATTAGGATATTAATTTGAAATTAGGAGACTACTCTCCCCGTGACCATGGCTGCTCGAAAGCAACCGAAACGTCGGTGAAAGTGTAAAATTAAATCTTAATAGTTGTATAATTTAAATAGCTTAATTTGAAGTAAACAGTAACTAGTAAAAGTGTTTAACAATAGTAGTTTAAAGTTTAAAATTATGTAATAATAGTGTTTTATAAAAATAAACAACGCGATAAAATCCGTATAAAGTTAGTTAAATTTCAAAGACTTCACATATCTTTCAGAACATTGTGGAGAACACTTGCAGGTTGCCGCACAATCCATCTTTTACCGTAAAAGCGAGCGAAATTAACTATTTAATATGCATATAACATCGATAAGTCTGAGCTGGCATACCTTGGGATCGAACTCAAGACCTCTACGTGGCAGTCCAACAGTTTACTACTAGGCTATACCTGCTAAATTTATTATTAATATCATTTGTTTAAGACAAATTCGACCTTGGAATAAAAAACACCCACAGTGGAACAAAAATTTGTTGATCATACAAAATATGTTTGTCCCATGTAGGAATTGAATCCACAACACTCGGCGTAGTGTCAGTTATTATGAGAGACTATCCAACGCTGATACAGCGTAGATTGCATTTTAATTAGGGCTTGCATTTGGCCTTAACTGGATGTTATTTATTATAAACAACTTATTGAATTATTTGCTTTGTATTTTTAAGCTATTGATATTGTTACTTTCACAACGCAATAAAACGTTAGTATATTATTACCACCATTACCTATAGAATTTACAAAGCTGCCTGGCACTAAATTATGATCGTTTGCCAACTCGTCATGACTCGCCATTTTGACAGTACACGCTTTGCTATGATAATGCGTATGAAAGAACGAGACAATGCGTCACAAAGGGTGTACCTGTGTCTGGTTCTTGCATACGTAATGATTTTAATACAAGCTTGTGGTGTCTATCAACTACCTATATCATGTTAATTGCAAAATTTGTTATGTATAGTGTCGCGTTTTATACATTAGGCAGAAGAGTTATACACGGATACACCCGCATTTCGCTAGATGTATGTTTTTCGTTTTCACGTAATAGGAAACAAGCCTATTATACGTTTATAATCGTACCTACCGTCTAACAAATAATTTCCAACTATGTGCTACTGATATCTACACAACAGAAAAGTCCAATATTAGTGCGAATCCGGGTCGGCTCAAATAACACGTTGGGCAAAGTGTCTTTGCGTGTTTCTGTTCAGCAATTTTTAGTAACAGTTCGGTTTCTCGATATATACCCGGTAGCCAGCAATAAGCTCACCTCATATTAATATGATGATCTTAAAAATATTATTTACGGAATCTACCCCCATTTGAAGTATACTATAAATGGCTTCTTTTGTCATGTCATGGATAATCATTTTCAGTGTATATTTTTGACTACAAAAGTACTTACTTACTCGGCAACACTTCGTCTAATTGCTGTTGCTTAGAGTCCAAAAACCTTTGAGAGTGTAAACAAAAATGTATTTTTAGGACCTGCTCATACCGTTACGCACTGTTTTACTTGTTCATTCTCAAAGTCATCACTGATGACTTTGAGAATGAACAAATTAACAGACGAATAGATAAGATGTTTATGTCTAAGGAAATATTTATTGGTTGTTTTTTATGAAATTTTAAATAAGACAACTCCTGCACTGGGAATAATTCTTGTGTCGCGGGGGACTTTACAAACATTCAAACAACGGACACAAAGAACACCCAGACTCGGAACAACCATTTGTGGATCACACAAAGTTTTGTCCCGTGTGAGGATCGAACCCACTACACCCGGCGCAGTGGCAGTGGCGAGGCGACCACTTAAACCACTGCGCCATCCGTGCATTAGCTAAGTGTATAATTATATAATCTATACTAATATTATAAAGCTGAAGAGTTTATTTGTTTGTTTGAACGCGCTAATCTCAGGAACTACTGGTTCGATTTGAAAAATTCTTTAGTGTTGGATAGTCTATTAATCGAGGAAGGCTATAGGCTATATAACATCACGCTACGACCCACGGGGGCAGCGCAGTAACGATAAACGCGGGTGAAACCGCGGGAACATTAGTGTTACAAATAAAGATTTCTGAATTCTTGTAGTGATGAAGATAAATCTTAAATAAAACATGTTATGGTTAGTTTATGATACAATATCGTTTATTTCGTACACAAATATCAACACAACAACGAGGACACATCGTCCCGTCAAACAAACGTGCTGGAAGGCACACGACATGTTTACGACTCTAATAATTCTAAAACACATTGTAATAATTACTTTATACATAAACGTAAGGAGTAAAAATATAAAACTTTCTTTTTAATTTTACCTAAAAAAATAAAACATACGGCACAAATATTACGTTTTAATAGTGAGGCGCTCATAGCCAGTTGCGCTCACTGATCGGTAAACGATTAGCGAGTTTAAGCAACGTTGGATGCGGTCAGTCTATAGATGGGTGACCGCTTAGTGGTATTTCATCTAAACGTCTCCGTGCTTAGGAGGGCACGTAAAAAGTCGGTCTCGGCTGTTGCCAAATTAACAGCAGTCGTTAAGCGATGTCAGAGGCCTACAGGCGCAGGCGGCTTGAACAACTCTTGACAACAGATTGGCCACTAACCACACGAAAAGGAAAGAAGAAGATCGAAATTATTTGTAACTTTTAATTACGGTTTTCATAATTAGCCTCTCAGTTTTCATAAGCCCATGCTTACGAATGCCTGGCGTCCTTTGATGGTACAGCACGGGAAAGGAACTAGATCACGAATATAACTACTCGTAATTTCCATGACATTATGATTTAAATTTAAAAATAGGTACAATAGTAATGTTGTTATTGTTGACTCGACATACTTAAGCCTAAGTCTTAGTCCATTTTTCGTACTTGTTATAATTGGTATACAAACAATTAATCTTAAAGTCATCCAGTAATTGTTAGACTATATGCATTCTCTAATAGAAATGGGTAATAAAAGACAGCACATAGATGTGTCTGTCTGCATTGTCTCTAGCAAACAAAGTGCATTATTTTTGTTTAGGTACTATATAAGTAAGAAAAATGGTTGGCAGCAACCTCGTTGGGATTTCGAGTAGGTATAATATCATAAGGGATTAAATATGATGACCACCAAAAATAGTAATTGCACACCAAAATATGCTTACTAAAATATATCATAACGAGCACCTATACGCCTCAAATCACTGCATTCCGTCACGGAAGGGTTATGTTAGGTTACTTCTTAAACCCACCCAAAAATTGGAGCCTCGCGTAGCGGAGCTCCGTCGACTTATTTGATCTCTTTGCTGTGCAATTAATATTTTTGGTATTAAAATGCGGTTTTAATTTTAGTGATCAATGATCATTTACTATTTTTGACTGTTATATTTTACTATATCTGGTGATAAGTTAAACATAAGCCGTATCATAATATTAAGTCATAGTATTGTTCGGCATCTAATAATCCCTTACCATGCTGTCGCCATAGCGCCTTATACGCCTACCCGCGAGTCTTATTGTTTAAATACGAGTGGAAAAGTATAGTCTTTTACTTTTTTAATATGGAATAAACAGGGGTTTATCCAGCCCTAGTGGTGAAAACTAATTTATGAAAACATTTTTACAATAATTAAATTGTTCATATAATAAATAATCAGTTCATAAAAACAATTATTTTCAAGAATACTACACATATTACAAATTTCAAATTCAAATTTCACACAGTGCATGGCACGAGTGACGAGCCTCTTTGCAAAACAATTCTAATAAAAAAAGATATCACATAAACGTCGTGTGCCTTAATCACAAAAATAAAATACTGAACTATACACGTAATAATATTTATAATAACATAGATGTAATCACATTACATCAAGTTCTTGAGGTAAGTATAAACTATTTATCGTCATTCATAGATACTCATGTATTTAAAAAACGTACAGACGCCGTATCAGTGTTATTATTGTATTAGGTATACACACAGGAATACATAACGGAGAAGTTGCAGCTTTTAAATAGAGCAACAAGAGATGGCGCTGTATTGAAAATCAAAGAATAGTAGTCCACACTCCTTGTAATAAAGTCTGAATCGCGCTAATGATGTTTGTAAAATGAGTTAACATATGGAATACGTAAGTGCTAAAAGTCGATCGTCGGTCCGTAGACCGCAAGACACCATCAAACAGCTTGGCCCGAAGATGCTGTCCTTGTGCTGGACGAACAACGCTTTTGCTCTACAGAACTCTTATGCCAGTTTCCAGTGAGGTGGTACTTCCCCATCAAGCTCATTCTTACCAACACCTTATTAGCTACGAAGGGCATATTTTCACTTATATAGCATTTATACACTCGGCCGACTCGACGACTCGTCGGGTTGAGACGGCCATTATTATTTTATACATTCATAATTTTAAAATATAGACGTCCGATTTGCATATTTTATGCGAGCGCTTATATAAAATAATTATTTCATAAAAATTTAGTCTTATTGTGTATCTTCCTTTTAGTTCATCCCATCTTATAGTTTGGAAACAGTAACTTGTGTGCGGATATAGAAATAATAAAAATAGAAATTAGTCTGTCTATGAATCATTAGCTGATTGCAATGAGTCAATCTATCAATGACAACAAATATAAGTATATAAAAACACCTAAATTGATATTAAAACAATATATGTCACACTTAATGTGGAAGCTTATTGTAATATGGATTAATTTAAACACCGAATTACTCCGAGAGGCGAATATCACTACGTAACAACTATGGGAAGAACGCTGTTTAGTTACTTAGCCTGAACTACATAATTATATAAGCTTGAAAAATGTATACTAGTACTACTATCGGTATGATGCATGCTAGATTGAATATAATAAGATATTTTAGTACCTAGGGCATATATGAACGTACCGCTTATGCAAAAATTGGCGTACCTATAGCGTTATTTTCCAGAGAGCGTGACATACAACCCTGAAATTTTGAGGTGAAATCTAATGTCGTGGTGTAAGCACCAGACATTTCTGGGATTGGCGCCACTTGCTTGGCTTCTCTGAGGTCAAATTTAATTCTTTAGTGCAATCACCAGATACTTCTGGGGTTGGTACATCTTCCCTGTCTTTTTTATATACGCCAATGACTTCAAATTAAAGCGGAATAATTTAGCGTTTCTCTAATAGCTAGAACTTGTATTTCTATTACAAAAGGAGAGTAGACACAAAATATATCGATACGGATGGCCGTTTTATACAATACAGATCATGTTAGCTAAACGTATTTCGTTTATATTGCTGAAATAGCGTACAAGCATAGAGCTCGCAATATGGTAAGCTGTTACCGTAGGTAGCCGCTTGTGATACCAGGATGGCGATTCCAGGAAAACAGAGCCGGATAAACCGCTAATGTTAAGGGAGACTGGCCATCTGCGCAGCAGACATTATTATGGACAAGTGTGTGCGCAGAAACAAGTGCACTCTCTGTTCCGTAACTCTCATTATCCGATGGGACGGTAATCCGACACGACTAAAGAGAGATCAAGCGCAGGACAAACGGCTTTACGTGTTTTCCAAGGCACGGGGGTTTCTAACACCGCCAAGTTCCTAACTCCGGACTGCTATTGAGATTTCTCAACGGAAAACTCGATAACTTTTTGTTGGCCCGACCCGGGATTCCAAGATCTACATGCATTCATGCATCAACTACTTATTACTGTATTAAATGTATTTAATAGTGTTACTACTCGATAGTCCACTATTGAAAGGCTATCGATAGTCCTCCATCGAAAGGCTATCGATAGTCTAAGCAAAAACGATAGTATCGATAGCCTATCGATAGTATTGCTTTTCTATGATTCATAAAATATCGATAGGTACTATCGACAGTATTGATACTAGCCATCTGCAAACTGCAAACGATACTATTGAAAAAAAAGTTTCTTGATGATATGTTACAAAACTATCGACAGTATCGATACTATCGATAGGATTGCTGTTATTCAATAGTATTACACTAAAACAGAAATCGATATTATCGATTGTATTGATACTATTGATACTATTGATTGAGTAGATGATTTTGGCGTTTTACTATCGATTGTAAAACTTTTGCTTCACTAGTATTTAGACGACATCATTCATTGTAATTGAATCATTGTACGAATGCGTCTCTTATTTCGTAATGTGACGGCCATCTGTGTCTGACTATTTTACTATGATATAAGTACATGATAGCGAGTAAGCCTATTGTCATCCACCGGGCACAGTTTTAGACTCAGTAATGCTAAGAAGAATTTCTGGACAGAAAATCACAATAACAATTCTGCCGACCTGGCTTTGAAAACGGAGACTACTACAAAGATTATGTTTATATACAATAGTCTATTTACATGTTTATGTAATATTCTACCAGTAACCTAGTCGTAAGATATTTAAGATTTAGCAGCTAATTTATATTAAAATACTTGATATGACTGCGCGATAATTTAAGTGGACTTTTGTATATTAATTTGCCTCTCAGAATAATTCTGTGTTAAATATTGGTATTGTACCTGACAACTGCAATGCATATAAAAAAAGTTCCGAGGTAACAGACACAAGAAAAAAACATGCTGTCAGATTGAGAACCTCCTCCTTTTTTTTGAAGTCAGTTAAAAAGTAAAACAACCATGCGAATTTGACTCTGTACCACTGCCAATTTAATTTTTCAACATCTGCACAATTGCGATTTTAAAAAGATAAGAAATTATTTTGATTTTGGTTGCCGAAAAAAATTTTCAGACCAGTTTTCAAAATCTGCTGCGTACATGCCTTTAATTTGGGTATATAAGTTTTTATTTTCAGATGTAAGCAATAGTAACTATCCCAAAGGAATGAAATTTTCCAAAGTTACTATCTGGACCTTAAACAATATCTGTATACAAAATAATTAGACCTGTTGATTGGTAGCTGTATAAAAGACAGAAGGAACATCAAACCCAGTACACAGTATTAGAAGGATTTTTAATCTAAGAGTTTAGCAAAAAAAGCCAATATTATGGCTGGTTTTAGTCTCACGCCGATCGTCGGCGCGTAGCTTGTCAGCGCCGACCTGTCTGCTCGAGACGTTTTAGCGTACGGCCGCGCACGGCTCGGCACGCATGTCAGCGCTGAGCCATCAGCGTGACTCAGGAACGATTGCTTTAATTACATACATATCAATCTGTCAGCGCCGACGATCAGCGTGACTATAAAACCAGCCTGTAACGTAATTTTACACAGAATCCATGCTTTTTCTTCGTCTGGTTTCTGACTAATAAATGCTTAGACAGTATCTTCACAATATCCACCGAGTAATGCCCAGTTAAATCGTGCATGGTTCCGAACGTCCAGCTGTTGCCCAGCGGTGGGATAGACAGTAGCGAGAGCTACATGGTATGCCCAGTTACGGTTATCAGGTACTGTTATAAAGTTAAACAACTTAAACTATTGACATTTGCACAATTAAATCTGGCTGATATTACAATTACTATAACTTCACTCGTAACAACTCACTGATTTTGTTGTTTAGGAGATCTTCTGTCCGGGTAACCGAACCCGGGTCTTCACATTCAAGTTCTTTAGGTACACCTCCTAAAACAACGTTATTACAAAAATCCGCTAAACACACTATCTATGGCTCGCCTTTTATTAAAACTAAGTTTATTTGTCAAATTTATCTTAATTTACATCTATTTATTTGCATTTAATTAGCTGCTTATCATACCATAGTATAAATAGAACTATATCTTCTCCTTTCTTTCCTTCTTCCTTCAATCCTGAGTCCTTTAAGCGGGGCGTGAAAAAGGACCTTCTTAGGCCGTCAAAGTAGAGACCTCAACATCGCCTCGGCTGCTATGAGGGCGGTGTGGAGGTCACTGCTCTTAGACCACACGACTGCTACCATCAGGTGGAGTGCGGTCAGTTTGACGAGCAAAATAAAAAAAATAAAAAAATATCGTTTCTGACAACAACTGCGTTTGGAATAATTCATGTTTTGCTAAGAAATATACAGGATTCATAATAAGAAATATACAGGATTCATAATAAGAAATATACAGGATTCATAATAAGAAATATACAGGATTCATAATAAGAAATATACAGGATTCATAATAAGAAATATACAGGATTCATAATAAGAAATATACAGGATTCATAATAAGAAATATACAGGATTCATTGAATAATAATAATAATATTTTACCCGTGACTTATTTATTCCTTACAAATTTTGCTGTGCCACTTTTTGTAATTAATAAAAATGCATTAGATTGCTCTAATAACACGACTAAGGCTGAAGACTAAGGCGGCTGTAACAACAAAAAAAGCAACGGATTAATCAAACAATACACAGCTAGCTGAAGGTCGTAGTGCGGGAGACGCATGTAATTTTGAATTTTTAAAATATGCTTATTGGAAAAGTGTTGAGTTTTATAAAAAAGTAGCAGAAAGAAGAAGTCACGTGTAAAAGGTTATAAGTATTTTATATCTTTACTAATATTATAAATTCGGAAGTAACTCTGTCTGTCTGTCTGTTACCTTTTCACGGCTAAACCACTCAACCGATTTAAATGAAATTTGGTACAGATATAGTTTAAAACCTGGGGAAGGATATAGGCTACTATTTATTCATGTAGGTACCACGCGGGCAGAGCCGCGCGTAAAAGCTAATACGTAATAAAGGACACAATTTGGAAACGTAACGACAATTTTTTGACTACAAGATAACCCAATGAATACAGGATCTTGCCAGCTATGCATCTCGGGCTGCAAGTAATGTTGTAAATGATAGGTAGGACACATTGGTATTTCTTCTCAGCTCATATAAAGTACTTCCACCCTACTGATAATCACAGGGTTTAGTTTCCAGTAGGCCTATCTAACGTAAATGTCGAAGTTTCGGGCCGAATGTTCGTACCGTGAAACACATGTATTTCGATATTCATGCCGAATTTTGGTACGCAACCTCTTGATTGCCCTAAATCCTTTTATGAAGTATTCCAAACATCTCATCTGAGTTAAGCGATTTTAAAAGAAAGAAAATCGAACATAAGTTTAGTTATAAGTTTCTTTTTGTTCGCTCGAAGTTTCGGATAAACATTTATATGGAAGACCTGCTGTCTCCGTCAGAAGCAAAGTTTTAAATTATGGATGTATTGTCTATGATCACTTGGGAATCCTAGATCATAATCATATAGTTAGACCTCGATGGCGTAGTGGTTAGTATAACCGACTGCCGCGCCTGAGGTCGCGGGTTCGATTCCCGCACAAGTCAAACATTTGTGTGTATGAACATGGATGTTTGTCTTGGTTTGGGTGTTACTATGTATAATATGTATGTATTTACGAAAAAAAAAAAGTGTATGTTTATCCATTGTCTAGTACCCATAGTACAAATACAGCTTAGTTTGGGCTAGATGGTGTTGTGTGTATGTGATAGAATATTATAAGATATAGTATGAACAAAATGTCCCAGAAATGTTTATGAGGTGGTTCTAGTTCTATTCATACTGTGATATTAATTATTTTTACTATTGTTCATTAAATCGTGCAAATTTTAGTGTCATTACCGCGTGAGATTTTGTAATCAGGCCTGAAATGCGCTTGCTATTTATTAGCACGATGACTTGCTAACTAACTGTTGCCAATTAAGTAGCAAGTGACATTCCTATGACATATTTTTTCATGTTGATATAGAAAATAGATTTACAAATGTTTTCATACCACGTACAAAAATTACATTAGCATTTCAGGCCTACAAGTTATTAACAATTTAAACAGCATAATAATATAAATAATACAATAATATATACAAAAAATAATATATACAGAATATAGTTTTAACATATAAATTGACCGATCATTAATAGGAATGATTTAACACAAAATATAATTAATAAAATATATTTTCTTTTAATAAAATTATATCTCTGCTATGATGAGATGTTACATAAATTATTTATTTAGAAAAAAACCTCTTCTAATTTATCGATCTCTGGCAATCCATCTATCTTTTAAACGTATACTTTAAAATTGGAAAGAAATTATTATTAAACACCATTTTGTAAGCTTACCAAATTTAAAATAAACTTATTTGGAATGCCAATTCTCACATATTATGATTTTAACTCATTCGTTGCTAAACTGTCATGAGAATGGCCCCTGTTTAGAGCGATACATTTAATTTTTTTCCAGGAACATCTGTTCAGTGGGAGAGACATTTGTCCAATTGTCTCATTCTGTCCCAACCTTTGTAGTTTTGGAACTTTAGTGTTGTCAACATTTTTCAAATGAAATCGTTGGTGTTGGAATCCTAAGAAGAGCGGTAGGTTTCATTTATTTACCATTATTTAATATACGAATACTATTTGCTGTTGAAAATAAAATAACGTACAAAATCAAACAGAAGTTGCCTTTACCTATGCTTTTTGTAGATTCGACCTTGTATCTAAGGAATATGGTCGGATTTATAAATCGCCAGTTTTTACGACGTTATTCATATAGTTAGGCGACATCCATGATTCTACATTGTTGCCTTATTTATAAGGTTATAAATAATCAAACGTTGCATCCATTTTAAATCCTTACTAATATTATATATTCGAAAGTAACTCTGTCTGTCTGTCTGTTACCTTTTCACGGCTAAACTACTCAACCGATTTAGATGAAATTTGGTACAGATATAGTTTAAAACCTGAGGAAGGACATAGGCTACTTTTATTGATATAGGTACCACGTGGGCCGGAGCCGCGCGCAAAAGCTAGTAATTAATAAGGTACTATTTAAAATCGGTTTTTTCGTGTCGAAGGTACTCTTCCTACAGTATTTGGACTCATTAGGCTTCGTTGATCATAGCTACGATGGCAATCCTCAAGTAGTTAAGAGTGCATGATCTATGGATACTTTTCCACTCCGGCTGATGGGGCAGTCTGGTCCAGAACACCGCACTCAAGGATTTATAAACTACTACATCGCTAGATTGTGTTTGCAGCGGCTTATTTGGGCATGGTGGCAACTTTTTGCAATATTTATAATGAAACTGTATCAAATTTAAAATATAAAGTAATTTATTCAAATCATTATTTATGTAACATCGCGCCATAACATAAAACATTTCTATCTATAAAATTTCAAACTAACTAATGATTAACTTAAAGTATTAGCGTGTCTATTAGTACAATTACAATATATTATATTAGTTCATATATTTCGTGTCTATGTATCTAGTTATATTGTGTATTGGAGGCGCCATCTATTGAACGTCCCGCTAAACTCACGTGAGTTACGACGTCTCTGAAAAGATACAATATATTATTAATATCGTCAAATTTTGCTAACAAAGGAGATGAAATATAATTGACAAAATGTGTAATTTTGTTAAACAACTCTACATAATTGAAATTAAACTTAAATGGATTTTATCGCGTTATTTATTTGACACTTTATTACAAAATATTAATTAGCTTAAAAAAATTAGTTAAGTTTTATAGTAATAGTAGAGTAACAGTTTTCAAAATTATATAATAAAGTGTCAAATAAACAATGCGATAAAATCCGTATATAGTAGTTTAATTTCAATGAATAACATTCGCGTAAACAGAAGACAATATAACCCTACATAAGTTATATATTCGTCTTAAGTGGACTTGGTTGGCCATTTTGTTTTTATATTTGCGCATAATGGAGCCCAGTTGCTGATTTGAGGTCTACCACTTTATGAGAGTAATTGCACGCTGGCATTTTTTCCTCTTTATACCCGTAATTCTGCCTAAGTTAAACCGTCTTGATATCTTATTCTTCTTATTTGGAGTTGGACTAGCAGAGCTCTGAACTGCAGCAATGGCCCTTACCGTAAGTATGGCGCTAGAGCTTCGTGCTCTAGATGTGTATGGTGTAGAGCACTCGGCGCTATAGCGGCGCGGCCAGCAGAGCTCCGAACTGCAGCAATGCTTCTCGTAGTGCAGCAGCACAGCCTGCAGCACGTGCACTTCCTGCCACCACCACCAGCAGTGGGTACAGCCCTGCCAAAATAAAAACCGAATTTTATAATTGTTCATAATATCAGAGACCTGTTTTGTCAACAGCTAAGAATAAATAAATATACGTGGACTATGATGATAAATAAATTAACTCTTAGATTTAGCGACACTAAAAAGAAAGTAGACAAGCAATTAAGTTTGCCGAATGACAGGACAATGTAACATGTTTAGGTGCATGAAGAGATCCAAATAAAACCTTACGGTACTCTACAAGATAGATTTGAAAAAAGTTTTGATTAACTCCGACCAGAACTACTGAATAAGGTTCGGGATTAAAATACGAAGCATAATAATCGAAGATATTGTCAGTTATACAATTAAACAATATTTTTTTAAAAGTACACTATCCAAGGTATTAAATATAATAATAATATTCTACCACATACACACAACACCATCTAGCCCAAACTAAGCAGAGCTTGTATTATGGGAGATAATCGATAAACATACGTATATACTTTTTTTTTGTAAATACATACATACTATACATAGAAACACTCAGACCAAGACAAACATCCATGTTCATGCACATAAATGTTTGACTTGTGCGGGAAACGAACCCGCGACCTCAGGCGTGGCAGTCGGTTATACTAACCACTACGCCATCAAGGCCGACATATAAATATGGTATGGTTATCTTTGTCAAAAGCCTTCAACAAATCTGTATCCGATCATTTTCATTCCAGACTTATGTGAGTCAGTAAATCTAACTAGAAATGTTTAACATCGCAACCACAAAACGATGTTGATAATAAAACAGGATTTCTGAACATATTAATAGGATATTGTAAAAATATTACTTACCTATTAATTTCTGCCACGCGACCGCGTCTACCTTTCCTGGAGGTGCTTTCTTCATTGATTCCGTAAGGGTGGCTACCGCTTTCAACACAAAGGAGATCTCTGACAGCTGATGCCTGAAAATATTATCCGGATGTGGGCGTTAATGGCTACGACACAGTATATACTACTGTAGTCATTATCGTTTAATAATTGTGAAAATGTAACAAGGTTTTCAATAAAAATTATTATTTTTATTATATTTTATTTTTAAATATTTGTCTGAGTCTTCCCCAGGGATAGAAAAGGTGAGCAAGTAAAGGTAAGTAGACTTTTGAATAGAACCTTAAAAACATTGTGAAGAACTTTGAAGAATACTGTGGGATACAATGATTTTCAAATCGTTTTATTTTTAAGATCACTTGTAATTTGTAATGCATATAATCCTTTCAGCTAAGCAAACTGTTTGGGTTAGTAAGGAGTTCACATTTATCAATGTGAACTCATTCTTCAAGATCGTGAATTCGTATCCCACCAAGGTCGACTTAAACGGTACTGTAAAATTAATCGAACTCGCTTGCTTTTGATTGCAAATGAATGCCTTATTCATTGGGCATTCAGTTATATAGACTTTAGTAAAGTGTTTTTTTATTTTATTTTACTGTATTTTATAATAGCTTTTGCTCGCGACTTCGCTCGCGTTAATTTAGAATTTGACAATCAATTCGGGTTTTACTCTGCTTGTAATAATATAATTCAATCATGATTCGAAAGACACGTGGCGCCATCTATTATCATAAGAACGTTATTGTTGTTTTCCTCGAGAACAGTAATTTTTTTGGGGATGAAATGTAGCCTATGTCCGTTTCTGTACACCTGACAACGTATATGCAAAATTTCAGAATGATCGGTTCAGTGGATTAGGCGTGAAAAGGTAACAAACAAACAAACAAACAAACTCATTTTCGCTTTTATAATATTAGTTAGAAAGTTAGAATTAGAATTAGGATAATTTGTATGCTTCTTATGCGATTAAAAAGTGATCACCCGTCGCTTACTTGTACCGATGGTACAAGTATCTAATATAAGATTTGTTCTATCTTACCTAGGTAAAGGTTCAGGGTTGTCATCGTCCTGTGTGTACTTGGATATGACCTCCTGAAACCTGTCCAGAAGTGCCACTATTGCTAAGGGGTCCGTGTCGTCTGGAAATTGCAATTTAATTAATTATGTATACGTATTATTCGTTTAAAATGATGAGTTGAAAAATAATCTATGGAGGCCGGGAAATTACAAGAAATTGGCAACACACGTTTTAGGTTTTTCTTTTAGTTGTGGGCCTTTAGCGATGATTCTAATTATTTCTTAAGCCGCCTATGAAAATACCAACTTATGAATAGTAGAGCCTCATTGATTTCAGCATGAATGGGCCGGCTCGACCAGGTAAGATCTACCCTCTCATAGAAGACGTGAAATAGCAGTATTACTACTGTTCTCTTTCGGTCAGTGAGTGAGAGTGCCGGAGGCCCAATCACCCTCTTTCCTTCTTCCCGCTCCTTCTCCTTCCCACTTCCTTTCCTAAAGGGTCGGCAACGCACAAGTGATGCCTCTGGTGTCGCAGGCGCCCATAGGCTACGGTGACCACTTACCATCAGGTAGGCCGTATGCTTGTTTGCCACCATAGTCGTATAAAAAAAAAGATAAAAAGTATAAAAGTGTCATTGATATTACGGAATCCTAAAAATAATGAATCTTCGATCTTCATGAATAGAAGTAGAGGGCAGCAGTGTTCGTGCTTAAGATTGGGATTTCGCAAACCGTGTTGTATTCATTCCTGCAGTGAATAGGCTTTATACAACCCTGAAATATGCTGTTCTGTCAGCAGAGGAACAACACTATTAGTACTAGGGCTGGCAGCATAGCGTGTCCTTTATTGATGAGTCAGTATCGTGCTTATGATAATCCTATTCATCAGCATCCGTGTTGGCAGCACAGCGTATCCTTTATTGACGTGTTTTTAACAAGCACGTTACCTCCGGGAGCCAAACTGTCTTGGCCAACCTGGAAGGCACTCAACAGTATGCGTACCCAGGTTGGCCGATGTAAAGACAATCTGTCAAGGTGGGGGTTATATAGACACAAGTGCGAATGCATGTGTCTGCGGCGTATCGCCACAGACAATGGGTCATCTGCTGTCGTCCCCGATGAGCCCAGAATCGTGCACACTGGATGGCCTGTACCAGGCTAAACCAAATGCAATCCGCGTTGCCGAAAACTGGTCCAAAATTATATAAAACTAGCTTTTGCCCGCGGCTTCGGTCGTGATTTTATAAAATGTCAATAAGAACGAACGCTCGCCACTCGACACGTCCATCCGCATCAACAGTCAAAAAATGTATGGAGCGCGCGGCCGGAGGGCGGAGACGCCGTCCTTATATAGGCTTGCGATCCGTGGCGTCGCGCGCCACGCTAGTGCCGCGAACGGTTCAAGACAAATTCGACCTTCGGCCCTACATTTACATCGCAATGTTAGTGAACTGCGGGTGACATAAAGGGCTACAAACTTATTATTTGCTGTTAATACAGTAACCGTGTCTAGGGATTGAACCGCAAAATTAAGTTTGTTTTTTTATAGTATATACTTTTCCGGGATAAAAAGTACCCAGTGTCGTGCCCAGGATATTAAAGTATAATAATACGAAGTTTCATCGTAATTGAACTGGTAGTTTTTGCGTGATGCTTGAACAAAGAGACAGACAGACAACATTTTTTAATCACATTTTTGGGTTCGGTTTCGATCTAGTAACACCCCCTGCTATTTATTTTTAAATATTTTCAATGTATAGAATTTCCACTTCTACAGATTTATTGTATGTATAGATGTGTTGCCATCGACACGATAAGTAAGTAACGAGCACGTGATATTTCTAGCATCCTCGTACATACGATGCGCATACTTGTTACTATTTAAAATTAAAAATAGGAAAATGTTAGGTGAACTTACCATTTAATCCAGTGAAGGAGTCTATGTCCTCCAGCATGGAGAATTGTAGGAGAGTCTCGAAGCACGTTCGCGCGAACTCCTCTCTCTCTTTTAACTCTTGTTCGTTCTCTGTAATAGAAGACACTATATTATATAACATAAATAAGTCAATTGATTTATACATATGTATTCATGAATTTCGATGGAGTTTGGAGATAATAATAATATATA
The DNA here is from genome assembly GCA_963564715.1 of Catocala sponsa. NCBI lineage: Eukaryota > Metazoa > Arthropoda > Insecta > Lepidoptera > Erebidae > Catocala > Catocala sponsa. Next base: position 15,125,389 of record OY751352.1, read on the forward strand.
ATAATAATAATATTCTACCACATACACACAACACCATCTAGCCCAAACTAAGCAGAGCTTGTACTATGGGTACTAGACAATGGAAACATACATATATACATAGAAACACCCAGATCAAGACAAACATCAATGTTCATGCACACAAATGTTTGACTTGTGCGGGAATTGAACCCGCGACCACAGGCGTGGCAGTCGGTTACACTAACCACTACGCCATCGAAGCCGTCAAATAAATTTGCTATGCTAAAGATCTTACAAATGTTGGCCATGAGGACATCAAGGCATTGCGTTAGAAGCTGATCAGAGCTGACAAATGGAAGGAATAGATAGTATAGTAGTTACGTATGGGGTGTGGCGGCTGCGTGTGCAGCGAGCCGGCGCGGACGAGCGCCAGCAGCGCGCGCAGGTGCTGCGGCGGCAGGCGCGGCCGCGCGCGCAGTGCCTGCTCCCGCACGGCGACCACCAGCTGCCGGGCTGCACGACCCCCTCCCACACTGGTAAACAAACATCATAATAATTTATATAATGCGCCTAAATAATTATTTACATACATATTGTTTCTAAATTAATTTACTAAATTTCGCTTTATTAACTTTACGAAACTTGTGCATGCTGTGCTTGCCTGTAAAAAGCTACTATACTATTATGTAAAAGAAAAGTGTATTAGTATAAGTAGTTGTTGGTAAGCCGAAATAAATAAATAAATAAAATAAATAAATAATAATAATCATTTATTCAACTTAGGACGTAGTTTCGATCTACTTATCTTATTCGTTGCCTAACCAACGTTTTTGTAAATGTCTCTATATTTTGCCTATCATTGATACATACTCACATTTGTTTACCCTAGACAGAAATGACATATTAGCAATTACCACAATCCTGGCATACTGATCTTCATTGATTCAAATTTATTTCTTTATGTTTATTTTATCCTAATCATCATATTAGTCATAATGTGCAGCAGCGATAGCTCAGTGGGGAGACCAACAGACTGCAATGCAGAGAGTCTCGGGTTCGAACCCACGTCGCGCACCTCTGACTTTCGGAAGTTATATGACTTTTCGAAATTATGTGCGTATTGATTGACAATTATCGCCTGCTCCGCGCCTCGGAGAGCACGTTAAGCCGTCGGTCCCGGCTGCCATGAACATCTATGGCAATCGTTATTTGGAAGTCAGTGCCCTCTAATGTCCTGACACTAGTCTAGCCTTAGGGTATCGTTAGCTTTTGGGTTGCCGAGGTCAGATTGCAGTCGCTCTGTGTAAAAACTGATATCCAGTTAAATCCGGTTAGACTAGAAAGCCGACCGCAAGTGACTTGGGAATAATAAAGGCTCAGGAGAAGAAGAGTCATAATTATATCAAATAGATTAACTTAATTAGATATTTGATATTTACACAAATAAATAAAATTGAAGTGTCTGTTTGTAATGTCAAAATAACAGCTTTTTATCTAATGCATATGAAAGTATGTAAGGTACCTATACGAAAACATCTATTTTTAAAAATTTTGTTTGTCTGTCTGTTTGTTCCGGCTAATCTCCGAAACGGCTGAACCGATTTTGACGGGACTTTTACTGGCAGATAGCTGATGTTATAAAGATTAACTTAGGCTACTTTGATTTTAGAAAAAAAATAGGGTTCCGCGGAGACATACACTTTTTAGTTAAAATCTACGCGGACGAAGTCGCAGGTAACAGCTAGTATTTTATATAATCAGTATTTTAAATGAGACCATACTAAATATTGTATACTAGTTTTTTCTGGATGCAAGGTATGTCTATTTCTGTACCCCTGACAAGGTGTATACAACATTTCATGAGGAGCATTCGAGCAGTTAAGATCATAACAAACAAATAAACAAACTCACATTCGCATTTATAATATTACTTAGGATATCTACTTACGGAGGTTCAAATAAGAAGGTTTCCAATACTTTGGGTAACGTTTCCCAGAACTCTTCGTAAACTTCAGGCTGTTCTCTCGCTAATGGCAGACCGGTGCCTAGTACCTGGAATAAATATAACACTTAGGATGGATATTTTTTTAATTAGCCTGAATATACAGGTTGTTACGCACACGGTTGTCCAAATGAAATAGAAATCTGGTTTGCGCTATTGCCAACGCGTTGGACTCAGGCATAGGAGACCGACCACCTTGTATGGGATCCTGGCCTGGGTGTGAACAATTTTATATTGTAATAACAATATTAATTTTGAGTAGCCTAAACTAAGTAAAAAACATTATTCTTTGAAGTTTAGTAGCAAGTTCGTTAAATAATAAAATAAAACATATTGTTTAAAATAAATATTTATTTTCATGTGTCACCATCACCTTCATAAGTTATTAAAATATTTTCCAAAAACTGGGCTGGTGGAGTGACATTTTCATATCTTGCCCAGCTTAGGTACCATATTACAGACATTATGTGAGTGAGCACAGCAACCAACAGTCCTTCGGCCGACTATGCAGTTGCAGTAATACTGCCTTATTGCTTCCAGGCTGTGTGCTTTATTTTGATATAATATATAAATAAAATACGTCAATTTCATACTACTCGATGGTAACCAATATTTATTATATATTGAAACAACACTTAATATTTTACTTAGAGCACCGATAGCTCAGTGGGGAGAACAACAGACTGCAATGCAGAGAGTCTCGGGTTTGAACCCACGTCGCGCACCTCTGACTTTCGGAAGTTATATGACTTTTCGAAATTATGTGCGTATTGATTGACAATTATCGCCTGCTCCGTGCCTCGGAAAGCACGTTAAGCCGTTGGTCCCGGCTGCCATGAACATCTATGGCAGTCGTTATTGGGAGAATGTCGACACAAAAGATCCCAATGGGTCGAAGTGTCGCCGGTCTGCACTGACTGGCCCCCACATAAGTATAGTTATGTTAGTTAATATTTTACTTTGTTTATAAAACGATTGTCCACGTGCAAGCCGAATATGGACGGCCTCCTTTGGTAATTGCTATTACCAATTCTATTATTTATAGCTGGCTCCATAAGATGTTGTGGCCTTTTAATCATTTAACTTTCTCAGTTAGTCGAGCGAGATAATTGATATGGCTATTAAGCTTAGCATATAAACTGCATGGATGTACATTACCTGTAATAATAATGAGGATATTTGAGCAGTTTCGTCTGTTTGTTCGGCTGTCCGGCGTCGCTTGTCCTGGCCATACTTTTGTACTGCTGAATGTAACGCCTGCAAGAAAAATAACAGTAAATAACGGTCTTCCCGTGACCATGGCTGCTGAAAAGCAACCGAAACGTCGGGGAAAGTGTAAATATAAATAGTATAATAGTATAGTAATAGTTTCAATAATTATTTAATTAGCTTAAAAATTTGTAAAGTTTAGTAGTAATAGTAGTGTAACAGTTTCTAAATTATGTAATACAGTGTCAAATAAACAACGCGATAAAATCCGTATATAGTAGTTTAATTTCAATGAATAACATTCGCGTAAACAGAAGACAATATTAAGTAAATATATTAACTACTTCTCGTAAACTTTATCGGGTCGCCTGTTCATTTTGTGAGGAGCCTATCTCTGCTGCATCTGAGTCTTTGGAAGCTACAGCAGGAGTTCTCGAGATTCTCTGATGAATAGATACCAGCACATACCAGTAGCAGATGCGGTAACACATCAGCGGCAGCTTGCGGCGCGGCGCGGTACAGCGCGGCAGCGGCGGCCAGGCACCGCGGCGCGGCGCCGCCCGCTCGCTCGCCACACGCTCGCGCTAGTTGCGTCAGCGCGTGGAACAGCGCCGGCAGTAGCGCGTGACGAGATAGCGCTTCCTGGGAATTATATCATCACATTAGATGTGCCCGCGTTTATCGTTACTGGCGCCCCCGTGGGTCGTAGCGTGATGTTATATAACCTAAGGCCTTCCTCAATAAATAGGCTATCCAACACTAAAATAATTTTTCAAATCGAACCAGTAGTTCCCGAGATTAGCGCGTTCAAATAAACTCTTCAGTTTTATAATCTTTATATATATATAATTCTTCTGTACGTGTGTTGACAGTGAACTGCTCCTAAAAGGCTGGACCGATTTGAATGAAACTTTTTTTTTTTTTTTATCGTGCTCGTCAAAATGACCATACTCCACCTGATGGTAAGCAGTCGTGTGCTCTAAGAGCAGTGGCCTCCACACCGCCCTCATAGTAGCCGAGGCGATGTTGAGGTCTCTACTTTGACGGCCTGAGAAGGTGCTTTTTCACGCCCCGCTTAAAGGACCCAGGATTGAAGGAAGAAGGAAACACGTGCCTTGGCAGAGAATTCCATGCCTTGGTCGTTCGACAGAGGTATGAGGACCCAAACTTTTTGGTACGCGCTCTAATCGACTCTACCGTGTAAGGATGGCATCTGAGCCCAGCACGCGTTGTTCTGGATAGGAAAGGGGAGGGCGGGATAAGGTGGAATAACTCTTCAGAGCACTCCCCGTGGTATATTCTGTAGAAACATGCGTGTGTTCAAGTGGATTCGAGGATGGTATAGATATGTTTTTTTTTCTCTTTTGTACAGGACAACGTCTGTCGGGACAGCTAGTATAGTATAGATTATTATAATTAATGGCTACACGATTGTACGGAAGTACAGCATCTTCCGCGCCAGATCACGCGGTCATCATATTATGGTGACCTTGATGTTTACTTTTACGTTTCTGATTAGTTTTAAGTTAGTGCATGTTCGGCTTTCACCAATAACGTCGCGTGTATCTCAGTTAACCATTTAGATTGAGCGTTAGACTTTCACCAATAGTCGCTTTTGTCTCGATCACCATATTTATCTATTTTAGAGTTCGACTTTACCATAACGTCGTGTGTATCTCATTTCACTATCATTTAACCATTTTATTTGTGTAACATTTTACAACAAATATACAGGGTGATTTTGAAATCGTATAATTCTTTTTAACCACGCATTCTACTGGTGATATAGAATAACCCTGACCATATTTTTTTTAATTAGAATTATGTTTTTCGTGAAATGGTTTCAGATAGTCTCATATGTTAACCACCCAACACAATCTTAATATTTTACTAATTTAAAAAAAATAACAACCTTTACTGATGTCGTAAATAATAAGGGGCGGTCCCCGTTATTATTTACGATATAAATTATTGATATATATATATTTTTTTGCGGTATATCATTCAGATATTATACGAGATGACAGTAACGTGCGATTTGGGTATGGATTATTATGATCGTCAAATTGATGAACTATAAGTCTTATTTGTACGGAAATACATATCTAAGCACAGTTTTAATTAGTTTTATAAACTTCGACATTTTCAGATTCCTTCAAGGTATTACTTACAGACAATTAAAATCGACTCACCTATCTGATGATAAATTCGCTTATATTTCCATGTCAAAATTCTGATATTCAAAATAATATTTCTATATCGCATATATATATTTGCAGCTACACTGTCCACTATACAACCTTAAAATGTGTCATCTAAGAGCCTTTTCATTGTCATACGTGTTGGGGCCGCGTGCAGGCCAGTCACGCATGCGTGCTGCCCGCAACCTATCGTATCATACATGTTTTTATTGTCATGCGCGCCACACGCACGCGGCGCACGGGCGCGGGGCGAAAAATATCTGCTCTGCGTGCGGCCCGCAACGCGCATGCGCGCCTGGCCTGCACGCGGGCGCAAACACGCATGACAATGAAAAGGACCTTATTGTAATGCGCTGTATATTGTTATGCTATAGCAATGTAGTCGTTAATCGCATATATAGAGCTCTAACGTATCTAGAGCCCTAACGTACCTAGAGCTCTAACGTACCTACAGCCCTAACGTACCTAGAGCCCTAACGTACCTGAAGCTTTAACATATCTAGAGCCCTAACGTACCTTGTGCACGATCTCAAGGCAGTGTAGCGCGTGCAGGCTGACGGGCGCGGCGGCTGAGATGGAGTCGAGCGCCGACGCTGCTGCCGAGGGCTCCGTGCTGCACACGTGCGCCAGGCACGCACCCAGCGACGTCACGTCTGCCGCCGTGAACCTGAACACACGTACACACATTTTTGTTTTGTTTCATTAGCTTGATATGTCTCCGTGGCGCAGCGGTAATGAATGCGACTGCTGTACATGAGGTCTCGGGTTCGAATACCGGGTCGGGCCAGCTAAAGGTTATTGGGTTTTCTGTTAACAATTCTCTCTTAATAGCAGCCCGGAGTTAGGAAGTTAGCGGTGTTAGACACCCCCTTGCCTCAGAAAGCAAGTAAAGTTGTTGGTCCTGCGCCTGATCTCTCTTCGGTCGTGTGGAATTACCGTTGCATCGGATCATGAGAGTTAGGGAACAGAGAGTGCTCTTGTGTTTGCGCACACCCTTGTGCATCATAATATCTCCTGCGCAGATGGCTAGTCTCCGTTAAGATTAGCCGCCGTGACCGAAATTCGGTCTGGAGGACACACTATGTCCCACTACTAGACAAAAGCATCTCTCTTGGACTGCCATATCTCACTGTTGGTGGATATCCCATTCATCTCTATCCAGCCATCTTCGTTTAGACCTGCCCCGTTGCCGTCGACTATCTTGTGGCATCCAATTGGTGACGATTGGTGTCCACATCGCTGGGTGCATACGGCAGACATGTCCGGCCCAGCCCCACACACATATACACTATTATACACACACACATGTACATTATTATACACCTACACCTATCCCCGGTGAGGACCCTACCGACGTAGAAGTTATGTCGCACTCATTGGGGGAAAGAAGGAGAGCGACATCCCGGTAATACCGACTAAACCCACCACGGTGTTCCTCGACATAACCGCAATCGGTGGGACCGCGCGAATATCGCGACTCCGCCTGGTGGACTATGGACTAACCTTAGAAAGGCTCGTACCCACTAGTGGGACAGTTTATATACAGGTCTGATATTATTATAACTAGATTGACTTCTTGAAGAAGCAGTCGTAAAATTCTCAACTTTTCTTATCTCTTGGTTTCAAATTAGGTTTGGGAAGGAAAATGAAGTATTTAAGCCCTTTGATAGAAGAAATACTTACGTAGGTCGTATGTGTTGGAAGATGAGAGGGAAGATCTGAACTAATGTGGTGAGGAAGTTCAGCGAGGGAGCGTATACCTCCACTGGCTTGCCATCCTCTGAGGCTGCAAAAGAAACGAGTGTGATTAGCTACATAATACGAGTAGGGTTTACCAACGGAAAATTAAAATAATTCAACAAAATTATAATTTAAGGGATATCAATGGTAACTGATTTAAAATTTCGAGCTGGACGAGGTTTTTTAAACTTGATAACAGGTGTGTGAATTAAGGAATGTGATGACAGTAAATGAAGCCAGAGAAGTGTGTCAGGATCGTAGCAAATGGAAATCCGTAGTCTGACTACCCCTCTAGGAAACAGGCTTGAATCTATGTATGTATGATAACTGGTTATTGCCCGTGGCTTCGGTCCTTCTTTTCTGAATAAAAGGTAAGCTATGTCCTATTCTGTAGCGCTGACAATGTGTATGCAAAATTACATGATGATCGAGTACCATGAAGGTATAGATAAAGAATGTTTATCTATTGAAATTAAACTACTATATACGGATTTAATCGCGTTGTTTATTTGACACTATTACAAAATTTTTTGAAAAACTGTTACACTACTATAATCACTATTAAACTTTACAAATTTTTAAGCTAATTAAATTATTGAAACTATTAAAACTATTTATACTATTACTATACTATTATACTATTTAGATTTATGATTGCCATGAAGGTATAGATAACCATGGTCACGGGGAGTCTCCCCGTGACCATGGCTGCTGAAAAGCAACCGAAACGTCGGGGAAAGTGTAAAAATAAATCTAAATATTATAATAGTATAGTAATAGTATAAATAGTTTTAATAGTTTCAATAATTTAATTAGCTTAAAAATTTGTAAAGTTTAATAGTGTAACAGTTTTTCAAAAAAATTTGTAACAGTGTCAAATAAACAACGCGATAAAATCCGTATATAGTAGTTTAATTTCAATGAATAACATTCGCGTAAACAGATGACAATATTATGTTTATCTATACCTTCATGGCAATCTTGTCGCATAAGCGGGTGACCAAAGTTTATGTAGATACTGGTGGCACATTTGAAACGTGAAACGTGGCATTTGTGGCGCAGGGCTGTCACTTTTAATTAATGTTTAATAAAAGATGTGTTCTCTTAAAAAAAATTACATTTATATGATATTTTTATTTATATGATATTGTGAAAGATTTCGTGTTTTTAGAAATAAAGTATGTTTTCTTTCTTTCTTCTTCTAGTCTAAGCGTGAAAGCGTAACAAACAAACTCACATTTGCATTTATATTACTTAGGATAAAGGTTACTAGCAATTTGTGTTACCAATAATTGGTATCCATGTGAACGTCTATAGTTATGCTCATGATATGCTTGTGTTTGGAGCGGGTTCACGTCGGTAGTGTAATAGGTGGAATTCGAAGCTACTTTATTTTATTTGTCTTAACCTATTGAATAGGGAGACGAACAGACTGCAATGCAAAGGGTCTCAGGTTCGAACCCACGTCGCGCACCTCTGACTTTCGGAAGTTATATGACTTCTCGAAATTATGTGCGTATTGATTGACAATTATCGCCTACTCCGTGCCTCGGAGAGCACGTTAAGCCGTCGGTCCCGGCTGCCATGAACATCTATGGCAGTCGTTATTGGGAACTCAGTGCCCTCTAATATCCTGACACTTGTCTAGCCTTAGGGTATCGTTAGCCTTCGGGTTCCGCAGGTCAGGTGGCAGCCACTCCGTGTAAAAACTGATATCCAGTCAAATCCGGTTAGACTATAAAGCCGACCCCAAGTGACTTGGGAATAATAAAGGCTATAGAGAAGAAAAAAAACCTATTGAATGGTAGCGGCACACCGGCGGCTATCACAATAGGTTTTTAATTATGACTGGTATTCAAACAACTGGCTAGTTAATGCTTGCTGCGCCGACATGTCGGTAGTGTAATGGGTGGGGTGGGGTTCGAGCCCACTTTAGTCTACTTGGTTTATGGTTGATGAGAGGCGACCTACATATGGTTGTTCAGAGTCTGCGTGTTCTTTGTGTCCTTTGTATAAATTGAATGCACGGATGGCGCAGTGGTTAAAGTGGTCGCCTCGCCGCTGCCACTGCGCCGGGTGTTGTGGGTTCGAACCCCACACGGGACAAAACTTTGTGTGATCCACAAACGGTTGTTCCGAGTCTGGGTGTTCTTTGTGTCCGTTGTTTGAATGTTTGAACAGTCCCCCGCGACTCAGGATTTATACCTAATGCTGGAGTTGTCTTATAAAACAAGAAGAAGAATAGTTACGTGGCGGCTGCTGCGGCTCGGCACTGGCGATGTTGGTCCAGGCGGCCCACGCCGCCGACCACACGCGGCGCATGAGCGGCGCCGGCACCTCGGTGGCACGCCCAGCCGCTGACACCACCTCTTGGAACGACTTCAGCGCGCCCACTGATACCTACCACACAAAATGCAAATGTCAACTATATCACGTCAAATTTAATTTTGAAACTTTAAACTAGTCCCCGTGAACGCGGCTACTGAAAAGCAACCGAAACGTCGGGGAAAGTGTGAAATTAAATTTAAATAGTTTTTTATCACTTGAATAGCTCAAATAAAAGGTAAAAATATATAATTCATCATCATCATCATCATGTCAGCCAAAAGACGTCCACTGCTGGACATAGGCCTCCCCCAAGGTTTTCCACACAGACCGGTCTTGGGCCACCCGCATCCAACCGCATCCCGCGACCTTTACCAGGTCGTAATATATAATTATAAGTTCAAAATTATGTTTTTTTTAAATTTTATTTATAAGGTTCACCAACAATTGATTACACTGTTACAAGATGTGATACATTCATAAAACTCATTACTAGCGTAACAATCTCTTACAGGTAAACATAGCATGTTATTTTAGGGTATTATAAAAAAATTTTACAACGCGAACAAATCCGTTTAAAGTAGTTTAATTTCAATGTATTACATTCGTTTAAACGTAACACAATATAATTTTTTTTTAGTTTTTTTTTTGCTCGTCAAAATGACCACACTCCACCTGATGGTAAGCAGTCGTGTGTTCTAAGAGCACATTATATTATGTAGGTAATCCGTATTAGAACTCACCTCATGACTCCTTCTTAGCGCAAAGTCGGTGATATAATCCAGGAGTGCTGTCCATGATCTGTTGAAGTCGCCAACTGTCGTCAGGAGTTGGAAACGCGAGTGGAATACACGGGACACGCCTGATAACGTGAGCACCTGGATAACACAACACAATGTTATAATACGGGTCTTTGACTATGAGATTAATTCAATTTCAGTTCATTCCCGCGGTGCAGTCGATCCATAGAATTCGCTTTTACATTAGGGCTTCTACGTAGCCATTTCGTTTCTATTTTAATTTTTTTTTGTTTCACAAATTGGATTGAACAATATATAATAGTACCCAAAACAAAAAAATCTAGCCTTTCTTCACCCTGTAACAGTGAACACAGCAAGCTTATGAGACAGTTATTACAAAAGCTTATAATATAATAATATTCTACCACATACACACAACACCATCTAGCCCAAACTAAGCAGAGCTTGTACTATGGGTACTAGACAATGGATAAACATACAAATATACTTGTTCAAACAACCTAGCTTATTCGTACCGTCACTGTGTAAGCTCTGAATGAATAGCTAGCAAAATGTTATAATAATCTATAATGCTTACCTGTGTCTCTGCCCACTGTTTCTGCGCTGTGTTCCTGGTGTGATGTATCAAAATGTGTTCACCCGTATCCACCTTCTCCGAGCTGGCTATGGTTGACTGCTTTTGTACCTGATCATTGATAAAAAAACGAAAATTACATCAATATGACTTAATCATAATGTTCTCGAAGATATTATGTGAAGTCTACCAATCCGCACCGGACTAGCGTAGTGGATTATGGTCTAAACCAGAAGTTCCCAGACATTTTTCTCATAGACCCCTTTCAAAATTTAGCTGGTTCTGGTAGACACCTTGTAGCGAAACAAGTTCATGCAAGTAAAAAATTTTATCAAATCTCTACGGGCTGACTTTTGTCACGACAACGTAGACCCCGTCGAGTCTCCCGTGGACCCCTGGGGTCCACCTAGACCACTTTAGGAGCTAATAGAGATAAGAGGTCTGTGTCCAGCAGTGGGTCTGTTTAAATACAGGGCTGGTATTATTATTATATTATTACTTAATAAGTTATTTCTTACATACATGATCTCAAACTAAACGTATATGACACGTCGCTGGTCCAATATTACAAGGTTCTATGTCACATTTTTGAAAAAATATGAGTTATGAATATAGCATGGTTCTATATGTCGTTCCTTTTTGTTTAGACTAATATAGTAAGAGATGGAAGCACTTACCACCTCACAATATTAAATCGTAAATAGTTCTAAGTTACTTTTTAAGTTATTTTTACTGATATTCAAATTTTAAACCTCATTTTCCCAAAGTTAAAAAATATTACATAGAACCTTGTAATAGTGAGCCAGCGACGTGTCGTCAGCTATAATTTTTCGTACCATGTATGCATGTATGGCGTCTTCTGAACAGAATTCAACAATCATGCTGCTTCTGAAATTTTTCTTTTGCGACATCCAGCTTGCCGCATCCAATCGCCGTCAACCACATATTTATAATGACTTTCTTTCTTCTTTACATTACAAAACTTATTGTACGGTAAAACCATACACCAATTACAATACTAACGTATCAGCGGTTTTACCTAACATTGCTAATTAATATTCATTCATATTCAGTACTCTATAAGCGGTCATCGCGTGTGCTCTCTCGCTCCTTTGTATCGTTTAACCTTTGATCAATTATTAAATTCATTTTAACTTTAAAAATAAACTCTATCATTTAGCCTAACTTTTATTTATTTATTTATCCAAAATTACACATATCTTTACAGGTTTATACCTAATACGATAGTGTATATTACTTAATACAATAAGTTCATTTAAGTTTATAACATACTAGTTTTCACCCGCGGCTTCGCTCGCGTAAATGTAGGTTAGGTTTGCAACAGTTATTTTTTCTGGATGAAAGTTACCCTATGTCCTATTCTGTACCCCTGACAACGTGTATGCAAAATTTTATGTTGATCGGTTGAGTAGTTAAGGCGTGAAAGCGTAACAAACAAACAAACTCATTTTCGCATTTATAATAGTAGTAAGGATTACAAATAATGCCACTCTTGTAAATTCACTCAGTGCAATACAAAATGGGTCAGTTTCTTCAGCTATAAGGTTGAGAGTGCGCAGTGCGCGCGTCAGCGGTGCCTCACCCAGTATATAACTTTTATACTTCTAAAAAAGAAGTTAAAGTTATTCTAAGATACCATACCTGGTCCAACATAGGAAACAGCACAGCGAGTAATGCTCGCCACGCAGGTTTGCTCAGTAGAGTGCCGTGAGCTCCGATACAACTGAATAAGGTCTGGCTAGCTGCCCGACGAACGGGCGCCCGGGGCTCCGTGCATAGCTCACCTATAAACAACATTATAAAATAGTCAAAAAACTAAAGTAATTATACATTTAAGTCACTACGTAACACTTATAAACGTCAAAAGTTATCGGTTCGTGAGTTTACTAAATATACATTTATATTACTTGCTAAGTTCAGGCAAAAGGATAAGCCTATGAGAAGATACATGCAAGAATAACACGACTACTATTTAAAACCGCCCTTAAATTATAATTCAGTATTTTATAACTCACTAGATGTTCCCGCGGTTTCACACGCGTTTATCGTTACTGCGCCGCCCCCGTGGGTCGTAGCGTGATGTTATATGGCCTATAGCTTTCCTCGATAAATAGGCTATCCAACACTAAAATAATTTTTCAAATCGAACCAGTAGTTCATGAGATTAGCGCGTTCAAACAAACAAACAAACAAACTCTTCAGCTTTATAATATTAGTGTAGATGTATTTATAAGGTGTTGCAGCCATTATACTTTATGTCTTAAATAATAGACACACGCCATTTGTGACCTACATGAATAAATACTTTTTGACTTTGACTTTGATGTTGCAGCGTTTAGGTATATTTAACCTACTTAGTTGCAGCGGCACACCGGTGGCCAAACACAATAGATTTTTAATTATGTCTGGTATTCTAAAACTTGAGAGATTAATACTTACTGAGCCTGATATAGAGACACATCCACAGCTTGTCTAGAGGAGGTAGTTCTGCGTGGTTGGGCACTTCAGGACACACGGCAGTATCGTTCGCCAGGGCTGCCACAAGTTTGTCCCGATTATGGTATAAGTAGTCTGATATGTTCCACTACAAAAAAAAAAATATATATATATTATATAGTCTTCGACTAATATGTGTAGACTGCTTAAAAGACAATCAAATTATTAGGATAACTAGCTTTTTCCCGCAGCTTCGCTCGCGTTAATTTAGAATTTGACAATCAATTCGAGTTGTACTCTGCTTGTAATAATATAATTAAATAATGATTAGAAAGAAACGTGGCGTGGCGTATCATAAGAACGTTTTTGTTATTTTCCTCAGGAATAGTAATTTTTTTCGGGATGAACGGTAGCCTATGTCCGTTTCTGTACACCTGACAACGTATATGCAAAATTTTAGGATGATCGGTTCAGTGATTTAGGCGTCAAACGGTAACAAACGAACAAACTCATTTTCGCTTTTATAATATTAGTTAGGATATATAATGTTCAGTTATTGCTATTTTTGGTGTCGTTGTCAGCCAACAGGCTGACAACGACACCAAAAATAGCAATAACTATAACTACTTAAACGTGAGGTGTAAGCGTATTTTCGTAAATAGTTTATTTGTAAAAAGGTTTAATTAGGTATTGGCATTTTGTCGTTTCAAGGTCGCTAGATATTGTCATAGTATATCATCGTATAAAAGTTTATTTGTAAAATAGATTTCATAGGGTGTTCTGGTATTATTATTTCTAAGTATATTGTCATATTTCCTTGGCTTATCTCAAAATAGGAAATCTACTTTCAGGGCCATTTCAAAAGAGACTTGTGAAGGGCGCAAAAATAATCTTTCCAAAATGCAGGCTTACATGAAAAATGTTTTGAACAGGAACATCTTTTTTGGCCATAGGCTAGAATATTATGTTTTATGGCCGGAGTGCCGGTGCCTAATGGCTTCAGCGTCATATCAAAAGTTGTATTATAGAAATAATTTTGTTATTAGATTTTTTTGTGTGCACCTTGTTGAGTTTTACAGTTGCACATAACCCTATACTTTTAAATACTATCAAAAACCAAATATTAAAAATCGGAATTGTGTAAACAATACATATATGTACATGTGATTGCAGCAATCGTGGCAGATATGCTGTCATTTATTAAAGAATTTCGTTTTATATCACCGAAGATCTTCATCAGAACATCACCGAATTAGAATGGGACAAGTAATAAAATGAGAACATCATCAATGTAGTCGAATTCAACTAAAAACGCATTATTAAGGATAACTCAAAAATACATCACATCTTGATCAAATTTAAATGAGACGACTAGGGTAGCACCAGCTTTCAAATCTTAAAAAAAAAGAATTATCAGAATCGGTTTGCCAAGAAAAAGTTCTTAGACAAACACATAAAAAAAACGTAATCGAATTGAGAACCTCCTCCTTTTTTAAGTCGGTTAAAAAGCGAATGTCACGGGAATCAGCGTCACTTACCATAAGCCCCACAGCAGTAAGGCTGATATTTAGCTCTTTGGTTTGCGTGGCGAAGGCAGCAGCCGCAGCCAAGACCTGTCGCAGACACCTGGGTCCGGCACAGCCCAGAAGATCACCAGCTACGACCTGAGCGCACTGGAACGCTGACCTAATGAGCTGTTCACTGTGGACAATTAATTATATTAAAATTAACATTCAGGATATGGAGAAAGAATGTTTATATGATTCTCATAAATTGTTAAAAGTGGGAACAATAGTAGGCGAGAACAAAGAAGCCTAAATATTCTTTTTATACATAGTAAAGTTGTCCGTATTCAGAGAAAACTGAATACTCCGGGAGCGAGAGACGTCATTCTCGCAAAAATAGTAATCCCTACAAACTGTCCAGCTAATGTCCACCGAAAATACAATTCATACCGGCTTGCATTGTTTGTTCCAGAAAGTTCCTTGGTTGTCGTAAACATTCACGGGAGCAGTTGCATACGAGTAGTGTTCGGCGCACTCCAGCTGTCTCGTGCGCACGTCGCTACTGTATAGTTGTACTGTACCTGTGGTGAGGCGATATAGCCGAGATGATCTCCATCATGAGTGGCCAGGCGGCGCCGAGCTGGTCGCCGCGCGAGTGCAGCAGGCGCGCGGCGCACTCTAGCTGTCTTGCGCGCACGTCACACTGCCGCACGCCACACAGCTCCGATAGAGGCTCCAGCAGGAGGCGTTCACGGGCCTGGAGCAAACAACAAAGCACATGTTTACAACAAAAGAATGTGTGTTCGCTTCTGAAATAAGCGTATGCCAAATAAAATCGCCCTTATGGGTGGTCAGGCGTTCGTGACCGCGATTGTACCAATAGTTTGTACAATATAGTTAGAGTCCTTTGATAGCTATCGGAGTTAGAGGAAACAGACATGATGACTGATTCAAAAACTACTTTATCATATTTAGAAGCATCAACTATGTAAAAACCATATTTCCTTAAAAATATTATGCAAATAATATTAATTTAAGTTATAAGCTTAAAATTCACGCCAACGAAATTTCATGATGAGCGATCGAGTAGTGAAAGCGTGTAACTGTTACATAAGAATATAATATAATATTAATAGATGGATGTGGTAGAATGTACTCACCTCTGTGACCAGCACAGGATTGTTGTGGTGGTATTGAAACGCAGCTTGGACCAAGTATGTGATAGCTTCGACTCCCCACTCGCGCATCCTTATATGAGGATGCTGGCACACCTGCAACCAATTCCATTAAATTATTAAGTGTAGTTGCTATACTCCGGCTCAGATGACGAAAATTGCTTGTAAAGAGGCTATTTATTGCCATCAAGCGGATACGTTTCAGACTACACGACTGAATTATGTTTTATAAAATCTATACTAATATTATAAAGCTGAAGAGTTTGTTTGTTTGAACGCGCTAATCTCTGGTTCGATTTGAAAAATTATTTTAGTGTTGGATAGCCTATTTATCGAGGAAGGCTATTGGCTATATAACATCACGTTACGACCCACGGAGGCAGCGCAGTAACCATAAACGCGAGTGAAACCGCGGGCACATCTAGTAAACAATAAAAAGGCAATTCTTCGTAGGTAAAGTCTTCATTACATTTCACGGTTGCACGCTAACGTACTCGCAATTTTATGCCACCGGACAACGAGACAGAGGAAAATGATTATGGCACTTGAATAAAGTTATTTCTTCCATGGTTAACAACGGTTACAATACTATCTGTCGCAGGCAGGAAGGTAAGAATGATAAAATGTAGGCATATTAATAGGACCCTTTCAACAAAACAAAAGCTTAATAATAAAATGTTGATGAGTAAGTTACCTCTAGAAGATGATTGGTGATAGGTCTCCACATAACTTCTATTCTGTGCATGTTCGCTAATCCAGTCTCCAGTAATTTCGCGACTGCGAATAACGATGGCTCCTGAACACAAAACAGTATACAAATATTAATTTAGTAATTTTATATACGTATGTATATTGCAAATTTTTATTTATTTTACTTTTTCGAAAACCTAAAACTCGGCAGTGCAATATATTATAAAAATTGTGTAGGGGTTTGATCGCGCCTAGAATTTATAATAGTGACGATAGTCGATGAATTGATAAACAGACTGCGTAATAGAAAATAATAAACATACACAACCTTTTGCGACGAATGCTTTATTGTCACTATTTAATAAAATTACAATGTAAAAAGTGCTAACACGTACCGCAGCGCCAATTATGTATATAAAATAAAATTTAACTGCTCAGTTGTCTGCACAAATTGTGTCAAAAATATGTCACCACATTCAAAAACCGAATTAACACATGCACAATCTTCTTCTTTTCGTGTGGTTAGTGGTCAACCTGTTGTTAAGAGTTGTTCAAGCCGCCCGTAGGCCTCTGACATGACTTAACGACTGCTATCAATTTGAAAACAACCGGGACCGACTTTTTACGTGCCCTCCGAAGCATGGAGACGCTCAGATGAAATACCACTAAGCGGTCACCCATCTATAGACTGACCGCACCCAACATTGCTTAACCTCGCTAATCGTTTACCGATCAGTGAGTGCAACTGGTTATGAGCGCCTCAACACATGCACAATAAATGACATAAAATAGTATTTATCTTTGTCGTGTATCATTTTAAATATTGTTTTTCGCGCACTTATAAATATGCAAATATTGTAATCATTACTTTTAATCAATATACATCTTTCAAGTTACAGTCCACTAGTTGTCATTTATACCGTTAGTTGTGGTGGTCGGCAACAAGCTTTATACAATATATAAGTTAATATAAAAACTACAAATACAAACTTACTCTATTTGAATAAGCCAACTCCATAGCTTCGTTAGACAACTTGCAGAGAGCATCTATGAGGTGATGGAGAGCCACATCATCCAGGTTCTTGGACGACTCGAAGACACGGGACAGCATTGCCGACAAAGCTACCAAAACAAAATATTATATTCAGTCGAATAATGGTATAATTTTATCCATTGGTAACACTCAATAATTTATGAAAGGCAACATTGAGTTTGATTGTCGACAGTTGTGTTAATAAAATACAATTTATAATGGATGTTCTAATGTATAATGTACGGTTAGCAAGATATTTCTTGAATCGGGTTAGCTCGAGCTATATAGACATGTTTAATAAGTCGAGAAATATAGAATGGCACTTGTAATTTTTTGACATGTAACAATATGCAATGAAAAACAAAGATATGGTGCTATTTAAGATTCGTAAAGTACGCATAATTATAAGACCGGTGAGCTTAAAAGTTCTACGACCTTGCTTTGCTGAACGAGGCAACGCGTAACTGAAAACGTGAATTTGTGAAAAGAAAAAAACAACATTTTTAAGCACGTGATTTTTTGTTGTAGTTTTTTAGTATTATAAATGAACAGACATTTTCTGATAAATCTAAATATGCCTTTGTACACGAGATACGTTATTTATTAACTAAAAATAATTCCATTCAATTGAGATGGATTTTTGTTTGAAACCTTATGCGCAATATTCGCCTAATATCAAGTCCAGATTATCAAATAACAAAAAAGAAAACTGGTGAAAATCCCAGTTTTTAATTTGATTACAAGAACTGTATTTTACGCCTCTTAAACATGACCACACCTTAATGATACACGTTGTGTAAGTATCATCGCCTCATCAATGTAAACATATTCATGTTTCAAATTTGTGACGTCACAACTTGTGTCGTAGAGTCCACATTACAGCATGACGAAATCGTATAGTATCTGTAGTAATTTCTACAAATAAATGTTTAGAATAAAATAATATGAATAATAAAGCGTTCCAATGTGCTGAGCGCGTGTGTATAATGAATATAAAATTATAAAACTTAATTAATTACACAAAACGTCACAGTTAGCATTGTACAAGAATATGAAGGACGGTAATCAAATTAGTTGTCCATTAGTTTTAAATATATGTAAAATAGAACACAATGTTTTTGTTATTTGCACCAGGTAGGGATAAGTAGAGAATCTGACCCTGAGAGATGAGAATATGAGAGAGTGCAATTGGGAGAGGTCAGTAGAGAAGGAAGGGAGAGAGGGAAAGTAATATATAGGGAGTGGTGGTGAGGGAGAATGGTGTGAGTGACGGCAGAAACGGGGACAAAAAAAGGGATGGGTTTAAGAGTGAAAACAAAGGGTGATGGCGGGAGGAGAGCGAGGGAGTAGGGATGTAAAAGAGAGAGAAAGAGAGACAAATAATAAGAAAGAAGGGAGTGTTGGAGAAAGACATAATTATGAATGAGTCAGAACAATTATTTTGAATTAGTAGTTGATTTGATTACTGTCCTATTTAAACATAGTGCGACAAACATATAGACACAAACGGCCAGCAAGCTCCATCCCAGTGCTCCGGTGTACAAGCTTTGTTAACCCTACGGCTATTGTATACATTTGGAATCTATACATTCATTTAACTAGCTTCCGCCTGCAGCTCCGCTTGCGTCACCAAAATATCCTGCATTACTTGGGGATACCGTACCTTTCTATCAGTATAAGAATGATTAAAATCGGTATAATAGTTTCCGAGATTAACCCCAACAAATAAACAAATATTGCCACTTACTCTTTGTATAGAGCTCTTTGACGTTGTTTTATCAGCAAAAAAACACATTCAAATATATAAATAGATACTAGTGACTAGACTAAGTATCTATTTTGTAATTATAGTACAAGATCTGAAGGCGTCTACTACGTCATTTCAGCACAGCTGAATTTTTTTATGTATACCTGTTATGTATAAGTAATCAGTAGTAGTATTTTGTTTTAATTTAAGCTTATTCATAAATGTACTGACCGATCTGAAAGTAATATGAACTCTAAGAGAAACAACGAAATAAAAATTATTAACTTGTTAATCTCCATCCATATAGTCACATATAGCACATATGTATGTGTATACATATAATATGCTATATGTGACTGCATGGATGGCGTGGTGGTTTAAGTGATCGCTTTGCCACACAGGACAAACATTTGTGTGATTCACAAATAGTTTTTGTAAATGTTTGTGAGGTCTGTCGCGACATTGGAATTATACCTCGTGTGGGGGCAGTATTCTTTAAAAAATCTGTAAAACATTCAACTTTGCTTAAATGACGTAACTCTGACAACACAGGGATCCCAGTTTATTAGGATTTGGTCCAACCGCCGTAAACTCCACCTATGTTTTGAACGAAATATCAACCTCCTACGTTCCTGTGGAGGTAACCACTGCCCTCCCTAAGGGGAGAGAGGGTTTTTATGAACAACACAAGCGATTCCAAATGTATACGTATAATTAGTAAGTGAGTACCGCTCATGACTCCAAGCGACTCGGCAACGGGAACTTGCTGACCTGTGGAACATTGTACGGGTACAACATAATCAATTAGTTATCAACAGCTAAAATTAACTTTATTACTTTGGTGATAGAGCTTAAAATGGCGGTTAGGTACATGTTTAATATCACTAGTGAAGCTAAGTAATCAATAGCTAATATAGACTTTATTACTAAAGTGATAGAGCTTATAATTGCATAGAATGACGGTTTCTAAGATATTTGAACTCACTAGTGAAGCTAAGTAATCAATAGATAATTTAGACTTTACTGCTATAGTGATAAAGCTTACAATTCGATAGAATGACGGTTCTGTAGATATTTTATGTCATAAGTGAAGCTGAAACTGAACTTTTATGCAGGTAATGTTAATATAGTGCGTGAATGAGGGTAGTTCACGCTACATAAGCTATTTGTGACTTAGTTTACTGGAATTTATTGCTACAAGAAGTTGACAGGGTCGTTTGAATTGTCAAATGTCTTGTGTTCCAAATGAAGGCACTCTTACAAAAATTACCAATATCTGTTTTCAAATACATAAAATAAATATGTTTTCCCTAATCCCCTTTTACAAACCGATATCAGAAACACGCTCAAATAAGTAGGACACGCACTCGTAAATTAGAAGATTAAGTTTTGAGATTACTAACATTGTTATATGTCTACACTTAACACGTTATAAAATAACTACATAATTCAGTATATAAACTAAGTGATCTGATTGTTAATTTAGTTATTAAACATAAAGTTATTATTCTTTTAATAATATGTATATACAGCATGCAACATAAAGTCATCCAAACATCGCTACAGAAATTTTTCAATAGCACTTAGTCACAATATTCCAATTACACACACACACACACACACACACACACACACATACACATTTAGCTTGATCGGGGATTCGAACCCTGAACTTCAGAGCCATATTTTTTGGGAAATTCGGTTAGTTCGCATTCCTCGCCGCGGGATAAGGGTTGCGGAGAAGGTATGTCGGGTGAACTTTATTTCCAAGCCAAGTCAGTTAGTCTACATGGGCCGTGTTGTGCAGGAATGATCCAGGGTTTTTTTATTTTATCGATAAGTATGAATTTCTTTTGAGCAAACATCAAGTAATGCAAAATTCTATATTCAGTTTTTTTATAAAACTATATGCATAACATGATGTAGTATGATAACAGTCACAAGATAAATGAACTTAATTATGTTTCAAGTCAGCATAACTTTGGATTGGATCATTTCTGCACAACACGGTCCACATTTAGGTGGATATGTTGCTATGGTATATGTATTTACCGGGCAGGTCAGCCATGACCGCGGAGGTACTCATGACGGCGTTGGCGTCGGCGCTGGCACGACTCGCCTTCATGCTGCCACCTGTTGATGGCTTCAGGCCCAGGATCCATACCTTCGCAGCAACAACATTCACATGTATTAAATGTAGTTTGAAGAAGAAGAACCTATTTTTGTATTTTACATAAATATATAGTGTATATCATATTATCGTGTATATCCTCGAATGGTAGGCAGAGCTAAACCACAACCATATTTAGCCAGATATGGTTTTGGGCCCCATGTATTGGAGATGAGTCCATTGTTGTGTGAAGTGCATCGTTTCAGACCCCGTGCTACAAAGGATTCTTAACAGAATAATGTAATGACGATGATTTGCGTTATTGCTTGAACTATCAACTCAATTAGCGATACAAAATTACAAATAACTAAAAATACGCCAGTTCAAAAAACGCGAAGTTTAAAAGTTATTAGTTCAAAAATGTTTATTACCATTATGCTGATTATCACCTACATTACAATCGTTATAATAAGCTATTATAAACTTACTAAATGTTGTAGTGTGGTGAGGACAGGCAGCCAGGCCTGCTGGATGGTGTCTCCGTCCCTCTGAGCGGCACAGAGCAGTGCCTTCATCGCGGTCACGTGCCGGGAGGTCACCATCACAAACGATTGTTGTTGACCTGTACAGAAATATTAATATTTAGTACTTGGTAATATTGAAATATAACGATGAAAAATTACTTTTTTATTGATCTAGTAGCTGACGGTTCAGTGGCCTCCTTAGTGACAAGTAACCGCTATCCATGGACTTCAGCTACGTCAGGAATCTACACAGCTGAGTCATTAGATACCGTGATAGTATTGTCGAAGGTAGTTCAGTCCAGAATCTTGTCGAACTTGGGGGAAATGATTGTTAAACGCGTGAAATGGAGGACGGGAACGTACTTAGGTAGACGAAGATAATTTATTCTAGAATCTTCTCGATCGTGGGGGAAATTATTGTTGAACGCATAACAAGCTGAACGGGAACGTATCTAGGTGATCAGAATTAATTCTGCTTTAGTGCCAAGTGACAGGTTACCAAGTACAATGGAGCATTTCTGGGGTAGCAGTAGGGAGAACACAGAGGTACCAAAAGTAAAGCACGCATCGGGCACTGGGTATTACTCGTGAAGGAGAAGGGAGAACAGAGGGACCTGGCGGGCCGGACCGACACAAACATGACATACCTGTAGGTAGCTCGGCGGAGGGCAGCGGCGTGCCGACCCACACGACCTGGTGGCGGTAGTCGGGGTCGGGCGGCGGCGGCGGCTCGCGGCGCCACGGGCACGGCAGCGCGCCCAACGCGCCCAGCGCCGGCACCACGTACTGCGCCGGCAACGCGCAGCGGCATAGCGCCGACACGCACGCATCGCGCCCCTTCGCGTGCCCCGTCTGACACACGCAAACACGCATTTAAAAACACGAACATAAAATATCACTATGGAGGAACAAGGTTTGATATTCCTCCAAAAGAAAGAGATGATCCTCCAATAACCAGAATTATAGTGCCTGACAAGCCGCAGTCCAAGTTAGTATCTTGAAGTTGTATTATATCGTAACTAGTATTCGATTCAGAATCATTGCAGTTTGTACTAGACTCTGTGTAGAGAGGAATTAGTTACAGCGCCATCTCTTGTCTGACACACGCAAACGGGAATTTCATAAACACTACATTCTACTGAGAACGAAGAACATATGATGTCCTTCCAAAACAAAGGGAAAATCCATAAACCTAGTGAAAAGACCTATACAAATCTTCGATGATAGACTTCGAAGTTATGTGCATATTAGATGGATATTATATTCCTTGAGGAAATCTACAAATTTGTCCATTTCTTTAATATTCTTAAAGAAGTGTGAAGTGTATACCGGACCAACGTGGCCTAAGAGTTAGCTCGGATTGAGCGGGAAAATGCTAGAGCATGCCTGAACATGTTCTTTGCCGCCACTCACACCTAGCACTCGAACAGCCTTGTACAGTCACGAGCTTGTAGTTGACCCTCACTCTTCTCATATTATATAAAAAAGCCCGAGTCCAATAGCAAGACAATTTTTAAAAAGGCCCGATAAAATAAAACGAATTTATCCATATGATAAAATTATCCATAATTATGAAACAATGACGAGAAACTTACCTTGCCACTGACCCTGGCCAGGGTTTGTATAGCTCGCAGTATGTTCTCTAACTCACCGATACTCGCTTCTGCTAATACTGACAATCCCCATACTAGGCCACACCACGACGATTTCAGCAACTGTACAAATGGAAAAATCTTCTATCGTAAATACATTACTATCATAAACGCTGTCAATTTTATATCCTATATTTTAATTACAATTTGTCTACTAATACTATACGCTCTCTTACAGTATTACCTGGGCAATAAATTACAGCAGTAAACTTTTCATAACTAATACTTTGTTGGACAAAGATCACCAGGGACACAAGCATTAAGGCTCCTAATTCATTAATGTATACCTAAAGGTTTGTTCTACTCGATATAAAAATATGACTGCTAAAAAGTTAATTAAGGCAGAATTAAATAAAACTTGTAAAGAAAGTGATATCTACACTATTCATCGATATACTTAAGGCTTTTGATTATGTGTACCACGTTATACTAAAAGAAAAAGCTTTAATGTAAAAGCTGTATCAAGCAGATCTACATTGCAGCATAGCGATGCGTCACGACAATGCCCTATATAAAAAGTCCTGTCTTAGTAGTGCACTGTGTTATTTTTAGACAATATCAATCCGATGTCCCTCAAGGCACGGTATTAGGACCAATGCTATTCTCCATACGACTTTATCAAACGTATTAATCGCTCAATATATTCTGAAAATATGTCAGTTTCCCAGCTGTAAGCTGAGACCATGTTTACTTAGTTTTGCATTAAGCGGGTGCATTACTAATTTTAAGTGATTCTGGTGATTATATTGTGTGGTGTGGCTGTTAGAAATTTATTTCTTAAAATATAAAAATATACACTACCGTCCAAAAGTTTGGAATCACTAGGGTAATTTTAATTAAAACGACTATAATATGTGTAAAGTATACTTTATCACACTTAAATCTTAATCAAACCTTAGATTAGCATTCAGTTAAATATAATCAGTACAAATAAGAACAAAAATATACAGTCTTCGTTAAATTTTGGCTTCGTCAAAATGGCCACCCTTATTCTTAATTACTTGTTCACAAATTTTACTCATTCTTTTGATTAATTTATTGAAGTATTCGGAGTCCAGTGACTTCCATTCGCTCTGTAAATATTCCCACAACTGTTCTGAGCTCGATGGACACCGGTTCTTCACTTTTCTATCCAGTTCACTATACCACAGTACACTATGGCACTACTCGTCGGCAGACTGGGATGGAATGCGGGAATACTTCGCATCCATCCCTTGGGCTCAACGCTGCTTTGAGAACAGGGATCCATCAGAGAACGCTACTGCTGTCGCTGGTGAAATCATCCTGGGTATGGAATATTATATTCCATACAGTGATGTCACGAGCGGCGGCAGGAAAAGGCCCTGGTTCGGGCGTGAATGCGCCGATGCTGTTGAACGCAAACAGACGGCGTATCGCGCTTGGACCAGGGCTCGCACTCTCCACGACCCTAACGTGGATCACCTGAAGGCAGCGTTCAACCAAGCCACAAAGGTCTGCAAGAGGGCATACTTAAGAGCGGATGCCCAGCGCGTCGCACGGTTCGGCCAGGAACTAATGGCGCATCCTACGGGCAGTCGTAGCTATTGGCGCCTGGCCAAAGCCGTGCAGTCCAACTTCTGCCAGACCATGCTGCCCCCTCTGAGGTATCCGAATGGATCACTGGCTCATCGGCCGCAGGAGAAAGCAGATCGGCTTGCAAATCTCTTTGCGGCCAACTCCCGAATCGATGACTGCGGTTCGCAGCCGCCTAACATTGCCAACTGCGGCTACACCATGCCTGATATATGTATCAGGCAACGAACCGTTCGTGCGATACTGCAGTCTCTCGATGTTCGGAAAGCCAGTGGACCTGACGGCATCCCAGCTGTGGTTCTTAAAAAATGTGCAGCGGAGTTGTCTCCCACACTTACGCGCCTATACCGGACGTCTTACGTCGCAGGCATTGTGCCTGAGGCTTGGAAGGAAGCGAACGTTCAACCGATTCCCAAAAAGGGGGACCGTTCCGAGCCAAGCAACTATCGACCCATAGCTATCACCTCGGTGCTTTCCAAGGTGTTCGAGCGGATTATAAACACCCAAATTGTCCGCTACCTGGAGGATCAATCGTTGATCAATGATCGCCAATACGGCTTTCGGCCTAAACGATCAACGGGTGATATTCTAGCGTTCGTCACGCACCTCTGGGGTGAGGCTATGGACAAGCACGGCGAGTCTTTGGCTATCAGCCTTGACATAGCCAAAGCTTTCGACAGAGTCTGGCACCGGTCTCTTCTTTCCAAGCTTCCGGCCTATGGCTTGCCCCCTCAACTGTGCACCTGGATTGCAAGTTTCCTGCAGAAGCGTCGTATTCGGGTCCTTTGCGACGGTCGCGCTTCCAAATTTATGCAGGTCAATGCAGGAGTGCCTCAGGGTTTTGTCTTATCCCCTACGCTCTTTCTTCTGCATATCAATGATATGTTGAATCTCGGCAACATACATTGTTATGCGGACGACAGTACCGTGCATGGGCGATATCTCGGACATCCTGGGGCCAAACAGGCTGAAGTTGAGGGGAAAAGGCAGAATCTTGTCGTTGAACTTGACCGGACCTTGGACCGCATCTATGAATGGGGTGCCAAGAACTTGGTCGAGTTCAACGCCAAGAAGACCCAGGCATGCGCGTTCTCTACAAAAAAGTCTCCGTTCCTTCCCCTCCCTTCTCTGAAGAACACTCCACTGGTGATACGTGACAGTCTCTCCATCTTAGGTATGGATCTTTGCCGCTCCCTTAATCAGAAAACTTATATCGCGAGCGTCATTAAGCAAGCTTCGCGAAAACTCGGAATTCTGAACAGGGTGAGGCGGTTCTTCGCGCCTGGGCAACTGTGCCTATTGTATAAGGCACAAGTGCGCCCTTGCGTGGAGTACTGTTCTCATCTTTGGGATGGCTCCGCGCAGTACTTGCTGGACGCTCTCGACCGGTTACAGCGGCGGGCTGTCCGTATCATCGGAGATCCAGAGGTCACGAGTTCACTGGAACCTCTGCAACTCCGTAGGGACATTGCCTCATTGGCATGTTTCTACAGAATATACCACGGGGAGTGCTCTGAAGAGTTATTCCACCTTATCCCGCCCTCCCCTTTCCTATCCAGAACAACGCGTGCTGGGCTCAGATGCCATCCTTACACGGTAGAGTCGATTAGAGCGCGTACCAAAAAGTTTGGGTCCTCATATCTCTGCCGAACGACCAAGGCATGGAATTCTCTGCCAAGGCACGTGTTTCCTTCTTCCTTCAACCCTGGGTTCTTTAAGCGGGGCGTGAAAAAGCATCTTCTCAGGCCGTCAAAGTAGAGACCTCAACATCGCCTCGGCTATTGTGGGGGCGATGTGGAAGCCACTGCTCTTAGACCACACGACTGCTTACCATCAGGTAGAGTGTGGTCATTTTGACGAGCAAAATAAAAAAAAAAATAAAAAAATAAAAAAAAATACTAATTCAATTGGAGACAAATCTGGCGATTGTGAGGGCCACTTCATAATTAGCCAAACTTTTTCACTTCGTTTTTGCTCTAAGAACTCCTGGCACAATTTGGATGAATGCTTAGGGTCATTATCTTGTTGAAAAACAAAATTTCGACCGATCACATTAATTCCAGAGGGAATGGCATTTTCTTCAAGTATTTTCAGATAGCCTTCTTTATTCAGTTTCCCGGTGATTTTGATCAGATGGCCGGGTTTATTATTACCAAAGCATCCCCAAACCATCACACTACCACCGCCGTGCTTAACAGTCTGCACAGTACACGCTTCTAAAGCCCGCTCCTCTTTTGATCGGCGCACAAAAACTCGTCTATTAGATCCAAAAATTTGAAATTTGGACTCATCCGTCCAAAGGACTTTTTTCCAGTCTTCTACTGTCCAGTTTTTATGTGTTTTGGCCCACTCCAGTCTTTTTCTTTTTTGAACACTAGTCAATCTGGGTTTTTTGGCTGCTACACATCTTCTTAGACCAGCAGCTAGCAAACGCCTTTTTACAGTTGTTATTGAAACTGGCTTTTCTCGGCTTTCATTTAAAGTAGCAGCAATTTGAGGTGCAGTTAAACGTCGATTTTGTTTCGATAACGTCACAACGTAGTTATCTTCCTGCTTTTTCGTAGATTTGGGACGTCCAGATCTCTTCCGGTCTTGATTTCCTCCAGTAGCCTTTTTTCGTACAAGAGTATAATGTACACCTTTGTATGAAACACCGACCTTTTCTGCGATTTGGCGCATAGAATAGCCTTCTTCGCTCAAAGAACAGATAGCACTCCACTGTTCAAGCGAAATCTGTTCCCTTTTTGCCATTTTATGAGCTTGCGAACTTTTGTAACTATCACATGAACGTCACAAATCACACTGAACTCTAAACTGATAATGTTTGCAATAATACACCCATACTCCAAAGATTAGACACTACTCATTACTACAACAATGCTTAAAAGCGCCAATTCTAAGAAATCTTCAAACGGCGGTGTCGCTACTTGAGTGGTCATAAAACACGTGTGTAGCTCTTTTTTGAAAACAATGGACAGTTGATAAGAAATTAGTGTTTTTGTTAAATGTTATTGTTAGTACGGTCGTAAAAATACTAATCACCAATAACAATACGTTTTTTGATGGATTTATTGCGGTATAGTTTTTCTGTCGATGAAAATTAGGGTGATTCCAAACTTTTGGACAGTAGTATATATCTAAATATAAAATAAAACATGGAAGAAAACCTTAAGCGAGGATACTCACAGCAACAACCACTCCTCTAAACAAAAATAAGTACAATAAGTCCATGTGTTAACTTACCTGTAACCTTAGTTGCTTCTCCTTATCTTCAACATCATCCTCAATTTTCTGTACCACGTTGGAATTCTGATCAGCTTCACCATTATGTGAGTTGTTCGTCACTAGTGGATCGATCTTTGGATCTGTGTCTAATAAACAAAAGTATAACATTTTAAATCTACTATGCTTCTATATTTATTTCACACATTGAATGCTCCGTAGCAGATACAATAGAAAAGATATTACTCTGAATCATTCATGACCGACATGGCATTCAATGTATTAAATACTAGATTCTGACCGAGGCTTTGCTCACAAGAGTAATGAAGAAAACGCATTTGTGTGTTAAAAGTATTAATTATGTGTTGAAATTTGGTATTTAAAATGCTAAATCCATTCAACTTTTTACACGTGACTAAGTAACAAACAGCTAAATATCTTCAAAAACTTTCATGTTTATGATTTTGGTAGGATAACTAACCTTTGCCGTTGGTATTCTTATTAGAATTGACTTCTCTCTCCTCGGTATCGTTCTGAATATCTTCATACATTTCTTGTAACCTGAAAAAGATAAAACAAATAACTAGATGCTCTTTTCTTTCAAATAATAAATATCTAACTTAGAGAGTCTAATTAAAACATATTCTTTTCGTGTGGTTAACCTCTTGACTGTCGATTGAAAACATATTAGGCGTCGAGTATCAAAAAGTATGTGAACAGTTAGGCGTGCTTTAATAAGGCGTTCGTATTGATCATATTATATATTTTTGTCAATTATCAATGGGTATATAAATAGCTAACATACACACATGTAGATGTGTGTATGTTAGTACAGTTCCATACTCCGAAATGCTACAAAGAATTTTTTGTCAAAAAAGAAACAATAATACTTTGCCTGACTCTGACGTCGATACCAAGACTTCATGCACAGCGGTAACCACAGCTGCGTCTACGAGGTAGTAAGCGCATGAATAAAGAAAATAATAGTACAATACCTGAAGTACTCGGCCCCTTCAATACTGATAGCTATAGATCGGATGATCTCCATAAGACAAGCGTACGCGACGGAGATCCCGTACCCGTCCTGTATAGAGGGTGCCTCGGTGCGGTCCAACATTTCTATACTGAAATTACAATTACAAATATAAAATAAATTTCAATAACACTTTTTTTATAAATGATAAATATTAATTGTGCTTAAATTAACTACTCTATAATTATTATTGTAAGAATTGGATATAATTATTACTATAAAATTAAGTATCATTCAAAATGTTTAGCGAATTATATCGCTGACTGTACGTGTGCCGAATTTTTTGAGATCGTTTTTTGACACGGAGCAAAAATGTATAATTGGAATCTGGATTTTTTCCTGTGTCCATTTTCAATGTACTTCTCGAGATGCAGGGATTAGCTTAAGTGAGGGAGTTATCATTAAAGAAAGAAAAGATCTTTCAGTTCCACAAACAAAGTTTATGACATCCCCAAATTAGTCACCTTGTGACCATGACCGTTGTAACCTTGTCGAAATGATAGCTTATAAAGGTAAACAATATGCATAGTCGAGTTAACTCCTACTTCGAATTAAGTATATCATGCAACGTGAAAGTTGAAAAGTTACCTATACAAATAAATAAAATTTAAGTGTGTTTGTAATGTCAAAATAACAGCTTTTTATCTAATGCATATGAAAGTATATAAGGTACCTATACGAAAACATCAATTTTTAAAATTTTTGTCGGTCTGTCTGTCTGTTCCGGCTAATCTCCGAAACGGCTGAACCGATTTTCACGAGACTTTCACTGGCAGATAGCTGATGTTATAAGGAGTAAGTTAGGCTACTTTGATTTTAGAAAAAAATAGGGTTCCGCGGAGACAAAAACTTTTTAGTTAAAATCTACGCGGACGAAGTCGCAGGTAACAGCTAGTTATTAATAAATAATGTTTAATATTCGGGAATAGGTAAAATTTTGATAAAAGGTTTACTGTACCATCATACATAATTACATACAGACATAACTTACTAAACAGATTTAGCTGTGCCAGGTTCGAAGGTGACGCAGAGAGGGAGCCACACACCTTTCCAGTAGAACCCAGACTGCTGTGGAACACCAGACGAGCCTGCAGACAAAACAAGATATTGCGAATAATGTATAATGTTTATATAGATATATCTGTAGATTCACATCAAGCAGGAGAAAAACGGTATCTATACTAATATTATAAAGCTGAAGAGTTTGTTGTTTGTTTGAACGCGCTAATATCAGGAACTACTGGAGCGAAATAAATTTTTTTTTTGCGTTGGATAGCCTACTTTTTTTTGCGTTGGATAAAATCACGCTACGACCCACGGGAGCGGCGCAGTAACAATAAACGCGGGTGAAACCGTGGGAACATCTAGTAATAATATAATAATGACAGCCCTGTATTAAACTGTCCCGCTGCTGGGCACGGACTTCTTCTCAGTGTTCCAGTTACCCATCTCTGTTAGGCCATAGTCCACCACGCTGGCCCAGTGCGGGTTGGCAGACTTCACATATCTCCGAGAACATTATGGAGAACTCTCAGACATGCAGGTTTCCTCACGTAAAAATAATTTCGATAGCCATACATACATTACAAACGTAAGCCTGTCCCCTGGAGATTCGATTTTTAGATACTACGATGCTGACACATCTCCCTTGCTTCATTTACAATCATTGCATTCTTTATGCAAGCTCGTCAGTATAGCGTAATCCTAACATGGCTTTGGTGCCGGAATATCTGGTGAGAGAACGTTTGTCTAGGACCCAGGCTTTCTCTTATTAAATAGAACAGTCGGAATGGGAACAACAAATCTCCCTGCTCTATATTACTTTGATACTCGACACTGTACAATCTATAGATGTGTAAAAAATTACAAGTGGCACGTAAGTTAAAATAAAAGTATACCCGGTAGTCGTCATTATGTTCATTCAAACCGAACCCGGTACTACCACGATATGTAACTAAATGTATGATTGTGACATTAACTTTAATGCATTTTATGTCAGGATCATGCTTTACAGCGAAATTTAAAAAAGACAATTAATATATATTTTATTTGGCATAACATCTAAAGGGCCATGGTGTCAGGACCAGTGTGATTGACGTAACCTAAAGCTCAAAATGCGTATATATTTAATATTCTTATTTCTTTATATTACATTGTCAACATGGGTTCTTACACTAAGCAACTCATTAGGTTTTAATGAAAATAGCGCGAGGCAACGTGAGTGTTACACTGCTTTTCTTAGCCTCTCGGTGATATATCTATACTAATATTATAAAGCTGAAGAGTTTGTTTATTTGCTTGGTTGAACGCGGTAATATCAGGAACTACTAGTTCGAATTGAAAAATTCTTATAGTGTTGGATAGCCCATTTATCGAGAAAGGCTATAGGCTATATAACATCACGCTACGACCAATAAAAGCAGAGCAGCAATGAAAAATGTTGCGGAAACGGGGACAATTTTTCTATATGAAGCAGACAAAATTGCGCGGGTCAGCTAGTAATACATATTAGAAAATTGTGGTCATATTAAAGGCTCATAAATACTATACACATGATACATAATAATATCAGCTTTGTATATACATAAGCTGGCCAATTGCTGGACACATGTCATGTCTCTTCTCCGTTTAAGCCTTAGTTAACCACGCTGGCTCGGTGTGGGTTGGCAGTTTTCCCACATCTTCGAAATGATTATGTAAAATTTTTATATAGCTACTAGTTAGCTATTTTTGTTGACTAACGAAGACAAGTACAAAAGATGGGCTCTGCTATACCTTTTTTTTGTTTTACGTGAATGAATATCACCTTAAAAAACCAAAAAAACCTCTCTGCGGGGGCGAGCGGAGGGTTATGTCGAACTCACCGGGGTAAAAGAAAGATGTTGAAACGATGAAAAGAAGAGACCTACCTAAAGGCACTCACTCATTATAAATCCTACTGTCTCCCCCCTAGAGGGGAAACGCACTCGACACAGAGGTGCGCGTGGGAACACGCACGCCACCTCCACGGGCAGGCCCACGAAGCCCACCACCCCCAGGTCAAACCTAAGGGTGGCTCGAGGTCATCTAGCACCCTCCGGTGCCCGGTTCTGCGGTTGGGGAGAGGGTTTAAGCGCTCCCTCTCCCGCTCCGCCGCCTCCTTCATAGAAATCACTTCCTCGAAGGAGGCGACGGCGTTCCACGACCTCTCACTCCGGACTATAGACTGAACTACGGCCGGAAGCGAGAGGGATAGGTATGTCAACTAAAAAGATTTTCTTGGAAATCTGGTCATATCGTAGTTACGTAATTTATGATATCGAATGAACTTGAAGTCAACACATTTATTTATTTATAATACAAGCGGCGATAGCCTAGTGAGAGATCGCTGGACTGCCAAGCAGACGTCTCAGGTTTGATACCAAGGCGCGGATTTCAGTCTTTTCCAAGTTATGTGCGTAACAAATAGTTAATTATCGTGAACTATGGCCTAAGGTCGGCCATGGTCCACTACGCTAGCCGAGTGCGGGTTGGCGTACGTCACATATTTTCAAGAACTATATGGAGAGCTCTCAGACATACAATTGCTCGCGATGTTTTCTTTCACCGTTAAAGCAAGCTATGATTAACTAATTAGTACGCACATAAGAGTGAGCGAGTGAGTCTTCTTTTTTTCACGGTAGGCAGCGGTTTTGTTGTGTCCCGACATTGCTGAAGTCCGTGAGCAGCGGTTACCAGTTTCCATCAGGTGGGCCACTTGCTCGTCTGCCACCAAAGGCAATAAAAAAAATAAAAAAATAACGTCCAAACACAGAGATGCGTGCCTTGAGATCAAAGCCAACGGTATCTCAGTAGGCTATTTGCAGATTCAACTTGACTGAAATTCGAAGTCTTCACTTTCAAAGTTGTACCTATTGTTTGAGTATTATATTTAGCAGCGATAGTTTAGTGGGGAGACCAACAGACTGCAATGCAGAGGGTCTCGGGTTCGAACCCAAGTCGCGCACCTCTGACTTTCGGAAGTTATATGACTTTTCGAAATTATGTGCGTATTGATTGACAATTATCGCCTGCTTCGTGCCTCGGAGAGCACGTTAAGCCGTCGGCTCCGGCTGCTATGAACATCTATGGCAGTCGTTATTGGGAAGTCAGTGCCCTCTAATATCCTGACACTGGTCTAGTCTTAGGGTATCGTTGACACAAAAGATCCCACTGGGTCGAAGTGTCGCCGGTCTGTACTGACTGGCCCACACACACAAGATAAGATAGGGTATCGTTAGCCTTCGAGTTGCGGAGGTCAGATAGCAGTCGCTCCGTGTAAAATCTGATATCCAGTTAAATCCGGTTAGACTAGAAAGTGGACCCCAAGTGACTTAGGAATAATAAAGGCTAGGGAGAAGAAGACTTATTGTTTGAGTATTGTGTGCTGTGTTACTGTTTCAGTCGAGGGTCGCGAGCCCCCAGAAGTGACCCGTCAGTTTAAGACTCGCTGCACGAGAAGGTACTCGCCAGGCGTCTGTGCTAACCACGTGTCACCAGTATGGACGTTCGTCTTCCAGGAGCAGAATTGCACGTAAATAGTGTAACATAACTTGGTTCGGTGACGGAGCGGTAGTGAATGCGAATACTTCAAGTTTTAGGTTCGAGTTGGTTCGGTCTATGTGTTATAGGAGTTTTCTCTCAAGACAATACTAACTAATATTATAAAAGCGAAAATGAGTTTGTTTGTTTGTTACCTTTTCACGCCTAAACCACTGAACCGATCATTCTGAAATTTTGCATATACGTTGTCAGGTGTACAGAAACGAACATAGGCTACTTTTCATCCCGAAAATAATTACTGTTCCCGAGGAAAACAACAATAACGTTCTTATAATAATAGATGGCGCCATGTGTCTTTCGAATCATGATTGAATTATATTATTACAAGCAGAGTACAACCCGAATTGATCGTCAAATTCTAAATTTACGCAAGCGAAGCCGCGGGCAAAAGCTAGTTTGAATATAATGATAAGTCAAAGTCAAAAATCATTTGAAAAAAAGAAAGAAAAATGATTTTTTATTTTTTTTTTATGCAACTGGTGTGGCAAACAAGCATACGGCCCATTTGATGATAAGTGGTCACCGTAGCCTATGGATGCCTGCAACAACTGAGGCATCACTTGCGCGCTGCCGACCCCTTAGGAAAGGAAGTGGGAAGGAGAAGGAGCGGGAAGTGGGAAAGAAACTCACTCACCGAATGAAACACAACAGTAGGAATACTGCTATTTCACGTCGATATTGTGTGAGACGGTAGTCCTTCCCCAGTCGAGCCGGCCCATTCGTGCTGAAAGCAGCGAGGCTCTACTACACAAAAAAAAATCCGCCTGTGTCTATATGTATATGTCGGAGAAGTACTGATATCACCAAAGAGATAGGCAGCTACGTTTTAGGTCCTGCATATGGCCGAGTCTATTGGCTTCTTCTACCGGCGACACTCTTAGACTATGTGCTGCTAGAGCGAATTTGTTCAAATTTCGGTCTGCTGCTTACATCTGTGATGGACCATGGAAGGCCATGCTCCTTCGAAGGTCAATTATTAAAAGTCATAGTATTTGTTTTTAAGATTTCCAGCAATTTGGGTTTTAAATTGCTAATATTCTTGTTAAGAGTTCCTTGAACCGACGGGCGTGTATGAGGAATGTGATGAAAGTGAATGAAGCCAGAGAAGTGTGTCAGGATCGTAGCAAATGGAAATCTGTAGTTTCTGCCTACCACTCTGGGAAACAGGCGTGAATCTATGTATGTGTGTATTCTTGTTAACCCCTTCATCTAAGCTAAAATGCTTGTATTAGGAGTTGGTTCACGTCGGTAGTGCAATGGACTGGATTCGAACCCGCAACCTCTCAATCGCGTCCAATGCCTTATTAGTTAGTTCGATGGGTGTTAGTGTGAGTAGAAGGTATTTGTATCATGACAATAACTACGAGTAAGACACCTTACTTGCATTTGTATTCATGCAAGTATTTAAAACAACTATTTCTTTCCACTTAAATACGTCTATTCATTAAAAGATCTAGTTTTCACACTAGCTTTAACACTATACTTCGATATCTTCCACTTACAGCGAGCGACTCGGGTGCGCGACCTACTTCCGTTCAAATCGCTTTAAGAGCTACGTGATCTGTATGAGAAATTGCCAGAGACTGGTCGATGTATACCTGCAGATGCTAGAGGCAGATGACAAAAAAAACAAAAGCGTGCCCTTGAGGGGAGGACATAAACCTAGTAAGAGTACATTTTTGTATAAGGCTGGCCAACCTGGAAGGCACTCAACAGGTTGCGTACCCAGGTTGGCCGATGTAAAGACAATCTGTCAAGGTGGGGATATATAGACACAGGTACGAATGCATGTGACTGCGGCGTATCACCACAGACAATGAGGCATCTGTTGTTGTGCCCCATGAGCCCAGAATCGTGCACACTGGATGACCTGTACCAGGCTAAACCAAATGCAATCCGCGTTGCCGAAAAATGGTCGAAAATTATATAAAATGTGTTGCCATCGACACGATAAGTAAGTAAGTATAAG
Organism: Catocala sponsa; assembly: GCA_963564715.1. Classification (NCBI taxonomy): domain Eukaryota; kingdom Metazoa; phylum Arthropoda; class Insecta; order Lepidoptera; family Erebidae; genus Catocala; species Catocala sponsa. The sequence goes on from OY751352.1 coordinate 15,161,414, forward strand.
GCTGACTTGTCAGAGCTAGTCAGCAGGCAGTTCGAGAGAGAAGAGCATATCAGCTTTTCATAGCCATCTACTCACATTCGCGTTGTTTGTACACAAATCACAAAAAAATTAAAACAGTCTGTAGCCAATGCATAAGGCAATCCCAAAGATAACGCATTAGGGACTCGACACTTAAAAAATCTAATCCAAAAGCATTTTGTGATCATCTCTTCTTGTCTTCAGAATCATTTTTCACGGGCATTCAAGGCCGTAAGTACGGCTCAGATAACCCCTCACCCCAGGACTTGAAAGACCTCGATTACGAACTGGGAGATGAGGAGCGAGGTGAGAACGAGACGCACTCGATAGTGTACAGGGACCTCATGAATAACTACGAGATATTCCCACCGAATGTGGACCGCGAAGACGGAGAAATCAGGTCGCAATATGACTTATTACATCCGTGAATTTACATTAAAATTTAAAATAAACATAATTTTGTTTTACGTTAATGTAAATGTTATATATTGAAATAAAACTACTTTCTACAGATTATCCTACGGTTTATTCAAAGAAAACTACTTTTAGGTATTTTTAAACTATTTGAATTTCCGTTGCCCTACATTGCGGTTGCTTTCCATGGTTACGGCGAGATTATTACCTTGTGGCCATTGGCTCTTGAAATAACGAAAAGTGAAACGCTGAGAACCGTCGGGCATGGCGTACTTTCAAATAGTTTATTAGGTTTCAGATATTAAATGTAATGTTTTATTTAAATAAACTGCGTTATAATTAGTATACAGTAGTTCATTTAAATTAAATATACGTATGAAACTAAAAAAGTATTCTATTTGCCGCTTACCTACTAGACAACTTGTAGATTTCGCTGAAATAATTTTAGTATGACTCTTAGTTTCAGAGCAAAATTTACGCTTGTAGAAATTAGAAATGAGAACACTTATAGTCGATTTTCAACTTGTGTTGTCCCATACATAAATACTGTGGAACACCTACTAAGGTAGATCCTAATTCCGAGGTGGAAGATTCGCACCTAACCTTTGGGCCAGACTTTGAATAATATATGATTCAACATAGCTGCGGTGTACTCACCAGCCGGCGTGTTGACATTCGAAGCGACGAACAGACTCTGCACGTAGGCGCCCAACGCGTTCACTGTGTCTTGGAATATGTTCGTCGCGTGAGGCTTCATGTCGTAGCACTCGCAGAATGCCTTCAGCAAATCTGGGGATTTACAACTTATTAAACAAACTGAAAAAATATGAAAAAGCTTAGTAATATCAGGTTACAATGCTTTACAAATATAGCTGGTTCAATATTACAAGATTCCATGTTACATTTTTGAAAAAAATGATTTCTGGATATTGCTTGGTTCTATGTCATTCCTTTTTGTTTAGACTAATATAGTAATACACTTACCACCTCACAATATTATCTTATCTTATCTTATGTGGGGGCCAGTCAGTGCAGACCGGCGACACTTCGACCCAGTGGGATCTTTTGCGTCGACACTCTCCCAATAACGACTGCCATAGATGTTCGTGGCAGCCGGGACCGACGGCTTAACGTACTCTCCGAGGCACGGAGCAGGCGATAATTGTCAATCAATAATTACTAGCACATAGTTCTAAGTTACTTTTTAAGTTATTTTACTGATATGCGAATTGTAAACCTCATTTCCCCAAAGTTAAGAAAAATAACACAGAACCTTGTAATAGTGAGCCAGCGATATGTCTATTACTAGCTGTTACCTGCGACTTCGTCCGCGTAGATTTTAACTAAAAAGTGTTTGTCGCCGCGGAACCCAACTATATTTCTCTGCCCAAGTTACTTAAATGGCGTAGTTTTTATAGTGTAAAGCTAGATAATAGCATGCCTTACTCAAAAACAACATTTAAATATGCGTCGTTAGATTACACGCTGTCACAGAATGCGTAAGAAAAATAAAGATTCACAGCTCCTCCCACGTAGGTGATAGCGTGATAATATGTAGCCTATATGTTGACCCGACCTGTCAGTAATATTCATGCAAAATTTGAAGTAAATCCATGCAGTACTTTTTGAGTTTAGCCCGGACATACATACAGACAAACAGACAAAAATTCTAAAAACTATATTTTTGGCTTCGATATCGATTGTAGATCACGCCCCAAGTATTCTTTAAAAAAAATATTCAATGTACAGTTTTGACTTTCCTACGATTTTATTATATGTATAGATTTGTTGCCTGTTCCTATGGCAACATTACGATAAAACGTATATAAAAACACTTTTATATAGTAATGTAACGTTGTGTAAATAGCTTAAGTCATTCCACCGCCATCGTTTCGTGTTTGGCGTCACAAACATACGGAAACTGAATTTATATATACTATATATATAAAGATTTACATAATATTTTCTTTGGTTCACGCGAATGTTTTACATGGAAATTAACCTACTTTATACGGATTTTGTCGCGTTATTTTTTTTTATAATGCTCTATTAATACCTAATTTTAAAACTTTAAACTAACTGTTGTTAATCGCATTTACTAGTAAGTTTACTTATTTAAATCTGAATAGTTTTTATAATTGAGATAGCTTAAATATAGGTAAGCAGTAATTAGTTAAAGTGTTTAACAATAGCAGTTAAAAGTTTCAAAATCATGTAATACTTAATAGTGTTTCTAGTAAAATAAACGACGCGATAAAAGCCGCATAAAGTAATTTAATTTAAATATTTAAAGATGATTATATGAACAGTCGAAATGTGTCTAAAAAGGCATGTTTGGCTGTTCATATTGATTTTGCACATTATTTCGTTATTAATACTCACTGGGTTGTATGGCCATTTTGTGTAGAACTTCTAAAGCGAGCGCTCTCTGCCACATCGGTTTGTCTGGGTCCAGGAACTTGATGGTAAGCGACAGGAAGATTTCACACTCGGTTATCTGGAATAATAGGGTTACTTAACACATGCTGATTTATTCGTCGTCACTGGTATTCGAATATAATAACTTATTCTAATACAATACTATATGCTGCTCTAAAACTACTTTGTATATTTGTTAAATGGTTATATAATAGACCGGGATCCCTCGCCCTTTTTCGTAAGTGATTACTAACAAGCTAATTTTTCGTCAGTAGCTTCATTTTGACGAGACGCCCAACATTAGCTAGTACAAAAATTTCGTAAGTGGTAGCTAACAGGGGTAATGAGAACATAATTTGTTGATTTAGTGGTTATCAAAAATTCATTACTAACTGGTTTTTTTATTTATAATTCTTATAATAATAATCTAAATTAGCCGAAAAAATATTTGTCCTACAAAATGCTAGGTTTGATCAACGAGGTCCCATTTTTGCAACATGTACTATTTACGAGGTCATGAAAAATTATTACTAACCAGCTGATTTTTTTTTTGTTGGTTAGTTAATAATTATATAATTTAACGCCCACATTGTCCTACACATTACGTGGAACGTTTTTCTAGTCCGACACTCTTAGGTTGTAGTACAAATACTAGATGTAAAAATAATTAGTATCAAGTTGAAACTTCGTGAGTAGCTTCGTTTCAATGAGACGCCCAAGAATTTCCTTTACGAAAATGCTCGATTGTGGTAGCTAACAGGGGTAATGAGGACATAATTTGTTGATTTAGTGGTTATCAAAAATTTATTACTAACTGGTTTTTTAATTTATAATTCTTATAATAATAATCTAAAGTAGCCGAAAAAATATTTGTCCTACAAAATGCTAGGTTTGATCAACGAGGTCCCATTTTTGCAACATGTACTATTTACGAGGTCATGAAAAATTATTACTAACCAGCTGATTTTTTTTTTGTTGGTTAGTTAATAATTATATAATTTAACGCCCACATTGTCCTACAAATTGCATGGTATATTTTGCTGATCCTCCAATGGAATTTGAAATTGATAACAATAAAAATCTATTCATTCTGTACATTTTTCTATTGGAGTTTAGTTATATTAGTACGCATGCGCGCGATGCTGCGTACTGTGTTTAGTTACTCCATGCTGAAGCCGACTATAACCGTGCTGTTCTTTTCTGTTGACCACGTGTTGGACGCTCTGAAATAACTTACATTTTTTTTTTAATTGCTCAGCAAAAATGGAGTGTTTTTTATGCAGTGTATTGTGTGATAACCCTCGCTTTAGAGAGAAACGCGAAGAGATCAAGAAATTTTCTCAAGAAATTTTGCTTTCTTGTCGAACTTTTTTGTCTGCTCGAAAGCATCATAAACATAAATATAGTAATGTCGTATTACCGGAAAATTGGAATGACGACATAATCGGGTATCATTCCTCTTGTTATAAGGAATTCAGAGTGAAATCTCAATATTTGTGTTATCAACGGTAAGTCGATTGAATATTTTTTAATTTTATTTTCAAAATAAGGTAAAGCACGCAGCCGTTGCTCAGGAATTTGTATATCTATATATATGAATATAGATATACAAATACATGGAGTAAGCAGTTACTGATCGCTGAGCAGCTACTGGGTGTTTTACCCTATATGATAAATAATTTATTAAGTAGAAGTTTTCACATAATTATATAAAAAGCATGATAAAATTATAGCTATTTTTTTTTGTAAACAATAATTTTACAAAGTACATTGTGCTTTACATATTTTACTAAAAATTTTGAAGTATAATATATAAATATATATATACATTTAAGAAGGGTTTTATCGTTCAGTTTGTCCATAAAATGCTCTTAAACAAATAAAAATGTTTAAGAGTATTTTATAGACAAAATTTGCATTTATCGTTCAAGTGCAACAAGGACCTTACTATTTATCTCAACGGATGCAATAAAGAAACAAGTATAAACCCTTCTTAATACAGAAGTTAATTTAACCGCGTGCTTCTCATTTTCTCCATTGAGAGTCAGAGAGCACAATTATATTTGGAAATGCCCAATTGTTTTTGATGATTTTCCACAGAGCGTAAATCTAAAAAAGCACATGGTCGTACACTTAAAAAAAAAGCAAATTGTTGTCTTAAGTGTCTACTTTTCGGATCTGCTCATAAAAAATGTTTAGCAAACTAAGAAGTATCAAATTTTTTAACAAATCAATGAGGTGAAATTTCGAAAAAAAAGTTTTCAAACTCACAGACTTTTTTTAAAGGAAGCTAAATTGTTGAAATTTTTTTATTTTTGTAGTTCTCTCTGAATAACTCCGAAACCGTGAATGATAAAAATTTTGTATGGTAACATATGAAAACTAAACAGTTGGGACTAAAATAATTTTTTTTCTGTTTATTGAACGACGATCTCCTTCCGAGTTACAATCTGTTGAAAATTATCCAAACATTTATGACCTTTTTTTCAATCCCGTAATTTTTGTGTCTAATGTATATACTTAATTTGAATTATTCTTTTATTTATTTGTTTTATACAGAACTGAGCCAGCTGTAACATCGTCTGCAGCTGAATGTACTGAAGTTACAGACGCTTCGACTTCTTTAACGTCTGCTCCAATCGTAGAACCACACTTAATGCCATGCTCCTCTCGGTTAGTTCGTTGAATATTCTTTTTTTACGTTATTGTTCATTCTTATAATGAGTACATGTGAATACACAGATTACAAAATTATGCCATTTAAATATTTTTTAGCTATTAATTATTTTCGCCCATACACAAACAGGGTGGCGATTGACCTAAAATACCTTGAAATGTCAGGGAATTTAAAATTTCTGGAATAGTCAGGGAAAAGTCAGGGAATCTTAATTTCAGTCAGGGAAATTTATAGTTAATTTTTTATTATTTCTATAGAATTCTAAATATTTTTTAATTATATCTGTTCTATTTTGTGATAAATAATATTAAAAAAATTAAGTGTTTGGATAGTTAATTTAAAAACAAAAGAAGTATAACTTCAAAAAGATTATTAATTATAATTATATTAATTGTTGTATTTTCAAAAGTTATAAATATTTAATCAAAAGAAATTGGTCTTTTTAAAGAGTTGGAAATTTGCAAGAAAGTATACAAAAATTCATAATTCTAAAATTTTACCCAGTTTCGGGTATAAGAGTTAAATCCTAATATACAAAAATTATTTTCTAAATAATTTGCAATTTTAACGAATATTTGAATAATAAATAATTTTTTGTAGGTTTTAGAATTTTATTTTTGGTCAAGGAAAGTCAGGGAATTTTGAAATTAATTTCAAGTCGCCACCCTGACAAAGCTCCAAAAAAAATGTTTTCGGTTATTGATTTTTTCGTTACTAATATAATAGCTTCACATGTTATTATTTACAGAGATATCGAACAGAATGAAGAAACAGAAAACATTGCACATTCGCTGGATACTGTTGAAGAGAGCTATGCACATGATGAGATAGATGTTGAGAGTTTTGAAAATGATGGATCAGCCAAATCATGCTTTTTTTGCATGAAAATTAACATCAAACGTAAAGGGCGGCAAATATACTGCCGTAATATTAAAAATAAAATACCTTTTCTACAAAAAATTAAAAGCTATGCTACAGAATTGAATGACATTGAGATGTTGCAAAAAATTGAAGAAGAGAGTAATTCTGTCAACCAGTCTTCTTTAGCATATCATAACAATTGTAATGTCAATTATTTTGCAAAACATCAAAGAAAAGTTAATCCACCCTCTACCGATGATTGGTCTAAAAAGCGAGACAGCCATAAAATTGCTAAACAACGATTAATTCTATATATTGAAAAAGAAATTATTGCAAATCGTCGAGTGTTGTCACTAATTCACCTCCAAGATTGCTACACGGAATTTCTAAAAGAGACATATGAAAATACAGATTTAGAGGCTTCCATTTTCAGCACTCATGTTCTCAAGGACTTCATTCTGAAAACATTACAGAATAAAATTACAGTAATTAAAATTTCAAATAAGCAATTTTGTATATCCTCTGAAGTTGATATAGAAGCTATTGATGACGAAGAAATCCAAGACATCATATTTGAACAAGAAGCTCAAGATTTCGCTTTAAAATATCGCAAAAATATAATGAAAATAAAAAAAAAACCTTTAACAGATTTCATAGATAGTGAAGTCTTGAATAAAGGAGAGTGCGATATTCCCAAGTGGTTAAATATTTTTTGGACTACTGCCTTGAGCGGCGTTGGCAAAGAAAGCTGCGATCGAGTTAGAAGATTATCTTCATGTTATTCACAGGATTCTATCTACAGCATTACAAGAGGATACATCAAACCGAAAAAACATATTTTATTGGGTATGACTGTAAAGAGCCTTACTGGAAGCAAAAAAGTAGTAGAGATATTAAATAGGCAAGGCTACTGCATCACCTATCCCAGTATACTGGAATTAGAAACGTCTGCTGCATACTCTTGTACTTCTAATAATCAGTTATGTCCTACCAGCATTTTACGCACTTCTATATTGTCATGTGGAGTAGCGTGGGATAATTACGATAGATTTGTGGAAACAAGCTCTGGTAAAAATACCCTGCATGATACAGTGGGTATTCTTTATCAAAATATCCCAACAGAAGAAGAGTTGAACATCATCGAAAGGAACAATGCATCTACAGTGTTCGAACAGAATTTATCAATTAATGTTCGTGATTTCTCTGGTCGTAGAAAACGTTCATTTGAGGACGACTCATTTGAACATTTACAGCCTACGAAGCAACGTCGTCCAGAATTTTGGCATAGTAGTTCATCGTTACCCGAAGATATACAAAATTCAGATAAATTTCAACATAAATACTTTGCGTGGGTACTTTCCCATAAGTTACAAATTTCAGACACGCCAATGTGGATAGGATATAATGCCAAAATTTTTGAAGATACTAGTAAAATTCAAAAGGTGGAGTATCTCACGCAAATTAATGATTCACCCACGGATCCATCAGTTGTGAAAGAGACGATGCGAAGAAGTTTGCAAATCGCTTCGGAATGCCAGAAAAATTTCTTCAGTGTTACTTACGATTTAGCCATGGCTAAGATTGCTTTACGGATACAGAGTGCCGAGGACGAATTTCAAAAACTTTTCATTAATTTTGGATCTTTCCATATAATGTTATCATTCATGAAAGCAATCGGGAAATTTATAAGTGGATCTGGTTTAACAAATATTCTTATAGATAGCGAAATTTTAGCCAGTGGTTCTATCAATTCGTTTTTAAGTGGAAAACATTTTAATCGGTGTAGAAAGATTCATCCTCTACTCTCCCTTGCTTTGCAGATTTTGCATTTGGAGGGGTTTTTACAGCAACATGATGAGAACCTGGAAAATATCCAAGAGTATTTACAAATATTTAATAAAGAAAAAAATGAGGACCCACAAAAAAAACCAATGAGAATTTGAAAAAGTTATTTGAAAAATATGAACAATATAAAAGTGAAACTTTACTCGGAAGACATGGTAAAACACCTCAAATTTATTTAATGTACACCAGATTAGTTGAATATTATCTTCAATTAGAATACAGTATTCGTACGGGTGATTTTAATTTCTTTATATACATTTTACCGAAAATAACCAATATTTTCTTTTCAATGAACCACCATAATTATGCAAGGTATATGTCTGTTTATTGGGATAAATTAATAAATATTGAAACAACACATCCTGGATTGCTTAATGATTGTCAAAAAAGTTTTTTGGGCATTCGCAGAACAATGAAACCGTTTTCAAGAATACCGATTGATTTAACACTTGAACAAACAATCAATGCTGATGCTGCTTCTAAAGCTTCTGGAATTATTAACGTTACAAACTCGTTTTCCGCACGACAAAAATGGTCAATTACTCATTCACTACGTACGAGTGTTATATCAAAAATGATGGAGTTTTGTAATATGAAATCCACCGATGACATAACGAAAGACTTAAAGGAGTCATCCATTAAGAAAGCTACGAAAAACTTAGAAGTATTAATGCAACTAATAAAGCAGTACACCAACCCTTTCTCGTTCGATCTGCCAAAAAATTATCTTTACAATATATCGAAAGGTCAGTCCGTTAGCGATGAAATATATCAATTTTTATCATCAGTTGAAATAGAGGGTGAAAAACAGCATCAGAATTTCATTACTGAGACTCGGATAACACCAGATAGGTTTGATGGAGCCATTAGTAAAAATAAAATTATTAATTTTGATTACAAGAATACGAAAAAAGTCAAAATTAATGGAAAAGTCAAAGAAATTAAAATGCAAAGAGATGTTTTTGGCCGTTTACTTTATGCATCAGTAGAAAATAAAATTGATATAGAAAAAGCATTAAGTTATCCTCTAGCTCCTGTTCCTTTTTCACTCTGTCATACTAATGGATCGATATGCAAGACCCCTAAATCTGTGATTATTAATGAATTACTAGAATATCAAACCGAAATTGAAAATCCTCCAGAAGCAGACATTCACTTAATTGATGGATTTTATTTATTACATACGCTGAAAAACGTTCCAAACAGATATGGTAAAATCTCGAAACATATATTACAAATACTTACATATAATAAAAAAGAAGTACATATTATATTTGACAAGTACAAAAAACCCAGTATCAAAGATTTTGAACATGATCTGAGAGGTGAAGAGGATACACAGTATGACGTCATACGTAGAGACAATAATCGTCCTGCGGATTTCTGCAAATTATTGAGGAGTAGCAACTTTAAAGAAAAATTTGTCGAATTTTTAATTGAAGATTGGACAAGAGATGAATTTTTTACCTTGATTGAAGGGAAGACTGTTAAACTTAATTATGATCAATGTTACACTTATGAGGTGTCTAGTGATAATAAAATAAAAAGAATTATTGATTATAATCTTTCTTGTTATCATGAAGAAGCTGACACCAAAATTGTGTACCATGTTTGTCAATTTAATCGTAACTATCGTGTGCAGATACATTGTACAGATTCTGATATACCAATAATAATGTTGGCTAATTTCAAGTATTTAAAAGATGAAATACAAGTAATAATTAATTTAAGCACAAATAAAAAAAAAATGTACCTGAACATAAATGAAATTTATGCCAAGCTTGGAGATCAATTATCGTGTTCATTTGCTATATGCCATATTTTTACAGGAAATGATTACAATCCCGCTTTTTTCCGTAAAGGAAAAAAAAGACCTTTCAGTATTTTTAAGAAAAATAAAAATTTTCAAGAGGCTTTTATTCAACTCCTACGAAGTGATCATACAGTATTAACAACGTCAAATGAAATAGTTCGAATTATTGAAGAGTATGTATGTAGAGTGTACTCATTAAAAACCAAAAATGATATCAACAGAGGACGGTATGAACTATTTGAAAAAGGCTATAGATCAAAAGGTGGAAGTGAAAAAGTATTAAAAAAAAATATTATAGGATATGATCCTTCCAGTTTGCCACCAACAAAACAAGAATTGTTGCAACAAATTAAAAGAACGGTATTCATCAGCAATGTATGGTGTAATGCACACATGCGGTGCCCCACAGATAAAGTACCTGAAAATTATGGATGGACAATAATTGATGGTAAATACGAGTATTATTGGTTTGATGGTCCTCAAAGCCCATCCTTTGAAGAATTATCTTCTCAATTGCAAGGTACCCTATTAATATTATTGAAATTTGGTTTTTAATTTTTCGGCGACATTAATTAATTTTTTCATATTATTACAGATTTAGATACCACGGAAGATCAGAATGAAGAAGATACTGATGAAGATGAGGAGAGTGATGCCAGTAGTGAGGATGAATGTTTTTCTGATGAGTCAGATGAAAATTAATTACTTTTTTATATAAAAATATCTACTTTTTCATGTATGTTACATAATAAAGTTGATTTATTTCAATAAATATATTTTCACTTTACCTCATGTTGCACATAGGAAAAAGGAAAATTACGATTATTGTAGGACTACGGATGCATACCAGTTTTTTTGTAGGACATTGTTTTATTCGGATAAAAAACACACTAATGTATCACGTGATACTTTTGTCCTACAGTTACTAATAAAAAAAATGGTCCTGTGGTATGGACAACTTAGGAGTCTAGGACTAGAAAAACGTTCCACGTAATGTGTAGGACAATGTGGGCGTTAAATTATATAATTATTAACTAACCAACAAAAAAAAAATCAGCTGGTTAGTAATAATTTTTCATGACCTCGTAAATAGTACATGTTGCAAAAATGGGACCTCGTTGATCAAACCTAGCATTTTGTAGGACAAATATTTTTTCGGCTAATTTAGATTATTATTATAAGAATTATAAATAAAAAAACCAGTTAGTAATGAATTTTTGATAACCACTAAATCAACAAATTATGTTCTCATTACCCCTGTTAGCTACCACTTACGAAATTTTTGTACTAGCTAATGTTGGGCGTCTCGTCAAAATGAAGCTACTGACGAAAAATTAGCTTGTTAGTAATCACTTACGAAAAAGGGCGAGGGATCCCGGTCTATAAACCATTTAACATATAATAAATTATTTAATTATTATATGAGTAGTAGAGCCTCGCTGATTTCAGCATGAATGGGTCAGCTCGACCGGGGAAGGACTACCCTCTCACAGAATATCGACGTGGAATATCAGTATTTCTACTGTTATGTTTCGTTCGGTGAGTGAGTGTGCCGGAGGCCCAATCACCCTTTTTCCCCCTTCCCGCTCCTTCTCCTTCTCACTTCCTTTTCTAAACGGTCGGCAACGCGCAAGTGATACCTCTGGTGTCGCAGGCGTCCGTAGGCTACGGTGACCACTTACCATCAGGTGGGCCGTATGCTTGTTTGCCACGATAGTTGCATAAAAAGGAATGGTTGCGTAATACAAAGAAATTGTAGCTTAGAAATTCAAAAAGCAGTCGAATAATAGGAACATACGAATAGTTTAATTTTTAATTATATATTAATACAGTTATTGGTGCCAATTCTGTTGTCACAAAATTCTCTAAACTTAACTAAAAATTATTAAAATTTAGTTTAGTCCTGTCAAATGACATTTCGTATTCTGAAATCGAATTTTGTGACAGCAGAATTGGCACCAATAGCTGTTATTTCTTTTTTTATGTATCATAATACATACTCTTAAGTAAATAGTACAAGTTTAGTTACCAGTATGCTGTGGTACTTGTGCACGATGACGGAGACGAGTCGCAGCAGGCGCATAGTGACGGGGAAGTGCGGCCGCTCGGCCGGGCCCGGCGCCGGCCCGCCCGCGCCGCCCGGGATGTGCAGCATCGTGAACGCGGCCCTGCACCACACACGCTCTTCATTCACACGTCGCCCATTGTAATATTAGGTATATGTATGTATGTTAGTCCATAACGTATTAATCTATGCGTCTATGCCACGCGAAATAAAATCGTAATTATTATGGTTCTCTTATCACAGGTATTTTCTAACATATTATATTAGGAAAATACCTGGTCCTTTGGAAGGCTTACATGGATATATAGGTCCAAGGTGAAGAGGCCGTTCGAGAGTTTTAATTTTCTAAGATGGGATGGAACATCTTCTGCGATACTAGCCGCAGCAGATTCTAATTCTTTCTCACAATATACTTTGAGATTGGATATTTAAATAAATACACCACGAACTCAGAAACATAGACATTTATTCGTAAAATTTCTCGACAGTACCATAACAGTACCATAGCGCGATTCAGCCGTACGTAACAACGCCATCTATCGAGGCGTTGTTTATACTTAATGCAGAAAATTCATTTCATAATAATAATAATATAATAATATTCTACCACATACACACAACACCATCTAGCCGAACCTAAGCAGAGCTTGTACTATGGGTACTAGACAATGGATAAACATACATATAATTATACTTTTTTTTTGTAAAACATACATAATATACATAGAAACACCCAGACCAAGACAAACATCCATGTTCATGCACACAAATGTTTGACTTGTGCGGGAATCGAACCCGCGACCTCAGGCGTGGCAGTTGGTTACACTAACCACAACGCCATCGAGTTAAAATAAATGTTCTGCATTGAACACTAATATAGTCGTACATCGGCTATGAGGTTGGCTGTTTGTTGGACTCGTATAATGGCAACTATGGATTGAAACCTGTTTATTGATTAAATACTGTTATTATTATAACAGTATATTTGCAGGGTAACGTATACTACGTATTTGATATTTATAAAGTCTAGCTACGGCACACAGTGGTCATTATGCCCACTGCTTACACAACAAACAGCCCTTCAACATTCACATCACTGACGACCTTTTATGTAGAGGCTGCATGTAGACCGAGGAGACACCAGCTCATGTGATACTACACTGTAGAAGCTTGAGCAACTAACGGCGAGGCTATTGAGTATACCAGAAACGATGAAAGAATTACTGCGCAACAACGGTCCGCCTTAATCTTTCTTGACGGAGCTGAGGTGGTATTAGTAACCGAACACCCTTTGCGGCCGCACAATAGCCCAATCGTGAAGCTCAGTGTGGACAATTCATGTCCAACTAACTAACCTTGTCTAGTTTGCGTAATAAGTACCTACTACTAGCGGTCGCCAAGTGACCGAAATTCGACCATAATTGATTTAGATTTTAAGTTTGATCGTTATTAAGGTTTTATTGTCTATAACTATATCCTTGTAATCACATTTCATTTAATCACTTACTTTACATACATAACTATGTAACCATAGTTACGAAGAATTCTACGAAATCAGCCGAACAATGCCGAAATACTACGAACGCGATTCGACTGCGTGTGTCAAACGCATGGTTGGTGCGTGTAGTGTTTTTTCATTAATTTAATGTATTTCTAATGCATATTTTATATAAATATTAGGATTCGTCACTCCTTCTCCATATAAACTTTAACTGTGCCAAATTTCATACTCCTCTGTCCGCGCAATTTTCGTAAAAAGGGTACAAAGTTTTTGCTTCACGTATTAATATATAGATTAAATATAAACGATTGCAATGTATGATATGTTCCTTCTTTAACCAATTTAGAACTTTACTTTAATAGATAGTAATAGAGATTATTTTTATTATTGTTTTTGAATATTTAGGTTGGTTGGTTTCCGTGTATGTATTACTGTCGTAAGTATTAAGATTCAAATCCGAACTGGAACAGTTAATAAGACTACTAGCATGGGGCACTCCTTTTAGTGTACATATAAGAACAAACTTAACGAGATGGTGTAAAAACCCAGGATTCAACCTCTTCGTCTTAAATGTAAAAGTAATGAAAAAAAATTACTTCTATATCTCGGGGGTCTTTTGACTCACAGGGCCAATATTCAAACTCGACCGAGGTATGACCCCAGGGTGTCTGCACACCATGTTACATGTCAATATTTTCCATTTAAAATACATGTGACCTTGTGAACCCTATATCTCGGGGGTCTTTTGACTCACAGGGCCAATATTCAAACTCGACCGAGGTATGACCCCAGGGTGTCTGCACACCATGTTACATGTCAATATTTTCCATTTAAAATACATGTGACCTTGTGAACCCTATATCTCGGGGGTCTTTTGACCCACAGGGCCAATATTCAAACTCGACCGAGGTATGACCCCAGGGTGTCTGCACACCATGTTACAAGTCAATATTTTTCCATTTAAAATACATGTGACCTTGTGAACCCTATATCTCGGGGGTCTTTTGACCCACAGGGCCAATATTCAAACTAGACCGAGATATGACCCCAAGGTGTCTGCACACCATGTTACAAGTCAATATTTTTCCATTTAAAATACATGTGACCTTGTGAACCCTATATCTCGGGGGTCTTTTGACCCACAGGGCCCATATTCAATCTCGAACGAGGTATGACCCCAAGGTGTCTGCATACCAAGTTACACACACAAAAAATTGCATCAAAATCGGTCCAGCCGTTTGGAGGAGTTTAATTACAAACACACGCATAGAAGATTTATATATTATATAAAGATTAGCTCACCTGTACTTCACGTTAGGTGAAAACAGTCTGATTATCAGCGCACACACATGCTCCTTCAACAGGAATCTGAATTCTGGTATCTGAAAAAGCATAGCCTACTTAAACACTTCACCTAAAAATTTGCAAGCGCAGTTCATTTATCTACCTGTGCTTGCCTGTCCATCCCCTTCTCCCCCTTTTAGATATTTCAGTAATAATAATAATATAATAATATTCTACCACATACACACAACACCATCTAGCCCAAACTAAGCAGAGCTTGTACTATGGGTACCAGACAATGGATAAACATACATATATACTTTTTTTTGTAAATACATACATATTATACATAGAAACACCCAGATCAAGACAAACATCCATGTTCATGCACACAAATGTTTGACTTGTGCGGGAATCGAACCCGCGACCTCAGGCGTGGCGGTCGGTTACACTAACCACTACGCCACCGAGGCCGACATATAATAGTCTCTGCTAGTACAGGAAATACTTCCAGTAGTAGCATCCAATAGTGCCTTTAGCTTATATACCTTAAAGAATATAGGTGAGAAGTCAGTGAGCACAGTGTCAAGGAGCTCCAGGCCGAAGGTCTTGGGCACATCGGAAATGCCCACCAGCCAGTGCGCCGAATCGCCGTTTATCAACTGGATTATATCCTGCCAAATTGACAATAAGAAACATCGTTTTAAGTTCCTTTAAAAACAGGTCTTGTAATAAATATAGGGTTAATTGGCATCTTTTGTTCGACCACTTTTCTACACAGCAACGTAGACCAGAACCAGAATGAACGTTAAACCCACGTGAACACAGATATACCATATATCTTATCTATCTGTGTACCAACTTATATTAAAATTACTAATTAGTTCATCATTCACGCGTAATTGAGTTACGAACATTTGAATCTCCAAACATTTTTTTTTATTTGTTTG
Source organism: Catocala sponsa (assembly GCA_963564715.1). NCBI lineage: Eukaryota > Metazoa > Arthropoda > Insecta > Lepidoptera > Erebidae > Catocala > Catocala sponsa. The sequence goes on from OY751352.1 coordinate 15,177,260, forward strand.
AGATAGATTAACTGTGCAAATAAAGTTTTATTATTTATTATTATCTTTACCAGGTTTCCTGTCCGATGAATCACATATGATACATAACAATAGATTTTCTATTGTGTCTATCGCGGGACAGCGAATGGGTTAAAACTCAAAGTCTAAAATCACTTATTCATTTAGGTCACAAAGGAACACTTATGAACGTCAAAATATATAGATTAGTGAGTTTACTAAGTTACTGAAGCTACTTATTGAAATTAAACTACTATATACGGATTTTATCGCGTTGTTTATTTGACACTGTTACAAAATTTTTTGAAAAGCAACCGAAACGTCGGGGAAAGTGTAAAAATAAATCTAAATAGTATAATAGTATAGTAATAGTATAAATAGTTTTAATAGTTTCAATAATTTAATTTGCTTAAAAATTTGTAAAGTTTATTAGTGATTATAGTAGTGTAACAGTTTTTCAAAAAATTTTGTAACAGTGTCAAATAAACAACGCGATAAAATCCGTATATAGTAGTTTAATTTCAATGAATAACATTCGCGTAAACAGAAGACAATATTACTGAAGCTACATTTAGGTTAGTTGCTAGGTTCAGGCAAAGGGTTGAGCCTATGAAAAGAAACCTGCAAGAAACTCACGGCCACTCTTTTATATCGCCAATCCTTACTTCCTTACTAATATTATAAATTCGAAAGGAACTCTGTCTGTCTATCTGTCTATCTGTTACCTTTTCACAGCTAAACCACTCAACCAATTTAGATGAAATTTGGTACAGATATAGTTTAAAACCTGGAGAAGGACAAAGGCTACTTTTTATTGGTGCAAGTACCACGCGGGCGGCGCCGCGCGCAAAAGCTAGTTAAATATAATTTTAATACATTACAACTCATATCAACAAGGTGTTGCAGCCATTATACCATATGCTACTGACTTTAAAAAACTAAAGATAATAACAATAATAACTTAATAATATTATAGAGATTAAATAATTTGTGTCTAGTTATATTTTTCAATATAAATCTAAAATAGGCCGTAGGATGGCATGATGGCGCATACACTTACAACTTGTGACAATGCAAAGGCAGTCCGTGACTAAATGCGGTTGTGGATTTGTAGTTTTCAATAATAATCAAAAGGAGAAGCAGGATACTTGATAACATCACATATAATCACGAGGTACTCTACATTACTCAGTTGACTTATAGGTAATACAGATCTTTGAATCCTGAATGCAACAAGCTACTAGTGCCATGAGTTTTTGTCATTAAAATAGTCGTTGACTGAATAATAACCCTTCCGAATGAGCTGTATTTTAACGGCGCTTTTAAATTTAAGCAATGGTAAATTAATTATATTAATAGGTAGTTTATTATATATAACTTTCAGGTATACAGGTCAAATGAAAATGAATTTATTAGTTTATTATATATAACTTTCAGGTATACAGGTCAAATGAAAATGAATTTATTAGTTTATTATATATAACTTTCAGGTATACAGGTCAAATGAAAATGAATTTATTAGTTTATTATATATAACTTTCAGGTATACAGGTCAAATGAAAATGAATTTATTAGTTTATTATATATAACTTTCAGGTATACAGGTCAAATGAAAATGAATTTATTAAGTAGTAGCCAAAGTTATTAAGTATGATGTAAATAAGTCACGGAGCAGCGATAGCTCAGTGGGGAGACCAACAGACTGCAATGCAGATGGTCTCAGGTTCGAACCCACGTCGCGCACCTCTGACTATCGGAAGTTATATGACTTTTCGAAATTATATGCGTATTGATTGACAATTATCTCCTGCTCCGTGCCTCGGAGAGCACGTTAAGCCGTCGGTCTCGGCTGCCATGAACATTTATGGCAGTCGTTATTGGGAAGTCAGTGCCCTGTATTATCCTGACATTGGTCTAGCCTTAGGGTATCGTTAGCCTTCGGGTTGCGGAGGTCAGATGGCAATTGCTCCGTGTAAAAACTGGTATTCAGTCAAATCCGGTTAGAATAGAAAGCCGACTCCAAGTGACTTGGGAATAATAAAGGCTAGGGAGAAGAAGAGTATTTTTCAATTAACTCTGTGTAATATAAGTATAATATTAGTGAGATGGTATCTATGTTACCTGTAATATAAGGTACGCATCGATAGCACAGGGCTTCAAGTCCTTTGGAGCTTTGTTGTTCGTTTGAGGTCTGACATCAGCTGGGTTTACTTTTAAAACACCTAAAAAGATACAAAATATATTTACAAAATAATATACACAGCCTTCAAATAATAGCTTTTGTAGATTAGCTCTATAGGGTATTAAAACCGATTGCTAAGCGAGAGGTCTCGGGCTCGATTCCCGGATCAGGCACTGTTATTAGGCTTTACTGTCAACAAATCTCAAAATCAGTAGTAGCACATATTTTGGAGCGGTGTTAAGAGACTGAAGTCAAAAATTATATATTCAATAAAAATATATTGATGGAGAAAGAGGCTCGTGCCCAATAGTGGGACAGTTTAATACAGGGCTGAAATTATTTTTTATTACATGGGACCCAAAACTCCTGTAATACACGTCTGCTTACCCCTTCAGGTAGCCTTGATACTATGTATACTACCCAATATCTACTCACCATCAGCTTCAGCAAGTGCTCTCTCGAAGACCAGCGCGACCAGCTGGCGCACAGTCGCGGCGGCCGCGTGGCTGGTGCTGACGTCACGACTCTCCGAAGGAGACACCATGCGCATGCACATCACCATCGTCTAAGCAACAAAACATAACGTTAATTACCAACTGGTAAAAGGTATCGTGATCGGAGTGTGATCTATTCGCTTCGGGATGGATGTCTGTCGTAGTTGTTTAAGATTTTGTCAGATGATGAATGTTTAGTTAGTTACTATATGTTACGAATCTTTTATCTTTTATTGTATTCATGTAAGCAGATGTAATAATAATTTATATATACCTTGTATATTATGTCTGGTAATATTAATGTATATAAGAAAAGAAAAAAAGAAAGAAACATTTATTTGCACAGAATACAGGTGGTACCAGGTTTAACAATGGTGAATAGTTCAGGCTATATTCTGCCTGTATTAGGCATGCAAATATTAATCATTATATAAAACAATTAAAATATTAGTAACAAAATGGCAAACTATATTATTATTTAGAATATTAATCATCATTATATTACATTATATTAACATTTATAAATAATCAGATTCATTGGTTTTATGTTGCATGAACTCTTCTACTGTGTAAAACTTATCTACTAGCCACTTTCTTAACTTGAGTTTAAAATATTTAAATGGCAGTTCTCTTAGACTCCTAGGCAGTTTATTAAAACTGATATGCACATGTGATAAACATTCTTTTTATTTAAGGTTGTTCTACAAAATGGAATTAATATTTTAGTAGGATCTCTTGGTCTGTATTTAGTAACATGATCCCCCTTAAATTTGAAAAAATCATTATACTGCCTTACAAATACTAATGTTAGATATAAGTTGATATAAGTTTTAACTTGTACAATGATTTGGTGTATACTGTTATGTTGTCCATTTGTTTATAATAATAAATTAATAAAAAGTATCGTGAACAGTGTAAACGCAGGTAATCATTACAAACTGGCGAAATGGTGTTACTCGTAGTGCTACACCTTAAAAGTTTGACAAGAAACCATCATTAGAGTTTACCACGGAAACATCACCAAGATAAAAGGTATGTTATGTATAAATCCTGGACATGATCTATAAAAATTAGGTTTACGCGTGATTGAGTAGGTAACAAATATCCAAAACATTTAAAACTTTCGCATTCTCCTTTCTTTTATTTTTTACAAGGACTACTCAGAAACGGACACAGAGAAAACGCAGTTTCGGGACAAACATTTTTTTCTGTCTCTTGTTCGGATTGAAGTCATAACACTTAGCGCAGTGGCTAGGTAACTATTAAAACCACTACACGGTCTGTACAATTATAGCAGGACCTAGATGTTCCCGCGGTTTTACGCGCATTTATCGTTACTGCGCCGCCTCCGTGCATCGTAGCGTGATGTTATATAGCCTATAGCCTTCCTCGATAAATAGGCTATCCACCACTAAAATAATTTTTCAATTCGAACCAATAGTTCCTGAGATTAGCGCGTTTAAACAAACAAACAAACAAACTCTTCAGCTTTATAATATTAGTATAGATAGTGCCTTTTTGTAGAGGATAGGTACTCTATATCCTCTTCTATACCCCTGATAACGTGTAAGTGAAATATCATGATGATCGGTCGAGCAGTTAAAGCATGAAAGCGTCACAAACAAACAAACTCACATTTGCATTTATAATATTAGTTAGTATTAGTGGTGTTATTAGCCTATTTACCGAGGAAGGTTATAGGCTACATAACATCACGCTTGTAATCATAAACGCGGGTGAAACCGCGGGCACATCTAGTAGTTTATAATAAACTAGATATTCCCGCGGTTTCACCCGCGTTTATCGTTACTGCGCCGCCCCTGTGTGTCGTAGCGTGATTTTATATAGCCTATAGCCTTCCTCGATAAAAAGGCTATCCAACACAAAAAAAAAAAAATATTCGAACCAGTAGTTCTTGAGATTAGCGCGTTCAAGCAAACAAACTCTTCAGCTTTATAATATTAGTATAGATACATACCTCATATATTCTATCTCCCGGATATTTGTAATAAAACATGTTTAGTCATTGGTAATTAACTATCCACTTCTATAAATATTAGTTATAATGAACAGATGATCGCTCTGCGGTTTACGTCGCGGTTTGTATCGATACGGTAATTAAACATATCATTAGTTTATCGTAAGTAAATCTTTGTATTAAACTAATCAGTCTGTATTAAATTGTATGGCGTATTACTAGGCTTGGTTGTATTTAAACATCACGGGAATTGATCTTAAAGTTGAGAAGAATTATTACATTTAATTTAAATTACTTTATACGGATTTTATTGTGATATTTCTTATTTACTGATCTTTTTAGCCATGGTTACGGGGAGATTCATTGACTATTATCATGATTAAAACACTAAATTAACATTACGTACATAATCCTACTACTGTTACAAAATGTATAATTACTAATTTATAATGGGATTAAATATAATGACCACCAAAAATAGTAATTGCACACCAAAATATGCTTACTAAAATATATCATAACGAGCACCTATACGCCTCAAATCACTGCATTCCGTCTCGGAAGGGTTAGGTTATGTTAGGTTCCTTCTTAAACCCACCCAAAAATAGGAGCCGCGGGGCTCTGTCGACTTAGTTTGATCTCTTTAAATATATTTTGGTGTGCAATTAGTATTTGCCACTTTAGGTTGGCCTCTCTATTTCGTAATTGTTAATTATACAGAGTAATAATTATTGAACCATAACGCGCGGTAAATTATTTTGTATAATCGCATCGGTCAGGGTATTAAAAATTGTAATTTTATTGATAGTAGTCTATAATAAACGTAGTGTATAGTGTAATTTGATCTCAATGTGTATAGAATTCAACAATTATATTGACAATACTAATTTTTAAAAAAATTTAAATTTGCTTGCCAACTTTGGTGAAATGTGCGAACGAATATTATATAATCTATATATTAATAGGTGAAGCGAAAACTTTTGATCCTTTTTACGAAAATTGGGCGGACGGAGGAGTATGAAATTTCGCACACTTATAGTTTATACAGAGAAGAAGTGACGAATACTAATATTTTTTTAAAAATTATGCATAAAAATACATTAAATTAATGAAAAACCACTACACGCACTTGACATGCATTTGACACACGTAGTCGAAGCGCGTAACTATGGTTACACGTATCAATATGTAATGACATATATCAGCAATATCTTACAGGCAAACTTTGGTTGAATTTCGAACACTAGGCGACCGCTAGTAACCATAAATATATCACATGCTTTTGAAAATGAGTTATTCTTATTCTTAAAATTATGTCTAACAGCGATATGCCAGAACCGTAGCAATGTAGAAATCCATAATCTCTGCCTCTACCTCTCAAGGAAACAGGCTTAATTCTATATTATTATGTCTATGTATATATACTATCGATTCAAAACCATTATAATTCCTTCAATAGCCGGTATCACACACTTAACAAGGATTGCATCTGCCCCTCAAGGCCCGAGCGTTGGCACACAAACAAGCATTATTTACGTCACAAAATAAAAAATAAACAACTAAGTACAGCCAACCACCCTATAACTTTCACTCTATACAATGTTTATTTTAGCAAAACACAAGTTTTCCAAAAATAAACATACCGGTTACAGATTTAATCAGCAATGTGATAATAATTATCAATTATCAATAATTATTGTTACATGAAATTGCACTTCAATATATTTGTTTGACAGACAGGCAGACATGTCCGTTATCTGTTTCCTTTTCCTGGCCGTACCTTATCAATAAATACTAACTTTTAATTATAACCTTAATAACATAGCAGTGTATTTTGTATGTTCAAAATACAAATTTCAGGTAGTAAACGAGTCTTACTCCTGGTTTCCTTACGACCATAGATTTCCTAGCCCTAGGCTGTCAATTTTTTTTTTAATAATATTCCTCTTATTATAATAGGTATATTTAAGGCCCTTGAGTTACGCATTCTCCTCGTAAAAGTTTCATGGACCACGGAAATGTCTTACCAACAGGCGGGAGGTCAGATTGCATGACGCAAGATCTATTTTAATAACTATTACATCTATACTAATATTATCAAGCTGAAGAGTTTGTTTGTTTGAACGCGCTAATCTCAGGAACTACTGGTTCGATTTGAAAAATTATTTTAGTGTTGGATATTTATCGAGGAAGGCTATATATAGGCTATATAACATCACGCTACAATCCACGAGGGTGTCGCAGTAACGATAAACGCGAGTGAAACCGCGGGCACATCTAGTACTTATATAAAAAGGTGGAAAGCCAGCATACACTCCTTAACCTGGCCACAGACACTAGGTTTTTAATTATGTCTGGTATTCCAAGAATCGACAGGCTAATGGTAAGTGGTTACCGTAGCCAAGAGACATTTGCTACACCAGATGAATTGCTCGCTCGTTACCGCCTCTACACAAAAGATATAGTGATATCTTGACTGCAAGCACAAGCATCAATCGCTACTAGTTCCTTATAGACAGTACCTTAAAGAGTTTTAAAATGTCTACACACCGCAGATAGAACATACGCTTATTAGGATGCAACTTGTTGTAATATACAAATATCCCCAATAGGTGAGTTATAGATTTTAGCTGAGATAAAAAAACCACTATACTACCCATCTATCTAGTTTATTACAAACAAGTGTGAAGCGCTCCTGGTGGTCAGCAGATACGGACTCCTAAATTCGCCAGCGATGCGTAGACGTTAGTAACATCCGCAGAATCGGAGCTGGCTGTTGGAAAATGGAGTCGCAATGCTACCAACGCAAGGGGCAAAGTCTCCCGTTAAGAGCACAGCATTTTCTTAAAGAGCCTGGAAACCACACAACTCAACTGCTCCAGTATGAGTTTAATTCCAAGTTCAAGCGAGGATCCTGCTTTGCCCTACTTTTTATAAGCTTATGATTGGACAGTATATCATAAATTTATGGTACTTTAGTTATCTTAGGTGTCAGTCAAGTATTACTCACCCTGGCCAGTGTGTCTCCATGCACCAGATCTGACGTGGTCATCAGCAGTGCAGCAGTCTGCAGCAGCTTTAACTCCAGGACTCCACCTTGTCCCAGGTTGTAGAGGCAGTCCACCACATGTCTGGCTCCTTTGGCATCTATACCTTGTTGAGCGATTAGACGCTGGATAGTGCCTAAGCAGAACTGAAAAAAAAATACATATAGTATACTCGACGGCGTAGTGGTTAGTGTAACCGACTGTCACGCCTGAGGTCGCGGGTTCGACTCCCGCACAAGTCAGACATTTGTGTGCATGAACATGGATGTTTGTCTTGGTCTGGGTGTTTCTATGTATAATATGTATCTATTTACAAAAAAGAAGTATCTATATATTAATATGTGAAGCAAAAACTTACGAAAATTGTGCGGACGGAGGAGTATGAAATTTGGCACAGTTAAAGTTTATATGGAGAAGGAGGAGCAGTGGCGTAGCTAGGTAACCAAAGGCCCTGGTGCAAAATAACTATTGGGGCCCTATTTAAACTGATGAATATATATAGATAAATATTTTAAAGGTGTAAAGCTACTTTATCATCAGCTCTTTATCTTGCACTACAGGGTACAGCAAAGCAAAGCTACTTATTACATACAGACAGACCTCTTCCAGAACAGCAGTTCTTTAGTGTGCGTTACGATTGTTCCGCCAAGTTATACAAACAGAAAAAAACTTCGCCAGAAAAATTGTCGAAATTTGTCAAAATCGAAGGGAACACTAAAAATTTGTCAAAGTAGAAATAAAAAAGTTATAAGGGTTTAAAGTTGGCCGCGCGAACGTAACGTCCACGATTGCTCGGCCATGGAGATCTCAGCAACTGCTTGGGTTAGAGATCTAATTCTTTTTGTCAATTAAGACGGAATTTTTCAAAAGTTGTCGAAAAAAGATTTACAAGCTTTCGATCAATATTTTACGAATTATTCACCTTGGAAGTTATGGCCGCGCAATCGTGCACTTGTTGTTTCTTTATTGTTGATTATTTCTTTAAATTTTTTAGATTTCATATAGTAAAACTGTTACAAGAAGAAAGGTCTTAATTTGTCAAAACTAATGAAAGCAATAAATACTACCAAAGTTTAGAAAAACAGACGAAATCAGTCCAAAACAAAAAGTACGTGGCCGCGCGGTCGAAACGTTACTTCGTAGGTTAATATCTCGTTATCGATAACTGCTAGGATTTCGGTGTGCACATCCATTTATTCAACATATTGACCTCATTAGAATGACATATCGTTTTACCCTAAGAACAGTTTTCAACGCGTGTAATTTCAAAAATAATGTGGTCTCAAACAATGTTCGTGCAGGGTAACGATAATTTCAATTTTATTTGGAAATATTTCTAACTGGAGACCAGCAATAATATTACACAACGTGTAGCTCAATCTGCAAAATGTATTATTACTAAATAAAAAAAAATACGTTTCAATAATTTGATATGTTTATTCATCATAGCTTGCAAAACTAACAAACATAATTTTATCAGTGAAAACTTTTAATTGGCCTTGACGCTCGACACCTTATTAGTATTATGTTAATAATATATTTTAGCTGTAAGTTTTCCTAAAATTTTAAAATAAAATAAAAATAAATGAAATAAGATAAAGATTACAAAAAATCAACAAATAAAATAAAATTCTTTAAAAACATCTAGGTACAGAACCAATATTATAAAAATTTAAAATCTGTAGGTACTTACAAAAATCAACCAATCAAAATTAAATAATACAAATAATAATTTAGTTACACCCCTATAAAGCATATGTGAGAACTATTATACAATATGTTTGGAGAAAATCGATGCAAACAGAGACTTTTTAACATTTAAATAATTTACTTTTGTTGTCATCGTAGCAAAATAGCCCGGCTTTTCTTGAAAACTAACACTTGTAGTGAGCTATTGTTCCAAGGATTGGAGGAATAGATTCAATAGCACCTAACAATATATAAACGGCGGTAGCCCAATGGATAAGGCATTGAACTTGTGATCGAGAGGTCGCTGGTTCGCATCCCACCCATTGCACAACTGATGTGAACCCACTCCTAATACAAGCATTCTAGCTTAGCTAGAGGGGTAATCTTTTTTGAAAAAATAAATAAATAAAGGGGTAATCTTTTTTGAAAAAGAAAACATGTTGTTTAACTATAATATTTAGATATACCTATGTCATGTAACAACGTCATTTGTGTGCCATTTAAATCAAATGTTACTATTTTTATAATTTATAAGCAAATTCAACTAATTCATTGCATTTTGTGCATCGTATATTTTCTTAATCATGAATAAGAATAGCCTCTTCCAATGTGGTAATTGAAAAATGTTTATTAAATCTAAAAAAGGTAGTAATACGTGTTTCCTCTCTGCTGGGTCCGAATTCATACGCGTACTATTTGAACAATTAGTAATGGAACTAGCGCCGAAAATAGTGTCACTTATGATGTGTTCATAAATAAATGCAGCGCGCAGCGTTACAGTCAAAACTATATCGCTTATTTTAAAGTATTTTGAAGCAATTTTTATTTGCAGTCTGTTTGCTTCAACATACTTATCAGAATAGCATAAGATTTTTAAAACCGCTATTTCATTGTTATTCCTTCAATTATTATTGTCAAATATCGCGTAGGTATGTATGTATTTTCTTTATATTCGAGGGCTAGCAACAATAAAACGGGAATTAAATATACATGTATTTCTTAATGTTATATTTTGTAAAGTAAATTGTTAAATTATCATTTTCGTCAAAGTCAAAAATCGTTTATTCCTTTATGTCAGAAAGTAACACTTATGAACGTCAAAATTTAGGTTAGTGAGTATAGGTTACCTATAGGTTAGTGAGTTTACTAAGTTACTGAAGCTGCATTTAGGTTAGTTGCTAGGTTCAGGCAAAGGATTGATCCTATGAGAAGAAAATTGCAAGAAACTCACGGCCACTCTTTAAAATCGCCAATTAAATATAATTTCAGTATTTTACAAATCATATCGTCAAGGTGTTGCACCCATTATACCATATTTTACTGACTATAAATAAACTAAAAATTATAACAATAATTATATTCAGAGTGAAACATATTTATAGGATCGTTCACTTGTAGAGACACCTTCGTCTCTCAGTTTTCAACATACGAAGGTATTTCTAAAAAAACAGTCATTTGAAAACGTTTCCCTTACATTAGATTTTTGTTTTAGCAAGATTTATTTCTTGGTGTTAGTCTTTTTCTTTTCTTTGTTTTATCCTGTTGGTTTTCAATCCTGTTCCAAATAATAAATATTTCATTAAAATAAAGGTTTTTAGAGAATTTTATTATATTTGTTGATTTTTTGTAATTTTATATGATGTTAATTTTGCAAGCTGTGATGAATAAACATATCGAATTATTGAAACATATAATGTTTTTAGTTAGAAATATTTCCAAATAAAATTAAAATTATGGTTACCCTGCACGAACATTGTTTGAGATCACATTATTTTTGAAATTACACGCGTTTAAAACTGTTCTGAGGGTAAAACGATATGTCATTCTAATGAGGTTAATATGTCGAATAAATGGAAGTTCACACCGAAATCCTAAGTATATCCGAAATACCTACAAAGTATCGTTTCGACGGCGCGGCCACGTACTTTTTGTTTTGGACTGATTTCGTCTGTTTTAGTAAACTTTGGTAGTTTTTGTTGCTTTCCTTAGTTTTGACAAATTAAGACCTTTCTTCTTGTAAGAGTTTTACTGTATGAAGCCTTAAAATTTAAAGAAATAATCAACAATAAAGAAACAACAAGTGCACGATTGCACGGCCATAACTTCCAAGGTGAATAATTCGTAAAATATTGATCTTAAGCTTGTAATTCTTTTTTCGACAATTTTTGACAAATTCAGTCTTCAATTGACAAAAAGAATTAGATCTCTAATCCAAGCAGTTGCTGAGATCTCCATGGCCGCGTAATCGTGGACGTTAAGTTTGCGCGGCCAACTTTAAACCGATATAACTTCTTTGTTTCTACTTTGACAAATTTTTAGTTTGTTCCCTTCGATTTTGACAAATTTCGTCAATTTTTCTGGCGAAGTTGTTTTCTGTTTGTATAACTTGGCGGAGCAATCGTAACGGACACAACTACAGATAGAATTCAGGGGAATTCCCTACAAGTTATGAATTTCTTTCAACTGAGTTGCCACAATTAAACTCGTGTTGCTATCTGTTATATTTATATTCTTAGGATGGGAGAAATTTTAGAACGTTTGAGGTTTTGCTGGTCAGGTTCCAAGGGCCCCCTGAGCTTGAGGGCCCCGGTGCATGGCACCGCCTAGCCCTCCGATAGCTACGCCACTGAGAAGGAGGGGCGAATCCGAATATTTATATAAAATATGCATTAAAGATACATTAAATTAATGAAAAAACACTACACGCACACAACCATACATTTGACACACGCAGTCGAAGCGCGTAACTATGGTTACATATATCAATATATAATGACATATATCAGCAATATTTTACAGGCAAACTTTGGTCGAATTTCGAGCACTAGGCGACCGCTAGTATATATAAATGTATGTTTATCCATTGTCTAGTACCCATAGTACAAGCTCTGCTTAGTTTGGGCTAGATGGTGTTGCGTGGTATGTGATAGAATATTATATTATTATACAAAGCCTGTATTTATACATACATAATCTTACACTAATATACTCGAGAGGGTAGGCACAGATATAGTACACTCACATTTCGCTAAGTACAGGTTTTGGTTCCATTTAATAGGCAGCAAGCCTATTGCTAGGCAACACAGTTTCGGACTCCGTGTTGCGGCTAAGAATTCCTTGATAGAAAAATCAAATTAGACTTTGACTGATCCAGGAATTGAACCCGAGACTTATACATAACAGTTGTATTCACTAACGCTATGCCACGGGGGTACGCTTGTACACGTCACTGGCATATTGTAAGAACAGTCAGTTTAACTAGGCAAATTGAAATCTGAAAGAATATTGTGAATAAACTATACAATTTACAATTTAACGTGTTCATTGCCGTTAGATTGTAATATAATATATTTAAAAGTATAGGTATAAGTATTAAGTTCACATCTCACATTGGTTCGGTCTTGTGTAATAGGAGTGTTTAACGAGTGCAAGATTCTGTTGGTGCCAATAATTGAGGCGAAATAAACGCAAAAACCAAAGCGTAACAAATGCTTTATATGTAATATACCAATGTGTGGTTTCTTTGCTGATAGTAATAGTATAAGGCATTGGATTCGTTTTACGCGGCAAAACGAATCCAATGCCTTATACTATTACTATCAGCAAAGAAACCACACATTGGTATATAAATATGGATAGAGATCGTTTATGTACGTTTAGGTACCTACAGGACAGGCTTTGCCTAGTATGAACACTGAATACTGCATATTATTGTAAAGATTGTATTATTACCTTGATAATCTTAAGATCCTTTGATTCACAGCCTTGCACCAGTGGGTACAGTATCTGGTTTACAACTCCATAGAGGGAAGCTTGGGGATTATTTGCTGCCAGAGACAACTTCTCTATCGCTTCATCACATGCCTGGAACAAACATGCAATATTATTGGAAAGCAGCACCTTTGATACGTTAATCTGTAATGGATTCTTATTTATATATCAAATAAAAGCTAAGTAAATAGATATTGTAATCCTTCATACTTTTCAATTATTATAAAATAACAAGTAACCATTATTTTCACTTTTATACTTAGAAAAAAATTGTCTAATACTTAATAATAATTCTTACTTAAATAATACATAATTTAATTTATTAATTATATTCTTTATTGTACTTCACAATTTTATTATTAAAAGTGGACCAGATAGCCCATTTTGTATAAAATAGGTATGTATAATTGGTATTTTTAACAGACTTAAAAAAGGAGGAGGTTTCTCAGTTCGACAGTATATATTTTTTTGTGTGTGATCGCGGGTAACTTGTTTATAAACTGAATTTGATGATTCTTTTTTTAAATGTCACGTGGTATTGGACTAGGTCACTGTAGGCAGCAATGTCATAGATTTTAAATAAATATTATCAGATAAATTAAAATACAAAAAAAACTTGTTTTAATTTTTGTTGTAGGTTTATAATGCCTGGAGCCTAATACTCAAGGGTATTTAGTATAGACTACATCATTGTATAATATACAATAACTAAGTATAATGACATTGAATCTGCCTTCACACCTTTGTAATCTTCAGTGTATGTATGATCATTACATTAAATCTTATTTTTCTATTGTAAATCATGTGATGAATGGGACAGACAGATAGACCATGTTAGTTGTATGGCAATGTTAAAGTCAAGAGCAACCACGTGGTGGATTCCATATATTTAAGGATGTTTTTATATTGACAACTTTGCTTTAAAGGAACTAGAAATTTATCATATTTGCTGTATAAAAAAAGCATAATTAAGGTGCCCATAAATTGACCGTGCCAAGGTGTCTATATAAACTTAAATGCAAACAAGGATGCAACAGAATTTTGTTTAATATATCGAGCTAATTGACTTAGGAAATACTTTCATCTTACAAGAAATTTTATTTTTGTGACTATTGTTGTGTTTTAAGAGTGAATAAGATTTCCCGAACATGTAAACGATGCAGAGAACTGCTTACAGAAACTGCAGCCAAATAGTTTTGTGAAGCTGCTGGATGTAGGGTTTTCAGGTGCATTTTAAGCATTGTTCTATCAGAAGGATACCCAATATCTCGCTATCTAATATTCTGGCAGTGGTGTGTCCTTTATTAATAATAATACACTATCACATACACACAACACCATCTAGCCCAAACTAAGCAGAGCTTGTACTATGGGTACTAGACAATGGATAATCGTTCCTATATACTTTTTTTTTGTTAATACATACATACATATTATGCATATAAACACCGTCCTATTGTGTTGCAAGCACAGTTAGTTATTTGAAACATTGAATATGTTACATTAAAGATACCTATTAATTGCAAATTGTTGACCCTTTAAAAAGTGGTTGCTATGCTGACAGTGCAACAAACCTAGCCCACCCAATTCACATTGCACCAACTGCAAGGGGACTATAATGGTTACATTTTTAGTTCTGTTTTTAAAGAGGGAATCCCTTTATGTATCTTAAACTGATACATGAGATAAAAATCATCCTGATTTAGTACAAATATCTTTGAATGATTGGAAAATCATGAAAGCTATTTGTTTTCCATTTGGGAGAATTTACTATTGATTGGGCATTAATTGTTTATTACATATAAATGATTTTCAAAAAAGGTCAGTCATTATTAATTAATTACAAGTAGTAAAATAAATTAATTATATTAACTCCACATTTTTAAGAGTATAATTTATTCTATCACTTGTGACTAAATATTTAATAACATTCAAAAGGTTTTTTAACCCATATTATAATTTTTATTATAATTAACTGATAAAAGAGGCATTACAATGCTATATATACATATACTTTTATTATTAAATGTAGACTTTTCGTATTATCTACTTTGGTATCTTAAATCTAACTAATAAATAATATATTTGATATAGAATAAATAAGCGTATCGTCATTATTTACAAATAAAAATATAATCCTTACCCCACCCAATAACTATAAAGTAAAGTACTGAATTTATACGGTCTTACGATGTTTTATCTGGGTCAGTACATAGTTTATTGGTAGATAAAACACGTAAGTGCTGGCATTATAGTAATCACCGCGTATAAATAAAGAGCTATTAGATTATTTCCCTAGGAAGTGAACGACTTCGACATTGAAACTTATTCGTGGAATTCCTACGCTATTTTCACAAACAAATATAAGTTTCATACAAGCAAATTTATATTGTGTTGCTGGTGTGAAATGTTAATTGTGTTTATAAATCACTAATAACACGAAAACAATAAAAACCTCTCTTATCTGAGGATATTTCTTCTTCGTCTCTAAGCTCAATGTCTTGAAATCATTTTGAAGGACTTCCATGAATTTCCTCGTGGAGTCATCGCCGGTTACAGCGCTTACGAACGCCATTATTTAATTTATTGCCACTAATTCACTTATTCACATCATAATATACGTAAAAAATTATAGAAATTGAATTTATGCCATGTACACAATCGACATCACAATTTTCAGTTCTGAAACTACACCGTATCGAATGATAAGTAATTGATTAGTATTGGATAAGAGATTTTTACGATGGCTTTTAAATTGTCTAAAATATTTTGTTAACAATTATATTAAAATATTTAAGATCTACATTATATATACTACAACGCATTTCAAAAATTAAATGTAGCACATAATGTTGTCTTACATCATGATTTCTAAACGAAAATCTAAAGCTTTTCATTTTACGCCATAATCATTACCGAGATACAGAAATACACGACTATTTTTAAAAATGTTATGCATACACACAATTATACATTAAATAATTTGAATAAATATTTTAGAATACTATATAATTTATTCCCTAATTAGCATTGATTCATCCTTTTTATATATTTTTCCCTCATCTTCTGCATATAACGAAATCTGTCATATATACGAGTATGACCACTTGAAATAAGTATTTTAAATGCAGTGCAAATTTTCCCCACTGTGTATAATATTGCACTGCACTGTTAACTAATTAAATTATGTTAGATCTAGTGATTTAGTGGAATAAAACAAGCTTTAATTAGATTTAATAGAAGTTTTATGTGACTGCCATTTATGCAACTTGTGGATTTGATTCATTTTACGATATTTCCTTAGTTCGTATTGTAGGATAAGATCAGCTTCTTATGTCGAGCTTTAGGCGCATATCACAATTTATGTAAAAAAGTTGATGTTGCAGTTAGTAAATCGTTGACAGCATCATGAAGTGAAAGTGAAAGAAGAAATGCAAGTGATCGATGATGACCCACTTTTCACGGTAATATTTTTTTTCTAGTATAGCAACATCGATTACTGATTGTGCAGAAGAAAAAACAATGGTGTGATTCCAGATTTTTATTTGTAAGTATTTATAGAATCCAATATCAATTTAGCTAAAGTAACGTTTCAGTGTCGTTAAAAACGTTCACCCGCCCGAAGATGTCGATACCGAGGTATAAAACGCATATTATCAAGTAGAAATTGGTTTTGTGAGCTTGACGTGCTGTCATTTCAGTTTTTTATTCTATTTATTCAGCTTGATTCAGCTATGCGCCATTTACTGCATTAGAACGGCCACTGTCTGCAGATTTTAGCACAACTGGTCATAAAAATCTTCGCAATACAAGTGTAAAATGTATGTATAATCGTGTCTGTTATGTGTAGTTAGCTAGTGACTTTTTCGTGTTACAACTGTTGTAGTTTTTCATGCCGGCACCTAGTTTTCGTTATTTCAGTGTCGATTGCATAGTTTTTTTGTCGTGAAATGCGTCATGAAATCAAGCGGTGGGTGCAAACCGGGAGGGTGCACCTATCGTCACCGGCCATACGTGTTTTTACATCGCCGTAATGATCGTTTGATCGTGCATTCGTTGCACTGTAAACAACACAGCATGTTCGTGTTTCTCCTTTGTAAATAACATGTCGAGTAACGCCTGTCATTTGTGCACGCAAATTTAGTTAATCTAGTGAAAGTATACATCAGATGTGTCTATCAAATAAGTTTGAGAATTTACAGAATGAATGTGATGTTGTGTCTAAAGATGTTATTGTGTGTTGAGTGGTTTGCTCCATTGACATCAATAGCTTGTGTTGAGTGGCTTTCTTATTATATGATTGGGCATTTAATCAATTGGACGGGATACCGCGGACCATTGTTATCATCACAGCAGATGTTGTGATTCTTAGTACATTAGTATGATTCACATGTTTGTGTTAATAGTGCTAGTAATATGTAACTTTAGATGCAAATAGAAAAGTACATTAAGACCTATTTCAGTTTTAGAATAATAATATAAGCCCTGTATTAAACTGTACCAATGCTGGGCACGGGCCTCTTCTCAATGTGAGAAGGGTTAGGCCATAGTTCACCACGCTAGCCTAATGCAGGTTGGCAGACTTCACATATCTTCGAGAACATTATGGAGAACTCTCAGACATGCAGGTTTCCTCACTATGTTTTCCTTCACCGTTAAAGCAAGTGATAATTAATTATTTAATACGCATTTAACTTCGAAAAATCAGAGATGTGCACTTTGGGTTCGAACCCGAGACCTCTGCCTTGCAATCCAACGGTTTTCCACTAGGCTATTGCTGTGTGATATGTGTATTAAATTAAACCTCTCTTAATAGATTCTCTTAGCTATGCCCTATCAGTAGGATCATAATCTAAATTTATATTGATGAGTAAATTATAATGCCAGCACATTTTCTATACATATGTATAATGAAATTCATATAGAATTTTGTAAACAGGCTTCTTGATGTGAAAATGCAAAGCTTTAGCCTATTAATGAATCTTTTACTATCCAAATTAAAAGCAGCAGCATAATCTGTAACTAATTAATATGTTAAGATATTTGTATGAATAAAGACTGGACTAAATTCCTGTTTGTTTTTATACATAAAAACTGTTTATTATTATAAATATTCTAATTACATTGATAATATCACACACTTTTAATGTGCAGAGCATCTATTATAATGATAAAATCAAGTAATGCTGGATTATTTTTTAATAGTGATACATAGAACTTTCAACATGAATTATTTTAAATATGGGGCGGGCTACTGGTTAACTGCAATATATTTCCTATAACAAACTTTTCAATAAACTTATCATTGCTCTTACTCTATTATACTATATTATATTATGTCCTTTGTGGTATAGTTAGTACCATCCTTATTAAGTTCCTATAAATGATATAGAAATTGTTTCTAGTATGGGAATTGAAACCATAAATGTCATTCAGAAAATGTGTGCTTAATACTCCTGCTTACCTAATGGGAATATACAGGAGTGTCTATGTATGTAACATACACATGTACGGGTTTACTAGGAATATAATTTATGCCTGTTTGAATATCTAGAAGAAATGAAATATTGACTGCATGGTGAATTAAGTGTGTGTCTCACCACTGGCCCTATGCCAATTGTTGTTGGTTCGAACCCCCACATGGGACAAAAATTCTCATGATTCAAAAACTGTTGTTCAGAGTCTGGGTTCTTGTTGTATCTGTTTATTTAATGTTTGTAAAAGTCATCCATGAAACAGGATTTAATTCTAGGGTGGGAGTTTTATATTATTGATCATCACAAAGTATAAAACTTGTCCTATGGAATGTACTGCCTTTGTATTCATAACAGTCTTTATGTAACAATTTCTGCAATTTCAATAGTGCCATGATATTGATTTCTTGCCTATAATTATCTTTAGTTCACATGCAGTCACTGACAAATGGAAATCTATTTTGTCAGTGCACTCTTGGGACATTGATTTGTGTTTTATTTGTGATATACATAATTAGATGTTCTTTTAAAGAAAGAAAGAAAACATACTTTATTTCTAAAAACACGAAAGCTTTCACAATATTATGTAAATACATATGTAAATTTTTAAGAGAACACAGAGACCTTATGTCCTTTTAAGTTCAAGCAACATCCAAGGTAAATGTTAAAATTGATTGAAATATTGTTGTGTCCGTATATTAGTAAAGATATGGAATCTATTGCTGCTATATTGAACCTGGTATCTAATACTCTTGTTCTATTCAAGATCTGTGATTAACTTTTGACATTATGTTCATGGTGCTACTGACGTAGCAGTGGTGTTAGTAATTTTACTAATAGACGGTGAATTGTGGATTTTGTTTACTATATAATATGTACATAGACCCATGCTTGTATAATTTCAAAAGGGTAAGCAGAGGTGTATTTTTAACCTCTTGAGTCTTCTTTGAAGAGGTTAATGTAAACACTATGTGGGTCTGTGGTAAGCAGAGGTTTATTATTAACCCCTGAGTTTTCTTCGAAGAGGTTAATGAAAACACTATGTGGGTCTGTGTCTCTGTCTGTTAGTGACAGATTGATGTTAGTGACAGGCATAACTCTGGAACCACTGGACCGATTGACTTGTAACTTGGTGTGCAGACACCTTGGGGTCATACCTCAGTCGAGTTTGAATATGAGCCCTGTGGGTCAAAAGACCCCCGAGATATAGGGGTTATTTCTGTTCATTACTTTTACATTTAAGACGAAGAGGTTGAATCCTGGGTTTTTACACCCATCTCGTTATGTTAACATTTGGGTACTAAGTCTTTAGTCCATATGCATTGCCATGTATATGTATAAGGAGGGCCAAGTGGGCTGCGCCCAGCCTAAAAAGGTCTGGTGCCCACTCTAGGTATGTTTGTTATAGGTAACAGGCTAGGGCCTAGGATGTTAAGTTTGAACTCCAAATGTAGACTATGGCTGTTTAGGAGACTGCCCTCGCAAATAATACAAGATATTATGCCAATGTATAATGCTATAGAAGTATCATATCGCCATTATAATATACATACATACCCATTTTAATATTGTCGCTACTTGTCTTATGCAATGATCAAGTCACCTATCCTGAAACACAGTACATAAATATATGTACTGTGCTTGAAACGAGGTACATTCTAATATTTCCTTGTGGTTAAACATTGATACTGTAAATATCAGTTCTTATGGTGAAATGTATATGACTTAGTTCGCCTCGTGCGCAAAAGATGGCGCTACTGATGATCGATGGATTATATTACTCATAACTCGTGGGGACTGAATTTTTTAAATTCTTTGTTGTTAAATAGGTTGTTCATTGTGGTTGTGCCTAGAGTTAGAAACCAATTGCCAAAAGTAAAATAATTTTATTTATTAGTAGTTTTTACTCGCGGCTTCGTCTACACTCTACATGGTTTTTATGCTAAGTAACGGCGGCGTTTTTGTTAATAGAGCAGGTATCAATATCATAGAAAACGTTACTGAAAAATCTGTACAAGGACTTATTTTATGTCCTTTAAAAAAATACGTCGATATAATGTGCCAGCTTGTGACTGAAAAAAGTTTTATCTAGTACTAGCTGTCCCGCGCAACTTCGTCTGCTATATAGGAGAATTTCACCGTTTTTGCAATATTTTTCATTGCTGCTCCGCCCCCGTGGGTCGTATCGTGATGTTATATAGCCTATAGCCTTCCTCGATAAATGAGCTATCTAACGCTAAAAGAATTTTTCAAATCGGACCAGTAGTTCCTGAGATTAGCGCGTTCAAACAAACAAACAAACTCTTCAGCTTTATAATATTAGTATAGACTAGACGTGATTCGCGTTTTAACGTTTAACCCTATAACCATCTTCAATAAATAGGTTTTAGAACGCGAAGTCTTTTCAAATCTTGCCTTATAGTTCCAGAGATTAGCGTGATCAAACAAACAATCTCTTTAGCTTAATAGTATTACTATAGACAATATAGCTAAGTATGTACATAAATAATATTTTTTCAATCTAGTCTTTGCTGTAATATATGTATATTTAATATTGTTCAATAAAATAGTCTGGTATTTGACAGAAATATAAACCCTGTCTGCAACCAGACCATTTTATTCTGCTATTAAATATAATTTCATAGCTGTCTTTATAACCAATTTAATTCAATCATTGTTCGCCATTGATAATAAAGTGAATTTATAGACATCGCTTTTTATATCGACTGTGATTTTCTTGTACGAAACTGGCTATATTGAGTTTTAATGCAACTAAACTTGTAAAGAAACATGGCCTCTTTGATAGTCAGCGATTCGCGTAGATTGCCATACCAGTCATATTGTTTACGCATTGTTGAATCTGTAGAAGGATTGAAATGTTGACTACACGAATGGCGCACGTGGTGGTTTAAATGGTCGTCTCGACATTGTGGGTTCGATTCTTAAACGTGACCAAAAATTTGTTTGATCCACAACTAGATGTTCTGATTTTGGGTGTTATTTGTGTCCGTCGTATGAATAACTGTTAAGATTTTTTCATTTTAGTTTATTGCAAGTGCTGAAACTGTAAGACAGCTCCCTGGCTTATATAGAAATAAACGATTGGAATACTTTAACCGTTTATTTGAACATGGCTGCTGGAAAGCAACCGAAACGTCGGGCAAAGAGTACAAATAGCTTTGCAAAATACAGTGCATCCTCGCTAATCCGGCACTTCATTATACCGATACGTCTAATAATATGGCACTAAGCATGATCTGTCAGTCTTCTTGGATTATTCCAGCATTATGGTTCAGCAGCGGGAAAATAGTTGCATCATAACTGAATACAATTTTTTGCATGAAAGTTTTAAGCAAGGATTTAGGTATATTTAGGGCAGGCAATAAATTTATAAAAAATACGGTAGTCTCGGGTGGTTTCACCCACGTTTAAGATCACGGCTCCATGTCCGTCCGGCGTCCGTGGCTCATAGCATGATGTTATATAAATACATAGATTCACGCCTGTTTCCCAGAGGGGTAGGCAGAGACTACGGATTTCCATTTGCTACGATCCTGACACACTTCTCTGGCTTCATTCGATTTCATCATATTCCTCATACACGCCCGTCGGTTCAAGGAGCTCTTAACCTGGCCTTTGTCCAGAACGCCTCCGATCTGATCGAGAAACGTTCGCCTAGGTTTTCCTCTTGCGACTGTTCCATTCACACTAGCCTTATAAACTTTCTTAGTCAGTCTTTCCTCGTCCATTCTTTCTACATGTCCAAACCAGCTTAACATACCCTTTTCTATTCTTGTAACTACACTCACGAGCAAAAATATCGACTCACTCTATACATTCGCACTAAAAGAGCTCTAGCACTAAAATTAAAACCTAAATTTCATTTTAGGTCTTAAATTCTTTAGTCCTAAGTCTTAGCTTTAAAATGAGTACAAATTGTCCTAACTTGCGCTCGTTTATGTAACGAAAATATGCTGATTAACTTTTAGTGTGTTAAAACTTAAAATAACAAAGGAAAAATCAAAAAGAAAAGACAGCTTTTAATCAAAAATATATTTTTTATTCTTCAAAAAAGTTCTTTTAGTACATAGTGTTACCACCCCTAGACCTTATAACGGCTTCTAAGCGGTTCTTCATTGACTCAATGAGGTGCTTCACTCTCTCTTGCGGTATGTCATCCCATTCTTCAGATAACGCTACCCGAAGCTCAGCTATTGATGTTGGTGCAGGATATCTAGCCCGGACTTTACTCTTGAGTTCATCCCACAAGTGTTCAATAGGATTCAAGTCCGGACTACGAGATGGCCAGTCCATAACAGGCACGTTAACTTCATTTAAGTACTGGCGAACGACAGCTGCACTGTGTGGACGGGCATTATCTTGCATCAGGATGAAGTTTTCCCCGACAAAACCAGTATATGGGATGACGTGGTCTCCTAAGATTTAATTAATATACCGTTCCGCAGTCAATCCTCCGGCATGGCGGCCAGTTTCAATGAAAACCAGTTCGGTTTTTGCTTCCATTGAAATGCCTGCCCACACCATGCAAGAACCTCCTCCAAAGGCAACAGTTTCTTTCTATGCAGCATTGTGAGTATCGCTCTCCTGGTCTTCTGTAGACTCTTCTCCTTCTATCGCTACCATTCAGACATACTCTGCTTTCATCAGAGAAGAGAACAGAGCTCCATTGCTCTTCAGTCCAATCAACGTGTTCTCTAGCGAAACGAAGGCGAGCTGCTCGATGGGCTGAGCTCAATTTCGGTCCCTTTGCTGGTCTTTTTCGAGTTAGGGTGGCTGCCGTAAGTCGTTTTCTCACTGTCTACGAGCTGACAGCTACTCCACGTGTTTCCCTGAGCTCTTGTTGGACTTGAACCCCGGTGAGGGAGCGATTTCTCAACGAAGCGGTGACAATGAAACGATCGTCCCTCTCCGAAGTGCTTCGTTTTCTACCAGAACCTCTACGCCGGTTAAAGCCACCAGTCTCCTGGTGTCTTCGGTAAATTCTTGAAACCGCTGACTGGCTCATTTGTAGAGTACGAGCAACTTGACGTTGGCTAAGGCCTTGTTCCAATAGCGCGACTGCTTGAGCCGCTGTTTCTGCTGTAGTGTCCATTTGATGGAAATATTCTTGATTGGAGATTGCAGAAATGTGTACCGGTCGACGTTTTAAGGTCAACTAATAAGGGTGAAAGGGGTAGGTTGCTTTTTATACCTCCTATAGTCAGGCAACAACCACTGGTGTAAATGAGCACATAATGTTACATTTTTCTGTCCAGAGCTGTTGTCAGTTGTTGTTTAGAAAAGAATACTGCCGTTATTGTTTTTTTTAAGGTTAGACCTTAAACTTTAAGAATTTAAGACCTAAAATGATCCACTTTCATGCCGCATCTCTCTCTAATCACACTATTTCTTATTCTATCTTTCAGAGTCACACCACATATGCTTCTCAACGCTCTCATTTCTACAGCATTTATTCTGCTCTCATGCTTCTTTTGCCATATCCAACTTTCACTTCCATACATAAGTGTGGGCACTAATAATCCTCTATGAACAGCCAAACGTGCCTTTTCGGATACATTTCGACTGTTCATAAAAGCGCGTAGAGCTCCATTCACTTTGTTGCCAGCAATCGTTCTCCTTTCAATATCTCCGTCATGTTTACCATCCCTTGTAAACAAAGTACCCAAATATACAAACTCTTTCACTTGCTCCACTTTTTCTCCATCAATCATAATATTACACATCGTCACGCACTCTTCCTTTTCAAATACCATTACTTTCGTCTTGCTTACATTTATTTGATGTTATATAGCCTATGTTATTTCTGGATATAGCAGCTATTTAATGCTAAAAGCAAAACTAGTCCTATCGTTTTTGGTTATTCATTCCAAACAAAAATACAAACCTTTATTCTTTATAATATTTGTATTGAAAATACTCTTTCGTTAGATTTTATTTGTATAATAGAACCGTGAGTTTTAATAGGTTCTACGCCCTTGCAGTGCTTGAAAGAAGCAAGCAACAGGTTAAAAGTTAATTCATAGATAAAGCTTACTAACTATTTTCATGTATTTTGTTTTCCTCTGTTATAATTTACTAGGATTTCATGTAAAAAGTAAAAGGTAATTGCGGATTATTTTGAAAAATAGTGATATTAATACGGTCGGTAGCTGAATGCTTGTGATATAATTTTGACTTATAGGCGTGATGTTACGTGAATGAGCGATGTAGAATAGGAAGACCGAAACGACCGATCTCTGACCATCTGACCATCTGACCAGATTAGAGATATTCTGGGTAAGTCAGCTTAAATGAATGAAACTAAAAAAGTATGACTGGATTGTAAGAAGTCGTTTCCTACCTCTCCGGGAAACAAACATTAGTCTTTGTAGTATGTAAAGTTAATTTCATTTTTAAATTTTAGAGTTCGAAAGATCTCTTATATAACAGCTTTGTCCGTCCGTCCGTCCGTCTGTTATACAAATTTCAACTCAAGAACCGTAAGAGCTAGAGACTCGCAGTCGACGCCATTCGACTCAGCATAGTCGATATACCCCGAAATGACTATGACCGTTGACCTCTGACCTCAAGGTCACGTGAAACCATTTTTCGTACTTTAAGATTTACGGCAATTCATTGACGTTTCTCACTTGTTTTATGAGAATTATGACTTGTAGCGACGTCTTATTGACTTTTTTTTTTATAAAAATACCTTTACAGTACACTCCCTGTGTCGCAAGCGACTTTATAAATATACAATTTACTGACACACACTCAGACACTACAGTTGTGTGGATCACACCAATTATTATTGCGTATGGTATTCTAAACCAAACGACATCTTTCCGCTACGCCATTCGTGCAGCTAGTTAGTATTAAGGAAAATACTGTCAATAATTACACACAGATAATAACGGCAGTATTCCGATAACACACAGACATTAGAAAGGCAATCGATGACCTAAAACAATACTAATAATAGCTTCTTATCGAACAAATTAGGTCTTAGTAAATTGTGAGTAATCGCTTCTGAGTTCCTACTATGTTTGATCTTAGAGTAAAATGTGATAACCTTCTTTGTTATGTGTCTGGCTAATTAAAATTTAATTCCAATTTTATGCGTTGCATGAATGGTATTGATACAGTTTTTGTGTTACAATGTAAGAGTTCGATATATTGTGTAGTGTGAATGTAACTATTATGATTTATACGTGATTGCACGGAAGGCGTGGAGGCGTAAGTGGTCGTCTCACCACCGCCACTGCGACGAGGATTATGGGTTCGAATACCCCGCGGAACAAGAAATATTGTGATTGACAAACAGTTGCTCTGAATCTGTGTCTTTTGTCTACATTGTTTGAATGTTTGTAAAATGCCTATGCTGGAATTATTACTAGATGAAAGGAGGCCTTTTGAAAATCTATACTAATATTATAAAGCTGAAGAGTTTGTTTGTTTGTTTGAACGCGCTAATATCAGGAACTACAGGATAGCCTATTTATCGAGGAAGGCTAACATCACGCTACGACTCACGGGAACAGCGCAGTAACTGTAAACGCGGGTGAAACCGCGGGCACATCTATTTAAGAATAAATAGCAAAGATCCCCTTACGTAAATATAATTTCTATTACACGTTTTTCGTATATTTTATGTAGAACCGTGAGTTTATTGTCAGTTGTAAAAGGTTCTATGCTATTGCATCGCGTGAATATTGCTATATTCACGCGATGCAATAGCATAGAACCTTGAACAGGTTAAAATTCAATTCACAAGTAACGTTTACTAAGTACTAACTTTAATGTTCGTAATTATTTATACTAATATTATAAAGCTGAAGAGTTTGTTTGTTTGAACGCGCTAATCTCAGGAACTACTGGTTCGAATTGAAAAATTATTTTAGTGTTGGATAGCCTTTTTAATGAGGAAGGCTATAGGCTATATAACATCACGCTACGACCCACGGTAGCAGCGCAGTAACTATAAACGCAGGTGAAACCGCGGTCACATCTATTTAAGAATAAATAGCAAAGATCCCCTTACGTAAATATAATTTCTATTACACGTTTTTCGTATATTTTATGTAGAACCGTAAGTTTATTGTCAGTTCTAAAAGGTTCTATGCCTTTGCATCGCGTGAATATAGCAACAGGTTAAAAGTCAATTCACAAGTAACGTTTACTAAGTACTAACTTTAATGTTCGTAATTATCTATACTAATATTATAAAGCTGAACAGTTTGTTTGTTTGAACGCGCTAATCTCGGGAACTACTGGTTCGATTTGAAAAATTATTTTAGTATTGGATAGCCTATTTATCGAGGAAGGCTATAGGCTATATAACATCACGCTACGACCCACGGGGGCGGCGCAGTAACGATAAACGAGGGTGAAACCGCGGGAACATCTAGTATATAAACGAGTATACCTCGTAATAGTATCAGCTCTTTATAAACTGTAATACTGTTGGACATTCTTTTGACTAGAAGGGTTCGACTAAATCCATCACACTATAGATATGAACATATCTCTATTCGAGTCATATTCGAATACATCTGCACATCGCGGTATCTATTTTGATTGGTCAAGGACGCATTGCATGAACTTATGTATATTGCTAATACATCATCATCTTCTCGACCGGAACACGTACACTGCTGGACATAGGCATCCCCCAAAGTTTCTAACACAGACCGATCTTAGACCGCATCAAATCATTCGAATATATTTCGAATGAAATGGTGCAGTCTATCTAAATTCGGGTTAGCAGACTTCTTAGAATTCTTTAAGAACATTATGTAGAATTCTCAGACATGAGGCTTCCTCACAATGTTCTGAGTAAAGTATTGAATTATTAGATGATTCATGTTCAATTATATGAAATCGCGGACACAGTGATACTTTATATATATTTCGCTTGTAATTTGATCTTGTAACTATTACTTATGGCGCCATTTCGGACGTAATTATAAGTATTTGTAGATTACTGGCGTCTCGTCACAAGTTTGATTTTATCAGTAACGCCACCACTTATGGAAATAATATCAAGTGGCATTTCATATTTGTTATTAGGAAAAGCGCTTGAGCGCGTTCTTTTGTCTATGTAATGTGCGTTCATGTAAAAGTAGCTTTTGCTCGCGGCTTCGCGCGCGCAAATGTACGTTAGGTTATGGTAGTAACAGAAGGTACTTTAAAAACATGTATAGTCTATGTTACTCTGTGATAATATTCTAATGGTGAAAGAATCTTTAAAATCGGTTAAGCAGAAACATACTTACGTGTCGTGGCGTGTCGTGATGCGCCAGAAGCATATCGGTTTCATACATTTAATATGGTTAGGGACATATTTGCATGTCGTGGCGTGTCGCGACGCGTTCTGTGAACTGTATGAAACCGATATGCTTCTGGCGCGTAACGAGACGCCACGACACGTAAGTATGTTTCCGCCTTTAAACCCTTACAAACAAAATAATAATCAAATCTTTATATTATTAGTATAGATTAGCTGTTTATCCGTGTGTTTTATGCCGTTCTTTAATTCGTTAATTTTTCGGAATCCAGTCTCAATGAAAAAGCAGTGTGTCGATACCAAAGTCTCTCTGAAGTGCAGACAACTCTCAAAGGCATATAAATGTTAACAGCGTAACTAAATTGTGCAGCCATTAACACCGAATTGTTTTACTGCCTTATACAGACCTGTAATAGGGCTTTTTATTGACTTCTGTATTCGATTCGGTTCCGAATGGTAGGAGATTAAGACGATCCGGAAAACAGCTTTGTACTTCCTTGATAATAATCGTCGACTGCATCTTCACTTAATATCAGGTGAGATCGTGGTCAAACGCAAGTCTATTACAATATAGAAAAACCCGACCCCGCAGCATTCAGGGAAAATAAGAGGTAGTATTATTATAATAGTTTACAAATTTAATAAATCTAACGCAGGTCCTCCTGACCTGTTTACCTCGTGGATTTTAATAAGCGCTGTGGTGGGCCAACATCAGAATGCATGTCAAGTCAAAGTCAAAAATCATTTATTCATTTAGGTCACAAAGTAACACTTATGAACGTCAAAGGGGTTGCATGCTTAATGTGCCTAAAAGTAAATGCAGTTACATCAATCTAGTTTACGCTTTATTTTTTTAATCCCGCTTACATGCCTTAAATGAGCTAGGCATAGAACATTAAAATTAGAATCGTTTATACGCAATAGATGATAAAGTTTAAAAACCTATAACCCGACTACGTAAAAAAGGGGTCTAAAAAGAACGAATTTAAAATTTATAAAGCCTATGTCACCCGGGCCATTACTACGAATCTATTGACACATCATTCATTAAAATCGGTTCAGTAGTTTAGGCGCTACGGTGGAACATACAAACATACATACCCAGACTGCCAAAAGCATTACCCTTCCTTTTGGCTTCGCCGTAGTTGGGTAAAAAGATGTTACATTATTTATAGCACGTTATAAACATCTTATTTCCAATAAGAAAAATACTGTAATTTTTCTTACTTTTCTTTTTTGAAAACATAGCTCCTGTATTTGGGGTAATTCATGGGTCCGCGGGGCTCTTTACAAACATTTAGACAAAGTAGCAACATCAAGAACATCTAGGCTCAAATCGTTCTCAAAGGGGAAAGCCAAGATGCCTGTTAGCGACTGTACATGCGCAACAATTCGGAGTCGCTATGTTCAGTCCGGCCATCGTAGATTGCGCGGATTGTACCTCTGCCGTGCGACTGATTGATGGACGATTGTGTGGACACGCGTTCCTTTGATGTAACGACAATTCACCGATTAGTCACGATTATAGGCGATGATGGCCACTCACATACGATTATGCTCTCGTAATCGTACGTGCATGTACTCGCCCATCATGGGCCATTGTGTAGAGGTTTATACAAAGGTATGGCCACTGGCTAGTCGTCCTTTACCATGCGACTAATATCAGTGATACAGCAATACATTGCTTAGCAATATGCACAGTTGCATTCGAATAATGCTATACGCAACTGCACTGCGTCCTTGACCATGCAAAGTCGGTCTCGCATTATATATAGGAATTAAATATAATGACCACCAAAAATACTAATTGCACACCAAAATATGTTTACCAAAATATATCATAACGAGAACCTATACACCTCAAATCACTGCATTCCGTCTCGGAAGGGTTAGGTTATGTTAGGTTCCTTCTTAAACCCACCCAAAAATAGGAGCCCCGCGAAGCGGTACTCAGTTAACTTAGTTTGATCTCTTTAAATATATTTTGGTGTGCAATTAGTATTTTTGGTAAGCATGTTTTGCTGTGCAATTAGTATTTTTTTGCTGTACAGTTAAGTACTAGCCTTATATAATTATATTTATCTATCCAACATCATTCGAATACACATAAATTTTCTCTTGTTGCTATGATTACAATTCAGACTCGTTTTCATAATATTTACCTATTAACTCTCATTGAACAGACTAGACTGCTCATTTATATCTAGTTATTCAGCCACAGAGCTGTGTGACGTCACGTTGTATGTGTGTCTGAGTAAACAAACACAGCTGTCGTACAATAAATTGGCTGATAGTGGCGACTGTCACTGATTTAATTTGATTATCGTTGGTGATAGCGGATTGCTGACGTTATTTATGTAGTATTCTAGTGTTTTATTGATATAAAGCGCTATACACACCAAACTCCCCGACGGTTTGGTGCGCCCGCGCGGGTTAGCGGCATGACTGTCGGCAGCTTGCGTGCTAGCTGTACGCGTTTACATAAAACAACATCTCTGCATACACCTGTAGTGTACCTAAGGTTTCAGATAGGCTCAACCAATGTATCTTTAAAAGCCTATTTTCACAAGGCGAGTTTCTTGAATCATGTGTCATATTATCTTTGTTTTTTTTACACTAACTTAGACATGGATATTACTGGATTTGTTTCAAGAAGCTTGTCTCGTGTATCGGCATTAATTATAGTAAATAAAGTGAAATTAATATTGCTTCCTCTTATTCAGTGTCAATTGCATGCTGTGAATGACCTTTCTAAAACACACTGAAGGCATGTTGGCGATTGACTCTATTAATCTCTTGAGTGGCAGGATGACATGTTAGCTATTAAATTGGCCTTTTGAGTCACAGAGGCACACCGGCGGCCACAATAGGTTTTAAATTATTGGCATTCCAACAAGCTTTTGGTCCTGTACTGCTTCACTCGCCAATCACTAAATGTGAGACAAAGCTTTCTGATTTATTATGAACCACCGATTAATTTAGTCGGCAGGTACAGTGTGTGTGGTGCTTTATACCTACTTCATAGAAAGTGTTGTTCCTCTTAGTAGGCATGGAAATGATTGCTACATTTCATTCATTTTCATTCAATGAAATGACGAATTTTTTCACAGTGATTTCACAGGTGAAATTTCACAGTCAATGATTTTTCATTCTCAGTCGCAGTAAATTCGCATTTGCTACAATTTGCTTCAGTATGAAATATGAATTATAGCATAAGACTACCTAATTAATTAAATATAATGTAAGCTTGTTTTACATTCGTATAATATTTAAAGAATAATTATTACCACCTAACTTATATACCTACATTTAATACAATTTTAAACTAACATGAACATTTATTTACACTAATAATAATCTCTTTTATGTACGAGTAACTAACAGTAACTGTAACTTCAATTAGAAAACCTAATAAACGTCGTGTTCAAGTAACACGTGCTGTGAAATTTAATTTCTTATAGAATCGTAATGTAAACGAACACTGCGAAATTGCGACTTGCTACTTTTTACTGCAGAGAAAAGCGAGCTTTATAATGTTATGAGAGTAAGGTCTATATTTGTATATACTCTCGAACTAATCAAGGTCATAGTGCATCAATACGTCACCACGCAAGGCGATGCGATGAGCCGGTAATAGATACGAATAAACAAAATAATGTTTGTCTCTTTCTACCATGCACTGTAATCGTTCGCTATGCGCCGCGCTTACTTGATGCAACTGTATTCCTCAAGTACAGATAACCACTTTGGCAATCTGTGATTTCATATCGTAAGTGATTTTTAGCGGTCATAGTGAAGCGAAGTAGCAAGTGTGACTGATGAAAAATCATTGCATATAATTTTTCACTGTTAAAAGTGAAATGTTCCATGCCTATTTCCTAGACGATATCTAGAAAATGCTTCCATCCTAGAGTAGCGAAATTAATAGCTTGTCATGTTAATATTCTTTTATCTATAGCGAACAAGATATTTGATGTAGATATTGTGTTTTGATTTGTTTGATTTTTGTATTGGCATTAATGGACGGCATTGTTTGGTAGACATGATAGAAACAATTATTGTTAATAAATAGCGATAATTATTATGCTAACTTTTATCCGTGTTTTGCTTTATTAATAAATGCCTCAATTACATGGGCATTGAGATAATTAAACTTAAACTCGAAACTTTTTATGGCAACACCTAAAACAGTATGAAAAAAACTTTTGCGAAAGACATGACAACTGTCATTAAATTTTAATTGCATTTCAATCAATGTATACTTCACTACATATTATAAAATAAAGTCTCCCGCCGCGTCTGTTCGTGAGAAACTCAAAAAGTATTAACGGATTTTCATGCGGTTTTCATCAATAGACAGAGTGATTCTTGAGGAATGTTTAGGTGTATAATTTGTTAGGGTTTGGTACTATCCGTGCGAAGCCGGAGCTAATCACTAGTAAAATTATAATGCTGAAGAGTTTGTTTGTTTGGTTGAACGCGCTAATCTCAGGAACTAATGGTTCGAATTTAAAAAATATTTTAGTGTTGGATAGCCTATTTATCGAGGACAGCGAGGCGGCGCAGTAACCATAAACGTGAGTGAAACCGCGGGCACATCTAGTATATGATAATTGCAAGGATAACGCTATGGTTCAAGTACTTATTTCCATTGCCTTTACGCTTTGTTGTGGGTTCGATCCCGAACAAAAATAGTATGAATTCACAAATATTTGAGTGTTTGTGTTGCTAGAATAATTTTAAAATTGCTTTAACGCAGGAATATTTCTTAGTTGGGTATTTGTAAAAAGGATTTCCAATGGGCTTGCATTAAATTGTATAAAATGATATATGATAATAACAATAATAAAGTATTATTCCATAATTTTTACATTTCAAATGTTAGTAATTTTTGTAGATATTTTTAATATCTACGATTAGTTAAAGTTAGAATAATTAAAATAAACCTATTTAATTAGGGATATGGGCTCCATTTTGGGTATAGGCCAACCCCATCCTTTGCCTTTTTTAACCTTTTGGACGCCATTGTCACATATACGTGACAAACGAAATCTTGCCCTCAACGCCAACGTCACATATGTATGACAAAAAATACGTCGCACCTTAACATAAAAATAAACAATAAAACTAAATAAAACATTACTTTTGTGGTTAAATAAATATCAGTGTCATGAGAAGGGTTTATTAGAAAATTTAAGACAAAAATAAAAACACAGGTAATATTCGATAAAGTTTTGGAATCCCTATATTTATGAAGGTCATTTTACAGAAAAAGTGGCTTGGCGTCGGGGGTACGGCGATGCGTTTATACTCTGGCGTTCAAAAGGTTAAAAAGAAAATAATTTATCTGTTAAAATTAGTTTGGAAAATTAAATATTACGATACATATGCATAAATCGCCAATCTACATATAAATAACTCTCCTATGGATTATTAAAATGGTATCAAAATAAATTGTGTCACTTATCTTCGCGTAATATAAGACCTAGTTATTCTCGTGGGTTTGGGAAGCTGTAATAATAGAATTTAATAGGATGATGGGCCGTACTTAGCTTTAGTTTTCTAATAATAGTACATTGCTGATGTTACTAATTCTATGTGTGAAATTTGATCCTCCTTATGACTAGGATTGTCCGGTATATGGTAATGAGGTGATGTAAACATATTCTAGGTATAGGTACCATACATGGCAAACCAAGTATCTTTACCATTTGTGATGTTCTTAGAATAACTTAGCTTAATAATTACTAATGTTTTGTTACGCATATTTGTCACTAGATTATGCCCATAGCTCCGTTTGCGTATCTTATCTTATCTTATGTGGGGGCCAGTCAGTGCAGACCGGCGACACTTGGACCCAGTGGGATCTTTTGTGTCGACATTCTCCCAATAACGACTGCCATAGATGTTCATGGCAGCCGGGACTAACGGCTTAACGTGCTTTCCGAGGCACGGAGCAGGCGATAATTGTCAATCAATTCGCACATAATTTCGAAAAATCATATAACTTCCGAAAGTCAGAGGTGCGCGACATGGGTTTGAACCCGAGACCCTCTGCTTTGCAGTCTGTTGGTCTCCCCACTGAGCTATCGCTGCTCTTCTTCGTTTGCGTAAATATAGGATTTTTCCTGGATAAAAGGTACCTACCCTATGTCCTTTTCTGTGTCCCCAAAATCGTGTATGCAAAATTTCATGATGATTGGTCGATAAATATTATACGCATTTATAATATTAGTTAGGATTAAGCAATTTATTTATCTTATGATAACAGAAATTGAAATACAAACGTATTTCAGAAAATTATCACCATACTATATTCTGTCCACTTCTTCGGCAGCGTCAATTCCAGGATTAGGGCTACCGGGTTAAAGGAATCCTATGTGCTAAGAACATGACCTATCTCTGTGACGAATTTCATTCCAAGTCGTTTAGCGATTTATGAGTGAATAAATAACAAATATCCAAACATCATAATTAATTTTCACATTTATACATATTATGTTTATACATATTATGTTGCTACATATTATGTTGCTACATATTATGTTTCAACGTATTTCTGAAATATACTTTCTCTTGTTACAGATAACATCAAAAAAACCTGCAAGAAAACTTTCCAAAATCTTCCTGAAGACTGTTATTTTTTTTTAGATATATAATTATTTTCACTTAGTAATAAAGACAGTTGGAGTCGGTGATACGCGAAGGATGCCAACCAACGGAGAGAGAGAATCAAAAGACGGAACTAGCAATTTATTTATTATTAATTAGTGTAATCCATTATAACAGTTATTATTTCTAGTTTAAAAACTATATACTCCCATACGCAATATGAATTTATGTTGACAAAACAACACATCTGCTTTCAAACTATTTATCACTTATTTAATCGTTTTGTTATTTAATCATGATAGCAAATATATAGAGTTTGAAGCATTTGATTAGCTATGGACAATATGGCTTCCAATGTGTCTTTGAGAAGTAACAAACAGAGGAAAGACAATTTGATAACGAGGAAGCAGGACAAGTCCCCGGAGAAGACTATCAGAGGGACGAGGGGGGCGTACAGAGGTATTCCGTCCACGTCGAAGAGGGCGGAGGAAGATGAGACGGGCTCCACGGAAAGACTGGATAGACCAAAGAAATTCATATCACAGAACAAAAGCAATTATGGGCTGGGGAAGAGGCCTGACTTCTCGTTAAAGAACAGGAATGTGCATTTAGCTTCGTCTCGGTATGGCCAGGTGAGTTCTTTATCTTTTTTGTAGATGTGAGAATTACGCTGTGGTTTAGGTGACGTATGGGTACTGTCGTGTGTGTTGAGTGCTGTGAGTTCGATTCTTACATGGGACAATTATTTGTGTGATGGATAAATTATTGTACCGAATCTACGTGTACCTACTTTGTGAAGCGCGACAAAAGGCTTACGACGGCATACGGGAGTAGTCTTAAAAAATAGATGTACTAATGAATTAGTGGTTAAAGTGGTCGCTTGGCCACTGATGCGCCAAGTATTGTGAGTTTGATTCTCACAGGGGCCAAAAAAAGTGTGTGATCAGCAAATAGTTGTTTCGAATTCAGGCGTTCTTAGTTGAACTGTTTGTTGGAATATTTTAATCTTGCAGTTTATCTTACTATCTCTTTTTAAATACTATGTGCTTAAGGTTAAAGAAGCAATATCGATACGCTATCTTAAAATCAATATGAATTTTATTTAATTGACTAATCCATCGTTATCCTTAAATTTCATTTGCTTGTCGAGATCCTCTGAGCCTACCAAATCGCACTAAAGGCATTGCTAGATTATATATAGTAAATTATATACTTTAAAAACATTAGACAGGGGTATAACATACTTATATTTGTCACAAGCATATTGTCAGACTTCGTACTGATACCAAAAATTTCGGGCGTTGAACTTAAGATCTCATGATCGACTGATCACTGTCTGCGACTGCAGACATAACCGCAACTGATGCACAGGACTATCGAGGCAATCCTAACTATCCTAACTTCCTAATCCTAATCCTAACTAATATTATAAAAGCGAAAATGAGTTTGTTTGTTAGTTACCTTTTCACGCCTAAACCACTAAACCGATCATTCTGAAATATTGCATATACGTTGTCAGGTGTACGGAAACGGACATAGGCTACTTCTCATCCCGAAAAAAAATTACTGTTCCTGAGGAAAACAACAATAACGTTCTTATGATAATAGACGGCGCCACGTGTCTTTCGAATCATGATTGAATTATATTATTACAAGCAGAGTACAACCCGAATTGATTGTCAAATTCTAAATTAACGCGAGCGAAGCCGCGGGCAAAAGCTAGTGAATAAATAAGTCAATCTGAATTCTTAATACGTTTACAAAACACTACAATTGTCGTTGAGGAAGCTGTCTATCGGCTATAGAAGAGCATAATAGCTATCTGCGGATATGTATATCATGTAACAAAAAGTCTTTGTCATGTTTCGAGATCGCATATTGAATGCAGCGAATGGACATGGAATATTTTAGTGGATAGATTTGTGAGCTCATTTATTATTACTAGTAGTCTTCAAGAAATTCCAGCTAAGTTCGAAGGTTTTCTAGCTATGCTAGAATGTTTGTTGCCATTTAAAGAGACCTGTGTTTTGTCTAACTGTCTTTAAAGTTACTACTTACGGGTTTTTCATAATTTTAATCTACAATCAGATGGAATTGAAAACAAAAAATGGGTTCGATTCTCGGGTCGAGGAAAGTGTTAGTTTTCTGCTAGGAAATTTGGAGTAGCAGCATGGGGTCTGGTCATGAGCTCGATAGACTTCAATAGTGTATACGTGGGACTAAGAAACAAAGCGAAATGTATAGTACAGGTCTGCCTATCCCTTTGGAGGCACAGACCCTATATTAATCTTTGGAATGTTCTAAGTATCATACAAAAAAAAAATACAAAAAAACGGGGTAGTCAAGAAAATCTTTGGTATTTTTTCGCGACCAATCACAACGAGTTTTCTTGACTCCCCCGTAGGGGTCAGGACGCGCAACGAACTCAACGTCCGTGACTCCACCGTAGGAGTAATATACGTTTGAGAGGTTAATATACACTATATTAGTACTGTCTATATTAGTGTGTCAGGATCGTAGCAAATGGAAATCCATAGTCTCTGCCTACCGCTCTGGGAAACAGGCGTGAATTTATGTATGTATGTAGTACTGTCTATCACCTTCAGTATAGGCGTTGTGTTATATAATGACTCCATCAATGTCATATGACAATACAATTTTAACGAAGCACAGCGTAGGTGGACCTTTGTCAGGTCAATTGAGCTGGGTCACCGGTCTCGGCTCAGATTTGATCAGTTAACCAGGAGATACGGACCTCTTATCAGTCGAGGTCTACGTTTTAGTGTCAGTGTTGTGAAATTTTTATTTAGATCTTTGTATATCATTCTTTTGTACGTGTGTATGTCATTAAACTTTTCCGAAATGGCTGGACCGATAGTGATGAATCTTTTTGTTTTGTTTTATTTGATTTGATTTATTTGGATCCGATAGGTGCGATCGGTTCGTTCGAGCAAAATAATGTCTTTCAGGTCTGCCAGTTATTATATAGAATATAAACTCGAAAAGAGAAATGTTTCGTAGCGATTTGAAAGGAATATGGTGTATATTGTGGGTTCGTTTATGTATTATCCTGCCTTAATTTGAGTTTGTCTGTATATTCGTTAGAAATGGTATTCATTACCAGTGGTATATTACATGGATCATATTGTGCTACGTATCTTTGGTTTTATTGAACGTGGCTTAAATTGGAAGTTGCAATCTGAACTACTAAACTGTGATAACCGCATTAAAATTCGTGTCGTAGTTTTTGAGTGTTGCCGAAACAAATAGACAGACGTACGGATAGCCAGAGACAAAATATAAAGGATATAGTTTTGACTTGAGATTCTTCTAAATATTGCCTCAGAAATTCTTCTGTTTACGGTTAGACAGAGTTTCATTAAAGTTTCATATCATTTATTTATGATAATAATTTAGTAGTATCAGAGTTCTTCTCAATGTTTCACTACGCTTAATAAAAGTTGAAAGAATAATTGTTATGCAGATTTTTTAGATTGTCTTTATTTTATTGTTATTTATATCTGACCTAGAGTTGAGAGTTTTTAAACGAGTCACAAGCTAGTTTTTAAGATAGCACTTTTTGCTTCTTCAGTAATGGCGCTAATGTTTTTGTATTGAAAATATGTGGTGTCGTGGGACACCAGGTAGGAACGAAGTTCCTTCGGCTAATGTAGAATCGACACAAATTGCAAAAAAAATCGTGCTCAATTTTATGTAGGTTTTCTTGATTTTTCTCTAAAATTTTGCTGATTAGTTTTTATTTAAGTACAAGAAAGTATTTAGGAAATTCAGTATTTTAGGAAATAATAAATTACTTAAAATAAAAAACCATCGTAATTCAAATTATCAACTAAAATAACAAAATATGTCTCTTTATTTTTGTTTGACAACATAAAATTACATAGATTCATGAGTATATACTATGCATTGGCGGGGTGGAGTGGTAATAGAAAGAGAATGGATGAGAGAACGAAAAGAAAGAGGGAGAAAGAGAAAGGTATTATACACTACTCGCTTCTGTATGCGACTGTCGCGCCTGCGCACGTCTCATTTAACGGTTTTATTCCACGCACTTTTTTCCACGGATTTTTTCTTACGGTTTTACTATCACATTTTTTTCAGTTCGGTCGCGCAGCAAAATCCCTATCCCCTCCAAGCCTGCCGTAAGGAACTTCGTTCCAATAATATAATAAACTTCTTGGACACTATGAGTTCTAATTCAATACTTATCTTGTTATTGATTGTGTAATATCGGTAAATTTATTTAGTGTTCTTTTCAATCGTCTGTCGTCTATGTAAACTTAGTTTGCAAGTACATAGATTTGTGTTTACTCTTTATGTTTGCTAATTGTCCGTTGTTTGTAGTAATTCAATAAAATTGTGTTTAGTGCTTCAAAACCATGACCTAACTTTGAGTGTTGGATAACTTTTCGAGTGTTGAGTGTGTGTAGTTATAATATTACATCATGGGGAAGAGCTTTACGACGCTATGCGATATGTGTCAGGTAAATATTTATTAATTTACTAGCTGACCCGACAGTCTTTGTCCCAAATCTATACCAAATTACATTTCGTGTTATTAAATTCAATATCAAAATGTCTGTCATTTTTTTTGTCATATAAAGTTCCATTTAAGTTATCGATATTTCCCGCGGATATTTCGCAAATTTTCCTTCATACAAACGCGTAAACTTTGTCCTGACAATTAGAAAAAACAGCTAAATCGGTCAAGCCGTTCTTAAGTGATTCTCCGTCATACATGGGGCAATTGATTTTTATTTATATAGATTATGAACTAGTTTCTACACTCGACTTCGTCCGTGTGAATCCTAAAGTATTGTATGCTAGGATTTAAAATATCCTATGTTTTAATTCAAGAATTGGTCATTCTGTGTGCCAAGTTTCTTACAAATCTGTTTTCATACAAACATTCAAATCTGCATATAAACAAACTTTTAAGTTTATCATATTAGTCGGATTCATTAATAATAATTAAATATACACTGTAGAACCAGATCTGCAGTGTATAGACGTTAAAGCTAGGGTTTGCCCGTAGTTTCGCTCGCGTTAATCTACATTTTGTCAATAAATTTCTAACCATCAATAATAGTACCTTTTTCTGGATGAAAGGTACCTTATGTCTTTTGTCTGTATCTCTGCAACGTGTATGCGATTTCATGATAATCCGTCAAGTAGTTAAGGCGTGAATGCATTTCGAGCAGCGATTTAGGATTTCTTTTAGGAAATTATTAATAGCATCATAGAAGTCGTAAATTGAGACTTTAGACTCGATTTATCTTGTAGTACGATTTTTAAAAGGCTAATTAAAATAATGTACTCCACGCCGAATTTCGTGCACGGCCAAACTTAATGGTGACTGGCCATCTGCGCAATATATAGTGCAAATGTGTGCGTAAATGCGCAGTGCACCCACTGTTCCTTAACTCTCATGATATGACTCGACAGCAAACCGACACGACACGAGAGGCGCAGGACTAACGGTTGTACGTGCTTTCCCAGGCGGGTGTGAACACCGCCAACTCCTTAACTCAAGGGCTGCTAATGACATTTCTTAGCAGGAAAACCCAATAAGTTAATAACTTTCTTGGCTCTTTTTATTAATGTCTGAGTCTTCTTCATAGATTAATGAAAATACTATGTGGGTCTGTGTGTCTGTCTGTTAGTGACAGGCATAACTCCGGAACCACTGGACCGATTGACTTGTAACTTCGTGTGCAGACACCTTGGAGTCATACGTTGAGTTTGACTATGGGCCCTGTGGATCAAAAGACCCCCGAGATATAGGGGTCACATAGTCACATGAAGACGAAGAGGTTGAATCCTGGGTTTTTACATCCATCTTGTTATGTGTCATCCAAAAGCAGCTGGCGAAATAAGGTGTAACATAATACTCCTGATAGCAATAATTGAAATAGTCTTTAGTAAATAAGGAGTATAGTTTCAAAACCCGCCGAAACGATATCAGAACAAAAATAATGTCCCGATTGAATATGAAGCTCCTGCTTCTATCGCATAGCACTGATAGTTTTCAACAAAACCCACTCAAATTCTATTAAATCAGCTCACAAAAGCAGCAGTTTGTTGCAAACACCGCTAAAATAGTCCATTTAGATTATGTCTTAAATGGTTTTTTGAGATTTACCATTATATTGTGAAAAGTATTTTAGAGGATTTTGAAACTAACCTAGTCAAATATGCCGTTCCACACAAAAATAACTAAATATTGATACTAAACAATAAAGTGTGACTAAATAAAATTTGCATGAATTAGATCATTACCTACTTACTATGCACAATCAATTGCAGTGAATTTGGGAATGATCGATGATCATGTGATAATGATTGCTACAAACAAGTTGTCAATAAGGATATGGTTATTGGGACAATAATTATTGCTGTGGGTCACAAATACTTATGATCTCACGAATATCGATTTTTTGATCATAATAAGGCCGAAATACTGATGAGAAGAGCGGAAAATGCATAGTTGCTGAACGGTTATACGCTTTAACATTTGCTGTCATTGCATTTTGACTCTTGTATACTGAGAACACGGACTGCATAGGAACTGCACATAAACGCGGGTGAAACCGCGGGAACATCCTATAATATTATAAATGTAAAAATTTGTGAGGATAGATGGCTGTTTGTTACTCTTTCACGCAAAAACTAATGAACGAATTTTGATAAATCTTTACAGTATTATGGTTTATACCTCAGAATAACATTATATATCTTAACATAAATTTACATTACCGCGAGCGAAGCCGCAGGCAAAATCTAA
Source organism: Catocala sponsa (assembly GCA_963564715.1). NCBI lineage: Eukaryota > Metazoa > Arthropoda > Insecta > Lepidoptera > Erebidae > Catocala > Catocala sponsa. Next base: position 15,218,595 of record OY751352.1, read on the forward strand.
TAGTATAAATGCGAATCTAAGTTTGTATGTTTGTAACGCTTTTACACCTTAACTATTCGACCGATCATCATGAAATGTCGCATATACACGCTTTAAGGGGAACGGAAAAGGACATAAGGTATCTTTCATCCAGAAAAGTAGGTATTGTTACTAACGTAACCTACTTTTACGCAAGCGAAACCGCGAGCAAAATCTAGTTTTCTTCTCCCTAGGCTTTTATTTTTCCCAAGTCACTCGGGGTCGGCTTTTTAGTCTAACCGGATTTGACTGGATATCAGTTTTTACACGGAGCGACTGCCGTCTGACCACCGCAACCCGAAGGTTAACGATACCCTAAAGGTAGACCAGTGTCAGGGTATTAGAGGGCACTGAATTCCCAATAACGACTGCCATATATGTTCATGGCAGCCGGGACCGACGGCTTAACGTGCTCTCCGAGGCACGGAGCAGGCGATAATAAAATAATAATGATAAAAAAATTGTCAATCAATAATTCAATACGCACATAACTTCGAAAAGTCACTTCTTCCGAAAGTCAGAGGTGCGCGACGTGGGTTCAAACCCGAGAGTGGGGAGACCAACAGACTGAGCTATCGCATTGAATAAAAATAAGTTTGGATATAATTTCTGTCACGTTTCTATAAGCGCGAGTTAGTACAAGACCCGCTACACGCTCCTCTATTCTGAATGTTTGCCTTAAACGTATTCGACGTCGATCCAATACAAATTTATTTACGATAGCTAAACATTTGCAGTTTGCACACTTTGCTTGCTTTTCCTTCTCTGTTTACCGATAGGTGTTTGATAGATTTTGATATGCGCAAATTACATTTGATGATGTGATGGCTGGTATCTTTAGTGTTTTCAACTGCTGATCGTGCGGTCAATGGTCGAGTGCTGATATTGGAACTTGCTCCCAGGTATTACTTGGAGGTTTAGGTTTTCCTGTCTGATGCATATCTGTATGTCCTGATTTTCATGAATAGATAAAAGGTTACGCGTGCCTGTTTCTTGGAAGGACAGGTAGAGACTACAGTTTATCACTGGCAACCATGATCGCATATCATTATAGTAGGTAATCGTAATACATATTGACTTTAGTTCAGCACTTCTCTGATCGGGTCAAAGAAATTTCGTGAATGTCTTCTCATATTCAGGTTTTTGTCTATATCTCCTGATCTATACGATGTTTAGACCAGTGAGACTACCAACTATACGTAAAAAACAAATCAACAGTCTTTTGATATAGAAAGTTAAAATGTAGTAAATTATTTTATATACCTACCCTTGAAGTTGATATTTTTGCGAGTGAATGGATAGTATTATTATTAGAATGTATGAGGTACTGTGAGCAAAATGCATGAATGCTAAACTTTAAATTGATATATTATATTATTAAATAGTGTATATAGTGGATATAGTGACAAGAATAGAAAAGGGTGGGTGGGTATGTTAAGCTGGTTTGGACATGTAGAAAGAATGGACGAGGAAAGACTGACCAAGAAAGTTTATAAGGCTAGTGTGAATGGAACAGTCGCAAGAGGAAAACCTAGGCGAACGTTTCTCGGTCAATTCGGAGGCGTTCTGGACAGAGGCCAGGTTAAGAGCTCTTTAAACCGATGCGACGGGCGTGTATGAAGAATGTGATGAAAGTGAATGAAGCCAGAGAAGTGTGTCAGGATCGTAGCAAATGGAAATCCGTAGTCTCTGCCTACCCCTCTGGGAAACAGGCGTGAATCTATGTATGTATGTAAATAGTGTAATTGGCTCAAGTCGTTCTATTTGATGTAAATAAATAAATACCCTTTACTTTGCAGTCGTTTGGCACTGTGACCTCATTACAACGAGGAAATTGGCGCGGAGGCTTGATTGCGAAGGTTGTAGGTTCAAATTCCGGCCACAGGTTAATCGATTTGGGTGTTGACCCTGGTTTGTAGTACTGGTTAGTCTGTGCAATCTTCCTAGGTTTATTATTTGGCTAGGTCAGCCAAAAACTGGGTCGGTTTCTAGCCGAACTTTTAGGTCACTTCAAACTTTTAAATTACTTTTGTTTAGCTGTCTCGTTCTTTGCCTTATGGACAATCGTTCTTCTATAGGTAATATACCTCGTATCAATACCGTCAGTCGAAGCTTGAGCCATGTATCCAAGAGTCATGACGATGCAGTGGCCGTAAGGTTTATGCCAGGATCCATGCGTTACTTGAATTTAATTTAAACTTCATTAGTATTACTTTATGTGTCGTCATCTCTACTTGGACATATGTAGATATGCATTTACTTCGGAAGGAAGGAAAAACACATATCTACAATAATAGCTGCCATATCCGTTTCTGACCACAATGGACAGAAAAAATGCGCATTGAATTACATATTGTGAGCTCTTAGTACTAGTAATATGTGTAAAACGTCACATGACGTCACGTCTGCCTGTAGGATTAGGTTTATTACACCTACACTTGTTAGTCAACCTATGGCCATGAGGATTTTGACCTGATGGATCGTGTCACGAGGTCAGCATTGTCGATCCTTAGATGGCTAATTGTTTGATACAATAAGTCACCTCCTCTTTTTTATATTTCTATGGTCACCTCATTCCGTATTTTGAGAGAGAGCATGTTTATAGAACGGCAGTAGCTCTGGAAAACTGATATTCCGTCGAACTCAATTACCCTGAGAGCTTGCAATATGCTGAGAGTATTGTCAGGCTGGCATGGCATGGTTAAAACGGTTAAAGTACAATATTAATCTTAAATTTTTATACGATGAAACGAGTCTTCTTGATAGCGGTTACCGAGGGTTGTAGATGCAACACTAGTGTCCACGCAAAACACTTACGTTTTGCTAATCCTTAGAAAAGTTATCTCTACGAAGTGAAGGTACTTCACAAGCCGAGCTGCTCTAGTTTGAACGATATCTAAAGTTTGTAAGCATGGATCCCGCCTTACCTCAGCTATCTTTGTGTCGTCATAGGTAGTGGCGCGCTGAACAATGGAACCGATGCGCTCATTTGAGAATGACTTATACTATTGCAGATAACATTTTTAAGAATTGCGCTATGATACATGCACACTGCGTTAATCCCAGTATTACCAACACTCGAGATATCAGATTAACTCAGAATAAAGTTAGTAAACTACAGCTTATGATCAGTTCTTGAAACGTCAGTCTTCAATAAAAAATACTATATTTTAGTCATAATATGTTAGTGAATAAAGGAGAACATGTTTACGTTACACATTATAATCTAGATATGAGTCAATATATCGTGTGAATTTTGTCGTAAAATGATAAATCACTGATAATAATTTTTATAATATGTTCAATCTGTTTCGCAAACAATGTATGTTTCGGCGTAGTATGGTTTTATTAGGTAACGTCATTTGATGGATTCTGGCCCTCTTCAGATATAAGGCGCCAGATATTTCATGGTTGTAGAAAACCTTTTTATGGCGTGAGCTATCATAGTTCCAGTAGTTTATGATTACTTACAATAACAGGGGTAGCACGTATCACTCACTGGTTACTCACTGATTATATGTGGAAATCCTTTTGACTAGCTAGCCCTGAAACCTACAGCAGATCAAAGACAATACAAGGTGGTTTAGCATGTTTTGTAGGGAACTTTCCTACTACACATGGTCTAGTTTACGAGAATCCAAGCATTGTAGCACGTATTCCGCGATGCCGTACCTACGTTTATATTTTTTTTCAGACCGTTGGCAACGTCTTTGTAGAAGGTTAGAAATCTTCAGCTACCATAGCCAAAGGTTCATCATATATGCCTTAGGCTCATTTAACACCTTATTGGTGTATTCTTCTTTGACATTTATTATTTACTAGATTTTGCCCGCGGCTTCGCTCGCGTGTCGGTTATGTTAGATTAGTAACAGTACATTTTCTGGATGAAAAGTACCCTATGTCGTTTTCTGTTCTCCTGACAACGTGTATGCGAAATCTAAGACGGTACGCTTTCAGCGATCATTTCTCCCACGTACGTGCGAGCTCTGGAATGAACTGCCAGCCTCGGTGTTTCCCGAGCGCTATGATATGTCCTTCTTCAAACGAGGTTTAAAGAGAGTTCTTCTTTCACGGTAGGCAGCGGCTTTGCTGTGTCCTGATATTGCTGAAGTCCATGAGCAGCGGTTACCACTTTCCATCAGGTGGGCCACTTGCTCGTCCGCCACCAAAGGCTATAAAAAAAAAATTCATTGTGATCGGTCGAGTAGTTAAGGAGTGAAAAGGTAACAAACAAAAAAACTTTCACATTTATAACATCAGTTAGTAATAAGTATAAACGATCCCTGCGATACAGTTATTCCTATAAATAACAAAGAAGTTGAAGAAGACTTCTTCAACCAGTTAAATTTTTTCGTCTTACGAAGTCAGATATAAAAACTCGGTTCTTGATATTCAAGTGGGATAGATATCTTTAAATTTAACTTTTCCGGATCTTCCTTACATTACATTAGCGCCGGACGTCGTGGGTATGTGTATTTACTCATTGCCGTTGATTATATGGTTCTATAAACATCGCATAAACAAACTACCCTCCGTTATATAACTTTTTCGTCATCGGGCCGCGTCCGATCGAAAATATCTCTCGCAAAAACTGCACTGGCGTCTGTCTTTAAAACAATAAACGCGTTTGTAATAACATTAGAATACGTGAACAAATAGATCAATGGTACGACAACAGACGCTTTGACGCAAAAACTGGAGTTTTCTTAGAACATTCATTTTGAGTAATAGGTGTTTTTGTGAGGTGTCTTGGAACTAGCCATTTTTATTAAGAATCGGTTTAGGCGTTACTTAGAGGAAGTTTATTGTAAAATTGGGCAGAGAGGAACTTACTACGCATTCTCAAAATGCCTTATTTCAAATATTATCATAGAAAAGGTTGTCCATACTGAACGGCAAAACCCAAAAAACAATACTGCAATAGGCGAGGGAATAGCACAGACATGAGATCCGAACGATATTCAACTTGTAGTATTTAGCTTTAATACAGTCTAGTTGCTTGAAAGTGCTCGTAAATTTATTGAGATTTTAGAGTTATGTCCAACGAGTGATCAAAAATACAGAAGCATTGTTCTTCCAATTTGGCGAAAAAGATAATTAATATAATAATTAATGAAATTGTCAATAATTTATTATTTTAATTATTGTACCCGTACTAGGCCAGCGTGGTGGACTATGGCCTAACCCTTCTCATAGTGAGAAGAGGCCCGTGCCCAGCAGTGGGACAGTTTAATACAGGGCTGATATTATTATATATATATATATATATATATATATATATATATATATATATATATATATATATATATATATATATATATTTTATATTATATTAGTAATTGTAAGCTAGCAATCAATCATTGTTCACTGTGACGTATACTTACTAAGGACGGTGTAATGTTTTTCTACTGTTAGGCAATTTTCAGTTGCAGCATAAATGCGAATGTGAGTTTGTTTGTTACGCTTTCACGCCTTAACTTCTATACCGGTTATCATGAAATTTCGATTACTTGTGGACAGGTTTACACGAAAGGACATTGAGTACTTTTCGTCCAGAAATTGAGCGAAGCCGTGGGCAAAAGCTAATGTTTTTTTAAATGGCTTGCACTCTAGGTGTGCTGGCGAAATTTGGGTGCATAAAACACTTTTGCCTTTCCCTTCGAAATATACAAAGGTGTATACATGTCTAGGTCAAAATATACCAAATCAATACTTTCAGTTCCTTAGGATAGGAGTATAAATCAATCACTTTATTGACACGTGGAACCTCTATGCTTACCTCACCAAGGTACAGGCGTGAGTGTCCGCATGTATTGACTAATAGGTAATTAGTTGATCTGACTGCAATCAGGTAGGCTTGCTGTCGCAGTAGATATGCGTCAATGCTAACAGGTCATCAATATGGAAAGAATTTTGAGTAATTTATTGTTAATGGTTTTCGTATTTTTCCTAGGTTCTTAGAAATGGGATTATATAAACAATTAGTCAGATACCTATTTGAAAGTTAATGCGCGTGTTATGGTTCGCGCACTTGTGTTTGCGCATACAATATAATATTTTTGCGCTGTTGGCCAATCTTAACCACTTAAATTTATTTTATCTATTTTGTACCCGTTCGTTTATTTCACGTTTTTGTACCTTTATTTATTTATTTTACTAATTTAGGAATTTATGTCTATTTATTTTTGTGAAGAACTTTTACTTATTTATTTTAATTATTTATTAGGTACATAATTTAGAAGGATACTTACGAACTTGCGACTATTTCAAACTTAATATAAATGCAGCGAAATTGGTATCTTCTTTTTGTCTAAAAATAGATTTAAAATAGCATTATTCGTGACCTGGTCGTAAATTCTTGTTACTGATAAGTAGTACTCTTATTATATTAAACTCATAATGTAACTTAGTGAACTTTAGTCTTAGAAATCTCATATTCGATTGTCGTGGAATTCTGTAATTAATTGGCTTAGAGTTAGTCTTAAGAAAATTTGTAATGTATATTTGTAAAAAAGCTGTAGTTTCCTTAAATAAATAAAAGGATAGTTCTAATTCTCCTACTTGGATTCCAAGATCCAATGATCTCCTGTGTTTACGCATTGGCGTTTCTAAGTTTGCTTTGCAAGAGAGTTCATAAACAAACACTGGTGGTGGTAGCCTACACACATTCCTAGAATTTTCAAAAATCATAGAATTAATTTACTCAGTTACGTTGGTGACTTCGTAACTTATGACCGTTCGTTCCTTCTTTAAACATAGCCGATGCTACCCAAGATTTAGTGACGACACTCTCAAAATAGGTTCAGTAGTTTCCGGGATTACTTACCACAAACAAACAAACAAAACTTACCTCCTTATAATATTGGTATTTATGATAGCACTAAAAATAATATACTTCTTTATTTTGTCTCTAAAACAATCAGTTATTTTAATTAAATTTATTTTCTACTAGCTTTTGCCCGTGGCTTTGCTCGCGTTAATTTAGAATTTGACAATCAATCCGGGTTGTACTCTGCTTGTAATAATATAATTATTCAATCAATAAGAACGTTATTATTGATTTCCTCGGGAACAGTATTTTTTTTCGGGATGAAAGGTAGCCTATGTCCGTTTCTGTACACCTGTCAGCGTATATGTAAAATTTCAGGATGATCGGTTCAGTGGTTTAGGCGTGAAAAGGTAACAAATAAACAAACAAACAATCTCATTTTCGCTTTTATAATATTAGTTAGGATATTTAGTTTTACATACATATATAGGTTACGCTTACATGCATGTCGTGACACTATAAAAAGTTGTGCAAATAATTTGAGTTGCGCCACAACTATTTAAATGTAAGAAATAATGTATTAATTACTTACTGGTTTTCTAAATAAATAAATGTTCTAATATTAGTATCGAACTGGATGTTTTTAAATATTTTGTATTTTTTACTGCTAAGATGGAATGCAGACATACAAGTAAGCAGTTCCCGTAAGTTCACTGGCAATACTAGAAGAATCATTCATGTGTTACCAACCTATAAAATAAAGAGTTTCGCTGCTAGCTCATAGGAGAAAGATCATACTGGCCTTCTGTGCTGACCCTGTATGTTTCCAGTATTCTTTTTAAAACTACCAATTAGGGATTGTGTTACCAGTCTTTACATTGGTGAGGCTATCGAATTATGTCGCTCGCAAGTCGTATTCCTTAACAAATAAGTTGCTTCCACTATTATAATGCTTACCGCGAAGGAGTGGAACTCACTATCTAAGTTTGAGATTCCCGATAAGTACAATCTGGGTGTCTTCAAGTCGCGAGTGAATAGGTATCTTCTAGGCAAGCGTGCTCCATCGTCGACTGCATCTTCACTTAACATCAGGTGAGATCGCGGTCAAACGCTAGCCTATTACAGAACTATAAAAAAAAATATTTTGTTAAGGTAGCCTAAGTGCTTAAAACTAAAATCTTTCGCTGTACAGGTGTAAAATTACATTCGTCCATCTTATCACTAAACAAGTGAGAAAAGAAAAAAGTGAGAAAGAAAGAAGTTTAAGATTTACGGCAATGAATTGCCGTAAATCTTAGAGTTCAAAAAAGTGGTATCACGTGACCTTGAGGTCAGAGCTCAAAGGTCATAGTCATTTCGGGGTATATCGACTATGCTGAGACGAATGGCGTTGACTGCGAGTCTCTAGCTCTTACAGTTCTTGAGTTGAAAGTTGTATAACAGACAGACGGACAAAGCTGTTGTATAAGAGTTTTTCGAACTCTAAAACAATAATTACCAGGGGACTTCATTTTTTATTTATACATAGTCTCATTCCTGTTTTCGGCGGTGGTAGGCTGTGACAACGGATATTAACTGGCTAGTATGCAAGTGGCACTATATAATGTAAAAAAACACGCTAGCGATGTTTGAGACCCCACAGTAGGTATAGATATCGTTAAAATATGTGTTTATGTTTTTATATGTAAATTTTAACTGAGCATGAGCCCCATAATATATAACATATATAATTATGTATATAATATATAACAGTAAACATTTCTTATATAGGACCACTTTTTTCTTTTACCCAATTTATAATATTCATATATTTAGCACCAATTAATTATTCATGCATAAAATAATAAACGTATCTTATATTTATGTCATAATTATTTTATACAGGCTGATTTGTAGTCTGTGTTATTACACACATTTTCTCATCTAGTAATAGGTACGTAGTAGTAGTAGTCTAGTGCAACTATTGCTAAAGATTACTAATTTCTCCTCTGCGTGGAGCATTCTCCAATATAATTGTTACTTATTAAGAGAAAACACTAAGGGCGAGAGAATTGAAGAATAGGTATTTGTAAAATCTTGCTGTCGCGCAGTGCCATGTATAGTAGATATCATATGAGCGCGATAGAGACAACTGCAGCTTGGACCGAAAATACCTATTAAAAGTACACAAAATCAACGTTTCGTAGTCCCCTGATTCCTTCCTCAAAACTTGAACGATTTAACTACTTTTTCCATTAAAAATTAAACAAAGACTTTGGCCGTGTTCCTATGTTTTCCTTTTTTTATATCATCTAGTCACATTTGTTTTCTGGATGTTTGAACACAGCGGAAAATCTGGTAAATTTTTTAGGCTTTTGAAAGCTCATGTCTCTTTTAATAATTAATTTATGAAAAAAAAAGGAAAACATAGGGAAATGCCAATAGAGCCCATACATTTTCAGAAAAAAAGATTGCTCTATTGGCATTATCCAGGGAAGAAACAGGGGACCACGTTTGTATGGAAAAACGGCCCTTGTGTGTTTCCTCTTAAGCTAACTGAATTAGATTGTTGAAATATACAAGAAAGCGCAACCCCTCTACGAATCCCTGGCCATCAATAATGGTATCACTAGTACGGTGGCGAACTCCGCACGAAAGCTCTGCCTTTAACTTAAACTTTAGACGAACCACAAACAGACGTTTGCTGGTAGCGCAGTATCTTGGAAACCCTACACCCAGTTTTATGTCGAGGAATACCGTGGTAGGTTTAGTCGGTATTACTGGGATATCTTTTGCCGGGTGAGTCCGACATAACTCCTTCGCCCACCCCCGCGGAGTGAAAGGAGTCAATGCATTCCACCACGTAAAAAAAAAATGGTTTAAGCATCCCTGGAAAGACTTCTGCGATTTAAAAATAAAAGACTGATCTGTGCTAAGTCTTTTTAGGTAAAGATTTTCAGACTACGACCTACTGAAGATACTAAAATGTTCAGTAGGTCATAGTTGGAAAATCTTTCACGTATTAAAGCTCAACCTGTATATGGTTCACAGAATTACGTAATGTTTTAATAAAATAAGACTATTTTGGGATCTAATGACGGACGCAAAGGACACTGTTATCTAATCCAACTGGTTTATCCAATATCAATTCTAGATTATATTAATGGTCTAGGTATTATCTGAAAAGCATATCTTCATATACATATGTAATTTAACAGATTTGTTTACGTAAGTTTTCTTCGATGTAATGTTTGTTATTTCGACCGCTAGGTATTGAAGTGACTCTTAAGAAGGCACATATTCTGGTGTTTGGTAAATGGCTGTAAGTTTCTTCCCTTAAGCTTCACTCTAGCGGAGCTTAATAACCAAAGTAACTAAATGTAATTACTGTAAACTCACTTAACTATTCAACTTTTATGTTCAGTAGTGTTATTTTGTGATCAACTGGGTACCTCGACCATAAAGAAAGTCGCAGCCATCATCACCTTGCATAATATTCATAAAATGAACACCATTAAAAGAGGTCAATTTAGCAGAGCTTTTTGCAACACGTGCAACAACATTAGAATGACCAGATATTGCTGTTTCTTTCGGTGGCGGCACAGCAACTCCTTTATTTGGTAACAAGTTATTATTACTCCTCATCCATCTAAAGTCTTTCATCAAGCAGTTGTATGCCTCCTACGTTTCTGATACCTGTAAAAAAAAATAGGGATCGCGTTCTCAGTATCCTTAGTATTAAAGCTTATAAAGTTTTATATCACGACTGTCATAGCGCGTCATATTTTACTAGTATTGACCAGTTTTTATAGACATTTATATCTCGGAGTTACTTTAAAATAGCATTATAATCCATTTGGTAGTTGCCATAGTTGGTTGCATGCGGAAAACACAGAACGTAGAAAAATCTGTAAGTCTTTGAATACCATAATTGAAGTGAAACTTCTTTATCGACGTATGGGAGAAATTTTGTAGCAGTGTAAAAAAAATCGTCACGTTTTTCGGTTACACGCCATGTTGCTTTTTTTATCAAAGTTTAGTATAGTGACGTAAAGAATATAATGTAATATATTTATAATAATAACAACAATATATTAGTTTTGAAGTTTGGTTTGAAATAAGAATAACAATATATTAATTTGAAAGTGATAAAATAAAAAGACTTATTCAAATTTAAGTGAATTTACAAGAAAAGTGAGAGTGATTATATATTTCATTTTATAAATTCAACACGTATGAGCATAATTTTAATATTTATTTGAGGTTAACCTCACTTTTTGATTGTAAGTATCAGTGAATGTATATAAATCTGTTAAAATTAGCAAGTATTAATAAATATGACTGTAAATCTAGTGAACATTATTAATTCTAAAAACAATAAAAAATATAAATTAAATAATAATTTAAAAATAAAACAAAACACGATTAGAAAATAAAAATATGTATACGTACATCTTTTTTAATTATTCGTTTTTAATGATTTATTAATTCATTTTTAATTTTATAAAATCGTTGCATTTCTACAAGATTAACTGTCATCATCATCATATAATTGTTTTACTTTGAAAAGATAATTCCAATTATTTATTCATAACTTGTGTAATTGATTAAGTCATTAAATATCTGCTTTGAATTATTTTTATTAAGTTATGAAATAAATATTAATATTAAAGTTAGTTAAATAATTTTTGTTAACTAATTAACTAATTAATGTCGTAAAGAAGTTTCACTTCTTACCTGTGTACTCTGGTACACACACACATTTTTTTTAATGACACTTTATTTCAAGTTGCAAGCACAACGAAGTTGAGTTTTCGTTTTAATTTTTGATTTTTAATTGGTTATATTTTACGTGCGCGTGCGTAGCTGCGCATACGCAAGTGCGTGCGTGTTTATGTTCATGTAAGCGTGGTTATCAAATTTACTGTGTCAGCGGTTGATGTATTGATAAAGTGCATATTTGGAGCTATATTCAATTTGAAGTGTTGCATAATATTTTATTAATGAGAACGACCTCTATATAAAACAACAAGTCATATTTAGTCCCCCATCTGTGTTATCTTTCAGGCATATTATATCCTTAGACATTAAAACATACATACATTTAAAGTGACAATCTATACTAATATTATAAAGCTGAAGAGTTTGTTTGTTTGTTTGTTTACTTGAACGCGCTAATCTCAGGAACTACTGGCCCGATTTGAAAAATTCTTTCAGTGTTAGATAGCCCATTTATCGAGGAAGGCTATAGGCTATATATCATCACGCTAAGATCAATAGGAGCGGAGCACCAATGAAGAATGTTTCAAAATCGGAGAGTATTTTTTCCTTTTGAGAGCTTCCGCTGCGTGCGCTGCGTAAACAGTTAAAATTTCGCAAAAATCATGTATGACAGAATTGTTCCCCTTTAAAAGTTCTAAAAAAAAGTCCGCGACAGCATATGTCTATCTTTTAAGGTTGGCTCACTATAACCATTTTTATGCTAACGAAATTAGTTCTAAAATAATGCATTATTTGCGAAGGTGTTTTTATAAACATGATATTAATCCTTATCCAAATAAATACGTTATTCATCACAAGTATTTAATTTAAAACAAAATTGCCCTTTACATCATTCGATTTCAATGAATATCTTAGGAGATATAGCAGTTTTAAAATAACATCGCAGCAAAATAATTACCCATTACAGACATACTACAAACGATGTTTCTCCTGGTTTATTCTGCGTGATTACTACTGGTTCGATTTGAAAAATTCTTTTAGTGTTGGATAGCCTATTTATCGAGGAAGGCTATAGGCTATATAACATCACGCTACGACCCACGGGGGCGGCGCAGTAACGATAAACGCGGGTGAAACCGCGGGAACATCTAGTGTTATTAATATTAAAACAACACAGCTATTACTATGAGACGCCATATTTAGTATTAATTTGGCAAATTATTGGAGTACATGAATACTGGACTCGATTTAATTACACTTACTAATTATTTTAAATACATGTTTTTCTAGTATTTTAAAAGCTCATTGAATGTCTGTAATGATTATTATTTTAATTTTAGGCGGCTTACATGCATAACCGGTATTCACTGTATTGCAGTATACAAAAATAAAATAAACATAATTAGAATAAGTACCTTAAAATTAGAAACTAAATAAGTTTAAATTATTATATATTTAGAAAATCTTGTTCAGTTATGTCGATCGCTCATCTAGAACAATTATGTTCATGGTTATGGTAAATTAAAAATAATGGTTTATACATATTATTATGTTACCTTGTCATTAAATAAATAAATAAATGTACTTGTATAATATATAAAGTAAATTAAACACAAAACCAAAATTGCGTGAAATTAATTAGACCTACTTCAACTAAGTACATACCTCTCTTAGCGTGGACGTGAAATTCATGATGATTGGCCGAATAGTTAAGGCGTGAAAGCGTAACAAACAAACAAACTCAAATTCGTATTTATAATATTAGTTTGGATTACTCGCTCTTACGGGAAAATCATAAACATTCCTGGGTTTCTCTTATGGTATTATTTCTGGGTTATTATGTGACTCTTGAGTGTCATGACATTAGAGTGCGCTTACGCTAAAGTGTGACCATGAGGTGCCAGGTTTGATCCCTGGTTTAGGCAAAATATTAGAAAATTCTTATTGGCAGCACGAAGTCTGGCAATGTGCCCTGGATATAGGGCCTGTAGCTATTTCGCTAGCTATGCGTGGCACCTATCCACATAGCTAGAGAAATGTTGGTCTGATACACCTGTTTTGTACCCCTTCGACGTTGCTTAGGTGTGAATTTATATTGTGCCAGTAGGTGAAATACTTACATAATATTGTTTAACGTGTATGCGTATGTTACACTTTGAAATTAAATTACGTTACAGGGACTTTATCGACGCTTATTTTTAAAACTTTTAAGAAACATAGTTAAAGATTTTTGGAATAAACATATTTAATTTCAATATGAAATATTAAATCGTTTTTACATGTTTGCTTCATTAATTATAGAATATTTTTTAAATACTATTGTCATAACAATGGTGAAATGTTTACATGAAAATTAAAATGTGAAATAAGGTATATGTATTACTCTTATAGCCTACACATATAATGCATCTAAAGCGCGATAAAATCTATGAAATTCTTTTATTGGTATATTTTTAATGTTAAAACTACTAAATGTTATTTATGTATATAGTATGTTTTACGAATTAAATTCCACAATACATTAGGCGACAGGCTGAATGAAGTGTATTCAAAACAATACAAAATACAATGGTATATAAAGTAATTGCGACGTATTTCCCAGAGTGATGGGCCATACCAATAAACCGCGATAAAATACATTAAAACCACTTTAATTTTCAATATGAATTTAAATCACATTTTCAGCTCCATATAGTCTATAAATCTTCCACATGACATATATTGTATACGAAGTTCCATACATAGACCTGTCACTATAGATCGTATATAGATATGGAATGTTGTTACATCACCGTATGCATGCGATAAGTGATGACGCGTTATCAAGTTCCCATTCAAGAGTGCCCAATAGATACATCGTCACAAGTTTATCCTATCGGTGTGATGCGAACGTGTGTCTGTCTATCGTGTTTATTACTCATTCATTTATTGTTTGTTTGTTTGGTATTGAACACGCGCGTGTACTTTCCCTTATTTCTGTGATTTATTTTTATGAATAAATAGTATTGTGTTTATATTTTTTTTATAAAGTGATTGTGGTGTTTTTTTGGTAATTTTGGGTATGTATTTCCAAAAAATCATTTTGTTTGTTTACCTTAACATAATTATGTTTTGACAACAGATGGTCTAATATGGAAAATTTTAGTTGAGTCTATATTTTCAGAACATTTTGAAGTTTATAACAATTACGTTACAAATGTTTTGGTTTAATGACCTAATGAGACACAAAATAGATTGAGTCTGATCCTCGAGGTCTGATTGTATGCCAGTAATTAAGACCAATTTAGTAGATAATTACTTATATTGTTTTTATACATGAAATACAATGCTGTTTTGACAGCAATTACTAAACAATATTGTTCATTTTTTAATTAGTAATTTTTATATTTGGTTCTAATACTGGTATGATTTTATTTCAAAATATTTTAATATTTTTAACAAATTTAGAATACCTATATTATATTAATTAATAAAAAATAATCATTAAGACTAAATAGCTACTCGAACATTTTTTGACTCTAAGTCATACTTATTCGCCTATTGTTTGTTTGTTTTGGAAAGTCCACGCGATACGCGCGGTCTATTTTAAAGCATGGCTTTATTTATTTCTTATATATTGTTTAAAAAAAAAGGGACTATGTGTTGTTAATATGGTAGGTATACATCTTTATTGTACTTTGTATCTTATTGTATCACAACCGATTATGATTTTACATAAAATAATTATTTTTAAATTTTACCTTTGACTGTAAAATGGTAGCGTGGAACCCAGTTTCATCATTTATACTAATATTTTAAAGCCGAGAAGTTTGTTTGTTTGAACGCGCTAATCTCAGGAACTACTGGTTCGATTTGAAAAATTCTTTTAGTGTTGGATAGCTTATTTATCGAGGAACACTCTAGGCTATATAACATCACGCTAAGACCCACGGGGGCGGCGCAGTAACGATAAACGCGGGTGAAGGCGCAGTAATGATAAACGCGGGTGAAACCGCGGGAACATCTAGTTATGCCTTATTCCCGTGCGCTCCAAGTCTATTGTTGTCTAAAATTCATTTTTCCATACATTAGTTTCCAGGACCTCCAAAGATTTTTATATGAAAACAATAAATAAAGCCACATTTACCAATTTCATTCCCTACAGCTCCAGAACACTCTCTAGGTACTTTGAGATTTTATTTCTAATAAAAATCTAATATTATATTATTACATGTTTTAATTCTGCTAACCATACAGTTTGTTTTGGAGCTGTCGGGAAAACACTAGTAAGTAGGTCTTTATTTAATTATTTGTAATATAATTTGGAGCTACTGGGAATAAATGTATGGAGATCAGAGGTTTTAAAGAAATAAATTTGCATAAGCTTTTGGAGCTCTTGGGAACGATTTTACAAAATAATAATAATATATTATTTTAGTCTTGGAGCGCTTGGGAGCAAAATAGCGGAGCGGGCGGGAATAAGCCCTAGTTATTTGATATAGTTAGGGACTGTATAAAGTAGATCAGTAACTAGTCAAATATTTGTTTATAAAATTTTACCTATGACTGTAAAAATGGTAGCAAAGCAAGCAATTTTACATACTGGATTACTTTTTATAACTCTCTCATAGTTCTAGGCAATTTCTTTTTTATCTCTATTAGTCGTCCATGACTGATGAGAAACATCTGCACTATACCACTTTTCCGGCATACGCCATACCTTATCGTACAAACACGTGTTTATAAATAATATGCTTGCTATTTTTAGTCATCTATATTTAGACTTGATATGTAGATTACAAATCAATAAGAATGTTGTAGATTTATTAGTAGTAATCTGACACTTTGTTCCCCTAAAGCTACTACAATACATGACTCCTCAAAATAACTATAATAATATCAGCCCCACTTCTGGACACGAGCCTCATCCGGAAGGGTTAGGCTACTGGGCCAGTGCGGCTTGGCAGATTTCACGTATCTTCGAAAACATTATGGAGAACTCTTAGACATGCAGTTTTCTCACGATTTTTCTTTTCGCTATTAAATAAAGCGATAATTAACAATTTCGGCATTGACGGCCCCGATGGCGTAGTGGTTAGTGTAACCGACTGCCACGCCCGAGGTCGCGGGTTCAATTCCCGCACAAGTCAAACATTTGTTTGTATGAACATGGATGTTTGTCTTGCTCTGGGTGTTTCTATGTATAATATGTACCTATGTATTTACAAAAAAAAAGTATATATGTATGTTTAGCCACTGTCTAGTACCTATAGTACAATCTCTGCTTAGTTTGGGCTAGATGGTGTGTTATGTGTATATGGTAGAATATTATACTAATTTAATACGTACATAACTTCGAAAGGTTAGAAATGCGTGTCGTTGGATCGAACTTAAGACCTCTGCGTGGCAGTCTAACGGTCTCACACTAGGCTATCGCTAAAATAACTACACTCGCGTGCAAGTAAATCGACTCAAGGCTCAAGTGCGCATAAAAAGTGATATAACTTAAAAATGCCTTATTTTACCTCTATATAATGTTTTACATAATTATAGCCTAGTAATTAGGCTTTAAAATGGTAGCATAATTTCAGTAATTTAAATAAACACATGTCCTTAGAATGCAACTGAACGCAACCTCCCATAAACTGCTCTGCGCTCTATACACAACTTGCGCGACACAACCCGCTATAAAAACCCCCTGTAATCGTTTTTTCTTATCAGTCGCTCACTAGACGTTGACCTGAACACATCTCTGCAAATTGGAGCCGTCATTTGAAGAAAATTATGGATACAACACCTGAAGAAGCCGCTCAAGTCGTTGCCCTGTTGCAAGAAGGGTTGAACCAGCGAGAAGTCGCTCGTCGGTTGAATATGAGTCAGTCTGCTGTCTCGAGAGTGTACAGGAGGTTTCAAGACAGTGGTGCCTTCACTCGGCGGCCTAATACCAGCCGACGCCCGACACCTCGGAGCGTGACGACCGGTTTTAGGTCTCGACCTCTCTCCGAAATCGACACCTTACCGGCGTGGATGTGCAGCAGGAGCTACGTCAAGTTCGCGGAGTAACTGTCAGTCAGTGGACAGTTAGAAGAAGGTTGAAGGAAGCTAACCTTACTCCGAAAAGACCCGCTACAGGCCCGAAGTTGACCACAGCCCACCGTCAAGCACGCCTTCACTTTGCTCGACAGCACTTGGATTGGAGCATAGAGCAATGGCAGTCGGTCCTGTTCACAGATGAGACGAGGATGTGTCTCCATGGCAGCGACAGGAGAGGTCGGGTGTACCGGCGTCCTGGTGAACGGTTTTCACAGTGCTGCTTTGTTGAAACCGTTGCATATGGTGGCGGTTCTTGCATGATGTGGGCTGGAATTTCCTTAGAAGCAAAAACGGACCTTGTTTTCGTTCCTGGGGGAGGCCGGAGAGGAGGTCTGACCAGTGATCGTTACATTGAAAATGTTCTACTGGATCAAGTTGTCCCTTATCAAGGCTTTATTGGGGATAATTTCATCTTGATGCATGACAATGCCCGATGTCACACTGCTCGGGCCACACGTGAGTTCCTGAGTGAAGTTGGAATTCACACTATGGATTGGCCAGCGCTCAGCCCCGATTTAAATCCTATTGAGCACATATGGGACGAGCTCAAAAGTAAAGTTAGGGCGAGGAATCCAGCTCCGACAAACATCAATGAGCTCAAGACTGCGTTGGTAGAAGAGTGGGGCCGAATACCACAATCATCAATTAAAAAGTTGATAAGGTCGATGAAGAATCGCTTGAGAGCAGTGATCAGGGCTAGAGGAGGGAACACCAAATATTGACACGAATAAATTTTTTATCTTATGCACATTTTGTTTCATTTATACCCAATTACCCCCATACTGTGAAATTGTATGAATTTTCAAATTTTTTTACAATATCTTTGACATTCACCTTTTTTGCTAACCTACTGAATCGATTTTCATGCAACTTACATAATTTTAAAGCTCAATTACTAGGCTTTAATTATGTAAAACATTATATAGAGGTAAAATAAGGCATTTTTAAGTTATATCACTTTTTATGCGCACTTGAGGCTTGAGTCGATTTACTTGCACGCGAGTGTAGTAACATGCAAATGAGGTCCGGTCCACCTCTGCCTATTTCTTGGAGGATATGCAGTCGTGAAGCTATGATATATTAACCTGATAGAAATTCTAAATCGAAACATTAATTTAATATATTATGTATAATTTTATGCAAACGCTTTTTATTTGTGATGTTTATAAACTATTAGCTTTTGCGCTCGGCTCGCCCGCGTGGTACCTACTACATCAATAAAAAGTAGACTTTGTCCTTCCCCAGGTTTTAAATTATATCTGTACCAAATTTCATCTAAATCGGTTGAGTGGTTTCGCCGTGAAAAGGTAACAGACAGACAGACAGATAGATAGACAGACAGAGTTACTTTCGAACTTATAATATTAGTAAGGACTAGATTTTTTTCGCAGCTTCGCTCGCGTTGTTGTTCTATCTCTCGGGAATAGTAGATACCTTTTTCCTGGATGAAAGGTACCCTGTCCGTTTCTGTACTACTGTAAACGTGTATGCGAAATTTTATGATGATTGATCAAGTAGTTTAGACGTGGAAGCGTAACAAACAAACAAACTCTCATTCGCATTTATAAAATTAGTTAGGATTTTCTGCAAAATGAATTGGAATCGTATAATTTCATTGAACCACGTTATCAATTAGTGATTTCGATCGACCATGCCCCTGTTGTTCCCACATTACTGAATATGTTATCTATAGCAGAAATTATACCTAAGTTTTTATATGTTATTGAATATAAAAATTGCTGCAAATAAATAATGCATAATTATATTAAATAAATAGATATTATGATAAAACTGTAACGAGGTTGTCTATTGGTGATATTTTTTATTTAAATATATAGAATGGTATTTTTTGTTTGTGATCTGAATACAAAACAATTTTTTTGATGTTTTATCTGTTGGTTCCGGTATACCTACGTGAAACTGGTACCGTTAACTATTGAACGGGTTTTGTGCTGGTTTTCTTAGTTTGGTAGCTTGACTTTAATGTAGGAATTCAGTTGCGAGCACATAATT
Organism: Catocala sponsa; assembly: GCA_963564715.1. Lineage (NCBI taxonomy): Eukaryota > Metazoa > Arthropoda > Insecta > Lepidoptera > Erebidae > Catocala > Catocala sponsa. The sequence continues at coordinate 15,238,168 of OY751352.1, forward strand.
TCATCTTTATTTATTCCACAATGTGATTCAAATAAATAAGGTCACAGTCTAGTTAATAAAAATAATAAAGCTTTTGCCTTTTGCCTAAGTATACCTTATATTACAGCGTTTAATAAGGTATGGTCACACTTTAGCGTCTTATAGTGGACACAGGGTCCACAAATTCCACTAGAAAACCCTAAAGTGTGACCACTAATACCACTCATAAAATGTCGAGTTTTTGACTAATGTCAAAAACTTAATATTTTATGGGATCTCAATATTTTTAATACATAAAAATATTAAGAATATTGACCGGCAAAATGTTGACACAGTTAATTGTTCGTCAAATAGTTAAGCTAATTGGAATAGCTGTTAGTTATGTTCGAATTTATCCGCACATGTTCGAGTGATAAAATTACTATCTTTTGCTTTTTAAAGATCATCTCCCGTCTTATGTATAATTCCTGTGTCGTAAAGGGCTTCAAAAACTTTCAAACATAGGATACAAAGAACATCCAAACCTGGACCCACTATTTATATATCATACAATTTTTTATCCTGTGTGGGGATCGAACCCACAACACTTAGCGCGGTGACAGTGGATAGGCGACCATTTAAACTACTGTGCTATCCGTGCAATCAATTAGGACGCTAATTTACAAATGTACATAAATTGACCTTTATGTAACACTGTATATAGACGAATTGAGAACTTCCTCCTTTTAGAAAGTCGCTAAAATAATACAATTGTAAACATTTCTATAAAAGGTAAAACATTCTAAATAACGTCATTAAACTAATCGATTGATAAACAATAATTAACAAGTGAGGAAGTAAATAAATAATTATTAATTATGTATATTTATAATTAATCAATTACGGGTAACGGTAGGCATTACTATTCAACCGATAATCTAAGATCAGCAGATTTAAGATAGTAAGAGTATTCTAGTTTTAATTTGCATTTTAATTATGATTACGTTTTAACACGGTTAAGAAGTACTGTGTTTAAAATTATCTGCACGGATGGCGTAGTGGTTTAAGTGGTCGTCTCGCCGCTGTCACGGCGCCGAGTATTGTGGGTTCGAATCCCACACGAGACAAACATTTGTGTGATCCACAAATGGTTGTTCCAAGTCCGCGTGTTCTTTGTGTCCGTTGTTTGAATGTTTGTAAGTTCCTGCGATATAGGAATTATTCCTAGTGCGGAAGTTACGAAAACGATATAAATGGTACGTTTCTATAAATAAAATTTACGAAAAAGTTCTGTGCCCGTGCGAAGCTGACAAAAGCTAGTCATATATAAATGATGGCTAGAGAGTAATGAAACGACAAGAAAACCAGACGTTTCTTTAACCGGATTTTTCTTATTTCAGATGACATCAGGGCTTCACAGCCACGGTCACCAGATTTCGCAGCCGACGGCACACCACCTCGAACCAACTGTGCAGGTAGCCAAGGAGAAGACCGTGCACGGGAAAGAGAAGACTTTTAAGGTAAACTATGACACAGATTAGAATAGTACAGATGCCCAGGAGCTATGCTACTACCTCTTATGAAATAGACAAGTTTAAAGTGATATTTGTAAAGAAACATAATATTATTTTTTCTAAAACTGAGGATAGAATATTTTTTGTTTTGTCCATGGTCTTCTCAATAGGTTAGTATGTATAGAGAAGACCGTAGCAACATTATTGTACTATTTTATGAGCGAATGCAGTATCTCGTTTCCTGGTAATGTTTTAAGGCTTATGTTTAACTTATCACCAGATATAGTAAAATATAACAGTCAAAAATAGTAAATTATCACCAAATTGCACAGCAAAATATATTTAAAAAGAGATCAAAATAAGTCGACGGAGCCTATTTTTGGGTGGGTTTAAGAAGGAACCTAACATAACCTAACCCTTCCGAGACGGAATCCAGTGATTTGAGGCGTATAGGTGCTCGTTATATATTTTAGTAAGCATATTTTGCTTCGCAATTAATATTTTTAGTGGTCATTATATTTAATTGTTGTTGTCAAGTTGCTATGAGAAATGGTGGCAGGCTCCTAATTCAATACAACGCGCGAACACAGATGCTCTGAGCATTGATACATAGGCGTGAGCGTAAGCCAAGTCAGCTGAATGTCTTTTACTTCTTTTGTGTCAGAGCAGTTGTTTTTCGTGAATGTTGACTAGGACTTCTGTTCCTGTGTATTTTGTGGCTGTGCTTGGATGGATGTATGAACTTGGCCATCCAAGTATATAATACCATTATGCATAATAGGCAGAGGCGTGTTATACACATTTCGCCAGCTTTGGTTTTTTGTTCGACATAGTAGGAGTGCCTATAGCCACCTACATTTTCAGACATAGTAATGAGAAAAGTAAAGTCTCAATACTAGTGTTAAGAGGATAAAAATAGTATAACAAAAAATAAACAAAAGAAAAAAGAAAAAAAAATAGAAAAAAAAGTAATTACTATATCAATATGAGATGACTATACGGATGGCGTAGTGGTTTATGTGTTTGCCTCGCCATTGTCATAGCGCCTAGTGATGTAGGTTGGATCCGGACACGGGGCAGAAAAAAAACCACCTAAATAGTGCAATGTGTCTAGATCAAAACCAACCTTCTCTATCATAAGTCACCTTAATCATTGTGCTATTGCCGGTATGTGTGTCATACTGTGATGAAACAAATATTTTTCATTTCTAAGAATATCGTCTTTAATTAATAATTTATTTATAGTTTTAATTAGTAATTGGACGTTGAGTAATTAGATCATTAGTATTTACACACACGTCAAATTATTTCTACCATATTAATGATAAAGCAACAATATTTGTAGTTCATTTAGATCAGAGGTTTCAAGACTGTTTTTCTCATAGACCACTTTCAAAATGTAGCTGATTCTGGTGGACCCTCTGCAGCTACATTTCTACCATATTCCTTGGCATTCGTATTTATATTGGTGAAGAATCAAAAAACCTTGATCAAATCTTTACGGGCTGACCTCTTTTTTTTTTTTAGAAATTCTCTACTGAAAAATCGGTAGGTTCGAGACCTGGTACTGATAAGGAACATGCAAGTTTTTACAAGTAACAGTCGCTGAGCTTCTTAAAATATTATCTGCCTACATTGATAGGTGAAGTCAAGCCAACATTTTAGTTCTTCACTATCGAAAGCAAAAAAAATTTTTGTGGACCACCGCTTACGAATTGTGAACCCAACGCATGACACTATATGTGTAAATAATCACTCTAAGGTTCGATAACTAGGCTTTCCACGAAATTTGTTGGATATTGTGGATGAACGTGGTCTGATGTCCCTTCAACACAAAGGGAAGATCCTCCGACCAGACTGTGTGATCGTGCCTGGCGGGCCACGGCCCCGACTGTTGTTAACTTGTGTATATACTTAGTCGCTGTGTAATCTCCACTTGTGCGATTCAGCATTGTATGAAAAACGTAACAAGAAACGATTTTAAGTGCTTATTGAGCACAGCGCCATCTGTTGGATTTAGTGGGAACTTCTTATGTGCTGAGTCGCCACAATATTATGGGTAATCTATAATTTTCTATCATTAGGTGGTAGTTGGCAGCGAAGTAGGTGTAATGAAGGCGCCGGTGCTGGGTCCTCGGCCGTTCAACGCGCTCGCGATCATTCACACGCAGCAGAGCAACACCTTCGACATGCTCAACTCGCTCACCACCAGCGTTGTAAGTACACACCTTCATATTACACGTACAGACAGCAACATAAGTCGGTATACATGCCAAATTTTGTGTTTTGTTGTTACGAAATTATAACAAACTAGCGACCCGCCCCAGCTTCGCACGCATAGTATAAAACCTTAACGAATTATACACCTAAACATTCCTCATGAATCACTCTGTCTATTGGTGAAAATCGTATGAAAATCCGTTCAGTAGTTTTCGAGTTTATCGCAAACAGACAGACGCTGCCGGGCACTTTGTTTTATAATATACTAGCTTTTGCGCGCGGCTCTGCCCGCGTGGTACCTACATGAATAAAAAGTAGCCTATATCCTTCCCCAGGTTTTAAACTATATCTGTACCAAATTTCATCTAAATCGGTGGAGTGGTTTAGCGGTGAAAAGGTAACAGACAGACAGACAGACAGAGTTACTTTCGAATTTATAATATTAGTAAGGATAGTGATAAAACATATAATTTCAGCAGGCTATGAAAATTTTATGAAATTGTGCGTTCACAATATCATTTTATCATAGTTCAAAAACACAATTGTAGTAAGGATGAATTCATGAAATAGATTTAATAATTTGTTCATTTATCAGCGACTTATGCTGCTGACTGTACGCTTAATAACCATAAAAAGAAAGAAAACTAAAGAAGTTTACATACTTAATATAAGACAACGGGTCTTACTCGCGATTAAGTGTTAAAAGGTATTAAGTAAGTGTATAAATCGCGAATATCTAAAAACTTAAAAGTAGTTTATTCATTCATGTTACTAAGTAACACTTATGAAAGTCAAAGATACACTATACTGTAAATGCTGATATGCTTGTTGTCATGATACTGGATACTGGAATACTGTCCCAGTTGGTAAATAGCCATTCGGGATGTGTTGTCAAACACTCGTTTAGTAGATTCGTCAGTAATGTATAAGCAATGGTAAAACATTTCTATTGTAATGAAATACCCTCTTTTGTAGTCATACATACATACATACATAGATTCACGCCTGTTTCCCAAAGGGGTAGGCAGAGACTACGGATTTCCATTTGCTACGATCCTGACACACTTCTCTGGCTTCATTCACTTTCATCACATTCCTCATACACGCCCGTCGGTTCAAGGAGCTCTTAACCTGGCCTTTGTCCAGAACGCCTCCGATCTGATCGAGAAACGTTCGCCTAGGTTTTCCTCTTGCGACTGTTCCAAATTTGTAGTCAATGGGAATATTAAATACCTACCTGTATGTTAATACAATATGTTTAAATACGGATAAATTCTTTAGTAACCAATCTATTTATCCAATTTAAAGTTTGGTTTTCCTCAAGATACGATTTGGACATAAATTCCATATAAATTATGTAAAAATCCTATTGGTTATAAGGAATACCACAAATACATTGGTTATTAAGAATCACTGTTAACAAGTCTTTCTAGTGTACCGAACGTCGGGATAGTCGTATATTAAAACTAATATTTATTGATGTAATAAAAGGCCTTGATAATATTAGTTTAATGTCAGTAAGTTTTGGATCGACACCAACCAAAGTCAAATCCCGGTCAGAATTTATTACTTTTATTACAATAACATGACATTTGGATGATTAGTTAAATGGAAAAGCCCGCAGTTGTTAAGTATTAAATGACTGCACTGATGAGCCCGCCTTGGTAGTAAGTAAGTACTATCCTCCTTACAAGAAATCAGGGTAAAATAGATTTTTGATGTGGCCATCTCGCCAGCACTACTTCTTCGATTATTGTGGGTTCGAAAATAATATGTGAGATCCAGTAATAGTTGTTCCAAGGCAGTGTTCTTTGTTTGTATGTTTGTAAAGTCCTTCGCGACACAGGATATATTACAAGTGCAAGAGATGTGTAACCTTTTTACCGCTTGTGTCGCATTTATGCGACACATATGTCCGTGCCTCTACCGGCCGTGTCGTATTTCTGCGACAGAGAACATGCACGATACTTTTGTTTTATTTTCGCTCTATTAACTGCGTTGTACAACTAAAACCGTTATTGAATAATGGTTTGAATTTGAGATATGATTTTCAACGTTTATTTAAAATTCTGTATTTCTGCACCTCCCTAATTATTGTAGGTATTATTTTATCGACTTGTAGCCGGGCGCTAGGGGCACGGCAATCGATATTTAGCTAAGCGCTTAAAAGGTTAAAAAATATCGTTTGACCTAGAGTTGACCAAGAGTTCCAGATATGCTTTCATATTTCTGGAAGCGTTAGGCAAGCTTACAACACTCTCATTGCACAAGCAGATGGTCCTACTACATGCTACTACCGAAAATATCCTTGCAGGAATACTACCAAAAAGCAACCGAGATCTCACGATCGTTGTTGACGTAAGCGCAATCTTAAGTCAGTAGACAGTTGTAAAGGCATTCCTTCACCGCATCATCATGCATGCCACCACATCCACAACGCAAAGGGAGGTTCTGTCAAACTGCACTAGACTAGAATAGACTGCACGGATGGCGTAGTGGTTTGGCTATTGCCGCCGCACCGAGTGTAGTGGGTTCGATCCCGCACGGGACAAACATTTGTGTGATCCACAAATAGTTGCTCCGAGTCTGGGTGTTCTTTGTTGTGTGACTGTTTGTGAAGTCTCCGCCATCACGGGATTTATTCCAAGTGAGGGACTTTTCTTTAAAAAAAAAAAAAAAAAAAAAAAAAAATTACCTTTGAGACCATTGTAGAATATTGAGGTGAAACAAAGGTAGGTTCTGTCGATCATACTGGTCGTGACTAGCGATCAATGTCAAGACTAATAAAATTTCTCCTGAAAAGTTTCGACTACGGTAATTCATGCTTGAAAGATATTTTGCTGCGATGCCGTAGTGCTATTTCACCATGTTAATAACTTAATTATTATAGCTATTCGCTGTGTAAAATTTCACGGACGATTTAGGAGCTGCTGTTATTGTAGTTTCGCTATAGACCACGTTGCCATTGGTATTATACTAGATTTTCCCAAGACTTTGTTCGCGTTAATGTAGGTTATGTCATTTAATTTCTATTCCTCGGAAACTGTACTTTTTTTCTGGATGAAGGTTACTCTATGACATAGAGTAACTTTCATCCAGACACAGAGTACTTTTCTGTACCCTGACAACGACTACCTATGCAAAATTTTGTCATGATCGCTCGAGTAGTTAAGGCGTGGAAGCGAAACAAACAAACTCATATTCGTATTTATAATATTAGTTAGGATTTCCAGTATTTAAGAATACCGCGCATAATGAAGTTAGTGTATCTTACTTTCACCTAGCCTAATAGGTACACATTCTGGAATAAGGTCTTATATAGGAAGGTATACCCGGGTCTTCTTCCTACCGTCCTATGCACATTTGCTTTCACTTTTAGGTTAATCTTATGACTGTGCGGATGGCGTAGTAGTTTGAGGGTCAATTCAGATCGAGCGTAATAATGCTCAAACATGTTCTTTGCCGCCACTCACTCCTAGCGTGACACGCACGTCTGCTCGACCAATCGCACGTATGCTCGAACAGTCGCACGGATATTCGTGCGGATGCCTGTAGCTCGCGCATTAATATAATAATAATAATTGTTTATTTTGTTCTCTCACACTTTACATAATATTTGACATCATAAACAAACAGTCCATACAAGAAAGCAGCGAGTGTATAGTCTGTGTGGGAGACTGGTCTCTGTACTAGGAGGTCCTGTATTACAGATAACCAGCCTCTCCGTGCTCTGAATAGGTGAGATGTGTATGATTGGGGCTAGTATGTTCGTGTTGAGAATGTACGTCATGTTGGGAGATGTGTGAGTGGGTAAACGTATGAGTGTGTGTGTCCATGTGAGTGTGTTCGTGTTTGTGTGTGAGGGTGTGTGTGTAAGTGTATGTCAGTGTAAGTCCACTTATCGTCATTCATTCGCTATATGTGCTCTCTTGGCTCTCCAGTCCTGCCACATGATGTCTCAACAACACCCGGACGGCCTCCGTCGGTCTTCGCCACAGGCAGCCACCACATGCGATTGTTTGAACATGTTCGAGCGTGTTAGAACATTCGCGACGAGGATGTTTGGATGCACGTCGCTATCCGCTGGACTAGATTACACTTCTTGGATAAGACTTTCAGCTCTATTTCAATGGAATAAGGTTAATATTTTATTAACATTTTAAAAGTGCTCAAGCATTTTGCAGCTTCTTCCGTGTTGACCCTAATTGGTCCTCTCGCTATTGCCACTGCATAAACTTGTGTGATCCACAAATGGTTGTTTCTGGTCTAGGTGTTCTTTGTGTCCGTTGTTTGAATGTTTGTCAAGTCGCCCTCGACGCATAATTTGCAAATAGCGCGAGAGCCGTTTTAATAAATATAATCTTGGTTACAGCTTTCAATACATACATACATAGATTCACGCCTGTTTCCCAGAGGGGTAGGTAAAGACTACGGATTTCCATTTGCTACGATCCTGACACACTTCTCTGGCTTCATTCACTTTCATTACAGCTTTCAAAAGAAGCGTTTATTTTTGTTTTGCATTTAGTCATCATTCTAAATATACATATATGTTACGCCAAAGTCATCATATTTTAAATCATCACCATTCATTCACCACCGTTTGCTTATCTTAACGGCTGGTTAGTGAGGAAAACGACCGCATTGATGGTGTGTATGTACCATGAACTTCTACATGACATATACAATGTTATAATCTAAATAGCTCTGCTTTATAGTATACACGTGGATTTGAGTACAAATCAATTAGATACAAATGGTTTTGGTCTTTTTGAAAGCAGGCGGCAACCGTATACTACCTTAGTTCCCAAAGTGGTCCAGGTGGACCCCCAGGGGTCCACGGGAGACTCGACGGGGGTCTACGTTGGTGTGACAACAAAATGGGGGTCCACAATTCGTAAGCGTACACGAAAATTTATTTGCTTTTGATAGTGAAAAACAAAAATTTTGGCTTGACTTCATCTATCAATGTAACCGATTTTTCGATAGAGAACAGATTTGATAAATTTTTTTCATTCTTCACATTCTTCACGAATATAAATGCGAATGCCAAGGAATATGGTAGAAATGTAGCTGGAGAGGGTCCACCAGAACCAGCTACATTTTGAAAGTGGTCTATGAGGAAAAAGTCTGGAACCTCTGGAATACTATATATAGCCTTTGTAGGCCACAAAGGTTGTTTGTATACCAGTTGTGTTGCCAATTCTTTATGTATAGCTTAGATAGTAGTAGTGGTTTACAGCACAGCTTTGGAACTACACACCGCAGGCACACAACGCAAAGTTATTTGATGTGACCTTTTGTCTAGTGGAGGTACTTTCCCATCAAAGCTGCGCCAGTTTATATGGAAGTTCTGTTGAATACTAGCTTTTCTTTGTACCTGGGGAACTGCTATGCCCTCAGCAAAAGGACTACACCCTTATGGCCTCACAGAAAACCGGCGTGAAATAGCGTTTGCGTTGTGTTTCGTCGAGTGAGTGAACCTACTGGAGGCCCAACCGTCCTCCCACCTTCTGGTGGGAGCAAATTTAAAAGGAACGCAACACACTTGTGACTCCTCTGGTGTTGCGGGTGTCCATGGGCGGCGGTAATCGCTTACTATCAGGCGATCCGCCGACTCGTTTGCGCCCATAACATAAAAAAAATACTCGGTGCGAATCGTTGCTTACATAGAGGCGACTACCGTCTTCCTCTTGCCTTAATTTGGTCGACTTCAGCTTTGAACTGAGCTACCAGACGACTAGAATTTTTCACTGGGTCATTGGACGTTTTTAACTGTTAGCAGCGTTGAGTTCAAGTTATATCGCTGGTGTTGCAAGTATCCTTAGTCGGTCACCGCTTATCATCTAGATATAGTACTCATTTCCCTATATATAATTTGTAACATGGATGAACATGAATCGAATTAGGCGTTCTTGGCGGCGATCCATTGAAGTTAAATAATAGGGAATTTAATGAACCCGCCACAAACCGTCGTATGGTCCATCCCAGCCATTACAATAGTAAAATATTGACAACGCCGAACTACAATACAGTGCCGGATTAAGCAAGCGCGGGGCCCGTAGCTAATTCTTTCGGGTAAGAGTGCTTGCATTCGTCAGACTTTTTGTAGAGCTGATTATTGGGCCGACTGAAATTCTACACAATTATACGAGCGAATTTTTGTAAAACTTGTGCGTTTACCGTATGAAATTGGGTATTTTATTTACGCCAAGGAAATAGTCGGTTACCGATTGTCTGACGTGGATTGTCTTAGTAGGAAAAGTTGTAACATTTCACGTTTTTGTGACATCAAGTAAATTCACTTGTATACGACATCTTAAGTAGGTAATAAGTTACACTCAAAAAATTACGCTCAGGCAGAGATGAGTGGGCTTAAATATGCGGGGCCCCCTTTCGCGCGGGGCCCGTAGCAATTGCTACTCTTGCTACGTGGTTAATCCGGCACTGCTACGATACACTTATAAGAAATAGCAGCGTCGTGCTTACGGACGTACTCCAACTTGCGATATGCCGCGTCGATAATTAGTTAGAATAGGACAGTCAAGATACTATGCAATGCTAAAGTATAAAAGTTATTGTTTATTTCCACCGTGCTGGCCCACTGCAGAGTGGCTGGCCCACTGCAGGTTGGTAGACTTCACTTTTCTTCATTCTTCAGAACATTATGGAGAACTCTCAGACATGCAGGTTTCCGCACGATGTTTTCCTTCACTGTCATGTGCTGATAACGATAATCTTAAGAGAGCATCTCTTATCACCGGTTCATATCAAATGTAGTCGATGGCCTGCAAGTGAATAAACTTTCTTAGAAATAGAGATAAACTAGATGTGCTCGCGGTTTCACCCGCGTTAATGATTACTGCGCCGCCCCCGTGGGTCTTAGCGTGATGTTATATAGCCTAAAACCTTCCTCGATAAATAAACTATCCAACAATAAAAAATAAATCAATTCGAACCAGTAGTCCCTGAGATTAGCGCGTTCAACCAAACAAACAAACTCTCCAGATTTATAATATTAGTATAAATAAATGCATAGATAACATCTAATATGACTTTTCCCTGAATATGTCAAGATTAGCATTTTCTGTTTACAAAAACTTCTCGTTGATATAGCTATCGATCGTGTACCCTGTTCGGTTCTCAGGTCGGGCAAAGTGTTATCACAAGCAAATGCTCTAGCAAATACTATGCTATGCTGATCGTTGACAGCTTGCATAAAGCATCAGCTAATCATGTCACCTGTTTTGATATCAATATCTTTAACCAGTAATACATCTATGTGTAACATACATAGATTCACGCTTTCCCAGAGGGGTAGGCAAAGACTACGGATTTCCATTTGCTACGATCCTGACACACTTCTTTGGCTTCATTCACTTTTATCACATTCCTCATACACGCCCGTCGGTTCAAGGAGCTTTTAAACCTGGCCTTTATCCAGAACGCCTCCGATCTGGTCGAGAAAGGTTCGCCTAGGTTTTCCTCTTACGACTGTTCCATTCACACTAGCCTTATAATCTTTCTTAGTCAGTCTTTCCTCGTCCATTCTTTCTACATGTCCAAACCAGCTTAACATACCCTTTTCTATTCTTGTCACTATATCTACTTTCATGCCGCATCTCTCGCTAATCACTCTATTCCTTATTCTATCTTAGTTTAATATAATAGTATATTGTACTAAACGCAAAATAAAAAGTAGCTGTACCATAAGGTACAGTCAGAAACATAAGTCGATAGACACTTTGTAAGATTTTGACTGGCTCTAACTTTCAAAATTATAACAAACTAGATTTTGCCTGTGGCTACGCCCGCGTAAAGTAACCTACATGTAGATTTTGTATTCATCATGAAAGATACCTTATGTCTATTTCTGTACCCATGACAACGTGTATGCGAAATTCCATGATGATCAGTCTAGTAGTTAAGACGTGAAAGCGTAACAAACAAACAAACACGCAATCGCATTTATATTTGTATTGATTTTATAGCAGTAACTAGCGACAAATTATACACCTAAACCTTTCTCATGAATCACTCTGTCTAATGGTGAAAACCGCATGAAAATCCGTTTAGTAGTTTTTTAGTTTATCGCGAACAGACAGACAGACGCATCGGGGGACTTTGTTTTATAACATGTAATGATAGTAAAATGATGTTCATATAATCACAGTTCAAAAACACAGAAAACTAATCTTCTGCCTAGCCTTTATTATTCCCAAGTCACTTGGAGTCGGCTTTCTAGTCTAACCGGATTTGACTGGATATCAGTTTTTACACGGAGCGACTGCCATCTGACGTCCGCAACCCGAAGGCTAACGATAACCGATAACCTAAAGCTCGACCAGTGTCAGGATATTAGAGGGCACTGACTTCCCAATAACGACTACCATAGATGTTCATGGCACCCTGGACCGACGACTTAACGTGCTCTCCGAGGCACGGAGCAGATGATAATTTTGAATCAATACGCACTTAATTTCGAAAAGTCATATAACTTCCGAAAGTTAGAGGTGCGCGACGTGGGTTCGAACCCTCTCGGGTCTGCAATGCAGAGGGTCTCCCCTCTGCATTGCAGTCAAACACAGAAAACTAATATGGATATTAAATTCATAAATTACCTAACTTTGTTAAATGTCCAGCTATTTCAGATGCTAACTGCACTATAAACTACATACATAGTTTTTATTAAGCAATATATATTATTATAAATGGTGTCGTTATAGTGACAGTTGTGTCATCGTAAACGATGCGCACGCGCTTCCTATGACGGTTGTATGCGTCAACCTATGTACGTTTGTATGTGTCTACAGTACTCGGAACATGCGTCTATATACATTTTAACAGTAAATACAAGGATTCTGTCACATATTTATAAAGTTGCTGTGGGCTTGGCAGGTTGTGAGGAAACCAGTGTTTTATGTATGTAGAATTTTTAAATATATATTATGTAATATTCATATTTAATATAATTTTTTTGTAAATAAACAGTTGTTAACGTGCTTGCACAGGTGACGCATTGGTTTAAATGATCGCACTTTCAATGTGTTGTGGGTTCGACCACCATGGGATAAAAAAATGTGTGATACATAATTAATTGGTTCAAATCAAATCGTTTATTTGTTGTACAGGTGTTCATTACATAATCTATACTAATATTATAAAACTCAAGAGTTTGTTTGTTTGAACGCGCTAATCCCAGGAACTACTGGTTCGATTTGAAAAATTCTTTTAGTGTTGGATAGCCTATTTATCGAGGAAGGCTATAGGCTATATAACATCACGCTACGACCTATGGGGGCGGCGCAGTAACGATAAACGTGGGTGAAACCGCGGGAACATCTAGTTATGTATATACCTAATAACGTTCATTCTATGATCAGCCACTTGAGCATACAAATGATTAAATAATAATATATGGTTGGGGTCTGGATGTGTTTGTGTTTATTGTTTCTATGTTAGTGAAGTCCCTGGGATTATTTTTAATGCGAGAGACATATTTAATAAACAGTAAAGAAATGTAGGTATCTAATAACATGTTGTAAGTCTCGGTGGTGCAGCGGTATTGAATGCGACTGCTTTACGTAAGGTCTTGGGTTCGTCTGTCTTAATACAAGCAGGGAAATAAGTTATATTACTTTTGGACATGTGTGTCAGCTATTGTTTGCAACTGAGGTCTTGAGTATGGTAACCGGGTCTGGCAAAGTATAATTGGGTTTTTCTTAATATATTATGCAAATTGACTTGGTCTTTTAAGATACCGACATAAGATACGATCGAAGATAAGATATCGACGTGAAATAGCAGTATCCCTACTGTTGTGTTTCGTTCGGTGTGTGAGTGCCGGAGGCCCAATCACCCCTTTCCCCCATCCAGCTTCTTCTCCTTCCCACTTCCCTTCCTAAAAGGTCGGCAACGCGCAAGTACCTAATGCCTTTGGTGTTGCAGGCGTCCATAGGCTACGGTGACCACTTATCATCAGGTGGGCCGTATGCTTGTTTGCTACCTTAGTTGTATACAAAAAATATACTAATGAAGTTTTATAAATAAGATTAATATTTATGTTAAGTCAACTGTACAACATAAACAAACATAATGATAACTAATACATTATACTTAATTACATAATATTGACAATTTATTTAAAGTCACTTCGTGCAATAGCATTTAAGTTAATTTTATTTTTATTTTATTTTATTATCTAGGAAAACTTACAGCTAATACAGTATAGTAGCGAAAATGTGTTATTGTGTGCCGTAACTAAGTTCTTTTTGTCGCAACGGTACACCAGCGGCCAGCCACAATAAATTTTTAATGTCTGGCATTCCAACAATTAACAAAATAAAAAAATAATCCGGTCTACTTTGATTTAAGCTTTGTCTCTATAATACAAATAATGAAAAGGAAAATTTCAACCATCAAGCATATCAATTACAGCTTCAAGAGATCTACATATATTTCAATCACCAAGTGATACTTTACTGAGGAATAATACGAGTTGTACTTGGTCGTTTTGTATTTATGTAGTTTGTGACATGAATCTGCTTCTACAGTTGTATTTTTTTTACTTTATAAGTGTCTCATGGTTATAATATCAGCCCTGTATATCAACTGAGTTGACCCACTGCTGGGCACGGACCTGTTCTTATTGTGAGAAAATTCTCGTCTCATGGTTGTCTAGTAACTATTTGGTAGGATCTCATTTAATTGTTAAACCGCGTAACTCTGTAGCTGCGTATATAAGTCGGTGGTTGGGGTGCGTTACGTGTATATTGACGTATGTTACATGTATTATGTTTTTAATTTATTACAGAAAACATATAAGGTTGACAGGTGGTCAATTAATGATTATTACGTAAGTATGAAGTTATTGAATAACTGTGCATGCAGTTTATTTATAATAAAATAAAATTAGGTATAAAAAAATAGACAACCTCGTTGGTTGTTGGTTTTCCGGGTTCGATTCTCGGATCTAGTAAATTATAGGATATTAGGATATAAACGCTGAGGGTTTTACAAGTTTTGAATAGGTATATCTGTGCTGTAGCCGATTACACAGTGACCGGTCAAAACTTTTTAGGAATTACATTTAATTTCTTTTCGTATCTTGAACAGAGATGCACATTATTGCATTCGAATGAACTTCGAATAGTTATTAGTCGTAAACAAATCGACATAAATTGCCTTTCTTAAGTACGCATCGTACTTATATTTAGTTTTCAATATGTTCGAATGCAATTGTGTACATGTCTTATCTAGAACTAGGTACAATAGTAGCTAAGGTAACACTTTAATGAGTCAAGTGTCGAGCGGACATACGTTTGTCCATTTGTGTATTGTCTACACAATGATTTTTTTTATTATTTTTCCGTATTTCCCCTTGACACTCAAGAAGTTAAACGTTCCGAAATCTTCTTTATCTATCTGAGATTGATTAATAATAGGACGAGTAAATATTGCTGGAATTAATAAACAACCTCACCTAAGATGCCAGATTCAATGTACTATCAAATCATTTCATCCTCAAATCATTTGAAATCGCCACTGCTCAAATATTGTAATGATGGTTATTTATCTATGCAATCAGCGTCAACCAATAACTGTGTGACGTGTGTATAAAGCCAACCCATATTATTTTTTAATTGATATCTAATTTGTTTATGATCAGTAACTAGTTTAATTTCAATGTATAATATTCGCATAATCGTAAGACTATTTCATGTAAAGGGGCATGCCAAGACGCCATAGTAATTCGGGCCCACAGTGCACACCTATAAAGGCTAATGATAATAATAGTAAGCAATGACACTAATTAATTAGCATAAGAAGTGATTTACAAAAAACTTGGCATTTTAAAGTTATCAAATCTTTTGATATCTCATCAATACAATTTATATTAAATATGTGCCATATCATTCTACACATTATTTTTAATTTATTTACGAGTACAATCTATTAGGAATGAAATAAAACAGAACACATTGCAGTTTTATAGCTTATAGGTAAAAGGTTTCGATATTAAACGCAATAAATAAACACTAACCGTCACAATGTAGTTAAAAAACAAGCAATGATATTGACATTTACGTTTTCCGCCGTCATACAAGTGAGATAATAGGTACCATAATAAACACAAAACCTCGATACATCGATAATAGACATCACAAGTTAATCAAAGTAATCTTGCAAAGATAAAAATAATATTTTTTATTAGTTTTTGTATTACTTTTTTATAAAAAATTAAATGAACGATGAAAATAATAATTATATAATATAGCAATGCTAAATTACTATTTTGATTAATTACTTGTCAACATATTTAGTGCAAAGGCAACATTTTTACGATAATGTACTTGCTTGCAAGTTCTATTATTTTAGTCGTTTTCTTATTTAATATTTTTACAAAATATTACCGACTTGTACAGAATAATAAATACAAGTAAAAACTACGATAAATATTAATATATTTTTTTAGTATAGCCAATTTGTTGTGCACCTCTGAGCCTAATATTGGAATGCCCCTTTTAGTACAGGTTGTATATTAATTTTGCCCTACAAAAGTCACATACCCCGGATAAGTCGAAACATTTCAGATTATATTATTGTAAATTTCAATGTTAATAATATATATAATATTTGCTTAAACGTAAGACCATACCATGTAAATTTTAGAACAAGTTGTTTTTTTAATTTTGGCCCTACGATTGGTCCCGGCTAAGACTTTATGAAGATTATATTATTGTTTGTTTGTTCCAGGCTAGTCAACCGGTGGTTGGCGTGGCTGTCGGCGGGTTCCACAGGCGCAGCTCCGGCCAGGGGGCGCTATGTGATCCTGAGTTGGACGACAGTGGCAACAAGCTGGTGGCAAGGCTCGAAGACGATGCTTTTATATCGGAACAAGATCTGGTAATGTATCTAACTCACTATCTACTAGTTTTACGTGGGGAAATGCATGTACGCTTATCACTTGGCTGGCAAAGGGAAGCGGATAGGTTATATTGGGCTCACCCGGGGAAAGATGGAACGGATACTACCAACTAAACATACCACGATGTGCCAACTCGCTGTTTTGAATAATGGATGGGTCGCTGAAATTGAAACTACATCAGTGATCCACCCAGCAGTACCCAACGCAGGCAAGAAATGTCCGCGGGCGATGACTCCTGGACGAACTTTCCGCTACTCTAGACTAGATTCACAAACAATTTAGCTCGTTCTCGTGACTAGATCGCCCGCTTCTGCAGTAGCTAATCAGCTGTGCAATTTTAAAACCTAGTAAGGCACACCTCGAAAGAGTTTTTGAATGTTGCTGCTTTCTAGACCGCAATGCATCGGCTTGCACTATCAAAATATCTATAAACACCTAAGAAATATGACAACACGAAATAATAACCTAGCAGGTACACAGTCATATTATGTTTTTTTTTTGGAAAACGCATAAAACCATATAAACAACTAACAAGTAAACTTTGCCTCCTGTCTCTGACTAGGTTTTAATGCCGTTTGTTCTATCGAGTTGGGTGACATATTTGTTGTCAAATAAAATTTAGGATACTAGTTTCCTGTATAGACTATTATAGATATTCATTACAGGTGACACATTAGATTTTTTAAAGATCCTGTGCTGTCTACATATTTTAGTTCCTTGTTCACTTGATTGATCAGCCTCTATTAGGACTGGCTTTTTGGTTCAGTTAGCCGAAGCACGTTTTGTCCGATTCATATGCACCATACACTTTACCTGATGGTAACTCGTCACCATCTGGCAAGGTCTATGCTTGTTACTTCAGTAGCATAAGCTCAACCGTTTGTCGTCTGAATATTTTATTAATAATATATTCCGTGTTCGGTTTCCAGGAGGAAAACATAGAGATAGCGACCGCGACGGAGAAGCGAATATCGAAGACCGACGCGTCTGGTGAAGACCAGCCGCAGGAACCCCAGAATGGTAAGTAACTATGTTCTTAACTGCATTGTTGGCGCAGCATTAGTAAATACGACTACTATGCTTGAGATGGGTTTGATTAGGGCTATGTTTTTGGTGTTTTCTGTCAGTCTAAGTAGAACCACGGCATCTGGAATTGTGCCTGGTAGATGACAGTAAGCTCCGTCTATTGCGTTACAACCATAGCTGGCTATATGTGGATATAATAGACCTCGGCCTGCCTATAGATATGGAAGCATGAGCTACTTTAATGATATTAGCGTTTATAAAGGGGAGCGAGTACGGCCGGGCACGACAGTAAGGTAAAAGAACATTAGAAGAAATGAAAACAGTTACAAATACAGCTCACGTCATGATGATGATGATGTCCTCTTCACCGTGTCCGGTGATAACGACCCATAATAACTCTCACTTATTATCATGAGCTCTAATGTGGCTCGCAAATCCAAATTTGGTTTTGAAGATTTGGTCACACTGAGTACAGTAAAGCTGCCCAGCGTTGTTATATATGTAGGTGTAGGAGCGCTTTGGGCGACTTTTTTGAATGGCGCGTTTTTTGTCAAGGCGTTCTATCTGGTCTTCTAGCTTCAAAGCATCCTGTAGCAGTGTGGGTAGTTGCGCGCCACCTTTGCCTATCTTGGGCTAGTTCTTCCCACTGAGTAATTCTCACGTCATAATAAGACGTATCATTGGCTCTCTGTTGCATATTTATTTTTACTGCTATGTATTTCAAAGCTGTTGGTCTTCCTAATACATAAATAAATAAATAAGGGGTCGAGGCTCGCCTAAAGAATAAACTTAGATACAATGAATATCTATTTTGTCATATTAGTTCCACCTGAAGAATATTGCCTAGACTATTTAGGTAAGTATTTTGTATTATCTGTTACTATGTTGTTCCAGGCCTGGTGTACGGTCCAATATACGAGCTGGAGAAGTTGGAGCAGAAAGAGAAAGAGAAACAAGACAAGGAAGACGAGGAGGAGCCTATTGGAGTGTCGCCTTGTGGCAGGTGGGCTTATTAAAACTATTAAATTAGGACAGTCAGCGTTATAAGTAGCTGAACATTGAACAAAGGTAGAAAAATTAATAATATATATTTGTTTGTTACGCTTTCACGCGTTAACTATTTGATGAAAAACAAAATTTTGCATACACATTGTATGCGGGCCTTGTGGCGCACCCTGGTGGAGGCTTATGTCCAGCAGTGGACTGCAATAGGCTGAAATGATGATGATGATGATGATACACATTGTTAGGGGAACACAAACGGACATAAAAAAAACGTATTCTAAAAATTAAAATTCTTTTGAGTTGTCGTATTTTTGAACTGTGATTATATTAACTATCATTTAACTATAACTGCTATAAAAATATAAAAAGTAGTATGTAAACATTTTGATAGAGCAAATCCAAAGCTTGCTTGTTGCTGACTGTGTCATCATTAGCCAATATTTAACATGGTATTTTTATCTGATTGTGATTATACAATAAGTTACATCGAGACTCGGGACAACTATTTGTGAATTACACAATTTTTTGTTTGGTGTGTGTTCAAAACCGCAGCAATCGAGGCGGCAGCAGTGGCGTGGCTACCGCTTGGGCTCGGTTCATACATTAAGAAACGAGTCGTTTTACCTACGGACAGGAAATTTCTATAAAAAAAATTTGGGGCAGTCTTTGGGGACTGCCGATAGAAGTGAAAACTTTAATTATTGATCATAAACACTTCTTTATAAACCTAAAAAAATTCAAAAATGGAAAGCGTTCGGTGACGATGACGCGAGATTCCATTATTTTTGTTTATCCAAGAAGTGCTCAACGGACCTAAAGAAGTTTTCACTTAAAAAATATGTCAGAATTTAACTGTCCGTAGCTAAAACGACTCGTGCCTTGATATAGAAAACCGTGCTTTAAACTAAAACGTCATCCGTGCAGTCAAATCATAATGTGTTGTTTCTGTTTACAGGTTTTTCAAGTATGACAAGGAGGTGGGACGCGGTTCGTTCAAGACTGTGTACCACGGGCTGGATACGCAGACCGGCGTCGCGGTCGCATGGTGCGAGTTGTTGGTCAGTCACTCTATGTATTTTTACCATTAGCTTTTTTATATGTCCCACTGCTGAGTAAAAGCCTCTGCCTTGGGCTTCTCAATTACTTTGTTGATGGATATCCCCTGTCAGTCCCTTTGAAAAGCGTCCAGGTTCTGGATGCTTTATATATTATAACATTTAATATTCATTTCACTGCATATGAACTCCTAACACAAGCATACTCGCTAATAGTAATTTGAAAGTCTGATAATTAAGTTTGGATGAGTATAGCTTTATTAAAATGACATTTGTAATGGGCCACAATCCAAATGCATAAGGTAGTACCAGCGTAACTATTAGTTGTGTGGTCCCGGCACAAATTGAATGAATACGGATGGACAGCTTAATTCAATGTGTAGAAAGAAACGCACTTATTTATAGACGCGTGCTCACAGCGAGAGGGATCAAACAGCTCTGTTACAGCTGACATTCACCATTAATATTAAATGTCCTGGAACCAGATATAATTAAATATCTTGTATTAACTAGCCTCTGGTGTGCCCATGCGACTCAAAATGTGAATACTTACCAATCTGTGAAATACTTCCAGGAGAAAAAACTGAACAAAACTGAGCGTCTCCGGTTTCGAGAGGAGGCGGACATGTTGAAGAAGTTACAGCATCCCAACATTGTGCGGTTCTACAACTACTGGGAGGGAACCGTGGCCAAGAAGAAGAATATCGTGCTCATCACTGAGCTGATGCTCTCTGGAACGTTGAAGGCGTAAGTGTTTTAATTATTGCTTTTTTAAAATTAAATGGATGAAAATGCTAGGGAAGTATATAATATAGCTTTGTCTACAAAATCTGAATATATCAGAGACGTAGGGAAAGTTCAGATTAAAAGTAAACCAGATTAATGAAGAATATTTTGATAAAACAGATATATGCTTGATATCTTTTCTTGTAAGGGGCCATCTATAAACAATGATACACGAAATTCATGATTTTTTTACTGTCCTCATCCTTGTCACAGCTCGTCACTCACATTTGTGATACTCCCTCCCTCCTAGCGTGACGTCACATATTTAGCATCTAGAATTTATTAAATTTAAATAGCAGCTCCGAAATAAGTTTCACTTAACGCGTGCTTTCACGGATTTTATCCCTCGCGTAAAGCGGGTTTTTACTGTACTTAGATATATTAGATTTTGAAATGTTCCGTTACGAAATTTAGGATTCCTCACACCCGTTGTCACACAATGTCACACTTTGTCGACCTTCACCTCCTCCCTTAACCTCACCTCACCTCTCGAGAAAACTGCAAAGAGGCTTTCTATATCAGAATGTCACTTTACCTAATAGTCATTTATCGTATTGTACAACACCTTAGTGCGCAGCCACCTCGAGTTTGCCTCTACTGCCTGGAATCCATATTATTCGGTACATTCGCAGAGGGTGGAGAGTATTCAACGATCATTTACAAGGCATCTTGCTTTTAGTATTCACGGGTTTTCTCATAGACAACCAGAGACTATCTTATTTCAAAATGATCAGTCTTCATAATAGGAGAATGATGTTAAACATGGTTTTCTTGTATAAATTAATTAATGGGAATCTGAATTGTAGTGACCTTATATCAAGTGTATCGCTGTCTGTGCCTAACAAATACCCAAGAGGTCGCATAAATAAACTATTCTTTGTTCCAACGGCCAAGTCTAATCTCAGGTTACAATCTCCTATGGCGCGAATTTATTCTGAATACAACTTTTTGTCTCAAAAAATTCCCGACCTTGATATCTTTAATGATGGTGTTTCGAAGTTCAGCAATAAAATAAATGTATACTTTGCCAATATAATGTAAGATTGTGTTTTTGTTTTACTATTTGGTTTGATTAACTTTTGTATTTTTGCTTAATTTATGTTAATACACTATAAATTAATGTAATGTAAACTGCAGTTATAAAGTTAGTGCAAATGCTATGTACGCCGTTATTGTGATGCATATCAGAACATGTACTATAGATATAATTTACTTGTTGTATTTTTAATATGTGTCATGTGGCAGTGCTTAATAAATAAATAAATAAATAAATATTGCAGTCCTTTACATCGTACATTTGATATTCTATGATCATATCACTTTTCTAGTGTGGCTTTAATCTTCTTCTCTTCTCCCTAGCCTTATTATTCCCAAGTTACTTGGAGTCGGCTTTCTAGTCTAACCGGATTTGACTGGATATCAGTTTTTACACGGAGCGACTGCCATCTGACCTCCGCAACTCGAAGGCTAACGATACCCTAAAGCTAGATCAGTGTCAGGATATTAGAGGGCACTGACTTCCCAATAACGACTGCCATAGATGTTCATGGCAGCTGGGACAGACGGATTAACGTGCTCTCCGAGCCACGGAGCAGGCGATAATTGTCAATCAATACGCACATAATTTCGAAAAGTCATATAACTTCCGAAAGTCAGAGGTGCGCGACGTTGGTTCGAACTCGAGATATTGCATTGCAGTCTATTGGTCTCCCCCACTGAGCTGTGGCTTTAATATGATTCTATTATTTACCCGTGACTTGGAAAGCACGTAAAGCCGTTGGTCCTGCGCCTGATCTCTCTCCCGTCATGTCAGATTACCGTCCCATCGGATCATGAGAGTTAGGGAACAGAGAGTGCACTTGTGTTTGCGCACTATAATACTCCAGCCTCTTTTAAGATTATGATCGTGACCGAAATTTGGTCTGGAGAACATTATTATAATTATTTTAATTAGAGTATGAATTAAAAGATAGCTGATAATTTACATAAATGGAAATAACAATGTTGTCTGTGGTAACTGGCCCTTGGTCAAGTCGTCAACCTTTTCCGAGGCCTGCACATGCCGGTCGGAGCTCATACACCGGAAGGCATGATAGTCCTTACTTTGGGAGCCATGATATATGCATTTTAATGTGTTCATCATTACTTTAGGTAAACTATATCTACAGTGCAATTTTATTGTTCTCCTGTTTAAATATAATGAAATTGTCACTATGTACGTATTTATCCATTACAGATATCTCCGGCGGTTCAAACGAATTAACCCGAAAGTGCTGAAGTCGTGGTGTCGCCAAATACTCAAGGGACTGAACTTTTTACATTCGAGGACGCCGCCCATCATACACAGGTACTTGAGTTTGATCGTTATCCATTATATAACCGGAATAACTAATAATTATAAGCTTTTGTCTTAATGGGCCGGAACATAGTTATTACACATTTCTACTAAGTTAGTCTTGTGTTATTTGCACAGCTTTACAATTGAGTCATTGTGCTGCATAACATTTCTAGTAAAGAAGTAAATACTTTTATTTGTGGGTCTCCGTGCTGTTGACTGGTAGAGAATGATGGTAGCATTATGTCCACTCTACTACAAAATGTGTATTTTTAGAGTTCGAAAAACCTCGGATGGACGGTTAGCACAAATCCGTCTCGCACCAACAGGTTCAGCGATTCCTTCTTATGCCGTACCATACAACTTAGGAATGGTTTTCCGGCATATGTGTTCCCTCCCTTCTACGACATTGCATCCTTCAAACGTAGTGTGAAGAAGCGTCTGGTAAGACCGGCTTGACATTGACGACGGCTAGAAGACATCTATCTTCTCGTCGTCACTGTCTCTGGACTGTAATTGGGCTTTCTATCAGGTCCGTTACAATCACTTTGCCGTGTCAATACAAAAAAATAAATAAACAACTGCTTTGTCCGTCCGTCTGTCTGTTATACAACTTTCAACTCAAGAACCGTAAGAGCTAGAGACTCGCGGTCAACGCCATTCGACTCAGCATAGTCAAAATACCCCCGAAATGACTATGACCTTTGACCTCTGACCACGGTCACGTGGTACCATTTTTGGAATTCTAAGATTTACGGCAATTCATTGCCGTTTCTCACTTGTTTTACTTATTTGTTTAAATAATATCTCCAACAAACATTAAATGTGCAGCGATTAAAGCCACCAATCTTTTTCATAGCTATCCATCGATACATAAGGCTTCTGTTTTGATTTGACAGATGCCACGTCGGTTACATCGCCATTACTATTGCGCTGACTGCTGTGGGTTCCATAACCACATGGCAAAAATTTGTTAGCCTGTGATCCGCAAATAGTACTAGTTTGGTTATAATTTGTATCCGTGGTTCCAATATTTGTTAAAACAAACAAGGAATATCCTTAGTGCGGCTGTTGTTTTTTTAACAATTGCTCATGTTCTATGCATATTTAACAAAAACCATGTATATTTTCCTCAGAGATCTGAAGTGCGACAACATCTTCATCACGGGCACGACGGGCAGCGTCAAGATCGGAGACCTGGGACTCGCGACGCTCAAGAATAGGAGCTTCGCCAAGTCAGTTATAGGTCAGTACACTAGTAACAAGGATGTTTATGTAACCATAGTTGTGCCGCCTCGGTGCAGACAGGCATGTTCGATTTCTTACGCCCGACACACAGTGCCGGCGCGGGCGCAGCAAAGGATTTTAAATGACGAATAAATAATACTAGCGATCGGCTAGTGCTCGAAATTCGACCAAAGTTTGTCTGTAAGATATTGCTGATATATGTCATTATATATTGATATATGTAACCATAGTTACGCGCTTCGACTGCGTGTGCCAATGCATGGTTGTGTGCGTCTAGTGTATTTTCATTAATATAATGTATTGCTAATGCATATTTTATATAAATATTAGGATTCGCCCCTCCTTCTCCATATAAACTTTAACTATGCCAAATTTCATACCCCTCCGCGCATGCAATTTTCGTAAAAAGGGGTACAAAGTTTTTGCTTCACGTAATAATATATAGATAAGTAGTAAACACGACTGCTGTGTATGAAATCTTGGGTTCGATTCCCGGGGCTGGTATTGTTACTAGGATTTTTGGCAAGAAATTCTCACTAGCGCCACGGTATGTAGTAGACGATAAAAATGTTCGACCTACATCATACAAAGCAGTGAGTTGGCCACACCGTGGTGATTTTAGTCGGTAGGCTCAAAGTCTCGGAAGAGCCCGACATAACCCTCTCACCTCCCGTTGTGGCGATGGGGTATGCATATCAATGATAAAAAAAAATCAAATTATTTCTATGACTGTCACTAAGAGTAGTAGAGCCTCGCTG
Source organism: Catocala sponsa (assembly GCA_963564715.1). NCBI lineage: Eukaryota > Metazoa > Arthropoda > Insecta > Lepidoptera > Erebidae > Catocala > Catocala sponsa. The sequence continues at coordinate 15,263,001 of OY751352.1, forward strand.
ATTTTAGCATGAATGGGCCCGGTTCGACCTGGGAAGGACTACCCTCTCACAGAATATCGACGTGAAATAGCAGTATTCCTACTGTTGTGTTTCGTTCGGTGAGTGAGAGCGCCGGAGGACCAATCACCCTCTTTCCCTCTTCCCGCTCCTTCTTCTTCCCACTTCCTATCCTAAAGAGTCGGCAACGCGCAAGTGATGCCTCAGTTGTTGCAGGCGTCTATAGGCTACGGTGACCACTTACCATCAGGTGGGCCGTATGCTTGTTTGCCACTCTAGTTATATAAAAAAAAAAGCGCAGCTATTATTTTTATTATTTTTGGAAAACTTATAGCTAAGTAAAGTAAACACAGTTATAACATTAATACCTAAATATGGCCAATTATAAGTTTTCACGTATACATAATTATGTAATTTAACCTTAAGGTAACGTAGATACAACTGAAAAATTACGAAACAGAACAAAATAATTAGAACAGATCAATTATATCTAGCGATTGTTGCCGCGGTGGTCACCTAAAATTTATCACTAAGAGTACTTTTCATTTGCGCAACACTGGTGGTGAAAAGGTCGATATCTTCATCCTGGCATGTCATGTTATACATTCGGTTCGTCCTAATTAAATATGAATTTTGCCTGTAATTTGTTCGATGTATGTATATGTATAATATTGTTTCCGCGTGTGGGTAGGTACGCCGGAGTTCATGGCGCCGGAGATGTACGAGGAGCACTACGACGAGTCGGTGGACGTGTACGCGTTCGGCATGTGCATGCTGGAGATGGCCACCGGCGAGTACCCCTACAGCGAGTGCAGCGGGCCCGCGCAGATCTACAAGAAAGTCGTCTCGGTCAGTACACTACACACCACACACCACACCACACTAACACTCGGTTTGTTACAACAACGAACAAATATGCTAACAGATTACCAACGCATGTGTGGGATTAGTTGACTGAATTAGCTCTCGGTAGTTGCCATTAATAAAATATGCCAATCAAATCACTTGACGTGAGCATATTTTACTTTCTGAAACTGGTTTTATTTTATAAATCGTCGTTCGGCATCCAAATTCGCGAATGTGCATTTTGTTCAAAAATATTTTTTTTATTTTATGTCATTAAAATACGCAATCCTATAAATATATTTTGCCCAAAAGTTAATGCAATCCTGATAATTTCAAGTCGAGCAAAACCGCGAACTTTAAAATTGTAGGTTTACAGTATAAACCCTAAAGATTTTTTGGCTCCTGTAAAATGTTGGGAATGTTGCATTCGCGGTATTGAATGCCGAACGACAAAATGTGAAAGTGAACATGTTTTGATGTTTGTTACTAATTTGTATGTTTCTTGGTTAGATAGACAATGTCCCTAATCATCAAATGTAGTACATTTTAAGCTTGTTCGCGTTCTCTTTGACTTAATGCAAGTGAAGCCGCGGACAAGATCGGACTAAATACATGACTCTCATTCATTTAAAGACGTCTGACAGCTGTAAATTTCTGAAGATTTAATTCCTAAACGGTATAAAAGAAATTTGATGTGAAATGTGTGTTCATCCGAAAATAGTTGTTCTACGTCTAGACGTCCTGTGTTCTTTGTCTCAATATTTGTTAAGTTCCTAACGACATTGGCAATTATCTCTAGTGGGAGACGAGTCTTATCAAAATTATATGACACAAATAAACTAATAAGTAAACAAAATATCCCGTGCGAGGATTGAAACGTTTCATTATCGATCATATTATATAGACGTGAAATAGCAGTATTCCTACTGTTGTGTTTCGTTCGGTGAGTGAGAGTGCCGGAGTCCCAATTTCCTAAAGGGTCGGCAACGCGCAAGTGATGCCTCTGGTGTTGCAGGCGTCCATAGGCTACGGTGACCACTTTCCATCAGGTGGGCCGTATGCTTGGTTGCAAATTTTGTCGAATAAAAATAAAATATTTTTAACATATGTACTTTTGTGTTCAGGGCGTGAAACCTCAGAGCTTGGAGAAGGTGACAATCCCGGAAGTGAGGGACATCATCGAATCGTGTATCAAGCCAAACAAAGCTGATAGGTATGTGTGCATTACAGTCTGCTTACATTCCCATTGTGTTGCTTTTATTTATTTCCTTTTTAAAACACGAACCAAGTGCGAGTGGGATTCGCGCACCCACTATTCCAAAATATCTTAGAAGATAACATATAGAAAGTTGTTTTGGTACGAATCCCTAAAAAGATATTGATATATATTTTACACACAAGAGCAAAAAGCAATCAACAGGGATAATTTTGTGCAAACAGTATCAAATTTGATTGGAAAATAAGGCAGTAATTCATATTTTAAATTTGGGGATGCAGTGGGATATCTCGTTATCTGCCTCGTACAGCTGCATTTAAATAGCGGTTACGACACAGTTTATATCGTGCATCCTTTTTCTGTCATTTGACAATTGCCCCTACTACCAGATTTGACACGCTTGTACCTAACTAACTTACTTATTATTGAGTAGATTTCAAAAATTCTTTACATTCTGACTTTAGGTAATGTAACTATTATATTAAACGGAATAAACCGCTGCTTAACCTTTCAGGATATATGAGCAAGATGCTACGTAATGAGTCTGTAATAATAAAATCATTATTATTTGTAGAACATAGCTTAGTATACAGTTCTTACAGCTATGTTACAGTTATATAAGTATGCTATGTCCTACCACATAATAACAAAAATGTCCTCCAGACTGAATTTCAGTCGCAGCGGCCAATCTTAACGGAGACTGGCCATCTACGCAGGAGATATTATATTGCACAAGTGTGTGCGCAAACACAAGTGCACTCTCTGTTCCCTAACTCTCATGATCCGATGGGATGGTAATCTGACACGACCGGAGAGATAACCTACCACCTCATATGGTGTAAATATTTGTTGTTTGTAGGCCAAAAGTAAAAGACCTGTTAAACCACGAGTTCTTCGGCGAGGACATCGGACTGCGGCTGGAGATCGTTGGCCGTGAGCTCGTCACGTCGTCTGATATCACCAAGATACAGTTCCGGCTCAAGATCATCGACCCCAAAAAACGGTGAGTATATGGCGTACTTTGTATCAAAATGTTACAGATCTGTTGGATAACATGGCGAAATGGTATATGTGGGATTGTTATGGTATGGATTCTATCATAAAAACGGAATATTATAATAATGGCTGTAGCGACACTGCTGACGCGTTAGTTTCATATAGTCAGGCGCAAGTATGCAGTAGCGCCGCGCGGCACTCGTCTCCCGCAACCAATCAGGTCGTAGCTCAGTATGTATTTATTTATAACTGGTACCAGTGAATATATATCTATATACACTATCAAGACTTATTTTATTTGACCGGCCACAAGAACTACACATATAATAACCCCCCACAAGTGTGACCCAGACGTATTAGATTAGGTATATGTAGCAATAGTCCTACGCCTGCTGCGGCTAGTGCCACCGTAGGTGTTCCATCCCACTTTAGATTAAAACTCTCGAAGGGCCTCTACGTTGGACTCATGTCACCGTGTAAGCCTCCCAAAGAGCCAGGTATTTTTCTAATATGTTAGAAAAATATCTGTGATAAGAGAAACATAATAATAATGGGAATAAATATATTGAAATCATTTGGCTTGGTATAGACATGTTATGCGACGAGATGATACGTATGTAAGTAAGCAAGTGATGAGTATGAGGGTAGAGGGACGAAAAGGGAGAGGAAGGCCAAGGAAAAGATGGATGGACTATGTGAGAATTGATATGAAAGGGAAAGGGGTAAATGATCAGATGACGGGTGACAGAGAAGTATGGAAGCGAAGGACATACTGCGCCAACCACAAATAAATTGGGTCCAGGACAAGCGGATGATGATGATGAAATATAATGACCATCAAAAATACTAATTGCACAGCACCTATACGCCTCAAATCACTGCATTCCGTTTCGGAAGGGTTAAGTTATGTTAGGTTTCTTCTTAAACCCACCCAAAAATAGGAGCTCAGCGAAGCGGGGCTCCCATCGACTTAGTTTGATTTTTTAAAATATATTTTGCTGTGCAAGTAGTATTTTTGGTAAGCATATTTTGCTGTGCAGATAAATACTACCCAATAATAATATCCTTCTCGACCGATTTCGGCACGGCGACTACTTCAACTCCGTTCTAATTGTGTGCTCGTGTATGGCTAACATAGACATACTGTTACTAACTGAATATTATTATACCTCTATTAGTATTATGGAGTATCATGGATTCGATGGAAACAATAAAAAATTGAATGATTCACAAATTTCTGTCCGGAGGTTGGGTGCTCTTAATGTCCGTTATTTAAATGTACATATATTACGTACCGTACGACACAGGAATAATTTCTAGTGCGGAGTAGTATTTAAAAAGAAATCCTTACTAATATTATTAATTCCAAAGTAACTCTGTCTGTCTGTCTGTCTGTCTGTTACCTTTTCACGGCTAAACCACTCAACCGATTTAGATGAAATTTGGTACAGATATAATTTAAAGCCTGGGGAAGGACATAGGCTACTTTTTATTGACGTAGGTACCACGCGGGCGGAGCCGCGCGCAAAAGCTAGTTGTTTATAAATAAATAATTTAAATTATTAAATGGAATGCTTGTCCCACAGGTCATACACTCACAAAGAGAACGAAGCGATCCAGTTCGAGTTCGACATAGAACGCGACGACTGCGAGGAGGTCGCTAACGAGATGGCCAAGGCGAGCCTCATCATGGAGGAGGACGCTCGCATCGTGTTCAAACTGCTCAAGTCCCAGATCATCAGTCTTAAAAGGTGAGGCATATGTTTGATTTCCTGCCCGATATCCACGGCAAAGGAGTTTTATATGGCGAAAGTGAAATATAAATAGTGAATGTGTTATTTTGCTAGAGTTTCTGGTCGCACGAAGTACAAAAATCTCAGTAATAATCTGGATTATGTTTTGGTTTTCCTCTAAAAGCGGTGCCGTCTTTTAGTTGTCGGTATATAGCGGCAAAGGAAGCTACTTAACATTCTTTGGTTTTTAAATGCCAAAGTCAGCTCGCCCGCTAGGAATAATTCTTGTGTCGCGGGGGACAAACAAATGACTCAAAGAACATTTAGACTCAGAACCACAATTTGTGGATCACAATTTTTTTTTTCCGTGTGGTTCGATCCCGTTCCACAAAATAACAACGACACGGCGACGTTTAATGGTTAGTGAGTTTATTGGACTAAGGGTCGATTTTTCAATCGTCAGATAATTTTTATCTAAGGAATAAACTTGGCCGTTTGACATATTTTCTATACAAAAGCTGTCAAACATATTCCCCAGATAAAAGTTATCTAATGATTGAAAAATCAGCCCTTACTGAAGTTTTATTTCGGTTAGTTGCTCGGTTTTTGAAAAGGCTACAGCCGACGAAGCTGTAGCCCTTTGACAGCCACGTCAAAAAGCAAAAGTGTCATCTCGGCGCCAAGCTGCGATTTCATCCTTTAATTTGTCATGTAGTCGTGATCTTGGCGTGCTGGACACATTCCGTTTTGTCATGTATACATGATTGGACGGTCACAAAGTTAAGTATTGTCGAAATATCAAATAAAAATGTCAGTACTACTCACGCACTAGGGATCCAGCCTCTGTGGCGGGTGACTTAACATACTATTTACGGACATAAAGTACTGACTAAATAATCATTAGTAGATTACATTCTTATCCTAAAGAATATTACGAATGCGAATGTGAGTTTGTTTGTTACGCTTTTACGACTTAACTACTCGATTGATTATCATACAATTTCGCATACACGTTTTCAGGGGTACGGAAAAGGACATAGGGTATTTACGTAGGAAAAAGTACTGTTGTACTCCTGGGGATAGAAACGTATATTCATTAAAACCCTATTTTGGTATTTGCTGGCGATGATGTCCGCTTTTTTTTTAATAGACTCGTATACCAGCCTAGGTATATATTTCGTGTCGTGCGGGAGGCCTTACTAACATTCAAACAATGCACACAAAAAACACAGACTGAACAAGCATTTGAGTATAACAAACTTTTTGTCCCGTATGGGAATCGAACACTCGACGCAGTGGCAGTGACGAGGCGGACTCATAAAACCACTACGTCATTCGTGCAGACGACTTATACTGCTACAGTTTGCCTAGGGGTTTAATTACCTTTTTAATTGTTGTATTGCCAGATATCATTGAAAACCGTTTGTATCTGGCTGCTGGTGTGCCGTTGCTACTCAATAGGTTATTAGAAATTACTTTATTTTATTTATTTATTATTTATGCACCATACAGAGCAGTGGGGAGACCAACAGACTGCAATGCAGATGGTCTCGGGTTCAAACCCACGTCGCTCGCGCACCTCTGACTTTCGAAAGTTATATGACTTTTTGAAATTATGTGCGTATTGATTGACAATTATCGCCTGCTCCGTGCCTCGGAGAGCACGGTAAGGCGTCGTTCCCGGTTGCCATGAACATCTATGGCAGTCGTTATTGGGAGAGTGTCGACACAAGAGATCCCACTGGGTCGAAGTGTCGCCGGTCTACACTGACCATACATTTAGTCCTGAATAGAATTAGATGAATACAATATAACGTGTATTCAGTTATTGTAAGAAATATAATTGGACGTACTTTCTGAAAAACGTTCCAACCCACACTCGGGTCAAAATCGAAATTATTATTATTAGCAAATTAGTCACGGGGTTACTATTTACTAGCCGGAAAAATTTGGTAGCTCTACTATCACTCTAAATATGAAATCATGACTTAGTAGCCCAACCCACATGTATGAAGGAGCAATACGGGATTGAACTTCAATCACGATTATCTCAAAATCTCAAAATCTCTTTGTGAGTTGGAACGTTTTTCAGAAAGTACGTCCAATTTGCATTCGGATAACGTCACACATACATGTGTATATTAAAACATGTAACATATTACTCCTCGTTATAGGTCTCACTCCATCGCACACCTACAATGACTACTCGCTAATGGATCTTATTGTTAATGTTATCAACATTGTGGTTATCTTCAATCAGCTTTATCAAGGTTGCTCAATATCAGGACCACGAGACGCAATGTAGATCGACATTAGATTTAATGCCACACCAATCATAGATGACTGAACCGTTATTGACTGCACGGATGGCGTAGTGGTTTAAGAGGTCCCCTCGCCACTGCCACCGCGCCGGGTGTTGTGGGTTTGATCCCCGAACGGGTCAAAAGTTTGTGTGATCCATAAATAGTTGTTCTGAGTCTCGGTGTTCTTTGTGTCCGTTGTTTGAATGTTTGTAAAGTCCCACGCGACACAGGAATTTCTCCTAGTGCCAGGACTAGGAGAAATTCCTGTGTCGCGGTGGACTTTACAATTTAGACTTTACACTACTCTAGATTACAATTTAGACTACTCCAGAGTGGTCATTAAAAAACAAAAAAATATGCGATACAATATGCTAACATGACATTTAAATTGTAAATATAGTGACATTATGTTTACTCATTCTGAAAATTGTGCACTATCGTTCTCTGAATAATGTGCATGGTGAAAGCACATCATAGATGTAAATCGTTTGTGCTAATATTCGGCTCAGTCGGTCAATCGTCTTTCAACATAATTATATGTATAAAATCAAATCTATAAACTCTTATAAGAGTGGAAAAGATCTTCGTAACCGATATAAAACAAAACCTTCTTGTTGGCATGCTACAGGGGTACCGTGTAAACAAAAATGCCTTAAAATTAAGTGAAGTATGGCAAATTTAAAAATGAAATTTTCAAATATGTATATGATATGAATAAGCTAGATTTCCCATTGTAGGGTGCTATCATCTTACAGGACTCTGGTGTAAAAGTGTTACTTCTTTTCACCAGTTAGATAGTGGTAGCTGAGTACTGTCATAAGTGTCATAACTACTGAAAGTATTAAAAGTTGGTCTGATTTGATTAATTATTATCGACCGTTTGATGCTAATCGAGGTTTTGGAAGTCAATGGAAAAATGTATCCTGCTCTTGTCAGTCAAAATCAAAATCAAATTACCGTTCGGATAATCGATAACTATTCGAGTATAGTTTAAATAATATAACACATACATAGCGTCTAATGTGAGATCATAATATTATTTTCAAATCATCTATACTTCTATACTAATATTATAGAGAGGAAAGTTTTGATTTTTTGTTTATGTTTGTTTGTAAGGATTTAATTCATAAACTACTCAACCGATTTTAAAATTCTTTCACCATTACAAAGTTTTATTATTACCGAGTAACATTGACAATATTTTATTTAAAAAAGTACTTTTATTAACATGATCTAACCTAACCGACTTTTATGCTAGCGAAGCCGCGGGCAAAAAGCTAGTTGGCTATAAACCCGTAAAAACCTGTTTACATGATGTAACTTTATTGGAACAAGTGACACGGTATCTCAATTTTTTGAACAAGCAAGACAAAGATTCTTGAAGTAAGTGTAGGGCACACATACTTCAAGAAACTTCGCGTAATACAAATAGGTATATACAATCGTGCATTGTTAAATAAGTATGATAATGTTCATAGAAACTCTACAAATTATGCTTAGGTTTGGTATTTGTAAGCTAATTCTGTTCTGGCGTGCCAATGTCTCATTTATAAGACTAATATTGTAATGAGGTAATTAGAGTTAGTCTGTTCGTTATATACCAACAGTTTCTTATTTAATTGACATATTCAGTGTAGTTGATTTTATTTTAGCTTAGGTGTAAATAGTAGGTATTATATGAGGAAGGTAACACAACATTTCTTTTAGGAGGGAGGAGGATATGACGTCATGATTTTTAAAGATTGCACGGACGGTATAGTGGTTTAAGTGGTCGCCTCGCCACTGCCATTGCTCCAAGTGTTGTGGGTTCGGGTCCCACACGGGACAAACATTTGTGTGATCCACAAATGTTTCGAGTCTGGGTGTATTGTTGTTTGAATGTTTGTAAAGTCCCCCGCGCATAAGAATTAATAGCTAGTAGTATAACTAGTGCGAGAGGTGTCGCTATAAAAAAAAATACAAATATCCCTACAGAGGCAGATTGTATACTGCATTCACATTACGCAGGCTGTATTTGACAGAGGGTGAACCTATTAATATCTATCTGGTATATCAACTGACTCTGTACTTCTACTGAATATTTCCTAATAGTAAACTCACGATCGGTTGCAAACATAAGCGTAAACTTATGGCATTGAACCAAGGAGAATATCAACTTATACTTTTATGTTAATTTAGATTTTACTACGTTGCCATGTTTTATTGGTGATGTAGGTACCAGTACTTGTGAATTTCAACGCCATGTCATCGCGTTTAGCATATCGTTTCGTCTTTAGTGATCATATCGTTAAATTATCATTTTGCTTTTGTGATGTATCATGGCGGCGAACAATTATTCTGATAGCTATCTATCTGATATTCTGAAAGCTAATAATCATGCGTCAATTAAAGATAAAAGTGAAGTGAAATGACCGACATTTCAACACAAAACTACTTGAAATATAAATTCCTTCTTCATGTGAAATGTTTATTAAACGTTTGATATCGTAATATCGTCATTGTCGTTGACGTCTAAACGATAGGGCCAGTTTTAGCTGGCCGTTTTATTGGTCGGCCACATCATGAAGTAATCCATTTTAAGCTTTGGCCACGTCATATACATATTTATGAATATTCTCAAAAGCCTATAGCAGTATTTATTGAAATTGAGTTTATTTCATGGCAATTCATAGCTACAGAATAATAAACGGACATTTCTCCACTTTGTAATGTTCAGGTACATAAGACGGTGTCAACAAACTAATTGTTTGACATCTAATAATAGTATAGGAGCTAGCAACGTTTTCGAGAAAGAATTTTAGGTCAGCTGATTTTGTGATATGTTGTCCTTCTTGCACTTTCGGTTAGAATCTGGGCTATCTGGCTGGCGGTAGCGGTTGCGTTCATTAGTGCGCATCCTACCTGTCCAGGTAATAATCCTGGATTTTAAAAACATTTTAGAAGGCGTAATTTTTAATTTTGTGTTTTTAAATAAGTCTACCTGATATACTTTTTTTATTGCCAGACATTTTTGACAATGCTAACTATGTGCCATACGCGATTTTTTTTTTAAATAAAATTTTCAAAGTATTTTATAATGTCTGTAATTTTAATATTATGTTATTTAAAGATAAGAAAAACTTAAAATAAATTTGCCAGACATTAATTCGATTGTTAAGTCTTGAATTAAAATTAAAAAGTCATGAAAAGTATTGCAGTATAATGCTAGTAGTCCGAGAGAGACAGTTGCAGAATAAGTCGAGAATGATACAGAGAACCACTACGAAAGTAAATTACTTTTCACTGTGCATATAATAAAAAAAATATAATAATAATAATAAACAAAAAATGTATCACCAGGGTAAATAAAAGCGCACAAACCGCAGGGCAGCTTGTGGCGAGCTGAATGTGAGTGGCGACACTGCAGTCCTGAATGCCTCAGAGAATCGGTGAGGGCCTCGTCCTCGGTTTGCCGTTACTGGTTGGCTGGGGTGGAACTTCAAGAGCGCCCGTAGCACTCTCAACTCTGGCTTGCCTTGATCGGCCGGTCAGAGGGGGGCCGCTAGAGCTACATGCTTGGGGGTGGAAGTGTCATTTTCAAGGGCATAACTACGGGGAAACCCGCTCCGGGTCTCCGTTTTCACGAGAACCGTGATGGTGAAACCGGCGCCGCACCGCTCGACACCCCTAGCCGCTCGCACCGGTGTTGCCCCCTGCTGCTGGCTTGTATGGCTCTCGTGGCTATTCAGGGGGCCCATCTAGTGAGTTGGCGAGTCACCGTCTGTCCATTCGATTGATACTATTAGAGTATTCAGGGCAGACACCGTTTTATCATCCATAGTTACCAATATACCAGTCCATCAAACACCCATACCCATAGCCCATATATTAGAATCCATACGTAGCAATAGTCCTACGCCTGCTGCGGCTAGTGCCGCTGTAGTTATTCCATCCCACCTTTGATTAAAACTCTCGAAGGGCCTCTTCACGTTGGACCTATGTCTCCGTGTAAGCCTCCCAAAGGGCCGGGTATTTTTCTAACGTATTAGGAATATACCCGTGAAAGAGAAACATATAATAATAATAATAATCATTCTAGTCAGAGCAAGTTTGAAAAAAATTTAAGCATAAAAAGGAATATAAAATTAGATTAAGATTTAAAAAACAAGACTTAACAATCGAATTAATGTCTGGCAAATTTATTTTAAGATTTTCTTATCTTTAAATAACATAATATTAAAATTACAGACATTATAAAATACCTTGAAATTTTTATAAAAAAAAAAAAATCGCGTATGGCACATAGTTAGCATTGTCAAAAATGTCTAGCAATAAAAAAAGTATGTCAGGTAGACTTATTTAAAAACAAAAAATTAAAAATTACGCCTTCTAAAATGTTTTTAAAATCCAGGATTATTACCTGTACCTTACAGGTAGGATGCGCACTAATGAACGCAACCGCTACCGCCAGCCAGATAGCCCAGACTCTAACCGAAAGTGCAAGAAGGACGACATATCACAAAGTCAGCTGACCTAAAATTCTTACTTTTCAAACGTTGCTAGCTCCCGTACTATAAAACAATGTATCTTACTTTTAACATATTACTCCCCCAAATGCTCATGATCTAAAATTGATTGGAGCAATTCCTCGGAATCTTTTTTTTTGGATCATAGCCAAACGGTTGATCTCAGAACTCGGAAATAGCACCGCTATCTTTTTTATAGATTTTTAGATAATATAATTGTGCCTGATTGATTTTGGTAAGAAAACACCTTTATTCATTTTTTTAAACCACATTATCTGTCAAAATCAAGTCATTCATCAGTTTAGTTCAGAAAGTAAACATCAAAGAATACTTTAGTGCGTTTACTAAAGCTATGTTTAGGTTAGTTATTAGGCTCAGAAAAAAGTTTGAGCCTACGAGAAGATATCTGCATCTATTTCTTACTTGTATTAGCGACAGACTGATAGTGTAAATAATAGCAGAAATTGTTTAGTAAGTATGCGATGCATATGTCGCGGTTTAGATTCCCTTGTTAGAAAAATCTTTGAATTGAAATATTTGCCAGCGTGCCTAGATATTTTATATGTTTCAGCTGATACTGGTGACTAAATCACATATTTTAAAGATACATTCTTTTTTTCAACATTTATTATTCATTTATTCATAATAAAAAAAAATATTGTGTTTAACATAATTATTTGTTTAAATTAATAGTTTTTTACACCAATTGCAATTAAGTAATAAATTTATATAAATTTGTGGATTGTCAATCTATTAAGTATTATATATATTTAACGTAGGTACTATATGAAATTCCATAACATATTGTCAATGATTATTTCCTACATAGGACTACAAGACGAACTGTATACTATATACTTACACTCCTACATATATACTACTAATATTAATCAATGAGATTTCACTTACTACGATCTGATTAAAATGAAATTGAAATTGAATGGAACTATTTATTTAATGTATATTTTTTACTGATACTGGTACATTAGTTGTAAAACATACATAATAATAATTGTAAAGAATAACGTATTTCTTTAGTCAGCACATTAGTTTGGCATGTACATTATATATTTAATTAACAAACTGCCTCGGTGCCGGATCTGTGCATGAGGTCTTGGGTTCGAAACCAAGATCGGACCAGCAAAATGTTAATGGATTTTCTATTAAGAAAATTTTCAATAGCAACCCGGAGTTACGTTAAATTGGCAGTATTGCACACCCTCGTTTATCGAAAAGCATGTTAAGACTCCGCCGAGCGTAAGACAGATAATGACAGAGCTCGTGCGGCGCATATTCAAATCGGCGCGCGGCCGCCATAGTAAAATTGTATGGAGGATTTGAAGTGCTTTTTTGATAAATATGTATCTTTATTGTCAACCAATAACTTAAATATTTAGAACAGAAATTGTAATATAACTATTTATGTTTCGTTTAAGCTGTAAAATAGGATAGATTTCTACTGTTATAATCTAAAAATCACGTAAAACGAGCTTACGTTTTTGCATTTTTCGTGCAAATTTACGTAATTTTGTAGGAGAAAATATTTAATATTTTAAGTTTATAACACGGAGTAATTGTAAACACATTCATTGTTATGGTAAAATGTATATTTTGTATTTGTATTAAACAAAAAGTGTTGATTTTATTCACTTAACTGTGACCGCCTCTTTTGGCACATTTCGCGCAGGCGCAGTCTTAAGCCGTTTGTCCTACACTTATCTTATGCTGTCGTGTCGGATAATCAGAGTTAGGAAATAGAGAGTGCATGTTTACGCACACACTAGTGCATTCTAACATCTCGTGCGCAGATGTCCAGTCTTCGTTAATTTGGTCTGGAAGATCATAGTTGACAAATATAGTACGTTACTAAATATCGACATCGTATTATTCATTAACTCTTTATGTACGTTCCGACGGATTAGGATGCCCCTTTTCCAAAACGGCTCGAATTTAGTCTGACCGTCCCACTTACTTGCAGTCATAAGACTAATTGTTATTATTGCTTAGTGTGCTGTCCAATATGCCATTGGCGCCCGCCGCTGTTGTCTACGGCCTGCCCCTCAGCTTAGAAACGTAAGATATTATTTTATTAAACATGGTCATTATGTGGACATGCGCGTGTGATACCCTGTTTTGCGACTATGCTAAAACCTTGTACATTGACTCCTGCTAGTTTCCTCCCATAGGGGTAAGGCAAGTAGCCAACGGCATTCCATTTGCTTCATTCCTCCAATGGAACTATACTTTTCATTTTTCTCATCACATTGTATATATATGCTCGGCGATTTAGAGACCATCTAACCTGGTTTTCTCTAGAACTTGTAGTCAGAAACCGGTTGCATAGGTCTTCTCATTCACAATTGATATATATGTATATATATACGCCATAAAGGTTTAAATGATTGCCTGGCCACTGCCAGTGAGTTGATGTGCGAGTTCAATCCTCACACAGACCCAAAAATTGTGAGGTTCACAAATAGTTGTTTTGAGTTTGGATGTTCTTCGTGTCAATTGTTTCAACGTGTGTACAGTCCCCCGCGATACAAGTATTATTCTTAACGAAGGCGTTGTCTAGAAAATGAAAACCTTCCTGTTTTGTTTTACTCCACAACCATAAATTTTTCATAAACATCACTAAATATCTAGCGTGGTATTGTGTGTTTCCGACTGTTATCCATTTCCTTTATAAAGTGATGGCCTAGACAAATCACAGAATGTTCACATTTTCACACGAGTCCCTTGGCTTAATTTTGCGTTTACGTTTCCCAGTTCGATTCTAGGATCGGTTGTAGTATTATTAGGTGTTCTTTTAAGAAAAATCCTGAACCGGCCCGTATACGAAAACAAGCTGTAACGTGCGACCTAACATTTTTGTCCGTCTGCAAATGAGTTTATTACGCTTCTGCTCATCCCCTCTGGGATATGGCATTCGTGCACATATATTCACGATATAATGGCAATACAGTGACCTAGATTCGATGCCCAGACTCGCACGTACCGATCGAACTGTCTTTAGCACGCGATGTTATAAACACACACCGTTTAAGTTTTAATCGATCAACAGATACGCAACATTTGCTTACTACTGTGCAGTAAAGGTACCTTCAAATAACCCTGAAAACCGAATTTGCCATACTAAAATACGCGATCCAGAATCAATACCTGAACTCTACAGATCACAGCAGTAACCTTGTGTTCCTGTGGTCAAAGGGGTTCTCAAGATCCTTACGAGGACTTAAAAGTTTTATCCTATGTACTGGAAGCATAGTGATTCCTTTTTCAAAGATCACTTATCTACGGTCGAGCGATGCCTTTGCAGTTGAACCATCCATAGGCCACAGTGACAACTCACTATAAACCCGAATGCTTGCTTGTCGAATTGGTTGCAATAATAATATCTTATCTTATCTTATGTGGGGGCCAGTCAGTGCAGACCGGCGACACTTCGACCCAGTGGGATCTTTTGTGTCGACACTCTCCCAATAATTACTGCCATAGATGTTCATGGCAGCCGGGACCAACGGCTTAACGTGCTTTCCGAGGCACGGAGCAGGCGATAATTGTCAATCAATACGCACATAATTTCGAAAAGTCATATAACTTCCGAAAGTCAGAGGTGCGCGACGTGGGTTCGAACCCGAGACCCTCTGCATTGCAGTCTGTTGGTCTCCCCACTGAGCTATCGCTGCAATAATAATAACAGGCCTATTTATAAATCTTCCCGCTGCTAAGTAGGTACAGGTCTCATCACAGTTCGTGCAAGGTTTGAACTTAGCACAGTATAAGTTGACGGAGCTTCTCATAGATCTTTAGAACCATTATGTACGTCTTCATAACGTTTATCTTCTCTCTATCGACGTGAAATAGCAGTATTCCTACTGTTGTGTTTCGTTTGGTGAGTGAGAGTGCCGGAGGCCCAATCACCCTCTTTCCCCCTTCCCGCTCCTTCTCCTTCCCACTTCCTTTTTTTCCTAAAGGGTCGGCAACGCGCAAGTGATGCCTCTGGTATTCCAGGCGTCCATAGGCTACGGTGACCACTTACCATCAGGTGGGCCGTATGCATATTTGCCACCTTATAGGTATAAAAAAAAAAAATGCACATTTTCTTACTATATTTTCCTTGGCCGTTAAAGAGAGGCATTGTTATTTATGTGCCCATTATTATTATTGGCCTATTTAACGCGCATATATGTTCTAAAAATTAGAGGTACTGGCTGTAAGATACAATTTGGAAAACTGGATCGCAATCTTATTGAGGTCTGTTCTATGCTTCACTAGGTTATAAATCCAATAGCTTAAATCTTTTTGAATCAAAAATCGCGTACAATATAGCTAAAATCGCGTACATTATCGCTTGATGTATAAAAATGTGTACGTACATTACAATTGCCAGGGGTTGTAGTAATAATTCTGAATGCGAATAAACGTGAAACCGCTTTCAATGCCAACCATTATGTTCGGAGACATCGGCACGAAGACAGACGGTATACAGTCACGCGACGCTTGACATTCCGACGTGGAACGTTTTGTATTTATTTGATACTAGTGTAATGGTATGTTCGTGCTGTGGCTTTGTACGCACAAGATTCACGTCACGCCTGTTCTTTGATAGTTAGACTGTGGTCTTAGCTACGTAAAGGTTCGTATGCCGCGGTCTGGAGAATGGGGACCTGCCGCCCGCAGGCCATTGAGTTGGAGTGACGCCTGCAGACCAACAGAGCCTGTATTGGGCACTGCTGGCTGTATTCCTGGAGTAGCTTGAATTGCAGCGATTCACCAACCATTCAAGGCAGCGTGTTGGCACACGTGGTGGGTTTAGTTGGTAGGACCCGAGACTTTCCACCTTCCCCCGGTAGAGCCCGACATACGCTCTCCGCTACCCTTTCCTGCGGAGAGAGATGATAAATGGCAACTTCCCTGTAGTTAAACTCGAAGTTTATGTTACAAGTGTACTTCAGTACAAATAATAAGATCGATCCCACAACCACGACCTTAGATAGAGGCTTGAGATTCGATCTCTCCTTAGTTAAACATTGTAGCGATTTAAAAAATGTTAACGTCAGTCGTCTGGCTGGACTTGACTACCGCAACACCAAATAAACGTACACGGATTTCTCTCTTTCTTTACCATCTCCTTTAAAATCACATAGTCTCGACGTTCTTCGTAAAGGCAGATCAAACATACAAACACTTTCACATTTATAACATTACGTAGCACATTATGGTTTTAATTCATAACAATTAGTCGTAGTAACATGCCATAAAATAACTCAATAAGCGGGGCATTCGAAAGAGTGAGTGCTCGCACATAACGCGACGCACAAATCGCGGCGCGATCGTATTGTACGGTCGATCGCTCGCGTGTAATTACTGTGACGCAATCGTATGCGCCTTGTACTGGCGAACACACATCTGTTATGCCGTGTCGCTGAAATATGTGGTCATGTTTAAAAGTACTTATAAAGTCTCAATCTTTTTCATAAAGACTTCTTTATGAAAAAGATTGAGACTTTATAAGTACTTAGGCAGAATTATTTTACGACTAGATTTCCCCAGGTGTAGTTTTAGGTCGCATGTGGAAGTAGCAGGCGAGCTTATTGTCATTTACGAAGCACAGATCCAGACTGCGAGCTGCTACTGACAATACTTTGACAGAAAACCCATTAACACTGCGCGACCAGGAAATCAAAACCAAAAGTTCATGAACAGCATTCGCTTTTACTACTGATATGCCAGGAAGGCAGTAATTGTTTAAATATAGTTACTTATAGATTCATTAGTCAATTTAAAACTTTAGTTCGGAGATCTTTTCGAAGTATTTTATCTATAACTAGCTGACCCGCGCAACTTCGTCTGCTTCATATAAGGCTGATTTTAGAGTCACGCTGACCGCGCGCTGATAGTCGGCGCTGACAGATCAATATGTTTATAATTAAAGCAATCGTTCCTGAATCACGCTGATGGCTCAGCGCTGACATTACATACATTTCAACTGTCAGCGCCGACGTCCCTATCTACAGGACCCGAGTAGATAGGGTTTCGGGGGGAGAACTACGGGTGTCCCCCTTAGGACCAGGGTACTGCGGGGTCAGGAAGCCCACTGCGCCTCGAAAGGCTTGTTCTATCGGCCGCTGACTAGAGTGCGCGGTGCCTGACATGGTGTTGGACACGTTTGTTTGCTCGGCAAGCACGTAGCGATCGAGCGTTGGACCCAGGCGCGGCTAGTGCGAACCAGTCGGTCGCGCGAGGCACAGAGTTGTCTTAGCGAAGTGGCAGCGTGGTTTCGCTGCCGCAACGCATCTCGGGCGCTTGCCTGCTTAGCAAATAAGAGTCATAGCTAGATTGACTCGGGCCTTACCCGGCTTGTAGGCCTATTTGGGTAGGCGAACGGACGTACGTCGGGAAGTGAGCGTGCCTTATACAGCTCCGGTACCATACTGGAGATATGGGAGGCGGTTTCTCCGTCGGCTTCAGCGAGGTTTTCGTTAGCATCTCTTAGGAGTTGCGAGTGGTGAGCGGCTTTATTGCTCCGGTACCTATCTGGAGAATAGGTAGTGTCACTTGGGCACGAGGTAGCTCGCTTACGAGAACCGAATCTCTGAGGATAGGGTGGAGAGTCGAGATTTGGGGACAAGACCTGTCTATAACTGGTCCCGGAAGGTGCTTTCGGGCGCTGGAAGGTACAGCGGCTCTGCCTAATATAACCGAAAGGTTGGGTGTAGGCGGAACGCTATATCATAAATTGGACTAGTCGTAGAGGAAGGGTTGTGCCAGCGCCGACGGTCAGCGCGCGGTCAGCGTGACTCTAAAATCAGCCTAAGAGAATTTACTCCGTTTTTGCAACATTTTTCATTGCTGCTCCGCTCCTATTGGTCGTAGCGTGATGTTAGCCTATAGCCTTCCTCGATAAATGGGCTATCCAACACTAAAATAATTTTTCAATTCGGTCCAGTAGTTTCTGAGATTAGCGCGTTCAACCAAACAAATAAACTCGTCAGCTTTATAATATTAGTATGGATTATTGTAAGTATTTGAAAGACAATTCTCACAACTGTTTAAATACCTGTGTTGTGTTGGCATTCGCGAAAATCACCCAGACTCGGCATCAACTATTTATGGATCACAAAATATAATATACCGAACCGTGTGGCGCACAAACCGATTAACGCAGCCTTATGACGAAGAGACCATTTGAACCATTGCACCATTGCGCCATTTGTGTAATCAATGTTGTTGTTGAAGTTTTTCTATAAAAGCTTTACGTTCGCTTTGTAGATGTGTAGATACTATAAGTATAGGTACTATATATACCTAGCTATATACTTTATATGCATTGCAGTATCAGCCTACGTGCTTATATAATAAAAACAATTACTTTATCAGGCGGAACCGGATATGTGTTTTATTCTTAGATTAAAACCACATACCGCTGTGTTTAGTAATTCTATATAGGACTTATTACATGATATACTTTTTCGATGGACTGTTTAGAGAATAAATATGTAAATAATAGTATTTTATAGAATTTAAGTATGTACTAACATCCTATTTAGTATGATTAATGCGAATGTGAGTTTTTTCGTTTGTTACGCTTTCACGCCTTAACTACTCGACCGATCATCATGAAATTTGATACAATGATACGCTTTATTGCATACATACATACATAGATTCACGCCTGTTTCCCAGAGGGGTAGGCAGAGACTACGGATTTCCATTTGCTACGATCCTGACACACTTCTCTGGCTTTATTGCATACTAAATATATATAACAAAAATCTTCGGGCACTTACAATTGTCCTCAAACGGCCCACATGATCAATGAATGATTGCTTTTTGCTTTGCTTTTTAAAAAGACAACTCTCGCACTAAGAATAATTGTTGTATCGCGGGAAACTTTACAAACATTCAAACAGCGGACAAAGAACACCCTGACTGGGAACGACCATTTATGTATCACACAAAGGAGATCGTCCATATTCGGCTTGAACGTGGACACTCGTCTTATAAGTATATATTAAAAGTTTTGTTTTAATCTATACTAATATAAAGCTGAAGAGTTTGTTTGTTTGTTTGTTTACTTGAACGCGCTAATCTCAGGAACTACTGGCCCGATTTGAAAAATTCTTTCAGTGTTAGATAGCCCATTTATCGAGGAAGGCTATAGGCTATATATCATCACGCTAAGATCAATAGGAGCGGAGCACCAATGAAGAATGTTTCAAAATCGGAGAGTATTTTTTCCTTTTGAGAGCTTCCGCTGCGTGCGCTGCGTAAACAGTTAAAGTTTCGCAAAAATCATGTATGACAGAATTGTTCCCCTTTAAAAGTTCTAAAAAAAAGTCCGCGGCAGCATATGTCTATCTTTTAAGGTTGGCTCACTATAACCATTTTTATGGTAACGAAATTTGTTCTAAAATAATGCATTATTTGCGAAGGTATTTTTATAAACATGATATTAATCCTTATCCATATAAATACGTTATTCATCACAAGTATTTATTTTAAAACAAAATTGCCCTTTACATCATTCGATTTCAATGAATATCTTAGGAGATATAGCCGTTCTAAAATAACATCGCAGCAAAATAATTACCCATTACAGACATAGTACAAACGATGTTTCTCCTGGTTTATTCTGCGTGATTACTATTGGTTCGATTTGAAAAATTCTTTTAATGTTGGATAGCCTATTTATCGAGGAAGGCTATAGGCTATATAACATCACGCTACGACCTACGGGGGCGGCGCAGTAACGATAAACGCGGGTGAAACCGCGGGAACATCTAGTATATAATAAATATTGGTTACTATCCAGTCGTATGAAATTGACGTATCATAAAATTGATTTTTAAAATATTTTCATTTGGTTTAAAATGTGTCACTGAAATAGACAATCCAAATGGCTTGTTTATGTTGCCTAAAAAAAAAGCAGTGTATAAAAGTCGAACCAAAATGTTTAAAAAAATCACATTTAGATAATATTAACGAAATCTGAAAATACGTTGATATTTTTTTGATTATTTACTATATTCATATTTTGAATTCGACAATAATAATTAATGTCAAAATGATATGATATTTGATAAAATATAACAAAATTGTAAAGTGTGTTGGGTAATTTATTTTCATTTTCTAGCAACACTTGACTTATCTGTGAATTCTGTTTCCGTCATTCGCTTTGCGTTTGTTCGCTCGTATAGTGGATATTTTGTGGACGTGATTTTGTGTTTTATTTTATTATTTAACGAACTTGATACTAAACTACATAGAAGAATGTTTTCTACTTAGTTTAGGCTACTGAAAAATAATATTGTTATTATAATATAAAATTGTTCACGCCCAGGCCAGGGTCCCATACAAGGTGGTCGGTCTCCTTTATGTCCCTTGTGGAGATCGAACTCACAACACTGGCCGCAGCAGTAATTGCGAGACGACCACCTTAAACCACTATGACGTCCGTGCAATTGAAAAATAATGTGATGAAAAGTTTAGTATTTAAATAAATACGCAGTTAATTCTTGCAGTATAATTTTAATTTATAATCTTTTTAATGAACACTGCGACGCACATTGAACAGCAAGGACTCCATGTATATGTGTATTCTATATTATTTATAATAATGTGTGTGATTAATTAATGTATTATAATGTAGTAATTCATATAAATAATAATATAGGTATATAAGTTTTATTCTTATTTTTATCAATTTATAAAGGCATTTATTACTGTTACACACTAATTTTGTAATAAAATAGTTTTGATTGTTTGTTGCAATGCTACATTACAATAAAATATTTCTTTCTTTCTTTCTTTATATATGTGTTCCAGAGATACACTACACTAATTACAGACAAAACCCGCTAAATATATATTTAAAAATATAACAAAACGTTTGCAATTAAAGATAAAAAGAGTTTCGCTCAAGGCTGAGATTAATGTTATCAGTTTATTTATGCAAAGGTCACTTGTAATGTCGATGTTTTAATATTTAGTAATTATGTGACATAAAAATGCTGTTACCTACATTATAAAATTACTAGCTGACCTGCCACGCAACTTCGTCTGCTTCACATAAGAGAACTTTCCCCGTTTTTGCAACATTTTACATTGATGCTTCGCTCCTATTGGTCTTAGCGTGATGTTATATAGCCTATAACCTTCCTCAATAATTGGGCTACTCATCACTAATAGAATTTTCAATTCGGTCCAGTAGTTCCTGAGATTAGCGCGTTCAACCAAACAAACAAATAAACAAACAAACTCTTCAGCTTTATAATATTAGTACAGATGTGACAAATATATATACCGTCTTTCCTACAATTCCAACAGGGTTCCATCTTCGTGGAAGGTTGCTCATGTTCACCCGATCCCGAAAAGGGGTGACCGGTCGGATCCTTCAAACTATAAGCCGATAGCGATTACTTCCTTGCTCTCCAAAGTTATGGAGCGGTTAATAAACCGCCTTCTGCTGCGGTACCTTGAGGATCATCAGCTGATTCGTAACCGCCAGTATGGCTTTCGCCATGGTCGTTCGGCTGGTGATCTTCTAGCGTACCTCACACACCGCTGGGCGGAGGCTTTGGAGGGAAGGGGAGAGGCTCTGGCCGTTAGCCTCGATATCGCTAAGGCATTTGACAGGGTCTGGCATAGGGCCCTTCTATCGAAGCTACCATCTTATGGAATCCCCGAGGGACTCTGCAGATGGATAGCCAGCTTTCTGGATGGTTGGAGCATTACAGTCGTCGTTGATGGTTGCAGCTCCGAAACCAAAACCATTAACGCTGGTGTTCCTCAAGGCTCGGTGCTCTCCCCAACGCTGTTCATCCTGCATATCAATGACTTGTTGTCAATCGAGAACATACATTGCTATGCGGATGACAGCAGGGGTGATGCGCGTTATATACCAGCTATCAGAATATCCCTCGGAGCATAATACAGGAAAGACGAACACAACTTGTGTCTGAAGTCGAGGACTCTCTTGGGCGGGCCTCCGAATGGGGTGAACAGAACTTAGTTCGATTCAACCCCTCGAAGACACACGTGTGCGCGTTTACTGCCAAGAAGGACCCTTTTATCATGGCGCCACAGTTCCAAGGAGTTACTCTCCGTGTCTCCGAAAGTATTGGGATCCTCGGCGTGGAAATCTCAAATAAAGTCCAGTTTGGGAGTCACTTGGAGGACAAAGCTAAATTAGCGAGTAAAAAGGTGGGTGTACTGAACAGAACGAGGCGGTACTTCACACCAGGTCAACGTCTTGTGCTTTACAAAGCACAGGTCCAGCCGCACGTGGAGTACTGCTCACATTTCTGGGCAGGGGCCCCCGAATACCAGTTCGACCCACTTGACTCCCTACAAAGACGGGCAGTTCGAATCGTCGATGATCCCATTCTCACGGATAGATTGGAGTCGTTGGAGCAACGGAGAGACTTTGGGTCTCTCTGCGTGTTCTACCGACTCTTTCACGGGGAGTGCTCTAAAGAACTGTTTGATTTGGTACCAGCGGCCCCTTTCTATCACCGTACTCCTCGACAACGAAGCAGGGTTCATCCATATCACCTGAAAGCGTTCAATTCTAAGACGGTACGCTTTCAGCGATCATTTCTCCCACGTACGTGCAAGCTCTGGAATGAACTGCTAGCTTCGGTGTTTCCCTCGGGAAACCTCGGGAAACCTCGTTTGAAGAAGGACATATCATAGCGCTCGCGCTATGATATGTCCTTCTTCAAACGAGGTTTAAAGAGAGTTCTTCTTTCACGGTAGGCAGCGGCTTTGCTGTGTCCTGACATTGCTGAAGTCCATGAGCAGCGGTTACTACTTTCCATCAGGTGGGCCACTTGCTCGTCTGCCACCAATGGCAATAAAAAAAAATAAAAGAAGAATATGTTGTTACATTGTGAATTTATTTTAAGAACTTGATGACGTGTACGCATGAATACTTATTATGTGAATGAAGCAAAAGAGTAGGGTAGGACTGTAGCAAGAGTATAACTGTAGTCTCTGCCTATCATACCAGTAACATATGTGAGACTATGTATGTAAATGATAACTTTATTATAATAATCAGCTCTGTGTATAAACTGTCTTATTGCTGGGTATGGGCTTATTCTCAGAAGGGTTGGGGCATAGGTCACGTTTCTTTTCTAGACCACCTAAAGACGTGTTAAAAATGGTCCATCATAAACGGTCAAAGAAAACCATTTGTTTTGTCTCTGGCTGGAATCCACGACTTTGATCGCATTTCTGTAAAATCTAACTACTAATTATAAAGGCGAATGTGAGTTTGATTGTTTGTCTGTTACGTTTTCCCGCCTTAACTTCTCGACCGATCATCATGAAATTTTGCATACACGTTGTCAGGTGTACACAAAAGGACATTCATTGATCAAAGAAAAAGTACTGTTTCCGAGCAATCGAAGCCGCGGGCTAAGCCAGTACTAAATGCATGTAATTTATAATCCTCGTTATTAAACTTTTACAGTTATAAAATCTTGATCCGAGAAGCTTATATAGGTACATGATAAACAAGTGTATAGTCGTGATCGGTAGACACCACTATAGACAACGGACGTAAGCAACACCAGCGGTATTATTATTCGCGGGTCGCAACCCCAATAAAACCAGCTATACATTCCGGTACCGTTACGAATAAGGATTGCAATCTCGCAAAACGGGATCACGTATTCCCGCGGTATCCCGCTGCTTTTATTAGTCTGCTGGATCCCGCACCTTCAAAGAGCGGCTCCAATGATCCCGCAAATTAAAATTTGGCGCTAAAACTTTCGCGTAAATCGCAAGTAGCACGAGCACGACGTTGCCATTCCGCACAGCGCGCCCCGCCGGCGACTAACGGCTGTCCTGTCAGTTGTTCATAAATGGCACTGCGCTTCGCTCGTCGTTCTGTAGGTGACGAGTGTTTTCATATTGTGTGTTCAGATGAACTAAAAATTAGTCAACGTTCTACTAAAGGCTTGAAAATACATTTAAAGACTAAACACAATATCAATATCGGTTCTCGAAACGATGACACCGGAGAAGAATTCTTGCCAGTAGTAGTACCAAAGAAGAAACCCAAAATATTGGACAGTTTTCTTTTCAAAGAAAACCTCATGGACAAAATGATCTCTAGGATGGTATGTCAAGACGGATTCACCTTAAGTTCCTTTTGCACATTTAATTTCTAAAAGCAGTCACAAACTACCCAATTCGCCAAATACAATACATCTATCGTAACAAATTTGTGTAACACAGTTAAAGCTGACATGATTATTGAATTTGAACATCTCAAGAAAGAAAAACATAGATTTTCACTCACATTTGACGAATGGACGTCACAAAAGAATCATCGATACTTAAATATCAACGTCCACCAGAAAGAAAACCATTTTAATCTGGGTTTGGTCCGTATACATGGCTCGGCTACCGCAGAACATTGCATTAGCCTGGTGAAAGAACGCCTCGCGAGTTTTGGTCTAGACTTAGACACAGATATTATCGCAATTACAACGGACGGAGGTAGTGTGATGGTGAAGGTTGGCAGACTTTTGCGTTGTTCCCAGCAGCTTTGTTTTACACACGGCTTACAACTAGTGGTGGTTGATGCATTGTATGAAAAAAGCAATTCTTCAATATCAGAATGCCTAGCAGCAGCATTTACGACGGAATCTGATAATGATGATAACGATGATATGGACGCCAATGAACAGGGTGTGACTGTAAATATAATTTCACTGCCACTTGAAATGATTTCTACAACATATGACGATCTATTGAAGAAAGTACGGAAAGAAAGTGGTCAAGATTTTTAAGCGGTCACCAACTAAAAATGACGTCTTCTTACAAAAATATGTGAAGGAACAAGAAGGCCCTAAAAAAGAATTGACATTGATATTAGACTGCCGTACTCGCTGGAATAGCCTTTTGAATATGTTAGAACGATTCTACAATTTGAAGAATTGTATTGATAAAGCATTAATCGATATTGAATCTGAGATTAAATTTAGCGATAACGAGTGGTTCATAATTAAAGATCTCATCGCTAACTTGCAGCCTTTTAAATTAGGAGTTGAGGCACTTTGTAGGCGAGAGTCAACGCTTATAACTGCGGACACAATAGGTCGATTTATTTTGGATAAATTGCAACAACAAAACACGGTGTTGAGTAACCAGTTGTCAAGACTCTACATGAACGTATTCAAGAACGCCGCACTGTTTTAACAGGAGTTATGATTTATTTGCAAAATCCGAAAAAGTATGACGAAGAAGCCAAAAATACAGATTGTACTTATACATTCTTCATGCCAGGAAAAGTTGCAATACGCCAAGAAATAAAGAAAATAATAGAAAGAGTCGTAGTTCAAGACGATGAAACATATGCAGATGACGTCTTCGAAAATACACCTACGGCTGGAACATCTGCTACTGATACAGATCCTACTCTAACGCTAAAAGATGAATTACAAAAACAGCTTCAACAAGAAAAAGAAATATTTAAGAAATCACTAGACAACAAGCAAAAGTACCTTGAGAAAATTTTGAAGAAAGAAATGTCGTTCTTTGAGTCCGATGGTATCAGAGGAAAGTACCTGACGCTCGCCTATAAATATATCCTGACGGTTCAGCCTACTAGCGTAGAAGCCGAGAGAGCTTTTTCAGCATCAGGAGATATTTGCAGTTCACTCAGAAGCAAGCTTGGAGATGATACAATAAATGCCATTTGTTTCTTAAGAGCGTATTTTCAAAAGTTATCACCATAGGTTGATGTCATAGTAATAGCATCTAAGAGCAAGTTGTGATTTGATTATTAGTCATTATATGAATAAGATTGAATAAAAATATAAAACTGTTGTTAGGAGAAAGGGTACAATTAAACAAAACTATTAAACTATGCCAAACATTTTTTAAATGTTTTTTTATTTATTTATTCTTAGGAACTCCAACAAAGGATACACAGTACATGCAATAATTACAAAAAGTGGTTCGATAATTTGTGCTCCTTCAATTACAGGAGAACACATCGTGAGTACACCATCATTTCACATCGTTTACAAAATAATGGTTTTTATATGAAGTTAAACAGTTTGGTAAATTGACATTAATGCAAATACAAATTCAACAAAACACAGTTAAATTAAAAAGGAACACTGTTAAAAAAGTAATATAATTGAAATTTAACAAAAATAAATTTTAAATAAAAACAGAACATGAGGCAAAATATAGAAATATAATATTTAAAGATGAACCTAAGGAAACAGATTACTAATTACTTATACTTAATTAATAGAAAATAAATAATTTCTGTTGCATAATGTAAGAAATGTTTAATAAAAGTTGATTTTTACACAAAAATCTGTAATTTCAATTTGATTTTATAACGTAAGTTCAAAGATGCGGGATCCCGCGTGGGATTGAGTAATCTCGTATATCAATCCCGCGCGATTGAATGAGCTGCGGGATTGCAATCCCTAGCTTACGAACAATGACATTGTACCCCTGGTTAAAATGTCTACTTTAGAAGCTTTGCAAAAATTATTCTAGATTATTTCTTTCAAGGTTACTTGCCAAAATACTCTATAAGATTGAAAATACTACCTAGTCCTGGGTTATCTACAGATATCACTGTGCCCTACCACAACATACACTTGTATAATTCTCTTATCACACAAACATACATAAAATAATATTATATATTAGTAGACACTTGTGTGCGTGACAGTACACGTATATGTACAGAGTACAGACGCACCGAGCGTACAACATTCAGTATTATCATTGTTTTGCCAACTCTATCTACGATAAAACTGTTTCTTTCATTTAATTACATTTTTTTTTTACTTTTTGGTTTTGATAATAATCTGTTAATCAGTGAGTGTATGGATATTTTGTGTTGTGATTACTTGAATATATTATATTATGATGAGAGTGTTCTGGATTATTCGGCGGTGATTATATTAGGTTAGTGTTTGTTATTGTTCTTTTGAATATTGCTTTCTAGTTATATTTATTGTCATTTCTATAGTTATAGTTCATCTTAGTACTGTACTTGGGAATAATCATAGCGCCAGAATACTTCAAATAAAAGTTTCAGCTTTATGTTTAAAATATATAAATTATTATTAGAATAGTGATACCATAGATAGGTACTATAAATAATATTATTGTAAGTGGTCGCGAATTCTTAATATTTTATATTTTACACATTTAATCACAGTTTGTACTGTTGCTTAATCTATACTTCTATACTAATATTATAAAGCTGAAGAGTTTGTTTGTTTGTTTGAACGCGCTAATCTTGGGAACTACCTACTGGTTCGAATTGAAAAATTATTTAAATGTTGGATAGCCTATTTATCGAGGAAGGCTTTAGGCTATAAAACATCACGCTACGACTCATGGGAGCCGTGCAGTAACCATAAACGCGAGTGCAATCGCGGGCACATCTAGTGTTTGGATACTTGTTATTGTTTATACCATAGATATCCTAATTAAACTATAATTTACACGTAGATATACTTCAGTCAGTGTGGTAGACTATGGCTAATTATTTGCTAGTATCCTGGCATAACTTTTGCTTTAATCATCGAAATAAAATCTATAAATCTTGTAATATATTAAATACTAGATATATAAAATAATACATTTAATTCCATATTGCGAATTCATCAACGCTTAAAATCTAAATTAACTGCATCTAAATATAAAAATATCTTATATTCATGTTAACTCTTTATACGTACTTACTTCAAAACTTTTTTTTGTGTCAACGACATTTTACGGTTTTTGACCAGTAAGTGGTTACTTCGATCCCTTCTTTGGAACTGGTTTAAGATTGTCCCTTGATAGGCGGTAATATAATATTATATATATATATATATATATATATATATATATATATATATATATATATATATATATATATATATATAAATTCAAATTGCATGAATATCTCGTTTAATGTTCTCAACTCCCAAAATTGAGTCCCTTAAAACGTTGCATAAGAGTGTTTTATATACTTATTATCTCAAAGTTCGCATGTGAACGGGAAATTAAAAATATCAGACTAAGCTAGAGCGAAACGAAAGTTTATACATTACCTTTCAACAAATAATTCCTATAGCAACCAGACGAAATTGTCTTTAGAACATTACCTAGCTAAATTATAACTTATCTAAATACCCCTGTCATCTGTTCACCACAAACCCTAGGGTTTAAGACCACCCTATCTAATTTGGCATCGGCCCCACCCCACCAACTAAGTAACCATGGTTACAGTAACCAAGTAAAGAGTTTGGTTGCTGGTGACCTCGCGTGCGCCTATTTCAGTCTTAATACGGCTCCGTTCAATTTAATTGGGCTGATTTCCCTTCGCGAAGGTTGTTTATTAAAATTTATTACTGTTTATGTACTTTAAATAAATCTACAATGTGATTTTGTAACAGTACTGCCTTAGAGGAAGTCACGGCTTTGTGTATATCGTGTGTTTTGTAAAAGTATCAATAGTAAAAGTAGTTCTAAAACATTTTTTTTTTGGTGGGTAGTTGTCAAAACTTTTGAAGTGCTAATGTCGTTGACCTGTGGCCACGTGGCCACTGTTTATCTGAATAACTTGCCCTCTAAGATACCCATGTTGTTTAATCTATACGGGTATGTTTATTTTCTTGTTACGTAGACGATTTTGTTTTGCGACAACTTCTGTTGGAATAAAGAATAGTGTGATAAGAGTTTTTGGAAGTGAAAGATGTGTTAGTAAAAAAGGTATACTAATAAATTATTCTGTGTATTTATAGGATGAAGTGTGTAGTGTGGATTGCGAAAATTATAATGTTAGGAGCACGTAATAAATTTGATACATGCATGTAAAGGACATTGAATTGTTCCTCGTCTGCTTCTTCCTATGAGACCTGTATTCCTTGAACTGGCATTTTTTGATATTCAATTATTTCCCGTTTTGAATTATTGCGATTTTGATCTAACTTATAAACTATTCAAATAATACTTAAAATTATTTTATGGAAATAGAATATTTTAATTGAAATTATTGTCAAGAAAAGCCTCTACCCAAGAGCAATAATATTTTTTGCCTTTCACATACAAAAGTTGATACAAACCTGGATCTTAACCCAGGTGTTATATTGACAAAAAAATGACACAAAAGATCTCACTGGGTCAAAGTGTCGCCGGTCTACACGGACTGGACCCCAAACAAGATAAGATGTATTGCCAAAAAGGTGAATACGTGTGAGAAACTGACGTTACACCTGTATAATAAATTACCAGAGTTTATTAACTTAAATATCTTTTGGAGTAAGAACTAGTTTAAAGTAACCCAAACCGACGTGCGACCATAAATAACGTCGTGAAAGTGAATGAAGTAAAGTAGATGTGTCAAGGTCACAGTAAGTAAACCAATGACGGGGAAACAGATGATTATGTATATACATACACTGTGCGTAATAAGTTTATGGCTATAATATGTTATATAATATCTTGGAGGAAATTTAAGTTACCTTTAGGATTTTTTACATCTTGGCAAGCGCTGCCGTAAGAATTACATGGGCGAAGCAATGGGCACTTTAATTCCTTAACCTAACATTGTTGGAATGCCGGACATAATTCAAAAACCTATTGTGTTGGTCGCCGGTGTGCCGCTACGACTCAATAAATTAATGATAACTTGATTATGTTAAATGTTAATGATGTATTGATATCTTTGAAATACCGAATTTGCATTATTTAAATTCGATTGGACGCTCGGTAAAGACTAATGATAAGTTTTAAGTTTTGCTTTCAGTGTTAAGAAGTTGGTTTTCATTCATATTTAATATCATAACTTATGTACAACGTCCGTAGACTTATACCTGTATATAGAGGGACTAGATGTGCCCGCGGTTTCACTCGCCTTTATGGTTACCGCGCTGCCCCCGTTGGTCGTAGCGTAATGTTATATAGCGTATAGCCTTCCTCGATAAATAGGCTGTCCAACACTAAAATAATTTTCAGTTCGAACCAGTAGTTCATGAGATTAGCGCGTTCAAACAAACAAACAAACTTTTCAGCTTTATAATATTAGTATAGATAGTCAGAGGATTATCACATCTATATTATAGGCATCTGTGTTCACCCTCACGTTATAGATGGTGAGTCTTGTCTGGTAATAATTTCAGACACCATGCTGCTTCTAAGAATTTTCTAATATAATAATGCAATAACACTACCTGACCTGGGTTCTTATAATCAGTCGTAATCCTATGCTATAAACCCAATGAGACAATGGCTTTTAATTTTCTTTTTAAAGTGTCTCTTGAGTATGATATCTTTCTGTGACACAGAATTCCGGCGTCTTCTGTCGTCAAGAGACAATGTATTGCACTACTTATTAGTATGCCCATACGCTAAATACAGCGTGTGTCGACAGTAAGTACAAGCGTTATTTTACAAGAAAATAATTACATTTCTATACACTTGAGTAAACACTTAAACAGCTCAATACATCTCATTGAAACAGAAACTTAACAAGTTGATGTGCCAGAACCGACATACCAAGTTAATTTAATATACATATTATCACACCTGTATATTATCGACGGGGTAGGCACAAGTAGACACTTGTGCCTACCCCGTCGACTAGACAGTGAGCGAAGCCCCGGATGATATGTAGATATTGCCCGCAGATTCCCTCGCTAATTTAGATTTTGTCAACAAACTGCTATCGATTTCCTTTTCTTTCTTTTCGTGTGGTTAGTGGCCAATCTGTTGTCAAAAGTTGTTCAAGCTGCCCATAGGCCTCTGACATGGCTTAACGACTGCTGTCAATTTGACAACAACCGGGACTGACTTTTTTTACGTGCCCTCCGAAGCACGGCCATCTACATATGTCTCTTTAATTTGCGGTGCGATTTAGACTAATGATATTAGAGTTACAGTCAAATTAATAATCCATCTTAACCAAAAACTTTAGTTTCTAATAGACTCATTTTTTTCAGTTCGGAAGAACTCTTATACGACAGCTTTGTCCGTCTGTCTGTCTGTTATACAACTTTCAACTCAAGAACCGTAAGAGCTAGAGACTCGCGGCCATTCGACTCAGCATAATAGATTTACCCCCGAAATGACTATGACCTTTGACCTTTGACCTTTGACCTCAAGGTCACGTGATGCAATTTTTTCGAACTAAGATTTACGACAATTCATTGGCGTTTCTCACTTGTTTATGACGTCTCTTGTCTGGAATACTTATTCAAAGCTATATTTTGGCTAACTACGCCAGTCCGTCTTCGTGACTAGAAGGCTGGCGTTTATGAGTGCTCATAAAATAATCGCCGTCAGATACTATAATAATATGCTAAAGCTCTTATAAGATCTATTGTACACTATAATAACAATAATATTGACCTTTGTTTGTTTGTCTACAGGGAGAGGAGTGAGAAGAAGGCGCAGATGCTGTTCAACCAGGAGGTGCTCATCGAACAGAACAGGCAGCAGATATATGAACAGCAATTGAGGCAGGTCAGTGATGCTTAAGTTTTTTTTTTTTTCCCCTCTTTTTTCTCTTCTCTTCTTTCATTGTGATCATGGTGCCTTCACAGCACAAAATCTCGGCTTGCCTTACCAAAGTTGTTGATCCATAACACTTGAAAAACAAGTGTGTGGAGATTTACATTTTTTTTTACATTTAAAATGCGCATTTAGCTAGCAAATTGCCTCGTTAGCCTAGTTTCCGAGTGCAGTTCCCGGGTTGGACAAACTGTTATCGGGTTTTGCTGGTTCGCCTGGAGATGTCGCCAGTACACCCACAAGTTCATTCCATATTACGTGGGGCCTAAAATTATAGCTAATGAGATAATAGAGAGATGAGAGTACCACCACCACCCCTTACCCCTACGGGAAAAGAAAAAAGTTTGACTGCACGGATGACGTAGTGGTTTAAGTGGCCGCCTCGCCACTTAAACCACACGCCTCTGCGCCGAGTGTTGTGGGTTCAAATCCCACACGGGACAAAAAATTGTGTGATCCACAAATGGTTGTTCTTGTAATGTTCTCGAAGGGTCTATTTAGGGAGCTGAGTTAAACAACCGTTCGTCGCAAGAATTGATGCCAGACTGCCGCCGTAACTTTTTACATTTCTATTTAAACCATTTATAACTTAGATGGATGGATGGATGGATTACCCACCACCGGCAATATTATAACGATACCTACATTATAGTTATGAGTCTGCGTGTTCTTTGCGTCCGTTCTTTGAATGTTTGTTAAGTCACCCGCGAAACAGGAATTATTCCTAGTTCCAAGAGTTGTTTTTTATCTACATACATTCATAGATTCACGCCTGTTTCCCAGAGGGGTAGGCAGAGACTACGGATTTCCATTTGCTACGATCCTGACACACTTCTCTGGCTTCATTCACTTTCATCACATTCCTCATACACGCCCGTCGGTTCAAGGAGCTTTTAACCTGGCCTTTGTCCAGGACGCCTCCGATCTGGTCGAGAAACGTTCGCCTAGGTTTTCCTCTTGCGACTGTTCCATTCACACTAGCCTTATAAACTTTCTTAGTCAGTCTTTCCTCGTCTATTCTTTCTACATGTCCAAACCAGCTTAACATACCCTTTTCTATTCTTGTAACTATATCCACTTTCATGCCGCATCTCTCTCTAATCACACTATTTCTTATTCTATCTTTCAGAGTCACACCACATATGCTTCTCAACGCTCTCATTTCTACAGCATTTATTCTGCTCTCATGCTTCTTTTGCCATACCCAACTTTCACTTCCATACATAAGTGTGGGCACTAATAGTCCTCTATGAACAGCCAAACGTGCCTTTTCGGATACATTTCGACTGTTCATAAAAGCGCGTAGGGCTCCATTCACTTTGTTGCCAGCAATCGTTTTCCTTTCAATATCTCCGTCATGTTTACCATCCCTTGTAAACAAAGTACCCAAATATACAAACTCTTTCACTTGCTCCACTTTTTCTCCATCAATCATAATATTACACATCGTCACGCACTCTTCCTTTTCAAATACCATTACTTTCGTCTTGCTTACATTTATTTTAATTCCTTTACTCTCAGTTTTTTATCTATACTAATATTATAAAGCTGAAGAGTCTAGAAGAACTACTGGTCCGATTTGAAACATTCTTTCAGTGTTAGATAGCCCATTTATCGAGGAAGGCTATAGGCTATATATCATCACGCTACGACCCATGGGGGCGGCGCAGTAACGATAAACGCGGGTGAAACCGCGGGAACATCTAGTATAAAAATAAAGACAAAAAGTTTATATTTGAAAATAAAGTTGTAATAATGCGTAAGTTTCATATATATTATTGTATGTATTTCAGATGAAGATAATCCAGAATCAACAGCCCGTGGATCAGGTTAAAGCAGGACTTCTCAATGGTGTGGGGCCACAGCCGCTGGCGACAGTTCAGTGAGTAGAATCGATATTTTAATAACCAAGCTTTTGCCCGCGGCTTCGCTCGCGTAAAAGTAGGTTGGGTAAATAAACTAAATGTGTAAAATAGAGGTTTTCCTGCCACTGCGCTTTTATTTATTGCTTTTAGTCATTTTAATCGGGTGCAAATGATTTTATATATATCATTGCC
The DNA here is from genome assembly GCA_963564715.1 of Catocala sponsa. Taxonomy (NCBI): domain Eukaryota; kingdom Metazoa; phylum Arthropoda; class Insecta; order Lepidoptera; family Erebidae; genus Catocala; species Catocala sponsa. The sequence goes on from OY751352.1 coordinate 15,297,207, forward strand.
AAAGGCGCCATGAATTTTTTATCCTGGAACATTATGTATTTTCGAGAAAGTTTACAAAAAAGACACCTAATGTAATTTCCAACCCGGCAAAAAATGATACATCTGATGATAAATACAAAACTAACTCTTCTCAGAATAATAATAACGCGTTTAAAAAAATATATTTTAAATAATCATATAATGCAAATGCATATGTGCCCAATTTTAATAACGTGAACTGATAGAATAAGATCAAAATAAAATGTAAAAAATGTCACAAAGTTTTCATCATTTCTGTAAGAGTTCGTCAAACAGTGAATATTTCCGATTCTACGAACACGAAACACATGTATCCCCGCGCCCGCAATTCTTCATTTTGCCAGCTACCGGCAACATTTAATTTATTTATGAAGAGTTACAAACGACGATTGTCACACTAATGCATCATTTCCATAAAGGAGAATAAAAAGGTAAGTAACAAATATAGATTTTCTTTTCCTTTTACTATTATGTGGTATAATTACGTGTTATATTAGCGACTATTATTATTACCTTGATACGATATTCTAAAACACGCGATCGACTTTAAACGGAGAATCTCATTTCCAGTGGTATGTATCATCTCCAGTAAATTGTTATAGATGGAAATGATTTTTTTTGACTGGAAATGACTAATATGTCTATCTGCTGATTCGTTCGTGTCTTTTCTTTGAGGAATAGAGCTTTCTCACTCATTGATCCGATAAATAAAGCATCGGTGTATATGCCAATTATTATCTATACTAGTACTAGCTGTCCCGACAGACGATGTCCTGTACAGACGAAAAAATAAAACAAATCTAAACCATTTTCGAATCCACTTAAAACACACACAAAAAATTTTATCAAGATCGGTCCAGCTGTTTAGGAGGAGTTCAATGACATACACAAGTACAGTAGAATTATATACATAAAGATTATAAAACTGTAGATATGATTTGTTTGTGTGTTTATACGCAATAATCCCTGGACCTACCTAAAATTACTTTTACTTTTTAACTGAATTTTCTTTCTAAAAAACGTGCGTATTCACTCGACTGCATCGGACGGCGAACTGGCGGCAATGCATGCCCGCGGGGCATACACTTGTCACAAGTTACACGCCGGCTTGGCCCATCTCTTGTATTATTATATCCGTGTCTCATGTTAGCGATTTACTCCAAACTACAAGAAATGCGTTGAATGAGTATTTGAACGAAATATATATTCCTGGAAATACATACCATTTTTTGTATAGTCCAGTGATAAAATTGCGTTCTATATTTTATTCGCGATAGAAAAAATAATAAAATTCAGTTGTTATTAATGAAAACAGTCCTACCGTGGAATGGATAACTTCTAAACGTAGGACTGGAAAACTGTACTACTACACTTGTAGGACTATGTGGCCATTTGATTGTACAAATATTTATTAAGCTGCATACAAAAAATGAGTGTTATCAAACATTTTGATGACTTCGTTATTTGGACATATTCGGAGTGTAGAACGCTCCAGTCAAACCATCCATTCTGTAGGACAATTGTTTTTCCGAGTTTATCGTCCAGTTACCTCAATATTGGAAATAAAACTTTAGTTTTTCAGCCAATTTTGACACCCCACCGAATCGACATGTTTTATACCTGCTCTCTACATTGGCTACCTCTATTGAGAATTTTCAAAGGTTTAACTTAGGCTTCTCGTCGAACCGAATCTGCTAACGAAGATTCAGCCTGTTATTACCCACTAAAAAAAAACAAGCGGTGGCTGCTAGACTATAATTCACAGCAGTATGGATTTAGCTATTGAGTGTTTACAGAAAGCTAATAATTACAATAAAAAGACCAATTCTGAACAAATATTAGGATCCTTGTGTTGTTCTCAATATAACGACAGCTGCTTAAAAAGGAAATGCGAAGCGTGCAGGAGAGATATTTTATCTTATATAGAATTTTCTAATAACCAGAGCCTTACACTCCAAACAATGATTGTTGATATACCTTTCGTTTGTTAATAATTTTTATGACATAAGACTTAATAATATTGTTTTATATAAATTTGATTATTAAAATAAATCCAAGCTTTTCTTATGGCTGATTTTTACAAAAAATTGAATTGGATGTACAATAAATAAAGGATTAATTCTGGTTAAAGGATATTTTATTTATACACCCTGAGTTTTGTTCTATTAATCATTCTATAGTATAAATTATCTTAACTACTTGGTCTATAAATATATGTTTCATTGCACAGACTCATTACCAGGCATGTAGTGTCATTTCCAGAAATTATAATATTATTTCCATGTTATTATCGTCATTCCCATCACTGCCATAAATTTTCAATAGTGGATATATTTTGAAGAAAATATCTTGCAGCTGTGTTTTTTCGTTTTTCTTAACTCTTATAATGAGTTCAAAGTACATTCAACAATATTTAAAAAAATACATCAAGATAAATGCTGTAGAATCAAATCTATTATATTTACCCAGGTTAGGTTATGTTAGTAAATGTACTTAAAAAAAAATATGGCTTATGTCTCTTGGTGATAACTGATAATATAGCATTTTAATGATGAAAACATTGTTTAGTAGTAATATAAACAAAACATGAATGAAGCCAGACAAGTGTGTCAGGATCGTAGCAAATGGAAATCCGTAGTCTCTGCCTACCCCTCTGGGAAACAGACGTGAATCTATGTATGTATGTATGTACAAACAAAACAAAATTAAATCTTTCGGTCTTTATATTATTAGTATAAAAAGGAAAACTTAGTACTCTTTTGATGCTTATTGCACGCTCGGAGGAGAGTGAGTCAAGGTATACGTAGTAGTTTATTTGGAGATATGCAGAAAACTAATAATTTACAAAAAAAAAACAAGTGTTGCATTCGAATTTCGATGTATACCTATTATACACCTATTATACCAATATTTTGCCAGCTAAAAGGTACCACTTAATAGAGTACGGGCATGTCGCCATTACAGTACCATAATACGTGCTGCTACAGTCAGAAAATCTCATCCCGAAGATCATATCCGATATCTAATGGCCGGTAATCGGGTTTACCCTGCGTTATCAAGGCAGTAAATTAACGTAAAGGTACATGAACAGTTTGCCCTTAAACAATAACCTTCCTCCTTTCCAGACTGGACTCTCAATCACAACTTCTCCAAGCGCAACAGCATCTGTTACAACAGCAGTTCCACCAGCTAAACAACGAGGAGACGGCGATGAAGCTGCTGCAGCACAATCTTATCCAAGCGAGGATCTCACCATCACTGGCCGTCGACCAGCAGTCGCTGTTAGAACAGAACTTGAAGCAACAGGTATGAGGTTGTTCTTGAGTCAACACCATTCTCATTGCATGCGCGAGAAAAAGACAGTGCGCAACAAAGACAGTTTTTCTCTTCTCCCACATGCAATGAGAATGTTTTGTGAAATGCTGCTAAGACCCTGGTCTTTGCACTGTGGCCAGATGTGTTTGACTACTCGGTAACTTTAATAGCCAATGTATATGAAACCGCTGTAAAATAAAAACTGTTAGATTGTAATATAACTAGTGAGATTGTAAACTGACGGCATATTGTCATTTTCGTCAGATTACAATCTTAAGATGTCCATCTGATTAGGAATTAATATGCACAAAAGACAAATCAGTGCACAGTTTTACTATTGTACATTTCCTTTTTGAAAGACAGAAGTTCAGTACGATATTTGCACTTTGACAGCTCGTGACGGATTTTGAGTGCACTCCATCTCCGTAAGCAAACTTTAGTTTATCCATCGACAATCCACTGACAATAAATATTATGTTTAGTTACTAAAAATCACGTCGTCCATTGTGTCAATCATCTATGATTGTTGCATATATTAGTGAAATAAGTCTGTGTATCATATTTGTGCATGGTAATATGCGTGCAATAATACGAAAAAGTTCGCCACAAATATTTAATATGTGTCTATATTGGCATTGGCATAGCATCCGTAGAGTTAGAAAAAAAAAGCAACAAAATTTGCATGATTTGACAAATTATTTGTCAGTTATATTTGGACAAAGATACTTATTAATATAGATTTTATAATGTATATAAATCATCACTGTGTTATATTCAACCTGTATTCATTTGGGTCCTTCTGGGTGCAATAAAATTTACATAGCCGTTAGTTAAATACACCAAATACTTGCACACATTTTATATATTAATAATCAAATATTAGGATGGTGAAAATGGTTATGCCATTTTCCACCTCGATTGGCTACTGATCTTATGCTCGTATATGCCCGGATAATTTAAGCAGAGGTGTATGACACATTTTGCCAATTTTTGAGGTCTCGCTGGGCGAGTTTACTGTTGTTTGTATGTTGCTTTTAATGAGAGTTTACTAACAGATCAGGGCACAACTTTTGCCACTGGCCTCATGACCCAGATTTCGTTTTATACACTAAAATAAAATTATGCTACTCATTGTGTTCGTAAAATGACAGATTTTTTGTAAAAATAATAGCATGAGATATTTATTAATATAGGCAAACATATATATAATGTACTATAACGGGTTACGATGTTATTAACTTGTATAGCCGTATCAGTTGACGTATTACTTTCATATATACATAATAATATATAACTATTCGTTTAGGGGAAAAGGGTCATAACAGTCTTCCAAAATCTTCGAAAGCTTACAACTTTGTTACTTATTCTGTTATTTCGTAATTTCTATCTTTTTCTGGAAAAACCTTAGCGATGTGCGAATTCAACAAAATAAATATCAGAATACTCGAAATTGCGATCCCGCTTTGGAATTCAAAGTCGCGTTGTCACTGATTATTTATTCGAATAATATTTGAATATTCGAATATATCGATATTCGAGACACGATAATAAGTTTTCGCTTTGTTGTGGCCGATTGTCCTGATGTTTTTTTAGGTTGTCATTATTCTTATTACGCTGTACTCTCATACCTGAATCTATATAAAAATTGGCAATTCTTATATTAGTCTTTTTTTTACTTTTTCTCATTTGATCACCAGACGAGTTAAAAAGCGACTGCATTGGTTTACGCATTGCTAATACGTTAATAATCTGTCATTATTGCATTCAAATTCCAATCAGAAATTTGAATGTATTTGAACATTCGAATCAATTGAACATCAGAATTATTTTAACATTCGAATAAGCATTCGATTTAATCAAAAGGGTAGGGGGAAAATTGTAATACACTCTTTTCTTACTATGTACGATCGGACGCATATATGGGCGAAAATTTATGCCACAGTAAATACTAAACAGTGAATAGCTGATAGTCGCACATCGCTAATATACATAAATTCATTCTTGTTCTAACTCATACAACTTTGTTACTTAAACATTTGCACACCCTGCGGTAAAAGGGATTAAATTCGCAACATTTTGAAAACTCGTTACTTTCATTCAGCTTTCTAGGAATTCGGTAAGTACCCCAAAATTTTTGATACTCATCATTCATTATTAATTGACGAAATCAGTGAATCTTTTGCTATTTTATAAATCCGTATACAGGGCTTCAGGTAGTCATATCTAAAGAGGTATATTCTAGAAATGACAAAAATATCATAAGGACTTTGGATCATTGGAAACTTGACTTATTTATACATGTATCGCACTCAACGCAAAATATATTTTCTATTAGTCATCCTATATTTTTAAAAATAACCATTTATTACCTAATTAATAAAAACCTTTAAGATATTGCTACGATATTAAGAAGGATTAATATCCTTTTTTTATCTACATTAATGTGTAGATCTCTTTGCCAATGTTTTTAATCGAGAGGCAGATCCAACTGTTTTGGTAAATGTATATATATAAAAACGTGGCATTAATTTTGTAAAAGATTTTGTATAGGGTAAACAATCCTTTAAAGGAATTATAGAAAGATGACTTACATAACTGTGCAACACTCGTATCAAATGGGGCTAAATTTGATATTTAGCAGTAAAAAATCGTAGCAGCAGTGTGTCTGAATGCATTCGAAATGTATTCGAATGATTTGACAACATTATACATATAAATAATGCAAGCGCTGCGTCATTGACCATAAAAAGTAGGTATCGCGTTCCCCAAAACTATTCGAATATCTTTCAAATGCAATCATTACTTATTCATAGGAAGGGCTTTCATCAAATCATTTAAATACATTGTCTCTTCTTATTTACTCGATTGTGTGAATGCAATGGATGGATCATGCTTGCTTTCATATTTACTTTTCTCTCATTCTTTTCTCACATTTTATATTTATTGTAGTAGATACAGTAATTAAGTTATAGTTATAGGCCATACTTGCAAACATAACTCATGTGTCTGTAAGTGTAACATAACGCAAGTAGCTGGCGCAAGCTATATACGCAACTTACTCGCCGGCCACATACGCAAATTAATCATATCTAATACTAGCGCGGGTGGCTCGCGTAAGTCGTTAACACGATCCATACAACCCACGCAAGTGCCTCAACTTGCATATATTACCGGCGTCGTGTGCAAGATACGTTACTTGTATATGTTCATTCTATCATTATTTTTTTTATACAACTGAGGTGGCAAACTTGCATACCTGATTGTAAGTGGTCAACGTAGCCTATAGACGCCTGCAACACCAGGGGCATGACTTGCGCGTTGCTAACCCTTTAGGAAAGGAAGTGAGACGGAGAAGGAGCGGGAAGGGGGGAAAGAGGGTGATTGGGCATCCGGCACTCTCACTCACCGAACGAAACACAACAGTAGGAATACTGCTATTTCACGTCGATATAGCACTTGGATGGATGTATCATGCTTGTTTTTATTCATATTCCTTGCATTCTTACATTTTTATATTAATTGTGGATGTTCTGTGTGTAAATTAAATGTTTTCTATTTTCTTTTCACTACAACGATGTTAATTATGCACCCATATTCCATCGATTATATTGAGATTCTACGTCATACGTTGAGAACGAGCTTATTTCCCAGCATAATTTTTAATAACGTTTCTGGTACTTTTACTGACACGGTTTAAGTTATTAGTGTGTTGCGGGTTCAAACCCTACACATATCAAACTTAACCGTTAACTGTGTTTGTTGTTGAAATGTTTATTATATTAATAAATAAATTCCATCGCAATTTTCGTATTATTATTAGAAATTGCACTGATATAAATTTAGAAAATTAAATGGATTCTAGGTCTCACGATCTGCCAATCGTAGTTATTCTTTAGAGAAACGAAGAGGTTCCAAAATAGCATGATTTTATATTAGCTTAGCTACTCCAGTGTGCAGGAGCCGGCGTATACCTACGTTTATACTTAAGCCAGTTTCAGTGTAGAGTTTCGGTACAGAAATAGCTGTTCAATTAGAATTTAATGTCGATACTGCATAGCTTCTTGTGTAATATGTTGATACCAACATATTACACTACAGGTTATGTATGTATAGTAGATATGTACCTTTATAAATCGCGGTGAAAGTGTAATTTTGGCGTTAGTATTACATTTCAATTTATTTATAAAAATACATTTTTAGATTCATTGGGTGCAAATAACTTTATCCAAATTAAGACAAATCAAAAAGTTTTAATTTGGTAGTTGTTTGCCTACAAATACTCTACATTTAGTTTGCAAACAATTCTTAGCGGAGGCCATATACTATAGCCACGCCATTTTAGCTGACGTTGTAATGACCAGCCCAATAACGCCATTTCTCGTATCACTTTTAAATATAAATCATTAAAACCATCTATTCTAGGTAATGATGGAGCAGAATCTCATCAGCCAGCAGATGCTGGAACATACAGTCCAAGGCCAAGTCTTAATGGACCGTCAGACTCAACAGAACATTCTAGAACAGACCCCATCTCAAACCCAACTGCAGCCACTTCTAAACCACAATCTGACTAACGAAATCAACAATCAGAATCAAGTGTTGCAGCAACAGATTATTCAACAGCAACAGAATATTATCGCGCAGCAAGCGGCAGCAATACAACAGAAACAATTAGAGGAGCAGTTGACTGTACAGGAGAATATGATCTCTGGGCCGCAGAATCTCGTCACTGGTCAGATGTTGGACCCTTCTTTACAGAATCTACAAAATATTCTAGCTCAAATTATCCATCGGCCTGAAACGTTACAACAGTCTAGGTAAGCATTTAGGTTTTATAGTCTATTATTATAAAATGTACAATAAAGCTACCAGCTATGTTTTTAGGTCCTCCGTTAAAGGGCTGCTGGCTGTTAAGTAAAAACCTGAAATGCGTTAGTAAAATAAGTTATTATATTTAATCTTGCACTTGCATATTTTACAAGCCCTCTGCCACGACATACAAGAAAATTGGAATTGAAGAATAAGGAGAGATTAAAATAAATTTTATTTTGTATATTATAAAACCGTAGGATGTCATGTTAAATATTTTTTTGTAGAAAGGTATATGGGACATAAAATGTAGTCTTAAGTCCGGTGTACAGCTAACGAAGCACAGTGCAAAGTATTATCCATTATTAAATCATTATCGGTATCGAGATAATGTTGAAAATCATTTAATATAATTATGTACTTGTGTCAACTAGAGCATTAAACCGAATAGCGGTGAACGGTACCGCACAATAACGCGTAGTATTTCCGCGAGCGTAGTATACAACAGCTTGTCGGGGAAAAGAGCTCTGCACTGCGCCTTAACTGATGTGTGCCGGACCGTAAAATTCATACTGTGCATGTTTTAGGGTATAAGATCTAAGTTTATGTTCCTCTATTTTTAGGAAAGAATCGGAGTCAGAAACTCAACCGCAACAAGCCCAACCTCAACAGACGCAACAAATGAACCAGCAACAACCTGAAAGTGTCGAGGTCCAACAAGCCCTGAATCAGGAGCAGGAGCAACAACAGGCGCTGCAGCAGAAAATGCAAAACTTAATAGGAGCTCAGATGCAACAACAAAATCTCAATTTCCAACAAAATCAACAGTACGTCCAACCCACACTAACAACAGCTGTAGATCCTACCTTCATAGCCCAACAACAACAGGTAGCCCAAGCCCAACAACAAGTAGTGCAAGCCCAACATCAGCTGGACATGCAAAAACAAGTTCTGGCTCAGCAACAACTAGTACTCCAACAACAAATGTTGACTCAACAACAGTTAACAATGCCGGGGCAAACGTTATCCCCGCACCATTTCAGGCATTTCCAACAACAACAGCAGTATCTAGCGCAGCAAGAGTTGCAGTTACAGACTCAGCAGAACATTATTAGTCAGAACTGGGCTATTTTAGCGCAAAAGCAACAATTTATGGAGCAACAACAGCAAAAAGTTGAGGAGATTCTTCGGTCTCAAAGACCTATGTATCAGCGACAGGGTTCGGAACAGAGTCAGATCAGTTCCGCAGACGTTCACGACCAGCAGCAAGTGATGATGCCTGAGCAGTACTCTCAGAAGCCTCAGTTGCAGCAACAGATGTCGGTAGACCAGATGCAGCATTACGCGAAACAGCGAATCGATGACCATTATCACCAGCTGCCTCCGATGCAGGGTCAATCTCTTCCACACAACATGCAGATGCAGCAAAATTTCAGTGTGGTACAGCAAAACGAACGGCAGATATCTAGTCATGAAGGCACCCCGGTGCAGAATTATGCTGCCAATCCTTTGCAGATGTATCAGCAGGCGCAGAGCCAGCCTGTCCAAATGATGCAGAATGTTCAATACCAAGTGGAACCTTCGATCCCATCATCAGTTTCTGGTGCCATGCCCCAAAGTATCCAGCAGTCTGTCCCTCACGACAATATGGCGCAGATGTCTGCGGTGCCTCAAGCTATACAGCAGCCCATGCCTTCAGTTCCTATTCAGTCAATGCCTCAACAATCCGTACACTCAGTGCCTCAAACGATACACTCACTACCACAAACAGTTCAATCTATTCCGCAACCTACTCAATCCATACCCCAATCGACACAAGCCATGCAACAACCGGTACAAACAATAGCTCAGCCTACGCAATCTATACAACAAACCACTCAATCTATTCCCCAAGCCATTCCTACACAAATACCGATGCAGCAACCAGTACAGACATTACCGCAAGCTACTCAAGCAGTTGCTCAACCTATCCAGCAATCGATACAGCCTCAGCAATTGCAGCAGATACAACAGCAAGCGGTTCCCATTCAAGATGTGACTCCACAGCAGTTGGCCTTAGCTGGAGAACAGATTGAGAATGGTTACCAGAGCAATGGAACCCAGAAGGAACAGTTCTTGACACCGATGACAGAATTCCCTAATAACCACGCAGAGGCGATTAGACAGCCTGAACTCAGTTCCGTTGAGGAGAAGCAAGCAGAAACCCAGCAACAGGAAGGTAAGAACCCAGACATTTAAATACCTTTCCGGAAAAGGTAGTCAATGAATGACTATGGTTTACCAAAAGCATTATCTTACTAATATTATAAATGTGAAATTTTGTAAAGTTATTTAGGTGTATGTTATTTGATCAGTCGTTGAACAAATTTGGATACACTGATACTTTGGATTAACACGTACGTTGGCTGGTCAAGTTCGGATTACAACCAGCATAAACCAGCTTTTAGTCCTATCCTCATATAATCTTTTTAGTATCATGTAATTCATTCGACTGGCGACTGGAATCAGGCGACTATCAACCTAGCCTAAAATCGGTGGTCACGACACTGGATGCAATGGAGAAGAATAATTAATTGACTAAAATGAACTTTATTCTTATTTTATAGTGGGTACAGCCATATCTTCTCCAATAACCAGTGAGAAGAAATCCCGAGGTTCAAAGAAGCGGTCCCGCGAGAAGGACAAGCTGCCGAAGCTGACGGTCCTGGACGTGAACGAGGCGGCCACGGTGGTGGAGTGCCAGCTCGAGTCCAAGTCTAAGACCGTCACGTTCAAGTTTGACGTCACCGACGTTAACCCTGAGGAGATCGCTAGTAACCTCGTGAGTTCCACCTACTCATTAACTTACATGATTTTCTAAAATTGTATAAATGTCACTAGGAATAATTCCTGTGTCGCGTGGAAATTTACAACTTTCAAATGACTTAGAATATTAATTGGAAACACACAAAATACAGTCTGACGCCTGCTTAAAATTGAAGACCTCTGATTGGCTTTCTAACAATATTCTACCTACATGTCCATGCTCTGTGCTGCTAGTCGGCCTCGATGGTGTAGTGGGTAGTGTAACCGACTGCCACGCCTAAGGTCGCGGGTTCCATTCCTGCACAAACATTTGTGTGCATGATCATGGATGTTTGTCTTGGTCTGGGTGTTCCTATGTATAATATGTATGTATTTACAAAAAAGAATATATATGTATGTTTATCCATCGTCAAGAACCCATAGTACAAGCTCTGCTTAGTTTGGGCTAGATGGTGTTGTGTGTATGTGGCAGAATATTATTATTATTATATTATAGAATATTATTACTGTCAATTTCTTGACAAAAACATTTAACAGGTTTTTGTCCGTCCTGGAAATAGAACTTGATATCTCATGCCCAGTCGCATTCACTACCAAGGCAGTGTTTACACATTTAAAGATAAATAAATGTTATTTTCTGCCAGGTGTCTAATAATCTTCTGCCGGAGTGGCAGAGCGCCACTTTCATGGAGCTGATCAAGGATATAGTGAACCAGCTCATCAGCAACCCTGGGGTCACGCCAGTGCTCAACCCAGCGCATCACTCGCTCAGGCTCAATATAGACAAGGTAACAACACTAGCGATAACCTTGCAAAAGTTTGAGTAATTAAAAAATACAATCACTTTGTCATGCTCAGTATTTACATACTTTTTTGAAAGGCTTGATATTTTGGCCAGGTTGGTCTGGTCGTGGTCATACGCAGAGAATTGAGGACTAGTGCAACCTGGCCGAGCAAGTATAAAAGTAATTACAATGATTACTGTAATGATATTGGTGTAATTGAAAATAATAATATTTTAAAAGCTCCAGTACTCTATATATTATTTTATTGAATTTAGGGTGCATATAATTTTATTTTGGATCTAAATGAACATTTACAGCTCTGATCGTGATTTGTTAAGCTTTATCTGGTATTCAAGGCTAAAAGAGAAAGTGAATTCAAATGGTATACAGTTTAGTTAACTATTCCTTGCCGATGAAATCCTTTTAAAAGTAGTTTAATTTAAATGTAGTTTTTGAGTTAAATATAGAAATGTATGGCCGCCTATTATCAATACACATATAGTATTGATAATAGGCGGCCTCGATGGCGTCGTGGTAAGTGTAACCGACTGCCACGCCTGAGGTTGCGGATTCGATTTCCGCACAAGTCAAACATTTGTGTGCATGGACATGGATGTTTGTCTTAGTCTGGGTGTTTATATGTATAATATGTATGAATTTACAAAAAAAAAGGATATATGTATGTTTATCCATTGTCTTAGTACCCATAGTACACACGACACATAAACCTATATTGTTTGGAGTTTGAACTATTACAAGTTGAACGGTGCGAATCGTGCGAGAGAGTGTGTTATATTTTTGTTACGCTCTATCCTTACCATTACATCGACACCGCTATGCACTGACCCTTTCCGACAATTCTCTATTTCGTATGTAGCGTAGTTATGCGTATATAGGATGTCTAACTTGATGTGCAGCCGTGTGTACAAGCTCTGCTTAGTTTGGGCTAGATGGTGTTGTGTGTATGTGATAGAATAGAACATTTTAATATTGTCCTTGTATAACCAAGTAATATTGTCGTAGACTGACTACGACTCGGAGACGACGGAGCGCGAGGAGAACCTGACGGACTCGAACCAGGACAACTCGGAGTGCACCACGCCCACCGCCTCGCACGACAACATCGCGGCGGAGCTCGCCTACGATCTCGCCGAGCCCGAACCCGCACCACCCGCGCCGACCGCGGCTGCCGACCCCCGCGCCGCCGCGTCTGCGCCCTCGCACGCTGACAACGTCGCCAGGAAGATCAGCACCGCCTCCTCTATAGGTCAGTGAGAGAAAGACAGCACTTGTACAATGAGCTGCAAAAATGCATACCCATGTCAAAACTTAAATGGTATAAGCCGGTATTTGGCGCTATCTAACGGAAATCGATACAAGAAGTGTTAAGTAGTTTAGTTATATCGTAATAGATGGCGATGCACTACTATAAAATATTTAAAAAAAAGTTAAGAAAACTGTTCCTTTTAACTAAATTGTGTTAAAACTTCAAACAATGTTTGAATCTCTGTTCACAAAAGTTTATTTAAAAAAAAAAAAGAATACATTTCTTACATGAATGAAAACCTAAGAGTAAAACTATTATAGCCGTTATTTATAAAACAACGCCATATAGTTTCATTTCAACGTCATTCATATTTATTCTAATTCGAGTTATCACAGGATTTTAGACCGTAAGGTATCCATGGAATATGTACATAAGAATGCCCGCTCTTTATGTATAGCTGATTGTCTTCTATCTTGTGTTTTTCTTATTATGTAAATGTTGGTTTAAGTCAGCGTGTTACTACCATTACGCCGACTGTTGTGGGTTCGATCCCAAAAACATGGGATTCATTTTTGTGTACATCATAAATAATTACTGGGTGAAATAACTCTGGGTGGTTAAAGGTTTTGATCTGACTCATCTATTATCTAAAGATTAGATGCTATTTAAAAAATATACACTACATATGTCACTTGACATAGAGGTTATTCTTAATGAATTGTCGTCATCCTAAACTCTCAACATAATCCATACTAATATTATAAATTAGAAAGTAACTGTCTGTCTGTCAGTTACATTTTCACAGCTGAACCACTTATTTTGACGAAATTTGGTTAGTTTAAAACCTGGGGGAAGTAATAGGCTAGTTTTTATTGAAGTAGCTATTATCCGGACGGAGGCGCGTGCAAAATTTAATGAGTTATAATTTTATTTTACTTTCTAGGTTCTAATCAATCAGACGGCGGGTCAATGGCTCCCGAGCGTTCCGGCAGCACAGAATCCCAAAACGGCGAAAAGAAACAACAGAAACCAACTCGCAAGATATCGAGATTTCTAGTCAGCCCAGTAGTGGACCGTGGTGAAAACGTACCAGAGGAGAAGCCACCTCCCGAGCCTGAACCGCCGACCCCCACGATGAACGGCATCGACAAAGACATCATACCACAACCTCAAGAATTTGTTCCTACTCATCAGTATTCTGTACCATCACAGGCGCCAACCATCGACCAGAGACCGGAAATGCCGGTTCCTCAAATGGAACTCAGGCCTGAACCGCGACCAGAGCCTCGGCCAGAACAATGGCCAGAGCCGCAGCCAGAAAGACCCTTAGAATTAAAGCAAGAAATCCCCGTCAGTGTTAACGTGCCAATGACGGCTCCCATAGTCACTAATATACAAGCAATCCCTCAGATACCTGTCCAGAATATGATTAACCCTAACTTACTAAACGCTACCACTCTCCAGCCAAATCTCACCACTCCATTGCAAATAGCTACCGATAGTCCGTTACTAGGGTTAAGTCAAGTAGGGACTCCAATGGGTGTGGGTGGGGAGCTACTGAATATTGGCCTGGGTCATGTAGGGGGAGGTCTGGACCCCACTGCAGTTGCGCTGGGGTTATCGACCCAGCAGACGTTGACCCCTATTCCAGGAATGACGGATGCCGTGCCAAATGCTGAAAATATACAGAGAATGTTATTGAAGCAAAATATTATGAAGTGAGTACCGTTTTGTGATCATATTGATGTATTGAAAGACCGTTGCAGTCTCGTTGATCCCGTGGCTAAAGGTTGCGCTGACGCTAGCGACGAATCCTTGGGACATGGGTTCGATTTCTGGGTCGAACTTACTTAGTAACTATATCTATTAAAGTACTGAGTTTGCAAATGTGCAAATTTGCAAGTGTTCAATACGAAATCGAATCTACTATCAGTCACATTTCCAGGAAAGTTACTTAAAATATGCCTGATTGCTGCTGAGAATTTACCATATTTGAAGCTAGGCATTATACCATTTAATTCATTTGCAATCTAATAAAATCTATTAATGTATAAAATTTGCATGCTTACTGAAGGCAGAATGTAGCAGATCACTAATGTATGTAACATCTAATGTATGTACCTATATTCAATGCAAATAAATGGATTATTATTATTATTATTATATAGGTCTTCAATATTAGGAAATTAAAGCGGAATCTAATTCCAGATCATATGTAATCGATACATCGATACAACTGTAAACATTGTAATAAAAATCTCGTTTTATTTTTTATACAGTCAGCAACAAAACCTGTCGGGACCCAACCTGCTCGGGTTGCTCAACCAACAATCGTACCCACAACCAGATCTGAACCTACACAACACGATACTGAACAACACACAACCAGGTGAGACATAAAATTTATATGTAGAATGTGTGGTGGTGCTGATGTATTCCCCCTACGTTTTTGTGTGGTAGACATATTAACCTTTTGACCGCCACAGTCACAGTATATACATGATAAAGTAAAATGTTTCCAGCGCGTCATGACAGACTTTTAAACACTAATAAATCTTATAAAAATGTAATTGTTTTTCTTATTTGTGTTGTTAATTATGTAGCTAGACTCATCCCAATTTATTGATTATATCATATATGTGAACTGCTTACTATTTATTTCATCCATATTCCCATAAGATCACAAAAACGATAGAGGTATTAAAGGATGAAGTCGTAGCTTCGTGCCGAGAGCACGCTTTTGCTGTTTTGGCGTGGCGGTCAAAGGGTTAATGTCACAAAACACATAATGTACAGACAGCCACGTACGCCTCAATGTACGATTGTTTGTACACGTGGTGTTTTGAGGTGGACTTCTGTAAATTTGTGTTTTGTGGCCCGGTAGTTCTTTTATATAACGTGGGTGACATGCGCAATCTTTTTCTTTTTTTAAGGGTGTGAGCGATTTACCTTACAAATTACTATTATGAATGTAGAATGCTTGTGGTTAACACACCTTTGTTACTGCAATAGGTTGTATTCGAACCTCGACCGCAAGTCCGGTGCTATACCCATTAGGCTACCATCGTTCGAATGTTGAAGTATGTGATTTTATGCATCGTGTAAACAACAGACGCGAGCCACCCGTACAAAAAATTTTCAAATGATATATTATTAGCCCTGTATTAAATTGTCCCACTGCTGGGCACTGGGCCTCTTCTCAGTGTGAGAAGGGTAAGGCTACAGTCCACTACGCTGGCCCAGTGCGTGTTGGCAGACTTCACATATCTTCGAGAACATTATAAAGAACATTCAGACATACAAGTTTCTTCGCGATGTTTTTCTTCGACGTTCAAGCGAGCGATAGTTTATTATTTAATATGCACATAACTTTCAGTGGGGAGACCGACAGACTGCAATGCAGAGGGTCTCTGGTTCGAACCCACGTCGCGCACCTCTGACTTTCGGAAGTTACATGACTTTTCAAAATTATGTGCGTATTGATTGACAATTATCGCCTGCTCCGTGCCTCGGAGAGCACGTTAAGCCATCGGTCACGGCTGCCATGAACATCTATGGCAGTCGTTATTGGGAAGTCATTGCCCTCTAATATCCTGACACGAGTCTAGCCTTAGGATATCGTTAGCCTTCGGGTTGCGGAGGTCAGATGGCAGTCGCTCTGTGTAAAAACTGAAATCCAGTCAAATCCGGTTAGACTAGAAAGCTGACCCCAAGTGACTTGGGAATAATAAAGGCTAGGGAGAAGAGATAACTTTGAAAAGTCAGAGATCCGCGCCTTAGGATTGAACTCGAGATCCCTGCATCCAACCGTCCCACTAGGCTATCGTTGCCCGTACAGATTAAATAAAATATAACTCCCTTGCGCATGGAACCCGCACGAGTATTTTGTGCATTTAGCCCGCGCCACTTACAGACACTCTACCCATAGGCTACTACTTCGCCATTAGAGCAATCCAGCCTTGTCTACATACCATAAATGTATCAATGATTTAAAGGGTTCTCTTTGTCCGCACTATGGTATTTGTTTATGAAATAACGCATAACCTCAGAAGCTTCAACTTATTTATAGCGTAGTAAAATTATGAAACAAACAATATACACTTGCAATGGCCGATTGTGTAATTGTTAAAACAATACCTAATACAAAACATCTATGTAACACAGATTTTTGCAATAAATGTCTTTGCAAAAATATTCGTGGTTTCATCTTGCGATTTACTTTATCGAATTATAAATGACTGTTATTCAATAAAGTTATAAAACAATGCCGGCTTTGCGACCTGTATGCTGGTCCCAATTCCATTCATTGCAGTATTGACTTGAACTCAGTTGTAACATTTACCTTAATCAGAGACGTAAATAAGCTACTATGTTGGTAATAAACAAGGAACAATAAATATATAGAATAGTTTAAGTACTGTTTCTGATTGAACTACTTTAAGCTAGGTAAGGTATTGCGTTATTTCGTCAACAAGTTGTATCAATCTATTTTTATACCAGATCCCATCTATAATTTAGTTAAGTGTCCTGTCTTTCTATTGTCTATGTAGAGCACGTATTTTATATAATTGGATATTTCTGATAATACTATATAATATTATACATTAAAATCAAACTAAGGCCAGATCATATAGCACGGACAGAGCATGTTACTTCAACGAAACAGAAAAGTAATTATTATATTTGTGTCGAATGTTGCGCGGCAACGAGCGCAACCAGTGACGTCAGTTCGACAGTATTCGTTATTTGTTGTTGTTGTTATAGTTGTCACAAGGTGGCTTAATGCAACGCGCCATAACAGACGCACACAGTTGTACAGAAATGCATCCTGACTACATACGTAATTGTACAGTCACCTGATATTCCATGGATACCTTAAGGTCTGAAATCCTGTGAATACTCGAATTAGAATGAATATGAATAAACTAGATGGCGTTGTTTTACAAAATTACTGCTATATATGGTATCGAGGGTCAGGGTCAGGTCAGGGTCCATCATAATTTTTACATTCCATCATATGATATGATGGAATGTAAAAATTTATTTGAATTGAGATATCAAAAAATGTTAAAAGTAAACAAACAAAGTTAACAAAATTGAGTCAACTTATTTATTTTAAAGTGGTGTACCGCCGTCTGTTACGATATAACAAAACTGCTTAATAGTTCTTGTATCGATTTCCGTTAGATGGCGTCGATTACCGGCGTATACCATTTTAGTTTTGACATGGGTATGCATCTCACTGTATATGTATGAGAGTGCGTTCGTATTGGCGCGTTATATTAAACCGGCCATCTGTTTCTATTCAATTTATATCTCTCCAATCTTCGTGTTTTCTTTTATTTCTTAATAGAAAAATTCAATAATACTTTGCCCACCCAGGAATTGAACAGCAGTCGCAATGATTACCGCTGCGCACGTGTTTAAAAGTATGTACCGTGCTCTGTGATATGGATCCGTAACAGTAAAAGAAAACCTTATAAATAATTCCAACTGTTCAATGATAATTTAGAAATATCCAAATATATGTGAACTCCCCTTGACACTGCACGTTGTGTGTGTGCGTGTGTGTGACTAACGTTGATGTTGATGTTGTGACGTCAGCGGCGCCGATGATGGCCGGGCGCCTTCCCCCGCAGTACCAACAGCAGAAGTACTACCCACCGATGCGCGCGACTAACGACTTTATTGGTAATTCACTCTTTCTTTACTATCTCTTATGTTTGGGAAAGATAGCTCACATCATTCCTATTTTGAATCTTACTTTTTAGAGTTCAAAAAATCTCTTATACAACAGCTTTGTCCTTCCGTCTGTCTGTTATACAACTTTCAACTCAAGAACCGTAAGAGCTAGAGACTCGCGGTCAGCGCCATTCAACTCAGCATAGTCGATACCCCCGAAATGACCTTTGAGCTCTGACCTAAGGTCACGTGGTATCACGTGACCTTTGCATATATTATTTTTTGAACTCTTAAGATTTACGGCAGTTCATTGCTGTTTCTCACTTGTTTATTGTAATCATTAGAGTATTTTGTATTATAAAGTTGTGAGTGCACGGACGGCGTAGTGGCTTAAGTGGTCGCCTCGCCACTGCAACTGCGCCGGGTGTTGTGGGTTCGAATCCCACACGAGACAAAAATTGTGCGACCCACAAAGGTCGTTTCGAGTCTGGGTGTTCTTTGTGCCCGTTGTCTGTAGTCTCCCGCGACACGCGGATAATTACTAGGGAGTACATTTTTTTTTTAATGTCGTAGATTATTATTTAGGAATAAAATATGTTTGATGCAGCTATCTTTATCCTTGACTTATTGTGTTTGTATTATGTGGTCTCTTTACGTATTGATATTTGAAAGGCAATCATATCATATACAGCAATAGACTTACGCATATATCTTCAGCAAGGGGTACGCAGCGATGTAACATTTAACCAGCCTTGTATTAAGTACTAGTAAATAGAGGTAGAATCTATTTCTGTCAGCTGGGTTCTCCCAGAATTCGTACTATTTTGATTAATAGTAGTCTTTTGCTATTTTTGACTAAGTAATCCTCACAACTTCGCCCCCATATATCCCAGGGATCGTATTACCGTGTAAAGATCAGTCATCTGTGTCATGTTACTCCAAAACCGTTAAACCCGTGATTATTTAAGAAACATCTAAGCGTCTTATAATACATACCGGGTATTAACGCGATCATGAATAATGTTGACCTTTTAATGCTTAACGTTTCGACCAGGTTACACCGGCCTTGGTCACAAGTTAAAGCGCATTATATGATATATTATATTTATACCATGCAACGCGAAAATTTGAAAGTTATTATCTAGGGATCTTAACTTATTTTGACATTCATATTAGAAGGATTGGTTAATTTTCACATAATTACTTATCTTAGTAAGGATTGCCATTCAAATGTCATCATCCATGATTTCTAATACGCACATTTTCCGAACTTTTGACACTGCAATATACAGCTTTAGAACCTCACCATGTTCTATTGCTTACACACGGGCTGGGAAATGCTAATGAAGGTCCTTTTTTGTATTTTTGTGTCATACATTTGTTTGAACACTAAGCACTGGTTTAGTAATGTGTTTTTGTGCTGTAGTGGTGCGCAAAATTGTATTTGAATGACATTTGAATTCGAATACTTTGCACGAGGCGATAGCTACTTTCTATTATCAAAGATGCAGTACATGTTATATAGTGTCGTTGATATGTTCGAATGCAATAGTGTTTGTGATGTTTAGCTCGAGGGCTACGAAACATGCGCTCACAGCGAATAATAATAATAATAATAATATTATATCACATACACACTACACCATCTAGCCCAAACTAAGCAGAGCTTGTACTATGGGTACTAGACAATGGATAAACATACATACTCATATATACATTTTTTTGTAAATACGTACATATTATACATAGAAACACCCAGACCAAGACAAACATCCATGTTCATGCACACAAATGTTTGACTTGTGCGGGAATCGAACCCGCGACCTCATGCGTGGCAGTCGGTTACACTAACCACTACGCCATCGAGGCCGACTGTGCTCAGCGTGAAACGTAGAACCCCAGATACAAAAGTTAATGCGCTGAAAAATTTGCTTAAAGCATAATTATGTTTAGTGGCTTTCGTAAATGTTACGTCGCTTGTAAGTTAAATATGTGTTGGACTTGAAAAATGAAATCATTTCTTTTTCTTGAAAACTTCTACAATAAAAGGATTTTATTAATGGACTAACCGAGCTACATACGGTGTTTGAGTATTATCTGACACATTCCAATGTTCTATCCATGGATGGGTTAACTTACTATCGCTTATATTTCGCGCGGCCCCGCCGATAGTGGTTTGTCGAGGAACACCGTGGTAGGTTTAGTCGGTATTCCGGGAGGTCCATTTTATCGTTTTAACATCTTTCTGTTACCCCGGCGAGTCCGACATAACCCCTCCGCCCGCCCCCGCGGAGGGGTATGCGTCAAAGCATTCCCGCAAGTAAGAAAAAAAAACCTATCGCTTATATTACGACAGATGTTATATAATAAATAACTAGACACTTTGCTACAGTCTGGCCCGCCTTTATCTACATAATCATGCCTTTAATGTCCTTTTATATTTACTACTAACTTTTGCTCACAGCGTAAAGTTTTTAAAATAAAATATACTCAATGTTACTCAGTGATAATATAGCTTACTAATGGTGAAAGAATTTTTAAAATCCGTTGTTTAGTTTTTGAGTTCAATCTTTATAAACAAACAAAAAATCAAATCTTTATAATATCAGTATAGATTATGGATTTCCTCCACAGCCCAGCAACAAGCACTTCAGTCGTCTGTGAACCAGCTAGCCAATCAACAGATGAACCAGCTGGGTATCATGGGTCTGTCGGCGCCTCTACAGCCTCAGGGCATATTCCAGCATCAGAGTATGGCGCAGAACCTTGCGCTGAATCAGAACTTAATGGGGCAGAATCTTGGACAGAACTTGGGTGAGTAAATATTTTTTATTAGCGGGACTAGAAACCTAAAATGACATATATTACTTGGTTATTACACTATCCATTCCAGATATTCAGCAGACAAATAATTGTAGGGACTAAAAATAAGTATATACCAAATATAATAACCGATACTAACGGAAACCGTGCTCATACTGTTCTCGAAAATATATTTAATTCTGTTTAATTTTAAGGAGGATACTGGAAAATTCTAACGTCTTGATTTGTCAAGTTATAAACTTCTCAAATCAATGTAGAATAATCAGTCTGAATTGCATATGTCTCTTTCGCACGCAAATAATTCGTTCGGGCTCAACGCAACATCAATATTTAGATTTGTATAAAACCTATTTTCAAGTTTAGGCGCTCGCATTTTCTCTAAGTAAAAGATTACGGTAATTGCTTACAACCATACAACTCGTACTCTTGTTAATCATATTTGGTAAATAAAAATCTCTGTTTCAGGTCTAGCCAGTCAAAACCTCGGCTTAGCCAGTCAGAATCTCATTGCCGGTCAGAACCTCGCCATCGGCGGTCAGAATTTGGCCTTAGGTGGTCAGAACCTGGCCCTCATGGGTCAGAACTTGGGGCAGCTGGTGGCACACCGGGCTGTTCACCAGGCGCTTGCCAGAAGAGCTGTCGACATCGATATGGCCGGTAATTATCACAACAGTATAGTAGCTATCTAGATCAACTACTCATTTTTTTTTACTCAACTTTGACTGCATGGATGACTTAGTGGTTTAAGTGGTCACCTCGACACTGCCACTGCCCTGAGTGTAGTGGGTTCGAATCCTACACATGGGACAAAACTTTGTGTGATCCACAAATGATTGTTACGAGTACAAACATTCAAACAACGGACAAAGGGACCCCGTTTGTCCGTTGTTTGAATGTTTGTGAAGGCCCCCGCGACACAGGAATTATTCCTAGTGCAGTGGTAAGCTTTTCGAAAATTCAAATAAAAACTTCCCCAGTGAGCTATCGCCGTTTAAACTTTACTTTTAAAATTGAATGGTATATGTTTTGTGTAACAGGTATGACGAATGTGAACTCAACGGGTTCCTCGCAGCCCAGCACACCGAACAAGAATCAGTCATATAACGAATACATGCTGAGCCTACAGCACAAGCTGGCCTCTATATCCAATAGCGTGAGTATATCTTTACTATCATAATACAGAATACCCGGTGGCGCAGCGGTAGTGAACGCGATTGCAGTGCATGAGGTTGGCCCGGGGTGGCCCAACAAAACGTTATTGAGATTTTCAGGCAAGAAATTTTTAAAGCTTATGGTTAACTTATCACCAGATATAGTAAAATATAACAGTCAAAAATAGGAAACGATCACTAAATTGCACAGCAAAATATATTTAAAGAGATCAAAATATGTCGACGGTTCCTATTTTTGGGTGAGTTTAAGAAGGAACCTAACATAACCTAACCCTTCCGAGACGGAATGCAGTGATTTGAGGCGTATAGGTGCTCGTTATGATATATTTTAGTAAGCATATTTTCCTGCGCAATTATTATTTTTGGTGGTCATTATATTTAATCCCAATTTTTAATAGCAGACTGGAGTTAGAAAGATGTCGATGCTAAACACCCTCGTGCCTCAGAAAGCACGTAAAGACCGTTAGCCCTGCATTTTCTTTTCGATTTCTCTCCGGTTTTGTCGGATTACCGTCCCATCGGATTAAGAGTGAGGGAATATTCCATCTGTTGCTCTGCCGACCATACTCGTAAAACAAATATTTAAATAACACAATTTGAAACAACAAACTGTTAATATATTTTAAATTATTTTCAGGGTCCAGTATCACCTCAGTCACCCTTAGATTACAGCCCGGCATTATCTCCCACGCATCGACCGCCGATGCATAGTATGCCCAAGGTATTGTATAATAATAATAATATTTATTGGTTCAAAATAACAGTTCAAAACAAATCTAGACAAAGAATATTTAGTAATCCATTTAGATCACGTTGACAATTGAACTAGTATGCATACTGTGAATTATCCTGTTTTATTTTTATTTGTAACTAGATTTTGCCCGCGGTTTTGCTCGCGGTAATGTAGATTTGTGTTAAGATAGATATTTATAGTATGTTATAAACTTTCACATTTATAATACTAGATTTTGCCCGCCGCTTTGCTCGCGGTAATGTAGATTTGTGTTAAGGTAGATTTTTAAAATTGCCTATATTATGTTATTCTGATGTATCTATACAAATAAATAAAATTGAAGTGTCTGTTAGTAATGTCAAAATAACAGCGTTTTATCTAATGCATATAAAAGTATATAAGGTACCTATACAAAAACATCTATTTTTAAAATTTTTGTCTGTCTGTCTGTCTGTTTGTTCCGGCTAATCTCCGAAACCGCTGAACCAATTTTGACGGGACTTTCACTGGCAAATAGCTGGTGTTATAAGGAGTAACTTAGGCTACATAGATTTTAGAAAAAAATACGGTTCCGTGGAGACAAACACTTTTTAGTTAAAATCTACGCGGACGAAGTCGCAGGTAACAGCTAGTAAACAATAATACTGTAACGTTTCATCGCAATCCGTTGTTTTGGCCTGACAGTAACAAACAGCAATCCATCCATATATCTATCCATCCATCTATCTATCTATTTATCCATCCATCTATCTATCCATCCATCTATCCATTCATCTATCCAACCATATATCCATTCATTTATCCATCCAACTATCCAACCATCTATCCATATTGTTTTAATTGAATAGAGTTATAATATTGTATGCTCTTGTATCTGCAGAGTGAGGTGAGCGGTGGTGAGATGGACGGTGTAGCGGTGGGAGTATCGGCAGCACCGAAGTCCCGCCACGCCGCACAGCTGGCGGAGTTAGACCATGAGCTGAGCAAGATCAGTCTCCACTACAAGCAGGCACCGCCCAAGGATGCCTTCGAGCATGACCCCGCCGCTGAGCATGACAATATGCGTGCCGTCAACACTTATACAGGTTCGTGCACGTCTTACAGCTGGACCTCTCATCAGCCACGTAAATCTGGACAGCCCAACACATTTTGTTGATGCAAGCTGCTTAAAGGTGCTGATAGACTTAACAAGCATAATTTAAAGCATGCAGCCTGTCTGATGATAAGCGGATACCGACCTCTTGCAATACCAGAATTGGACGTACTTTCTGAAAAACGTTCCAACCCACACTCGGGTCAAAATCGAGTTATTATTAGCAAATTAGTCACGGGGTTACTATTTACTAGCTGGAAAAATTTGGTAGCTCTACTATCACTCTAAATATGAAATCATGACTTAGTAGCCCAACCCACATGTATGAAGAAGCAATACGGGATTGAACTTCAATCACGATTATCTCAAAATGTTAACTTTGTGGGTTGGAACGTTTTTCAGAAAGTACGTCCAATTATCATTCGCGCGTTACCAACTCATCAAAAAGAAGTCGCTGTACTAGCGACACAAATGGGCATACAAGTAACCGCGTTGCTGACTGCACTGTCTCATCAGATCTTGAAAAATATTCACTGCAGAATTACCATATAAGTTTGTTTGGCTAGGATCTTCTGCAGGTTGAGAGTCAAGGTTAAAGTAAAAATGCCGATATGCCGTATCTGTCATATACTTATATAAATATTTGTATGTTGTCCAGAGCTGGGCTCAGAGTGGGAGTCTCGCTCGACGCGCTTCCGCGTGTCCCGCGCAGCGCCGTGCCGCGGGTACGAACTGTGTCGGCTCGTGCCTAACGAACATGGTAAGCGTTCATTCTAACGTTACACTGTGATTTTACAAAATGGACATTAAAAGTTCAATATTTTTATTATCGTGGTCGCCTCGCTTTTGTTATTGCGTTGAGTGTAGTAGGTTTAATCCCTCCACGAGATCAAGATTTGTCTAATCTATTGGTAGTTGTACCGAATCTCAGAGTTATTTTTATCCGTTTGATATTTGTAAAATTGCCCGTGATACGGAATTATTCCTTCGGGGGAGATCATTATTTCGTGCATAGTTCTTGTTACTATGCAATTTGTTATATCATAATACTATAGACGTTCAATTAAATTGTCTAGAAGATGATATTTTACATTCTAAATGAATAGCTTTTTCTAGCCTTATTATTATGGATTTACATGCGATAGATTACAAAATTACAGACTGACGCATGTTAAAAGTTTATAACAAATATCTCTCATCTAATCTTGTGTTTGGTGTAAAAGTTAAGATTAATTTACAAATACCACAAATGTTTCAGGTAAAGACAAACTGGAGCTGAACCCATACGGGGCCGGAGGTCTGGACTCGGTGTCGATGGTGGATAACAGTTCGATGTACTCGGAGGGCGGCGCGGCGGGCGGCGAGACTTACGTGATCACGGATACTCGCGCGCACACGTATCTCGTGCACGACGCGCTCGGGGACGTCGTCGCCACCATCATCGACCCCGGTCGCGCGCCTGCGCAGGTACACATACTCTCTTACTACACACCACACAAATCAAAATATGTTTAATCACGTAGGCCACAAAGTAACATTTATGAAAGTCAAAGTTACACTTATTCCGTCCGTGCATCACTTATACCGGGTGACCAACTGAAAACCAGCGCTGGTACACTCAATTTAGGAGCCCAGCTAATGCTAAGGTGGTGACCCTTTTCGGCGAGGGCATACACATTTTGTTGTAATCTATATAAATATCTTTTGTTTTTATTTTAACTAATTGTGTGTGCTCTACAAATTAAACATGATTTCTTTCTTTCTTTATTAAATGTGAATTTACATTACATGTTCAGCAAGGCAAGGGCGTAGAACCATTGAGAAGAACTGGCAAGAAACTCACGGCTACTCTTTTCAATCGCCAAGTTTATAGTATTGTATATTTTACAAGTCTTTTCTGTAAGGAGCTGCAACCATTAAACCACTTGCCACCCATAAAACACTCGAGCAATAAGTAATATTTCAAAGTTAGACTAATGGTAGTTTATGGTATAATGGGAGCATCCATTTACGTGTATACTCTGTCGGAATATATGAATAAGTCTAGTGAAGATTTAACAAAAGCATTTGATCAAGTTAACCACAATTATATTTTAAAGAAACCTTGTGTCAGAGTCCCGAGCGAATTTACTTAATTTACATATCTCAGTTACATAATACAGTAAACGCAGAATAATAGGATATGAGTGTATGTAGTGTCAGATTAGATAAAATAGGAATGAATCCTTTTGGTCTGCCACAAGGCACTGTACTATGTCCAGTTTTGTTTAAAAGTAAATAATTATGACGAACAAATGGAAGAGTAGTTTATATCATTTAATATTTTATAGTAAGATCCTATCGCTCCGTACTTCAACATTTTCTTAAAAATATTATTAGGTCTCAAAGACGCACTACCAAAATTTGACTACATTGTAAAATTGTAAACAAATAATTAACTGTCGTATATAGCATTTCATTAATCACACGTGTTTCCAGGGCGAGCCCATCAAGACAGATGAATGTGTAGAGGAACAGGAACAGAGCTACCTGATCGTGGACCCGTGGCGGGAGTTAACGTGTGCGGTCATCGACCGCGCGCTGCGATTGCACACTGATAACAACTTCACTCCCTTCACCGAGAACAAGTACTGCGCCAGCGAAGAACATGACAATGAGGTGTGTTTTACTACTTCAGTGGCAAGTATACGACGCACGGTAAACAGTTACCCTGCGGTAACATTTCACTGTGTAGTGCCCTCTGAAAGTAAAAGTTGACCCTGCGGTAGTCGTTTATTGGGCGCTCTTATGTGAACGTAAACGGTAACACTGCGGTAATCATCTATTGGGCGTTCTTATGTGAAAGCAAAGGATTAGCAGGTAACCGTTTACCTAACAGTTAATTATATACCTTGCAGTAATTGTTTTTTTTTGTTTTACAAAACAACTCCCGCACTTGGAGTGATTCTTATCCCGCGGGGGAATTTAAGACTGTACAAATATTTGTGGATCACACAATGTTTTGATTCGCCATTTTTACGCCGAGGTATCTGTTTATCGGGTGTTCGGTAAATGTTTACACTGACGTAACTTTGGACGCTTGCGACACCAGTAATGATAATTGCCAATACTGCAAAAGACTTACTTGGGGTGCAGTCTCTTGAGTTTCAGGGTTATTTTGATTGTAATCTTTCCGGTCTATCAGAGATATTTTGACATTCAGATAACGCTGTATGCCATTTAGCATGGGAACTGTTCTTGTTAGGTCGGCAGTGCCTGAATGTTATTTTCGTTACCTGCTTACTATAGGTTTAGTTTGGTTGGTCACAGGGAGGCGACGGAGTATCAGTAACAGAGGAGCTGTCCCGCTGGAAGCTCATGGAGAGCGGCGAGGGCGGCGCGTGGCGGGAGGGGGGCGCCGCGCCGCCGGGGGGAGGGGGCCGCGGGGAGATGCGCGCGCTCGCGCACATAGAGCGGGACCTCGCCGCCGACGTGCTGCTCACCGAACATCTCACCGACAAAGGTGAGGCTCGGTCTATAGGTTAACATCTCGAAAACCAGCTTTAAGTTTACCAGGCACAGATAGCAGAGGCGTAACGGTACCGGTGGCGGTTTTTAGAATTTGCTCTACTTCTATAGTTTCTTCTTTTTAACACGCTTTTATTAGCTTGGTATGTATCTATGAATCTATGTAACGGAATCTTTGAACGTCATTTTCACCCCTTTCAAACCGACGGATTCATTTGAAACTTTGCACACTTATCAAGGACCGATGACTATACAATAATTTAGTAAAAAGAAATAATAGTTTTATAAAAAGTTGTTTAACAAACTAAAAAACACGCTTAATTAAAATGGTAGAAAATAATTTAATAATTTTGCCCGATGCTTTTTTACATTAAAATTATTAAATTATTTTCTACTTTTTTAACAAAGCGTGTTTTTAGTTTTGTTATTCTCACTATCTCTCCCTTCCTGCATTCGCCCTTTTACCCTTTCTGTCTGCTTATCTTACTCCCTCTCTCTTTCTCTCTCTGCCTCTCTATCCTTCTCTCTCCCTGACCATTATTAGTAGCACTTCGTGTGCTACTAATAATGGTCAGCCTTTCTAATGTTCGTTTGTAACTCTGTGATTCATTGTACCAACTAATAGTGTGTGTGTTGTTGCAGTGTTGTGCCGGCAGGTGGTGCTGGTGTCGGTGCGTCCGGCGCCTGCGCAGTTATGACGAGAGTAGCGACTACACCCGATGTACCTTATATTTATTGTAACATATATTATATCACTACTCATTAATTAAATATTCATATGTGATATCTAGATATGGCTCTTTTATTTTACACCTTGTTCACACACTATTTCATGTCTATACTAATATTATAAAGAGGAAAGATTTGATTTTTGTATGTTTCTTTGTTGGTAAAGATTTAACTCAAAAACTATTCAACCGTATTTGAAAATAGAGAACTATATTATGACCGAGTAACATAGGCCATATTAGACAATGGATAAACATACATAAATACATTTTTTTTGTAAATACATACATATTATACATAAAAACACCCAGACCGAGACAAACATCCATGTTCGTGCACACAAATGTTTGACTTGTGCGGGAATCGAACCTGCGACCTCAGGCGGGGCAGTCGGTTACACTAACCACTACGCCATCGAGGCCGTCAAAATGATTGAGAATGATGATATAGCATCCATTGTCACTGGCATATGTCTCCAGGATTATTTTCTGGAAAACACGACTTGGAAACAGCGATAGCATACATACAATTGTAGGATCTTACATTAACCCATTCAATGCGCCGGACGCCGATCGGCGTCTTATTTTTTCATACTCAGATTCGGAGGACGCCGATCGGCGTTGTTTTATATTTTACCCAAATTTAAAGATATTATATTAATAAAACAACAAATGTGTTTGTAATTTACTAATGAAATGCCTGATATAAGTAGTTTTTAGATATTTTGTTTTTTTTTATTTCATCAAATGCGGCTGACGCCGATCGGCGTTTACGTTAAATATGAGCCGATTCTGGCTAGCGAAAGCAAAATTTGTTGCCGCATTGAATGGGTTAAAGTGTATCATCATGGGATGGTGGTGAACAATGCCCACCGTCGCCCTCTGCAGGGTTACGTGAAAAATATTAATAACCTTTTACCTTTGTCTTCTTTACATCATACTTAACAACTTTGTTCTATAATTTTTTACAAAACTTGATACTTTTCCAAAATGTATATTTTAATCTTTCAATGCTTGGAATGCCAGATATAATTGAAAACCTATTGTGTCTAGCTGCTGGTGTGCCGCTGCGACTTAATAGGTTAACAAGTTACTAATTGCATGCGCCTGCCACCTGCACTACGCCTCTCACTCTGCGGTGTGTTGTTTGGTACACTGTCTGAGTCTTACGGCCAGTTCTACAACTTACAAGTAAAAGTTATCCGAAAGATAAATCGCATGCTGTCTCTCTCTTGTTAGGTTAAAAAAGAGAGATGGCGAGACTTATCTTATAGAAAAATGCACAGAACACATACCCTAACGGGAAGAATAACAACTTCATACAAAAAAAACTATACAAAAAAACAAGACACGCCATCTATGTCGTACCCACTCAAACTATTGAGCGTTATACGTACGTAGATATACCTACAAGTATTATTCATTGTTCTATATAATTATAATTACTAGCGGTCGCCTAGTGCTCGACATTCGACCAAAGTTTGCCTGTAAGATATTGCTGATATATGTCATTATATATTGATATATGTAACCATAGTAACGCGCTTCGACTGTGTGAGTCAAATGCATGGTTGTGTGCGTGTAGTGTTTTTTCATTAATTTAATGTATTTCTAATGCATATTTTATATAAATATTAGGATTCGTTACTCCTTCTCCATGTACACTTTAACTGTGCCAAATTTCATATTCCTTCGTTCGCGCAATTTTCGTAAAAAGGGGTACAAAGTTTTTGCTTCACGTATTAATAATCTATACTAATATTATAAAGCTGAAGAGTTTGTTTGTTTGTTTGCTTCAACGCGCTAATCTCAGGAACTACTGGTCCGATTTGAAAAATTCTTTCAGTGTTAGATAGCCCATTTATCGAGGAAGGCTATAGGCTATATATCATCACGCTAAGATCAATAGGAGCTGAGCACCAATGAAGAATGTTTCAAAATCGGAGGGTGTTTTTTCCTTTTGAGAGCTTCCGCTGCGTGCGCTGCGTAAACAGTTAAAGTTTTGCAATAATCATGTATGACAGAATTGTTCCCCTTTAAAAGTTCTAAAAAAAAGTCCGCGACAGCATATGTCTATCTTTTAAGGTTGACTCACTATAACCATTTTTATGCTAACCAAATTTGTTCTAAAATAATGCATTATTTGCGAAGGTATTATTATAAACATGATATTAATCCTTATTTACGTTATTCATCACAAGTATTTAATTTAAAACAAAATTACCCATTACATCATTCGATTTCAATGAATATCTTAGGAGATATCGCAGTTTTAAAATAACATTGCAGCAAAATAATTACCCATTACAGACATAGTACAAACGATGTTTCTCCTGGTTTATTCTGCGTGATTACTACTGGTTCGATTTGAAAAATTATTTTAGTGTTGGATAGCCTAATTATCGAGGAAAGCTATACGCTATATAACATCACGCTACGACCCACGGGGGCGGCGTAGTAACGATAAACGCGGATGAAACCGCGGGAACATCTAGTATATGTTAGAAATAAATCAAGACAGCTACAATAAACTTATTTAATTCTAAATTAATAATAACGTAATACAAGGATATAACTATAACAATATTAGCCGTAATCTATCCCTATGTTGCCTATTCGAAGTCTCGATGCAAAAGAAGACCGGCTCCACGTTTGCCCAGCCGGTGAGACATCCCCGCCAGCCGCATCGACGACAGCTCTCGTTCCCTCGTTCATTCGATGCGTGTTGAACGAAGTGTTGCCAACATATATAGATATAATTGTAGGTAGGTATATCATCTTCGTATTTTCGTATTAGGGAACAAAAAAAAACAGATTTCTAAAAAGTTTTTATTCAAATAATTAAATTTAACAAACTCTCCAGTTTTATAATAGTAGTATACATAGATTGCTAACACATTGTTCGGATAGCGAAGTGGTTTGTAGGTCCTCGCCGTGTAGGTAGAACGCGTAGTGTTATGGGTTCACGCCGGACAACTATGTAGGTAGGTATTTGTGAATTACACAAATTCTGTTTTGTGTGTCCGTTGTTTCAATGTTATTACATTTATCCGTGATAATTTCGAAATAGCATAATTGAAAAAGTGTATAATGGTTAAGCCTCATATAAGGATCCTTCCTTTTTGTTAGAGGGCCATCGCACCACTTTATATAGTGATAAACATCATAAACTTAATCAATGACGTTGGCGTGTATAGGTTACTTTACAATCGTAGAATCAATGGCCATAGAAAATACGTGGTGTACCTAGAGTTTTTTGATGTGAAACATCTATAGCCGTACGCAAAACCGATTGCTGGCGTGGCGACGCATGCCGTGGCGACGCATGCCGTTTTCAAAAATAGTAGAAAAATACTTATATACTTGTTTAATAACTATTTTGAAAAAAATAATATTTATTGCGAAGAACAAATGGGTTTAAAAAAAAACAGAACTATAAATATGGCCATATATAATTCCTTAGAAAAAATACATCATAGTCTTGATAACAGAAGACCGGTCATGTCTCTATACATGGACATGACCAATGCTTTTGATTACGTAGACCACAAATTACTTTTAAAAAAATTATATCGTGCTGGCATTAGAGGCAGATGTGTTGGATTTGTTACAGTCATACCTACTTAAGAGGCAGGAAACAAATAACTCAAATTAACAGAATAAACCTTAAAACAAAAACGGAAATAGCCTATTATTCTAATAAAAGGATAATTACTTACGGCGTGCCGCAAGGAAGCGTCCTAGGACCTCTGCTATTCCTCTGCTACATCAATGATTTCCCGAGTGCGACTGAGCACCATATGTATTTGTTCGCCGATGACAGCACAGTAGTATTTAACAATGAATGCATCAAGGAAATTGAAAAAGATATAAACAATAGCTTGATTTCTATAATTGACTGGTTAAGTGCAAATAACTTAAAAATCAATCTTGTAAAAACTACAGTGATGGACTTTCAACTACGACAGAAAGTCTGCTCATTTGCACGTATAAATTACAAGGAAAAAACAGTAGAGAGAACCGATGTAACGAAATTTTTAGGGTTGAATCTCGACAGTGATATGTCATGGCAAACACATATTGAACATGTCTGTAGTAAACTCAATAAGTTTTCCTATGCACTATATTTGCTAGGTAAAATTGCAAATCAAACTGCACTACTAGCGGCATATCACGGTTATGTCACTTCGACATTAAGATATGGTGTTATATTCTGGGGCAATGCCGTAAATAATGACGATGCATTTATTGCCCAAAAAAAAATGCATACGAGCCATCTGCAAACTCAAACGAGCGGACACGTGTAAACCACATTTTCAAAAATTGAAACTTTTGACTTTACCGTCGTTATATATCTATGAAGTATGCGTCTTTGTTAAAAATAATCTAAAACTATATAAGTCTATAGAAAGTCAGCGTCGTTCTGATAAAATATGAGAAGTATATGCGCAATGGCACCTAAACTCTACAATAAATTACCAAAGCACATAAAAATTAGTAAAACATTTAACGAATATAAACACAAACTAGCCAACATATTGAAAGATAAAGCGTATTACTCAGTAAATGAGTTTATTAACGATAAGCTCTAATTTATTATTATTAATGTTACTAACATATTGACTATTTTAATCTGACATTCTCTTAATTATAATTGTATTTTTTTATTAATTTCACTGTTCTTAAATCTAATGTTTGTATTGTATTTTAATTTTTAATGTCTAATTTTATAATATTTAACCATTGATTTATTACTGTAATATTTGTTGCAATTAATATTTTGTATGCCTTTCGGCGGGATATAGATGGTTGCTATTTTTATAACATAACACCTTGTAAAACCTATGGACACAAAATAAAGAACTTGAACGCGTCGCCATGCTATAATTGTGATAGTATTTTACATTATGCCATATTAGCTGTTCTTGTCGTAATCTGTTATTTTATGCATATTACTTGTACAAAATAATTTCGATGATTCACATCTGCCAGGCGTCCCGTGACAGCTTTTTTTTTATACAACACCTGCAATAGGAATAATGCCTGTGTCGTTGGGGATTTTACAAACTTTCAAACAACGAAGACAAAGAACACCGAGACTTGGAACAACCAATTTTGGATCACACAATTTTTTGTCCCGTTTGGAATTCAAACCCACAACGCTCGGCCTGGTGGCAGTGGCCAGGCAGCCTCTTAAATCACTACGCCATCCGACAGTCAATCGGATACATTGTCTCGCGATCAGCGTTGAACAGTAAAGCCTCGCTGATTTCAGCATGAATAGGCCGGCTCGACCGGGGAAGGACTACCCTCTCACAGAATATCGACGTGAAATACCAGTATTCCTACTGTTGTGTTTCGTTCGGTGAGTGAGAGTGCCGGAGGCCCAATCACCCTTTCTTCCTTCCCGCTCCTTCTCTTTCCCACTTTCTTTCCTAAGAGGTCGGCAACGCGCAAGTGATGCCTCTGGTGTTGCAGACGTCTATATGCCGTATGCTTGTTTGCCACCATCGCCATAAAAAAAAAGGTGAGTTAGCTAGGTATTTTACTATTAACCTTGCATATTAATTTAATAAATTTACGGGCGCAGTATGTAAATATAATAGTAGGTATATAATTAACTAGATGTTCCCGCGGTTTCACCCGCGTTTATCGTTACTGCGCCGCCCCCGTGGGTCGCAGCGTGATGTTATATA
The DNA here is from genome assembly GCA_963564715.1 of Catocala sponsa. Taxonomy (NCBI): domain Eukaryota; kingdom Metazoa; phylum Arthropoda; class Insecta; order Lepidoptera; family Erebidae; genus Catocala; species Catocala sponsa. Next base: position 15,331,640 of record OY751352.1, read on the forward strand.
GCCTATAGCCTTTCTCGATAAATAGGTTATCCAACACTAAAAGAATTTTTCAATTCCAGTAGTAATCACGCAGAATAAACCAGGAGAAACATCGTTTGTACTATGTCTGTAATGGGTAATTATTTTGCTGCAATGTTATTTTAAAACTGTGATATCTCCTTAGATATTCATTGAAATCGAATGATGTAAAGGGCAATTTTGTTTTAAATTAAATACTTGTGATGTATTTATTTGGATAAGGATTAATATCATGTTTATAATAATACCTTCGTAAATAATGCATTATTTTAGAACAAATTTGGTTAGCATAAAAATGGTTATAGTGAGCCAACCTTAAAAGATAGTCATATGCTGTCGCGGACTTTTTTTTAGAACTTTTATAGGGGAACAATTCTGTCATACATTATTTTTGCGAAACTTTAACTGTTTACGCAGCGCACGTAGCGGAAGCTCTCAAAAGAAAAAATACCCTCCGATTTTGAAACATTCTTCATTGGTGCTCAGCTCCTATTAATCTTAGCGTGATGATATATAGCCTATAGCCTTCCTCGATAAATGGGCTATCTAACACTGAAATAATTTTTGAAATCGGACCAGTAGTTCCTGAGATTAGCGCGTTCAAACAAACAAACAAACTCTTCAGCTTTATAATATTAGTATAGATATTAATTAACCTTTGTATCTCGGGCACACTTACATATAGCTACAGCTCCGCTATGCCATCATCGACACATCATCTTTATTACCAAATAATAAACTTAATTTTAACTAATATTATAAATGATTAGCATTTATAATATTAGTTAAAATTAAGTTTGAGTGAGTTTATTTGTTTGTTTGTTACGTTTTCATGCATTGAAATTAAACTACTTGATACGGATTTTATCGCGTTGTTTGTTTAACAATTTATTACATAACTAGATGTGCCCGCGGTTTCACCCGCGTTTATGATTACTGCGCCGCCCCCGTGGGTCGTAGCGCCTAAGTCTAAAGCCTTCCTCGATAAATGAGCTATCCAACACTAAAAGAATTTTTCAATTCAATAGAACTGAACGCTCGCATCCACATAATATATGTAAGTACACACATTCACACGCACACAGTTTAACCAAGTTACATTTACCCATACCTGTTATGTAGTTAATTGATACATATAATTACACTAGACACAGTCTGTAAGTTTTACATCTATTTCAAGTAATATATTACAGCCAAACACTGTCTCTTATAATACAGGTCCTATCCTAGTTTAAGAGACAGGGTTTCAAAATAATTGTATACAGATTTTTACTACAATGGATCTTCAAAATTGTTATGTAAATCCTTTTATTGTATATATATAATAAAGCATTTTAGCATATATATATATATATATATATATATATATATATATAGTAAATGTATATATGTATAATGTGTACCCATCTGTAACTTTTTGAATAAATAAATATTATTATTAAAAAAAAAGAAATCGGACTAGTAGTTCCTGAGATTAGCGCGTTCAAACAAACAAACAAACTCTTCAGCTTTATAATATTAGTATAGATTTTGAAACTGTTACACTATTACTATTAAACTTTTTAAGCTATTTAGATTATTAAAACTATTTCTATTTAATTTTACACTTTGCCCGACGTTTCGGTTGCTTTTCAATGTTCACAGGGTGTCATGTCACCTCGTGAATAATAGTTTAATTTCAATGAATAACATTCGCGTAAACATAAGACAATACTTATTACGTTTTTACGCTTTAAATACACGGCCGATTATTATGTAATTGCTTTTATTGCGTACACGTTGTCAGCGGTACAAAAAAGGACATCGGGTACCTTTCATCCAGAAAGAAAGAACTGTTTATTGAAATCTACACAGTGCAGGATTAAGCAAGCACGGGGCCCGTAGCAAATTCTTTCACGTAAGAGTGCTTGCATACGTCAGACTTTTTGTAGAGCTGATTATTGGGCCGACTGAAATTCTACACATTTATACGAGCGACTTTTGTAGAACTTGTGCGTTTATCGTATGAAATTCGGTGTTTATTTACGCCAAGGAAATAGTCGGTTACCGATTGTCTGACGTGGATTGTCTTAGTAGGAAAAGTTGTAACATTTCACGTTTTTGTGACATCAAGTAAATTCAATTGTATACGACATCTTAAGTAGGTAATAAGTTACACTCAAAAAATTACGCTCGGGCAGAGAAATGAGTGGATTTAAATATGCGGGGCCCCCTTTAGCGCGGGGCCCGTAGCAATTACTACTCTCGCTACGTGGTTAATCCGGCACTGAATCTACATTATGTGCGACGCGACGCCACGGGCAAAGTCTAGTACCTACGTTATACAATAGAATTTTGTATAACCCTCCAAGGTCACAATATGATGTTAAGACGGATATAATAACTTATTAGTAATTATTTCCGCAAACACTAGTAAGTACCATCTAACATGTCTCACGAAGATTTTTCGCAACGTGCTTATTGAGTGATGCCGATAAAAACTTTATCATTTATTGATAAGGTGTTTTTAATATGTAGGGCAAGCCATACACTCGGGGACGTACAAACGAACATGTCGCGTATATTATTTATACTATTTGCGATAATGAGCTGTAAGTTTTTTTATTTTTCTTTGTGTGTTTTGTGTCGAGATCCTGGACCATACTTTACAGTTTAAGTGATTGAATTATTATTTCTGTGTCAAGGATAAGTATACTGTTCAATGTTACTAAGGTGTGGTTGATTTTGTGTCAGAACGTATATTTCATAATTACCTATTCTCTATGACATGTTTATAAAGTGAGAGGGCAGTAGCGTGCTTAGACTTTGAAACAACAAATATTATAAATGCGAATGTAAGTTTGTTAGTCTAAACTACTCGACCGATCATCATGGCATTTTGTGTACACGTTGTCAGCGGTACAACAAAGGTAATAGGGTACCTTTATCCAGAAAAATATTCTGTTCCTGAGCAAAGCCACGTGCAAAAGCTAGTAATATATAAAAACTAGCTGACCCGCGCAACTTCGTCTGCTTCATATAACAGAATTTGCCCAAATTTTGCAACATTTTTCATTGCTGCTCCGCTCCTATTGGTCGTAGCGTGATGTTATATAGCCTATAGCCTTCCTCAATAAAAGGGCTATTCTACACTAAACAGAATTTTTCGATCCGAACCAGAAATTCCTGAGATTAGCGCGTTCAACCAAATAAACAAACTCTTCAGCTTTATAATATTAGTATGGATAAGGCAGCCCGACAATAAATGACTATATCTTGTTCACTCCTTATACTTTATATTTCTTGCACAACAACAATGCACACTGAAGGAATGTTTGTGGTAGATTGAATATAATCGATCGAGCATTTTAGTATTGATCCGGATCTTTAGGATTAGTCGACTCACGACTGCACGATTAGCGTAGGTAGTGGTTTAAATGGTCGAATCGTCACCACCACTGCGCTGCTGTGGGTCCATAAATGGTTATTCCGAGCCTGTTCTTTGTGTCCGTTGTTTGTATGTTAGTCAAAGTCAAAAATAATTTATTCATTTAAGGCACAAAGTAACACTTATGAACGTCAAAGCATATAGGTTAGTGAGTTTACTAAGTTATTGAAGCTACATTTAGGTTAGTTGCTAGGTTCAGGCAAAGGGTTGAGCCTATGAGAAGAAACCTGCAAGAAACTCACGGCCACTCTTTTAAATCGCCGGTTATATATAATTTCAGTATTTTACAACTCAGATTAATAAGGTGTTACAGCCATTATGCCATATACTACTGACTATAAAAAACTAAAGATAATAACAATAATAACTTAATAATATTATAGAGAGGAAATAATTTGAGCTAAGATATATTATTTAATATAAATCTAAAATAGACAGTAGTATGTTTGTAAAGTAACCCGTGATACAGGCATCATTATTATTGCGAGAATCGTATTTTTAATGACAATCAAAAATTACGAGTAGTTACTGCCACGGGTGAAATTTTGAAATATTAAACCTTTTATAATCTATCAAATTTGATACAGCATCCCTGTATGGCATCTCCCTACCGAAACGAAAGCCTACTAGATTTTACCCGTAAATTTAGTGTAGGTTAGGTTAAATTACTTAATCAGTACTTTTTTCAGGATGAAAGGTAGCCTATGTCCGATTCTGTACACCTGACAACGTATATGCAAAATTTCAGGATGATCGGTTCAGTGGTTTAGGCGTGAAAAGGTAACAAACAAACAAACAAACTCATTTTTGCTTTATTATAATATTATTTAGGATTAGGAAGTTAGGATTAGAATTATTAATTAGGATTCTAAAACTTAGGCAAGGCACTGCACTGTTTCAGTTTTGGCCTCGGTTATTGTTATGTATTTGATAATATAGAGAGATTTACATTCAGGTGGTGTTCAAGACCTGCTCACCAGCGTTGTACCACAACAGTATAAGATCAAGGCGGTGGAACTCCCAAAGTCAGCGGCGTCCACGACGGGGTCTCGTATCATCGGGGGGACCCCTACAACCATACAGAATTACCCTTTTATCGTACAGGTTTGTATTGTGATACATATAGCCAACCTTCGTGCCGATTCTGCACGGATGGCGTAGTGGTTAGAGTGGTCGCTCCGCCAGTGCCACTGCGACAAGTGTTGTGGGTTCGATCGACACGGGACAAATATTTGTGTAATCCACAAATGGACGTAGTTATGCAAAATGGATCCAACCCACAAAACACTTTTTTATGTGTAGTTATAAATGGTATTAATATATATATATATATATATATATATATATGTCGGAGGAAGCTATGAGTCGGGTTGATTGTTATTTACACGTATAATTCACAATATAAATTGTCTACGTCTTAATTACTTTTAAAATTCTTAATTTAATTTAATTTGATTTGTTAAATTATTCTATAGCTCATAAACATTATTAATCTAATAAAAGTTATGAATATTGTAATTCACGTAACGACCAATCAGAGCAGAGCGCGTGCTTGAGTGGGGTCGAGGCGCCATCTTTACTTTAGGAAGGCCGACAGTTGTTGAGACACATTTGAGCGATAGCGACTGATCGAGTCGGAACGTTGAGTTGTGAGTTGTGTAAAAAGAAGTAAGATCAGTGCCCTGAACCCACTGCTCGGTCTTAACTGTTATTTTTCATTCGACATTATTGTGAAGTGAAAATACTGTTTATTCTAAATACAAATAGTGTAAAACCGGCATCGTTGTGTTTTGTGCTCGCATATTACCCAGATAACGCCCACTAAACCCGCAACCACTACTGACGTTGCCATAGAGAACAATACATCTCCGACATATATATATATATTTTTTTTTTTTTTTTTCAATTCCATTTATAACTATACCTAAAAACAAAGTGTTTTGTGGGTTGGATCCATTTTGTATAACTACGTCCAAATATTTGTTCCAACTCTGGGTGTTCTTTGTGTCCGTTGTTTGAATGTTTGCAAGTCTCCAGACACAGGCATTATTTCGATGCGGGCGTGGCTTTTTTAAAACAGAAAGATTCAACAGCATAATAGTAGTTTTTACTTTTCAGTCCAATTCTACATAACAATAACATTGTTACAAGTGTAAATCCATAAGAACGAAACCGAAAGAGAATATTTAATTCAGGAATTTAATTTAAATAAGTTAGATGTTGGATTAGTGGTATCTATTTTAGCGAATCCTACCTCTGAACTTTGTAGGAAATTATGTGGCATAATAATTATGGATTTAGTATAGTGTAGTATATTTTGTGTTATAACTAGAATTAGGTACAGTGGAGTTGACGTGCCTATTTGGACAAAAACTCCTATATCAATAAAGAATTAAAAAAGATACAAACTCAACTGGTCAACATGTGCAAGCGAAAATTTTTCTGAAATGGTCATCCGTCGCTGGAGCCGATAGTACATAAAAGGGCAGTGGGTACCTTAAATCCAGGAAAATACTGTTTCCGAGAGAAGCCGCGGGTAAAAGTTTGTTGAAAAATAAGAAGAAATTAGATTTTTGTATGTCGCGATTTAGGCCGCTTGTGCTAGAGATTTTGTACACCGGATATTGTGTTCAGTTTGTGAGTTTATCTTATGGTCATGTCCCCAGGTCCTGTACAACCATAATCTGCTCTGCGCGGGGTCTCTGCTCACTGTACTCCACGTACTCTCAGCGGGACATTGCTTCGTTGACCAGTAAGTGCTTACTTCTTCTTCTCTGTCGTTTCGCTCTTGGTAGAGCGGTCGTGGTCACTTTGAGGCGCCCACGTCGGCTCTAGCCGGACACAGCTCTTCGCACGATCTTCCGCCGTGTCTTCCTGTCGACAGACTGTTTAGCGCAGTCTGGTATGCGGTTTCCTACTGCGGACTTCACTTGGTCAGTCCAGCGTATAGCCGACCTACCGCGCAATCTGGTTCCCTCCAATTTTTCCTGTATAACCAGCCGCTCCATGTAGTCGCTATCCCGCCTAGCAAATAAACTATTTTTATTTTTCATTTTCATTTTCATGTCTAAAGTACTGCAGTAAAAAGTAATACCTAAGTGCTTAATACATAACCGTAAATGTAGCTGGCGTGTATATTTATTAAAAGTATTTTGATATTTGGTTACATCTATACTAATATTATAAAGCTGAAGAGTTTGTTTGTTTGTTTGAACGCGCTAATCTCAGAAACTACTGGTTCGACGTGAAAAAATATTTTTAGTGTTGGATAGCCTATTTATCGAGGAAGGCTATAGGCTATATAACCCACAGGGGAGGCGCAGTAACGATAAACATCTAGTCAAATAATAATGCAATTGAATAGGAATCTAAAGATTTTCAATGTTTTGATATGCTCGTTATATTTAATTTATTTGTGAAACAGAAATATAATGATTAGTTTCTGCAGTAAGGCTCGTTTAAAGTTAAATCCAAAAATCTTTACGTCCGTAAATATTAAAAGAAAGAAACTTTATTAATGCATCGTTAAACATATCAAATCTTAAGTAATATAATAAATGCGAAAGTGAAGTTGTTTGTTTGTCACGCTTTCACGCCTTAGCTACTCGACTGATCATCATGAAATTTCCTACACACGATGTCAGGGGAACAGAAAAGGACATACCTTTTCTACAGAAAAATGTACTGTTACTAGTATAACCTAACCTACATTTAGGTACGTGAGCGAAGCCGCGGGCAAAATCTAGTGTAAGTAATAATAAATCACATGGCGCCATCTGTTCAGTCAAACTTTCTAATTTGTGCGAATTTAAATAGTTAGTTAGATTTGGACGTTATACATACATAGCCTGTATCATCAATCTGCATGTTTTGTTGCGAAGATAACCAATATCACAGCGCTTAAGGCTTTGTGGCAGCTATGTCTTAAGGGCGGATCCACCGTTGTGGGCACGATGGGCATACCCACAACCCTATTAGACTTGTGACGTCACACTTTCACGGTCTATTGAGATTGATAGGCTGATGATAATAAACGCTATACGACTCTTGAGACAACGTCAGATACCTATTTACCCAGTCTAGTATCCCTTTATTGACTTACTGGCTACTAGAAAAGAAAAATAATCATTTATTGATTGTAATTTAATTGAAACTGTTTGACTATTTAATTGGACGAAATCGGGTCTGACTGCCTCCAATGATTATTTTCATTCTTAACTTCTAGAACGTCTAGGGGAAATACGTAAAAAATAATTAAAAATTCATTGTGCAAACAATACACAAACGGACAAATGTATGTGCGCTCGACACTTGACTCATTGACGAGTCAAGTGTGCAGCGGACATGTTTTTTTTTTTGATGACTCATTTTTGCGGACAGACGTATATCCGGTCGACAGTTGACGGGCTAAGGCCAAAGTGCTGTTGCGCGGAAATAATAAAATTCAAAAGTCGTTCATGAGTCATGATTGTTCATGCGCGAGTTTGTACTCCGACTCGCACTTGGCCGATTTTCGGGTAGCTGTGACCACAACATTTTTTGAGGGCTGAAACCGCGCCTGCTATGTCTATTATGTCAGTACATATGTCCAGTGGCATTCATGTATATAAGATACCAGCGTTTGCCCGCGGCTTCGCTCGCGTAAAAGTAGGCTAGGTTATGTCAGTAACAGTATTTTCTTTTCTTTAAATAAAATATAGCCTATGTTACTCAGTGATAATATAGCTTTCTAACGGTGGAAGAATTTTTTAAATCGGTTGAATAATTTTTGAGTTAAATCGTAACAAGCAAACAAACAAAAAATCAAATCTTTTCTCTTTATAATATTAGTATAGATAACTAACTAAACTTTCTCTCGTTCGCAGGTATGGAATGGTTGCCAGCCCTCGACTATACTCAATACGTGCTGGAACAACTTATCTAAATTCTGGTGAGTAACATTCCTTCTTTGTTTCAGAACATTCACTCACTCACTGTATTATAAGTAATACTTTATTCTGTGATTTTTAAAAGAATACACTTTTTACTTTACAAACATTCAAACAACGGACACAAGTACCCAGTCAGTCAGACTTGCTTTAATCCTCAGGTGGCACAGTGCACCGTGTTTCGGGGATTGCGGTCCACGAGCAATACAACCAGCCACTGCGCGACCATGATATAGCCGTGTTGCTGCTGTCCAGCCCCGTGACCATCACCAACAGCATCCAAACAGGAGTACTACCCCTCCCTGGAGAAAACTTACCAGACAATACCGCCGTCGTCGTGATCGGATGGGGCAGAACTAATGTAATGTACCTACATGTTGTTGGAATTTAAAGGCTCGCATATGAGCCGCTGCATTTGTACCGTGTGCTTGTTACCGGGTCGCATACGAGCCACCAAGTGCGTGCCACTTTAAACCTTATTTTACTAAGCGTTAAGCTTAAAACTGATTGTTTATCGGCTACGAATCGATTTGTTTTTGGTAAAGGAGATATTATCATGCAAAAATATAAATACCAGTAGAAATGGGTGACTTTGATCAATCAAAAGGTAGAATCGGGATTAAAACTATATTTTTTTTAAATATGCGAGCGAAAAGATATACAGAAATATGTAAATAATAATATTTCTTTTATAATTTTTCGAGAAAATAATAAAATGTCAGTGATCAACTTTAAACTATGATCGGGGTTATTTTGATACTCCCATTTTTATTACGTCGATCGAAAATATCCCCAAACAGGAACAAAAATTACACAAAACTAGTACCTACTACGTACTATTTTATGTATTTTTCCGCTAATCGCCACGAATCTATCCACAACGATTGAACACACAATGAATGATATACAATGCTGCCAGCCGTAAAGGAAAGTCTGAAAGGGTGCGTTGAGAATTCGCACAATATAAGTTTAAAACTAAAGCGAAGTTTTTATCAAAGTAACTAAACTAAACTGCAGTACGATAGATAAACCAGACTTAACTCGAAATTTGGCAGGTACGTAATTTGAACTCTATCACACACTATAAGAGTTCAAATTTCGAGTTAAGTCTATGTTTTATCAAGTGGGATATAGTCTCACACCTGTATCTTGACGGGTAGGCAGATGTGTAATAGACCCATGTTTCGTTAGTTATGGTTTTCAGATTCTATTCCTATTGCTGTTTATTTGGATCGTTGTAGGCGCCAAGTTTTCAAACTAATACTTTGCCCATTCTTAAATGAAGCACTAGGCCGACCTTTTCGTGTAGGCGCTCATCGCTTCACACGGCGGGCCGAAACCTCGGCGGCGTCGCGATTGCGTGTGAAAGTGATTCACGACCCCGCCGTCTCTGGTTATGTCGAGGAACACCATGGTAGGTTTAGTCGGTATTACTGGGATATCTTTTCCCCGGTGAGTCCAACATAGCCTCTCCATCGCCCCGCGGAGAGGCAGGCGTCATTGCATTCCCCTATGTGAAAAACAGGCCGGCCAAGTAAGCGCATTCATTACCACTGCGCTATCGAGGCAGTCAAAATATTGGAAAATTGCGTGTTTTACTGGTTTGGTAATACGACTTTAAAAGATAATTAGATCTTAGTCTCTCCCTGAGTATGGCTGCTGTAAACCAACCGAAACGTCGAGGAAAAAGTATAAACTTAAATATAAATAGTTTTAATTAATTTAAATAGCTTAAATTGTAGTAAATTTCAATAATAGTAGTGTTATAGTTCAAAATTATGTAATAAAAGTGTTTTAAAATAAACAACGCGACAAGCTCCGTATAAAGTAGTTTAATTATAATGTTTGTAAGTATTGTTTTAAATGACCAGGTAAACATAGCTGGAGCGTCTTCGTTGCTCAACGAGGTGACAGTATGGACGGTGAACCAAGAAACTTGCGCGCAGAGGTACCTCTTCCTTCAGAATCTCACTGGAGACGACTACTCAGTCACTGATACCATGCTCTGCGCTGGAGTACTCGATATTGGAGGTTAGTGGACCAAACGCTTTGTAGAAATGTAGAGGAATCAAGTGGAATCTAAAATGATATATTCCTCTTTGTCATAAAGTAATTATAGTGAAAGTTTAGTGGTCAGTAAATTTAGTGGAGTTACATTTAAGTTATTTACTAGGTGCTGAGAAAAGCTTATGAGATCTACTGATTATAAAATAGCTTATAAGAAACTGATAATAAACAACTTTTAATTTTATTTTGAATTTAGATGTTAGCTGCAAAGTGCAACACTTATGGCCAGTCCCAGATCTAACAAGTAAAAGTTATCCGAAAGTGTTTTTTTATTTTTTTATACAACTGAGGTGGCAAACAAGCATACGGCCCACCTGATGGTAAGTGGTCACCGTAGCCTATGGACGCCTGCGACACCAGAGGCATCACTTGCGCGTTGCCGAGCCTTTAGGAGAGGAAGTGGGAAGGAGAAGGAGCGGGAAGGGGGAAAGTGGGTTATTGGGCCTCCGGCACTCTCACTCACCGAACGAAACACAACAGTAGGAATACTGCTATTTCACGTCGATATTCTGTGAGAGGCCTTCCCCGGTCGAGCCGGCCCATTCATGCTGAAATCAGCGAGGCTCTACTACTCACAAAAATATATATAATATATTTTTGTGCGATAAATCGCATGGTGTCTCATCCATGTTAGGTTAAAGAAGAAAGATAGCGAGGCCTTTATCTTATAGATAATTGCTATTTGGAGGCCGTAGGACAAGCCCTTAAACTCACAACAAGTATTTATGGGTCACACAAATACACATCCTGGGATTCCAAGTCATTCGGCGACGAGGCGAACGCATGTCCGCAACGCCATCTGTACAGTCAGATCACTACAGTAATCTTTGTCTCTTGCATTGGCAGCACAATACTATTAAGTAAGTCCCTCGGTCTCGATGGCGTAGTGGTTAGTGTAACCGACTGCCACGCCTGAGGTCGCGGATTCGATTCCCGCACAAGTCAAACATTTGTGTGCATGAACATGGATGTTTGTATTGGTCTGAGTTTTTTTTAAATTCGCAACATAGGTAGTAAAAGTTACAATTAAATTATCTTTTTGTGATGCAAACACAAACTTGTTCGAGTTTTACCGTGCATCATCTCATCGACTTCGACATAACTACGTCAATACATGCATAATAAAATACCTTACAAACTTATAATTCAATGAACAAAAATTTTATACACTGCGTAATATTAGATGTTTACATATTGAAGGTAGATTCAAAAATACGAATGTTGAACCAAGCATCGCTCATGTCACCGCATTGGCTGTCTTTTGTATGAAGTCAGTGTTCATATTACGCATATACAGAATGTTCCATAGTGAGACTGTTAAATTTTACTTAAAAATAATATATACAGTCATGTTATTATTTTTTCTATATACATATTGGGACTGTTTAATGTACGTTGTTATGTCTGTGAATTTAATAATGAGTGGGTTATTATTATAATGGTGGTGCTGTTTAATGTCCCTTTGTTAATAAGTTACTATAATTATATCAATATTATGACGTAGCTTTTAAATAATATTTTATTGTTCACTATCACGATATATATATATATATATATATATATATATATATATATATATATATAGGTACACACACACATATATTTATTTATATTTATCTATTTCATCTATTTTGTAAATAATAATATTTTAACTTATATTTTATGTCTTTAGGAGTTATTATATCCTTTAAAGATTTGTGTAGTTTATTGATGAGGTCGGGTATTATATATTTTAAAGTTCTGCCGTATAGATTTTTATATTGTGGAAGTAGTAGTTTCGCATTTGTGACACTACGTGTTCTAATTTCATTATTTAGTAATATTTTAACTTTTCAAATTTTCATTATAGTATTCTTCTATTAACAGCTTTAGTTTTACTTTCTGATGGACCGGTATAATTTTACAAAAGTCAAATATTTCATGGTAATCTTTCTTGTACTTTTTCTTTATGTTATACGGTATAATTGTTTTTAGTATACGTAGTTGGAGTGTGTATATTCGGTCGAGATAAGTGATCGGTGAGTGTTTCTATGTATAATATGTAGGTATACATATACAAAAAAAAGTATATAATATGTATATGTATGTTTATCCATTGTCTAGTAACTACCCATGGCACAAGCTATGATTAGTTTGGGATATATGGTCTTGTGTGTAGGTGATAGAATATTATATTAATATTAAGTAAGTAAGTGACTACACGGATGTTCAAGTGTTTTAAGTGTTAGCCTCGCCACTGCTACAGCGCCGAGTGGCGCCGAGTGAAACGAGTTGTATAAAAACGAGATAAAAAAATTATGATCAACAGATTGTTGAGCCATGTCTTCTTTGTGTCCGTGGTTTGAATGTTTGTAAAGTCCCCCGCGACACAGAAACTAATCCTAGCGCAGCAGTTGTCTTTTTAACTTTCAAACATTATTCTTACACATATTGCTGAATATCTGCAAGATTGATAGATTGCAATAATGACACGATAAAAAAAAAATGTCAAACGATGCAAAAAAGAAAGGTTTCCAGATTGATTGATAACTATTGAACGTATTAATCTCTCAACCAATTCAGTTATCAAAAATACGAAAATACAAAAAAGCTATTCAAACAAAAGAAGACTTATAACAAAACTAGATGGTCCCGCGGTTTCACCCGCGTTTATCGTTACTGCGCCACCCCCGTGACTCGTAGCGTGATGTTATATAGCCTATACCCTTCCTCAATAAATAGGCTATCCAACACTAAAATAATTTTTCAAATCGAACCAGTACTTCCTAAGATTAGCGCGTTCAAACAAACAAACAAACTCTTCAGCTTTATAATATTAGTATAGATACCGTTTTTCTCCTGCTTGATTTACGTTTAAACAGTCTGGATAAGCTCGGATGCCGGCGTCCTAGCGTAGGTTGAAATGTTAAAAGAAAAATTGTGCAATTAGTATTCTGTAATCGCTCTCAACATAATGACTCAGCTCTTATCATACTGTCTAGGTATAAATGATATCGGTTAACTCGAAGCATTCAGTTCCATAGAATCGAATTGAGTGATTGAATTCTCGCTTATCTGTGGGGAATTCCTTAAATAATGTACTTGATTAAACTGTTACCTATTTTCATCAATTCGGGTAATGTTACTTTATCAACCAAGTTCCCTCATATTGAGATGTTATTATAGTGTTTCTCTAAATAAAGGCAATTTTTTTTCTAGTTTATTTTCTGTTTGGTCTCCATAAACTGAATGCCAAAGTATTTTTAACAAAAACAATATAATATAATATAATACTCTACCACATACACACAACACCATCTAGCCCAAACTAAGCAGAACTTGTACTATGGGTACTAGACAATGGATAAACATACATATCCCGTCAACTGTCGAGCGGACATACGCTGTCCGCAAAAATGAGTTATCAAAAAAAAATCGACAAATGTATGTCCGCTGCACACTTGACTCGTTAATGAGTCAAGTGTCGAGCGCACATACATTTGTCCGTTAGTGTATTGTTTGCACAATGAATTTTTAATTATTTTTACGTATTTCCCCTAGACGTTCCAGAAGATATATACTTTTCTTTTTTGTAAATACATACATATTATACATAGAAACACCCAGACCAAGACAAACATCCATGTTCATGCACACAAATGTTTGACTCGTGCGGGAATCGAACCCGCGACCTCAGGCGTGGCAGTCAGTTACACTAACCAATACGCTATCGAGGTAACACCATCGTGGTTTGGTTCTCAAGCTGTATAGTTGATATGACTAAATTATTTGTATATCTACTGTGTTTATTATTTCTAATATTCAGAGCGTATCTCTTTCTGTAACAACTACTGTTTTAGGGTCTTTCGTCGATTCACACCACGGGTTGTTCGCACCACGGTGTGAATCGCAGAAGGACCCATTTTGAATTAGTTGTTTCGCACCATGGTTTGAAACTGTAAATGCTTTTTTTGTACTTCGTCGATTGGCACCATGGTGCGAATCACCGAAGAACTATTTTTGACTTCGTCGATTCGAACCACCACAATTTTTATTTTTTAAATGTACTTTCTTGGTACTGACGGGTAGAAAACGTTTATTGAAACAAGCACTTGTAAAAAACAATTCCTTTTAGTCACATGACAAAATATTGATTATCTTCAATCATATAAAAGAAATACATATTATAAAAAAGTAATAATAATAATTAGTTAATAATAATTAAGCGATAGCTTAGTAGTGGATTAATAAATAAAAATAAATTGGTGTACTAACACTTTTATGCAAGACTGTTCAATAGTAGTAAAATAACATTGGTTCGAATCGACGAAGTCAAAAATAGTTCTTCGGTGATTCGCACCATGGTGCGAATCGACGAAGTACAAAAAAAGCATTCACCGTTTCACACCATGGTGCGAAACGAGTAATTCAAAATGGGTCCTTCTGCGATTCACACTGTGGTGCGAACAACCCGTGGTGTGAATCGACGAAAGATCCCTGGTTTAACTAACAAGCGATCTAGATTTATAATTGCGAATACATGTAAATGGTGCATAGCTGTTTATCTAGATATTGACGCTTAGTTTGTAACGCTAATCATCATGTCATTTCGCATTCACGTTGTCAGAGGTACAGAAAAAGGACACAGGGATAGAAACAGGAACAATTAATTGGTGGCGCACCAAGCGGTTCCAAAGGAATTTTCTTCCGCGGAAGCTCAGGTTGTGGAATGCACTCCCTGGCGAGGTTTTCCCAGAAGACTACAGTATTGGGGATACTTCTTTAAAAAGGGTGTTAAAAGACTTTTATAGGGTCTTTTATAACTCTTTTTATATAGTCGGCAATGCGCAAGTAATGCCCCTGGTGTCGCAGGCGCCCACAGGCTACGGTGACCACTTACCGTCAGGTGCCGCATGCTTGTTTAACAATTTAGTTTTATAAAAAAATAAATACCTACTGTAACCGGCCGAAACCGCAGGCAAAAGCTAATGAAAAAAAAACCTCACATTTCAGGTGCGGATGCTTGTCAAGGTGATTCTGGTGGTCCCCTCGTGTACCAGGGCGTAGTGGTTGGTGTCGTATCCTGGGGGTACAGTTGTGCGAAGCCTTTGTTCCCCGGGGTGTATGCTCGGGTCTCCAGCTACACGTCTTGGATTAATGAAACGGTAGGCATAGTAAAGGTAGGCAGTTGTTACGAATATCCACTTGCTGCAACGCTGGCATGTCTCTTGCTTCTGAGTTGCTTGGACTTGCTATTCTGCATGAACTAAGTCTTGATTGACTGTAAGTTTATTTTTATAACAAACTAGATGTTCCCGCGGTTTCACCCGCGTTTATCGTTACTGCGCCGCCCCCGTGGGTCGTAGCGTGATGTTCCGTGTACCGTTCCGTAAGTAACCGACCATGACCACGCGTTAGAGCCGCGCGGCTTGGTAGTATCTCGTAGTTTTCGGCCGGCCTTGCACATCGTAAATGCGCGCGCAGTAAAATCTTGATCATTATTTTGCTGCGTATGTTATTTTAAAACTGCGATATCTCCTAAGATATTCATTGAAATCGAATGATGTAAAGGGCAATTTTGTTTTAAATTAAATACTTGTGACGAATAACGTATTTATTTGGATAAGGATTAATATCATGTTTATAAAATCACCTTCGCAAATAATGCATTATTTTAGAACAAATTTGATTAGCATAAAAAAGGTTATAGTGAGCCAACCTTAAAAGATAGACATATGCTGTCACGTACTTTTTTTAGAACTTTTAAAGGGGAACAATTGTGTCATACATGATTTTTGCGAAACTTTAACTGTTTACGCAGCGCACGCAGCGGAAGCTCTCTAAAGGGAAAGAGAAGAAAAGAGTTTGTTTGTTTGTTTGCTTGAACGCGCTAATCTCAGGAACTACTGGTCCGATGTGAAAAATTATTTTAGTGTTGGATAGCCTATTTATCGAGGAAGGCTATAGGCTATATAACATCACGCTACAACCCACGGGTGCGACGCAGTAACGATAAACGCGGGTGAAACCGCGGGAACATCTAGTAGATAAATATAATGTCTGCCAGAGTGAATAAATTTCGGTCACGGCGTCTAATCTTAAAGAAGACCGGCCAACTGTGCAAAGGATATTGTAATGCGCAAGTGTCTGCTCAAACAGAAATGCACTCTTTAATCTCATTCTCATACTCTGATCGACCGGAGAGACATCAACTGCCGCACTAACGGCTTTACGTGCTTTCTGAGGCACGGAGGAGCTGTTAAAATTTCTTGGTAGAAGAACCAATAACTTTTCGTTGGCCCGACCGAATTCTATCCCAAGACCTCAAGCACAGCAGTCGCATTCAGTAATGCTGCGCTACCGAAGCAATTATTTTTTATTATACCATGGTGATGAACAAGCCTGATGGTTAGCGGATACTTTAGCCTAAGTATGCTTGTATATTAGTATACACACGTATCAAAAAATTATGTCCCAAGTCACTTTATAGTATTAGGGTGCTTTTCCACCAATACTACGCTAGGTAGCTGTGCGAGGAAGATGCGCTACGAAGATGCGCCGCCGCAAAGTAACTGTGCGAGAAAGATGCGCATCTCGAGCCATGCTATGTATCGATAGTAGGGAAACGGCGGGGGCGGCGTGGTGAGGGGAGAGGCCATAGCAGGCATCTATAGCACGCATCCATAGCACGCATCCATAGCACGCATCCATAGCACGCATCCATTGCACGCATCCATAGCACACATCCTTCCATATAAAAAACATATCTTAGTTGAATCCGTTTCCACCAGTGCTAAGCTATGTGCACCAATGAATATGATTGGTGGATATCAAACGCATCCATAGCATCGCAGCATAGCATATCTCTGGTGGAAAAGCACCCTTAAGGCGGTTCCACACATATGCACGGGCACAAACAGTGCACGTTACGCTCCTCGATAAGAACGCGTTGCATTCTATGCGCCACGCCGCAAACAAATGCCCAAAGGTCTCCGTATTATGTTCCGAAGATGTATCCGAACGGCACCGTTTGTGCCGCGAGAGGACATTATAACTTGCACGACAACTACTACTACGCTAATCGCACGCGGACATGTGCAAAGGTTTATATAATACTAGCTGTTGCGCGCGGCTCCGCCCGCGTGGTACCTACATCAATAAAAAGTAGCTTATGTCCTTCCCCAGATTTTAAACTATTCTTCTTCTACGTCGTTTCACTCTTGACAGAGTGGTCGTGGTCATCTTGAAGGTTGTGTAGCATGCTTGACAATCCGTCGTTTTAAACTACATATATCTGTACTAAATTTCATCTAAATTGGTTGAGTGGTTTAGTGGTGAAAAGGTAACAGACAGACAGATAGACAGACAGAGATACTTTCGAATTAATAATATTAGTAAGGATTGTTTTCTGTTTACGCGAATGTTATTCATTAAAATTAAACTATTACCTATATCCAGATTTAACAATGTGAAACTTAATGAAAAACTTAAATAACCCGTTCTAAGTGTGTTTTATATTTTGGTAAGGGTTGACTAATATCAATATCGTGAGACTGTTATATTATTGTATTGCCTACAAAGCCTTGGTACAGCAGCGTAATGAAACGGTTCGAATCCCAAACGGGACAAAATGGTTGTATGAATATTTGTAAAGTACCCCGCGACATAGGATTTATTCCCAGTGCGAAAGTTGTCTTATTGAAATAAAAGAAATAATTATACATTATCCATAGTAAGTCCTAAGATGCACGCGAACCGGACTGTTCTTGCATGTACGCAGGTGTGGTCTCGCCTTAAGTATAACTATGTATCTACGTATAAAAAAGCTTATCACATTATGAATGCTTATCATCAGTTATCAGTCATCACTAATATTTTAACAATATGTAGCCGATAGACATCAATCAATTTTGTTGTAAAATTTAGGTACCTACAATAAAAAGGGCAGTTGTCCAACCGTCGCCGAGAAAGCGACTCGCGATCGCTTATGAAACGCATAAATGATATATGGTTCATGTTGATTAAAATATATACCTACATAATTAAACATATAAATATATATAATGAAGCTACGTGATACAGTAAGTGAAATAACGAAAGGCGTTCCCTTAAAGCGGTTATTATACATAATTAATAGATGCAAATGAACATATTTGCATAGAAAAATAAGCATGGAAGCAAGAATGAAAAATAAATTAAATGTAAAACTAATTAAAAAGTCATTTTAATTAAAATTCATAACTAAGTAAAAAGCGACGTTGCCGTTTTGCATTGGTACTTTTGTGCGTATGCAAAGAGTGTTTCTTTTTCGTGTCTGTTTATAATTTTAAATTGAATATTTTTGAAGTTATTTAAATAAAATATTTTTAATATATTTTAAATGAACATTTTTTTAGGATCTACGCACGCCATAATATTGCCAGTTTAAGGGAACGCCTTTCGTTAGTTAACGTACTGTATAAAAATAAAATGGTGAAAGACAGATGCCATCACCTCATGCCAGCCACGTGCGTAACCGAATTGCGGTATTGATAAATAATATAATCAATCATCATCAAAGTTTCACGCATTCGAATATTTATCAAAGTTTCGAATATATAGAATTTATAATCGATATTAGCTCATCGCTAATGTGAGATATATCCTCTAGTATTACACTCAGCAATTCTCACTCTCCGATTCTTAGCGGCAAATTTTAATACAATCGTTTATGATAATATCAGCCCTGTATTAAACTGTCCCACTGCTGGGCACGCGCTTCTTCTCAGTGTGAGAACGGTTAGGCCATAGTCCAACACGCTGGCCCAGTGTGTGTTGGTAGACTTTATACATCTTCGAGACCATTATGTAGAATTCCTAGTCATGCAGATTTCCTCACGATGTTAGACGTTAAGAGACACTAAATTGGTACGCATAAAAGCTATTTAGCATAGGGGAGAGAAAACATTCGACACTCTCGCATACTTTCTTCTTATTCATTCACGGTAGGCAGTGACTTTACTGTGTCCTGACATTGCTGAAGTTCATGAGCAGCGGTTGCCACTTTCCTGAGCCGCTTGCTCGTCTGCCGCCAATGGCAATAAAAAAAACTCACTCATAGCCCAGAAACAAAACTATCTAAACTACATACTAGCTTCTCTTTGCTCAATAAATTATTACTAGTTTGTCTTCCTGCTCCTCACTAATCGCTGTCGTTAGGACCAACGTAAAAACGTTAATATAGTACGTATAGGCCGCCGCCGCTCGGAGGCGGCTAGTGATGCCACCGTCTCGCTCGCCGCGCACGCAGCCGTGCGCCGCGAGTCGATTACGTGACAGCCTTATAAAAATTATCTACGTCAGTAATGTTTTACAGATAACACAATCTATTATTTGCAAATAAATTATATTTGTATGATTTACAAACATTACATAATATTACATAGAGCTGAAGTGGGTGCTTCTTCGAGCAAGGCATTCTTTGGTGATTTGCGTGGCAATTTTCAAATTTAATATTTTTGAAGAAATCGATTTGTATATCTAAAATATACGTAAAAGTAATATTTTTTATAGAAGAGGCACCTCAGAGAGCGGTATACTTACAGAGAAAATCGAGTTTAAAAAAATTGAGGCCACGCAAATCACAAAATATCCCGCGAAAATGATATTTTTCTAATTTAACTTTCTAAAATACGTTATTATATTACTTCATATTAAGTTATTATGATATCAGGTAAAATAATAAGTAAGTAACTAACACAGAAATAATTTTCTAAAACATTTTATTTATATTAGAATCAGTCAAGCACTATTTATTCTTTGTTAAAGACATTACAAACATAATACATATAACACTTATATAATAATAAAAATAACATTTTCTCTTATTACAATCAGTCATTTGTTACGAACATAAACAGTTTCAATTATCACAATCATTTGCTTATATTATTAAAAATCTTAAAAAATTGAATAATCGGAACTGTCCGAGTTTTTATTGGCTTCGTTGTTAAGACAGGAGATCAAAGCTCTGCCCCCCAAAAATCAACCACACGTCCGGATCGACCAACTGATCACGTGGGGGGTGGACACACAACTGAGAAATTACTGGCGTGGCTAACGTGGCACTGGTCCGTAAGGGTCGTTAGGCCGGGCGGTTGCTACGGCATCCTGCCCGGACGGGCGGTCTTGGGGCGGGTGCATCGGTCCAGCATGGACCCCCATCCGGCCCAACCCGTAATCCTGAATTGACAGGACCGGGGGCCTTCGGGCTGCGAGGAAGAAAACCTCTATAAAAATTACCCAAAGCCCAAGTTTGTGGTGGTCCGGCGAGGGGCTGTATGGCTGGGGGGAACCCAGCCGTTAGGGCCACCCAAAACTTTAATGATGTCGGTTAAAAATGTGAAACTACTCCAGGAGGGTACCGGGCGCCCGGCGCCCAGAGAATCCCTCACGGAGCTTTCCAGCTCCGTCTGCCCTTCGTATTCTGGGGGGGGGCAACCAGCATCCCAGCGTTGTGCCGCGCGATATATCGGGCACGGAGTACTCCGCGGAGTAGGATACTGACTCTGCGATGAGAGCCGTCTTGGGCCTTGAGCCGGTTAAGACGTCGGGTTGAGTCCGACACCGGCCCAGAGTCGAGCGCTGCGCCCACTGCCAAAGTCGGCACAGCTCGAAGGGGCCGAGGCCGACCTAGGGCTCCGGTCCCGTTCATCGGACCAGCGAGAGCAGCTGAGCTAGCTGCCGAAAAGCGCCACCTTAAGGAGGCAGCGGCTGCTTCTATGGAGTCGGTCGAGTTCCTCGCCGGCCTGCTGGAGCGGCTTCAGGCTGAGGTAGCGGAGCTGCGTAAAGAGATGGCGCAACTCAGAGCTGAAACCTGGAGGGGGCAGGCGCCGAAACAGGCACCTAGACAAACGCAGGACCCCTCGAACGAGCAGCTGGACTTTCAGGCGTCTATGTTTAGATACATAGACGCCCGTTTCGAGGGTCTCAATGATCGCCTCCTTCCGGCGCCCAGCTACCGGTCAAGGTTGGGGCTCACGCCACCCGCGACTGCCATTACCCCCGTAAGTGCTAAGGCTGTACCAGCACCGACATCGGCAAAAACTTGGGGTAGAGCCCAAGAGTTCCCGCCGCTTCCGACGACCAGTATGCCTCCGCCCACGCAGGCGCCGCAGCAGCGTCGATCTGCGGCGGCCCAAAAGCCAGCTGCGCCGGCTTAAACATTCGGCCCCTCAACGTCTGCCCCCCAAGAGTGGCAAACTGTGAGAAAAAGGAAAGCCCGGCGCAAGAACAGAAACGCCGCTAATGCCGCCGCTAAGGCAACTGCTGCTGTGGCTTCTAACAGTCAGGCCGTCCCCGCTGCAAAAAGCGGTTCGAAAAAGAAGAGGCAACGGAGGCGGAACAAGCTTCGCACCTCGAAGGCAGCTGCTGTAGTCATTACAGTGCTGCCTGAGGCGGCAGAACGCGGCCTTACCTTTAAGAGCGTCTTGTCGGCCGCCAGGCGTGACCTAAGCGTCCCTGAAATCGCCACTGAGGGCGCCAGGGTACGTCTTGCCCACACGGGGGCTCGGATCCTTGAACTCCCGGGCGCTAAAGGTGAAGAGGCGGCTGATGCTATAGCCGCAAAACTGCGAAGCTTGTTCCCCGAAACTGATGACGTCCGAGTCGCCAGGCCGGTGAAGTGCGCGGATATGCGTATCGCCGGCTTGGACGACTCCGTGTCCGAGGAAGACGTCCGGTCTGCTATTAGCGTGCGGACTGGATGTGCTGCGGACACGATTAAGGTGGGCGTCATCCGTTCCGGTTCTGGAGGGGTTGGAGCGGTGTGGGCTCAATGCCCCGTCGCAGCCGCGAAACAACTAGCGGCCGCTGGGAGACTTCTCGTGGGCTGGAGTTCGGCCAGGGTGAGAATCCTAGACCCCCGGCCCATGAGGTGTTATAAGTGCGGTGGAGCAGGTCACGCCCGCTTAAGGTGCCCCAGTACCATCGACTGCAGCGATGCTTGTTATCGCATATGCGCAGGACTTACTCCTGCAGTCCATGGCGGAGTGGTCAATTGGTGTAGCCGTAGCTGCGGAGCCGTATTATGTCCCTCCCTGCTCTAATTGGGTTGGTGACCGGGACAGCTCCGTGGCGGTCATCAGATCCATGGCACTGCACTCCCCTCCCCTCTCTATCAAGGAGAGGGGAGCGGGATATGTCGCTGTCGCGTGGGGAGAAGTCACAATCATCGGTGTGTACTTCTCTCCCAATCGGAGTCTGACAGACTTCGAGGCCTTCCTTAACAACTTGGAGGCCTCGATACGGTGGATGTCATCTAGCCGCATTCTTGTGATGGGGGACTTTAACGCAAAGTCAACTGCGTGGGGTCCCCCCGTACGAATATCCGAGGAGAGGCGGTCCAGGAGTGGGCTAATGCAGCGGGCCTCTGTTTACTAAACAGAGCTACCGCTTATACGTGCGTGCGACGGCAGAGGGGGTCGATAGTGGACCTTTCGTTCGCTACCCCTGTCCTCGCCGCACGGGTAAGTGGCTGGCGTGTCCTGGAGGGGGTTGAGACTCTGTCGGACCATTTGTACATCCGTTTAGAAGTCTCCCCCCTCCGGGGAGCCAGTAGGGGTCATCGCCCGCTGGCGGGCGGAGCTCCTCGCTTTCCGCGGTGGGCCTTGGGACGGCTGAATCGGGACCTGTTGGAAGAGGCAGCCATAGTACAAGCTTGGCTGTCTCCCGCACCTTCGTCCGGGGAGGTAGATGCCGGGGCTGTCCGCTTTCGCGACAGCGTCCAAGCTGTCTGTGACGCGGCCATGCCCCGTGTGCGACACCAGACCTTAAGGACGGGGGTCTACTGGTGGTCTCAGGAGCTGGCAGACCTCCGTACGGCCTGCATCCGTGCCCGGAGGTCTTACACTCGCAGCCGTGGCCGTCGTCACCGCGATGAGCTAGAGGAGGGTCGACTGTACGAGGCATATCGCGGTGCGAAAGAGTCTCTTCAGTTGGCCAACTGCCGCGCCAAGGAGCGGGCGAGGGAAGAGATGCTGGAGGGTCTTGGCCGTGACCCCTGGGGGCGCCCGTACCGTGCGGTGCTGAATAAGCTTCGTACGCGGGCCCCTCCCCTTACGGAGACCCTCCAGCCCAACTTTCTCTCCGAGGTGGTCGAGGCACTCTTTCCTGGCCGGGATGAGTACGTGCCCCCGATGATGGCCCCAATAGGAGACCGAAATCGGGAGGTGGCTTCTATTGTGCCCCCGGTTACAGACGCAGAGATGGGGGCCGTTCTCTTGCGGATCCGCTCCAAGAGGAATGCCCCCGGACCTGATGGAGTACCTGCGCGAGCCCTCGCGCTGGTCCTCGATCACCTAGATGTCCGCCTTAGGGACCTCTTCGACGCGAGCCTGGTGTCGGGACGGTTCCCTGAGTGCTGGAAGGAGGGAAAGTTGGTGCTGCTGGCCAAACCGGGACGGCCTCCAAAATCGGTCGCGGCCTACAGGCCCATTGTGCTGTTGGACGAGTCGGGGAAGATGCTAAAGAAGATCCTCGCTACCCGCATCGTCCAGCATTTAAGTACGGTTGGTCCCGACTTGTCGGGCGCCCAATTTGGATTTCGTCAGGGGCGTTCGACAGTCGGGGCTGTTATGTGCCTGAAGGCCGCGGCCGAGGAGGCGGTCACCGATGGCGGTGTGCTGTTGGCGGTGTCCTTGGACATCGCCAATGATTTTAACAGTCTGCCATTCAGCTGTGTCCGGGAGGCGCTCCGATATCATGGAGTGCCTTTGTACCTGGATCGGCTGGTGGCAGACTACTTAAGAGGAAGAAGTGTCCTCCTCGAAGTCAGTGGCGAAGTTTGGCGGCGGCCGATGTCGTGCGGTGTCCCGCAAGGCTCTGTTCTTGGTCCGCTCCTGTGGGACATCGGGTTCGACTGGGTTCTGCGTGGTGCCCTACCACCCGGGCTGAACTTCATCAGTTATGCTGATGACACTCTCGTCACAGCCCGAGGGGGTAACTTCGAGGAGGCAGCCCGCCTGGCCACTATGGGGGTCTCCCAGGTGGTCGGGCGTATCGAGGCGCTAGGTTTGCGGGTGGCTCTTTCCAAAACGGAGGCCCTAGTTTTTCATGGGCCCCGTCGCAAGCCACCCAGCGGCGCCTCGATAGTGGTGGGATCGGTTCGTGTCCCAGTCCAGGCCCGTATGAGGTACTTGGGCCTGGTACTGGAAGGGCGATGGCGCTTCGACGAGCACTTCAGCCGTCTTGCTCCGAGGCTCCTCGGCGCTGCGTCCTCTTTCTTTCGCGTTCTTGCCGAATTTGGGCGGGCCCAGTGTCGGCTGTCGGCGGCTCTACGCGGGGATTGTCCGGTCTATGGTGCTTTACGGCGCACCGATTTGGGTAGACTCCCTGACCGCCCAGTGCAGGACTCTCTTGCGGAGACCGCAGACAGTCATGGCGGTCAGGATCATACGAGGGGAATCCTCGTATGGTCGCACGGTGTCGGCGGATGCAGCCTGCGTATTGGCCGGAACTCCCCCGTGGGACTTGGAAGCGGAAGTGCTCGCCGAAGCATTTAAAGTCATGTCATCGCTAAGGGAGGAGACGGGTGTTCGTCCCCTACCGGAGATTATAACGGCTACACGAAACCGAGCCCACCAGGGCTTATTTTTAAAATGGAAGGCGCGGCTGGAGGTGCCCATAGCCGGATTTAGAACCGTTGAGGCCCTCCAGCCGGTGTTGGAGCGGTGGGCAGGGCGGCAGCATGGGACTCTTTCCTTCCGACTAGTGCAGGTGCTGTCAGGGCACGGTTGCTTTGGCAAGTACCTGCACACGGTCGCTAGGAGGGAACCGAGTCCCATCTGCCATCACTGCGAGTGTACTGAGGACACGGCGCAGCACACGCTTGAGGCATGTCCTGCTTGGGCGGTGCAGCGCCGTGAACTCGTCGACGTTGTGGGTGTCGACCTCTCGCTGCCGGCCGTGATCAAAGCCATGGTCGACAGCGAGAGGAACTGGATAGCGGTTGCATCCTTCTGCGAGGACGTGATCTCGCGGGTGTAATGGGTTAATAGCGTCAGTCTCTGTCAGCCGACCTCTATCGAAGTGATAGAGCTGTAATAAAATCGTTGCTAGCTCATAAACTCTCTCCAGTGGCTCCAAGTAGCTGTTATGCGCACAGCGGCCACACCGCGGCAAACCGTGTCGGCTCACGGGCTAAACCTGGATGAGGGACCTGTTTACTTTTGTAGACAGGTTACTATGCGGATCCTTCACGCAATGCGAATGAAGTCTGATTCGGTGAGAAAGGCAACCCAATGCAGATATGCAAAAAGGTTTGGTGGACTCAGCGACTCAGCAAGGCAAGGTGGATGGTTTAGGGCGATGGTAGAAGGCGTACAGTTACCATCGGCTAGACACATCATCTGAACTCTCTTCCAGTCGTAGCGGTTTTCCGTTCCACTGAATCGAGGAGGGGGAGGACGAGGGCGTGCGCCTGTGTTTGTGCAAACATTTACGCACCTTAATATATCCTGCGCATATGACTGCTTCCTGTTTAATGGACTCCGATTTGCTTAAAGTCCTGTGGCGATGGGATGAGGTAGAGAGGCCTAGCATGATGCAGTTAGGTTTTGTCTGATTCCTGCACATAGGCGGTCCCGGGGGTATGAGCACATGCCGTGGTCGCTTTCGCACTGCATAATAGAATACTGTTCACAAGTATGGAATCCACTGTACAATACATATATTTCCAGAATAGAATCAGTACAAAGAAACTTTACCAGATACCTTCAATACAAGTGTAAAACAGAAGATCCAAATTATGAATCGAGATGCAAAAGATTCCATCTATTGACACTCAAAGAGAGAAGGAATATAGCCGATATTTGTTTTCTTGTCAAGGTGGCTCAGTCATCCATTGATTCTCCGCATCTCCTCTCTAAAGTGCAACTGCGAGTTCCCACTAGATCTGTTAGGAATCCTCATCTTAAACTCAATGTGGCGCGTTGTAGCACAAATTATAGACAACACTCATTTTTCATAAGAGCCGCTAGCTACTATAATGGGTTGATCGACAACTCGGGATTTGATTTGTTTACAACTACACCAGCTGTCTTTAAGAAAGTAATGAACTCACATTGGTTCAATAACTGTACAAATTAAAGTAAGTAATTATTACTACCATTATAAGTAAGAAATTTTCTGTTATGTTACTGCTAAACAAGCTCTGTATATATTTATATGTGAAAACATGTAATTGGTAAATAGTTAAGTAATCTGTTTCTATATTTTAGTCGATAATACTGTTTGTTTTCCTAATAAAATAAAATAAAAAATAAAATAAAAATAATTGGGGACGACAGTGCGGATTCGGCAGCACCCGGGATGACAGAGCAGCCCTATTTAGGGTGGCGCTGCTTTCCCCGTTTAGCCGGGGAAGGGGCTAGAAAAGGTGCCCTAAAAAATGCTCGTCCCATTTTTGAGAGGTGGTAGTAACCGCGGCTGCCACCGCATCACTGTAAATCGTGGTCGACGTTACAGATATAAAAGAAATCTCGTTAAACCACCTATCATGACATTCGGCGCGTGGAACGTGAGAACGCTTATTGATCGAGATGGTAACGCCTGTCCTGAACGAAAAACTGCCATAGTAGCTCGTGAACTTCATCGCTACCATGTGGATGTGGCTGCACTCAGCGAAACACATCTTGCCGATGAAGGGGAGCTGGTGGAAAATGGAGGCGGCTACACATTCTTTTGGAAAGGTACCGCTTTCTCTGAACCTCGACGTTCAGGTGTAGGATTTGCCATTAAGAACAACCTAGTAAAGCGACTTGAGGAGTACCCTGTACACATCTCGGACCGCGTGACCACATTACGCCAACACCTGGACAGAGATAATTATCTTAATGTCATCAGTGTCTATGCCCCAACGCTAGATAAATCTGATGACATCAAGGAAAAATTCTATGACGAATTATCTCGATGCCTTGACAGCATAAACGCCAGAGAGCAGGTTTTGTTGCTGGGCGATTTCAATGCCAGAGTTGGACGGGACTATGAGGCCTGGCCTGGAGTTATGGGCAGACACGGAGTCGGCAATATGAATAGCAATGGTCTATTGCTACTCAGCTTTTGCACTCAATACGACCTTGCAATTACAAATACAATCTTCCGTCTTGCCGCCAAGCACAAGACAACGTGGATGCACCCAAGATCTAAACATTGGCATTTGATCGATTACGCTC
This sequence comes from Catocala sponsa, assembly GCA_963564715.1. Lineage (NCBI taxonomy): Eukaryota > Metazoa > Arthropoda > Insecta > Lepidoptera > Erebidae > Catocala > Catocala sponsa. The sequence goes on from OY751352.1 coordinate 15,359,269, forward strand.
TCGTACGGCAACGAGATATTAGCCAGGTCCAAGTCACCCGCGTAATGCGTGGTGCGCACTGTTGGACTGATCACCGACTTATTGTTACTAAGCTACGACTCCGTCTCCGTCGACCACGTAGATCTGTGATGAAAAAGCCTGCGTGGATTAACTTGGACATGCTAAAGGATCGTGAGGTTGGAAAGAGATATACTGAAGTCTTGCCTGGAAAGTTGTTGCCAGTTAAGGAGATAGATGACGTTGATGGTGCTTGGAGAGCCTTGTCTACTCATCTTACTGAAACCGCTTCTATTGTCTTAGGTAAGAAAGACCGACGTAGTGAAGATTGGTTTGATGAGAACGACGATGTTCTTGCGACAGCGTTCAACAAACATCGAGACCTATTGCGACAACATAGAAGACGAGGTGGAAGTGTTGCGGTAGTCAAAGATAGTGACCTTGAACTACGTAGGCTGTCTCGACAAGTAAAAGACAGGTGGTGGCGGCAGAAGGCTTGTCACATACAGTGGCTTGCTGATACAAACCAACTTGGGGAATTTTACAACGAGGTACGTAGGCTGATTGGTATATCCTACCGTGCGAAAGTCCCCCTGAGGTCATCCGACAACACGCGCCTGATAACTAGCAAGGAGGACGTACTTAATCGTTGGGCAGAACATTTCAAAACTTTGCTCAACCTAGATCAGTCAGCTGATCTAGATTATATCAGTTTAATGCCTCAACTTCCTCCAGACACCGAACTAGACAAGCCTTTGTCACGTAGCGAGATTGTTGCTGCCATCAGACAGCAGCAAAACAAGCGAGCGGTTGGAATTGACCTTATACCGGGAGGGCTGCTAAAATATGGTAGTGAGGAGCTGCAAACGTTGGTGTGGAGACTGTTTGTTCGCATGTGGGAGGAGGAGCGAGTCCCATACGACTTTAAAGTGTCTAGCATCAGTGACCGTGGCGACTGCGGCTCTTACCGCGGTATTTCACTTTTGACAGCTCCAGGAAAGGTCTTTGCGAGAGTTCTTTTGAATCGCCTGAAAGATGTGTCAGAAAGGATCCTGCCTGAAACCCAGTTTGGCTTCCGACCTGACCGAGGCACAGCTGAAGCTATTTTCTCCATACGTCAACTGCAAGAAAAAAGTAGAGAGCAGGGTCGTCAGCTATATCTCTGTTTTGTTGACTTGGAGAAAGCATTCGATAGTGTGCCTCGTGAAGCTCTCTGGATGGTGCTGGAAAGGTTAGGATGCACGGAGAAGTTTGTGCAACTTTTGAGACTCCTGCATGATGATATGCAGTGTTGTGTCACCGTAGAGGGTGAACAGTCTGGTTTCTTTCCCGTTACCTGTGGGGTGAAACAAGGATGTGTTCTAGCGCCCACACTGTTCGCTCTATACTTTGCTTTGCGGTACTATACTTTGCGGTAGTAGTGAGGGAAGTTCTGCAAACTGTTTCTGAAGGTGTCCGCATCCGTTTCCGCGCTGATGGCGGCATCTTTAACTTAGCCAGACTCAAGGCGCGCACAAAAGTCTCGTATGCATTGGTTACTGAGATCATGTATGCTGATGACTTGTGCTTTTTGGCAGAATCCCCGGATGGCTTGCAACAGTTGATGTCCATTTTCCACCAAGCATGCTGCAAGTTTGGCCTGAAGATCAGTGTCAAAAATCAGAGGTGATGTCTGTAGACATACATGGTCAAGAGACACTGGCCATTAGGCTTGGTGAGGACTTACTGAAGCAAGTGGATAAGTTCCGTTATCTGGGGAGCATTGTAACATCTAAGTGCGATCTTGATGCCGAAATTAACAGCAGGATCAGTGCTGCAGCTGCAGCTTTTGGGAAGCTCCGTTCTAAGGTCTTCTGCTCACACGACTTAAAACTGGCTACCAAAATTTCAATATACATGGCCATTGTGCTGCCAAACCTCCTATACTCTTCTGAGGCGTGGTGCGTGTATCGCCATCACATGCGCACTCTGGACCGCTTTCACATGAGATGCCTTCGCTCCATCATGAAAATTAGATGGTCTGACCGAGTGCGCAATACAGAAGTACTCCGACGAGCCAATGTCAGTGGCATTGAAGCTTATCTAATGCGTCGGCAGCTTCGTTGGTGCGGTCACGTATCGCGTATGGCGGAAGAGAGAGTGGCGAAACGCATCTTCTACTCTGAACTAGAGGAGGGTAAACGAAAACATGGCGGTCAACTCCTCAGATACAAAGATGTTCAGAAGCGTCATATGAAAAGGTGCAACATCAAACCTTCTCAATGGGAGATTTTGGCAGCCCAGCGTCTGGAATGGCGCGATATTGTGAGACGTCAAACCCGCGAGTTTGAGGAGCAGCGTAGAGCTGACCTTGATACTAAGCACGATGAATTAAAGGCCCGTCCATCCGTTGCCATAAATTATAATTATGTATCCGGCATGCTGTCGTGCCCATACTGTTCCAGAGAGTTTACAGCAAAAATTGGCTATATAAGTCATCTTCGGGCGCATCAGCGTCGTCAAGCCGACTAGGAGTCAAAGCAGTCGCCATGGCCGAAAACGGTCGGATCGATCACATCATCTCGCGGAAGGAGGCGGCGGAGCGGATCCGTGAGGAAAGTATTTTTGCGGATCCGAGCCGCCGCCGGCGGACCGGGCGGCGCAGACGCGCTTATGCGCGCCTGATGCCGCCATAGTGAAGGCCGCGGGCGGGAGAACGGGGATCTCCCGCCCGCAAGCTATTAAGTCGGAGCGACGCCCTCTGTCGTGCCGGGGCGTCGCCCAGGAGTCGTCGTCCGCAGGCATTTTCGCCTACATCGGGCACTGCTGGGTGGGTCGCTGATGTAGTTTCAGTTCCAGCGACTCACCCACCATTCAAGGCAGCGAGTTGGCACACCGTGGTAGGTTTAGTCGGTAGCACCCGGGACTTTCCATCTTTTCCCGGGTGAGTCCGATATAACCTCTCCGCTCCCCCCTTTTCCGCGGAGAGGTACGCATCAAAGCATTCCCCCACGAAAAAAAAAAATTAAAAAAAGGAGATCAAAGCTACTACCATTACAAAACTCAAAGTTATTTCATTTGCATGGCCAATAATTAATTTGTGCGGGTCAAAACTACCTTGTAAACCACACAAATTACGACCACGAAAATCAAAATAATACTTTTTCTAAAAATATATAAAAGCCTTTTAAGCAAATAAACTGTGTTTTGATTATAAGTTACGTTACCTTATACTTGTTCGCTACAATATTTTATCCCATAAATAAATTCACAAACTCAGGAGAAAATTGCACCACGCAAATCAAAGTTTTGAGAAACCATACCCACGCAACGAGGTTCTTACCTTAATTTGTCGGCAACGCGACGCGTCGTCACACTACCATCTGCCTGGCCGTCGAAACGCGACTAGTTGTAACGGGAATTATCTGAATGACGCAACATCGGGCCACGTAGAGGGATGTGCAAGTGAATTTACAATGATCCACGTAAATCAGTAACTACCCCGGCACAGTTACATTTTAATTTTTTCTAAATAATGTAAGTCTTTTAGAACTACGGTCAAATTTTTCATAGCATTGTCATGTTCTTAGGATTTAGTGTTTTTTTTTTGGTAAGCTTGTACCGTTTAGTTTAAAATATATAATTTACTAAGTGACTAGATCGGGGTTTGGGACACTCCACGAAAATCAAAGAATTATTATATTTTTTTTTATGATGTTAAATAATTGAATAATAATCAATAACCCAGTTAGAAGAGGATTAAAGGTATTCCCGAAAAAACAAGTGGCTCGCTGATTTTTCGATTTCTATTCTTTTAAGGTGATGCCGCTTGAAAAACGTGTCTTGAAGAATGACCCAAGTATTTGAGGATTAACCAAAGTTATTACCAGCGCTGGCCCTAGATCTTGGTAGAGCGAGAATGTCTTTCAGCGTCCTTTGGTCGATACTTTCACTTCACGTAAATTCTTCAATCCTAACTAATATTATAAATGCGAATTTGAGTTAGTTTGTTTGTTACGCTTTCACGCCTTATCTACTCAACTGATTATCATGAAAGGAGAATGCCCACTACCCATAGTGACTTTGGCCACGAGTGCCCACGAGACCAACGATTTCCCACTAGACTATAGCTGCTAGTACTTTTATGTAAATTCAAAGACATTGTTTGAAAATGTATGTACTTACTTATTAATATGTTTTTTTACAGGTGGTAGAAGGTTCGAGATATAATGGAGCGCAAAACCATCTCATCGGACTTACAACTTTGCTCATCCCACTATTCTTCGTGAAGCTCAGCGATTAGATAACACATTATATTTAAATTAATGGATTCTTATATAAAAATGAATTAGACGTTAACCTCTCAACCAACGCTAGGACGCCGGCGTCCGAGCTTATCCAGACTATTTAAAACGTAAATTTTGTTATGAGAGTCTTCTTTTGTTTAAATAGCTTTTTTGTATTATCGTATTTATGGTAACTGGATTGGTTGAGAGACTAATTGGCGGCGATGTATTGTCATGAAATAATTGGGAAGAGAAGAATCCGCCACGCACCCTCGGATTGCTCACCCCAACTATTGCTATAGAATAAGGTTGACCGAACTCCTCTGATGGTAGGCCGCCACGTCTTGGGATCCGGGCGTACTCACAACGTGCAGTGCTCCGCTTCAAATACAAAATAGGAGCATATATTTTGTGTTCAATTATTTTGTTAATGTATTATATTAGTAACTACAGAATCAGACAGCCGTTGTCAAGCATTTCCCCTGCTAAGATAAAATGTTTAGTATACTTACTTACTTTGCTGGGTTGGTGACCCACACTTGATCTTGGCCTCCGACATTAAAGTACGCCATTACTTCCTATTTTGTGCCAAGTCAGACCAATCGAGCACATTCATTTCTTTCAGGTCTTTGGATATTTCATCTTTCCAGCGGTACCTTGGTCGATCCATCGGACGACGCTCGGTGGGTCGCCCAAGATATGCTCTTTTGGCAGCTCGATCCTCTCTCATTCTTTCCACGTGTCCGAGCCAGTGAAGTCAGGCAGCTTTTATTTCTCCGACGATATTAGGCTCTGACAATATTAGAGGAAAACAGTCAATCATTGATTCAGTTCAATAGGGTAGTAGACTCTTTTATTATTTAAGTGAAATAGTTACATTTTCAAAACTCTTTAATAAAAACCAATTATTTTTAAAATCTGAAAATTTATGCGATACGAGAGTTTAAAAAATCTGGTAGTAGGGGTAATTGAAAATGACAGAAAAAGGATGCACGATAGGAACTGTGATTTAACCAATCTTTGAAGCTATACGACGAAGATAGCTTGATGTCACACTACATTCCAATTTTTCTAATATTCAAATTAAACAGGCTACCTTTCATCCCGGAAAAAATTACTGTTCCCGAGGAAAACAACAATAACGTTCTTATGATAATAGATGGCGCCACGTGTCTTTCGTATCATGATTGAATTATATTATTACAAGCAGAGTACAACCCGAATTGATTGTCAAATTCTAAATTAACGCGAGCGAAGCCGCGGGCAAAAGCTAGTATTATTATACATGCGAAAGAGAGTTTGTTTGTTACGCTTTCACGCCTGAACTACTCGACCGATCAACATAAAATTCAGCATGTACACGACATCCGGGTAACAGAAAAGGACATAGAGTACCTTGTATCTAAAACAAGTACTGTTCCCGAGGGAAAGAAAATAGATATAACCATCAACTACGCGAGCAAAGCCAAGGGCAAAATGTAGTTATAGTATAAATATATTTTTACAATTGTATTGAAATCTTGGTATACCTATTATCATGTGATATTTTCGATTTAAGTTGTGCAAATAAATCATTCATTCGTTCATACATTCATCGTTCATATATTTAATTTTATTTTATTCACATTTTGTAAACTAAGTAGTTAAGATTATACATACAATATTATTTACTATAAGATTAAATATAAAGATATATAAAGACTGTAAAAAAAATTGGCATTATCTATTTATACTTATTTATTTATTTGATATTGAGATTGTACTTATATTTAATTTTGTGTTCCTACAAACTTTAAATGTTCGTAACAACCACGCAGGGTGATAAACAAGGTTAACCAAGTTCGCTGCGGTCAGCTTATAGATGGGTGACCGTGTTTCGGAGACCACGTAAAGCCTTTGGTTCTACTGTCATACACTCATTACGACTGCACGGATGACGTAGTGGTTTAAGCGGTCGTCTCGCTGCTGCCACTGCGCCGAGTGTTGTGCGTTCTGTTATAACCCTATTTTACTCGCAGTAAATGCTGAGAACTGCATTTAATTTTTATTTATAAGAGTTATTAGCCATGTGACAGAGAGCTTAGCGTCAGTCGGGATTCAGCCTCATGCCGCGTCAGTTCTTATGTCAAGATTTCGTTTTTTCGGTGTAACCTTGTGCCAAAATTTATAATAAACTGTTAGCTGGTGTTAAATAGTTTTTTTTTAAAAAGTCACTCCGAGAACCGCGCTTAACAAATTGGTGTCAGAAGTGGGATGCTGACAGGTTTTCTGGACACGTGTTCAGACCACAGCATCCGGACAGTGCCAGAGTGACCGTGTACGAGTGGCGTATCGAGAGATCAACGATCAGCCTCCGCTCCCTTGCAGCGTGAGCCCGCATCTCCAAAAACACGCAAGTACACTTTGCAGCCGACCGTCAGCCTCCGCTCTATAGCGTGAGCCGGCGCCGCAACCAGGGGAATCGCGACCCCAATATCTCCAGCCTAGCAGAACGCTGTCGACTGTAAGCCTCCGCTTTTTACGTGAGCCAGCACCGCGATCTGAGCACACCAAGGTCAAGTCCCGAAACAAGAGACTTCGCTTCATCTCCATTTGTCTGCAAATTCCTACTTGCTTTAAAAAACCTTCTAGGTGGTAAAGCATGTTCCTGCTGACTCAATTGACGCTGTCCATCGCCGTGTTCAACGTGATAACGTGAGTCTACAAATTCTTTCTACCAATTCTATTCTGAATTTTGTGTTTTTGTGTGCCGTGAATCAATCAGTGAATCTAAGTGAACCGCGTTAAACCGTTGAACTCTACTATACTAAAACTTATATTATACTAAGTCTTACTAAATCTTATGTACTAAATCTTACCAAATCTTATATACTAAGTCTTACTAAATCTTATGTACTAAATCTTACCAAATCTTATATACTAAGTCTTACTAAATCTTATGTACTAAGTATTACCAAATCTTATATACTTACTAAATCTTACCAAATCTTATATAGGTACTTACTAAGAATTACCAAATCTTATCTGCTAAAACTCTAATTTCTTATTACTTACCTTATGTCTGACTCCGAACCTGCTGTAAAAACTGAAAGCGACAGTAAAAAAAATCTAAGAAAATGTCAAACACTGTAACGCTTAACTTTCTTTCCAAATTTATAAAGCCATACGATGGGAAAAGAGAAACACTCCCGGCTTTCTTAACAAACTGCGATAACGCCATCGCCCTTGCCTCCGCTGAACAGCAAAGTACTCTATGCAAATTTATTATTTCACAGCTCGAAGGTAAAGCCCAAGTAGCATGCTCTTTAAAAACCTTCGATGACTGGACTTCGCTTAAAACGTTCCTCAAACAAAATTTCGGCGAAAAGAAACATTCCTCTCATCTATTATCCGACTTGCAGAATTGTAAACAAAATCTGCCCTCGGAGACTGTCACGCAGTACTCGTTGCGAATAGAAGGGTGCTTAACACGACTTCTCTCTGATATACATTTTTCATGTAGCAATAAAGACGAATTAGTAGGTAGAATTGCTGGTATTGAAGATTTGGCCCTCAATACATTCTTAATGGGTTTAAATCCTAACTTCTCTCATATAGTACGATGTCGAAACCCAAAAACTTTAAATGACGCTGTGACCCATGCGATTGAAGAGGAAAAGTTGTTCAATGTTACTAATTCAACTTCAAAGTCTAACAAAATCTGTTCGACTTGTAATAAGTCGGGCCATTTATCATTCGAATGTTTCAAAAATAAAATTAAAAATAAAAGTACAAATAAATCTTATAACACATTTGCTTTTAACTCTAACTCGAATCGGGTTCCCACACAATTGCAACCTATGCAAAATAATTATAAAGGTAGTTCTCCAAGTAAACACTGTGCATACTGTAAAAATCTTGGTCACACGATAAACGAGTGTCGTAAAAGACAATATAATAACAATCGTCGCAATATGCAACATGATACACGGGCACAGTGTAATGAAACAACCAGAGACAACACTAAATTACACTTGTGCGATATCAATAATATTAATATCTCTGAGTCAAATGAAAATGCTAATTTAAACTAAATCGGATTTCGATGACGTGCCGATCGGAATCCCCCAAAAATAAATTAGGCACTATTCCTACTATGTCTTATAATAATTCTAATTCTTATCCTAAATCGAATGATCATTCAAAATCTTATACTAGATCTTATAATAATACTATTTCTAAATCTTATGATCATACAAACTCTTATACTAAATCTTATGATCATACAAACTCTTATACTAAATCTTATGATCATACAAACTCTTATACTAAATCTTATGATCATACAAATTCTTATGCTAAATCTTACAATGACTCAATCTCTAATACTACGTCCTATACTCATTCAAATTCTAATGCTAAATCGTATGTTAGTGAAACTAAATCTAATACCTTACCTAATAATGTGATTAATCAATGTCACACGGGACATATTATGTCACACCCTAAATCTGGGGAAAGTAATATTCTAATTTATGAATATAATTCATTCATTAAAAAGGTAACACTGCCGCATGTTTTTCTATATACAAAACATACTACTAGAGCCCTCGTAATGCTTGTTGATACAGGAGCCAGTGTCTCCCTGGTAAAAGAATCTAGTTTATATAAAAAACCTGAGTTGTCTAAGGAAATAGTACGGCTCAAAGGTATCAATGATACCAAAACGTATTGCGAAACATTAGGTACTTTTCAAATGCAATTTATTCTATCTAAGGAAATCTTCTCATACAAATTTCATGTCGTAAGGGACGACATTGATCTCGAATATGATGGTATAATAGGTACAGACTGTCTAGGTCACCTTAAAGCCGTTGTCGATTATAATAATAAATGTCTAAATATGCACAATCATACTCTTTCCTTACACTTTAAGTTACCTACTTATATTATTCCAGCTCGCTCAGAAGCTATAATCGAGTGTGGAGTATCAAATAAATTTAATGAACTATCTGAAATCAAAGAAGCATTAGTACTCGATCATAAAATATCTGAAGGGGTATACGTAGCTAATTGTATAGTTACTTTAAAACCAAACCGCAGAGTAAATGTTTCTATTTTAAACACCACTGAATCAGATATCGTAATTAATAACTATTCAGTGCATCTTACACCTTATGAAGTCTTCTCTGGGTGTATTGAAAATATCGAAACTATAAATAATATCTCAATTCCTATCACCGATAGACATAATAGAGTTCTAAATCAAATTCGAACTTCTCACTTAAATCATGAAGAATAGACAGCCTTATTAGACTGCTGCTCACAATATACCGATGTATTTCATCTCGAAGGCGAACCTCTTACTTGCACAAGTACTATTAGTCATTCTATTGACACTGGGAATGCACCTCCGATTCATGCAAAGTCATACCGCTTCCCAGAATGTCATAAGGAAGAGGTAGACCGTCAGATAAAAAATATGCTAGATCAGAATATCATAAGTCCTTCGCAATTGCCATGGAGTGCGCCGGTATGGGTTGTCCCCAAAAAGGCAGACGCTTCCGGTAAAAGGAAATGGCGAATTGTTATTGATTACCGTCGTCTTAACGATGTCACTGTATCCGAAATATACCCTATCCCTTTGATTACAGATATTCTAGATCAATTAGGGCATTCTAAATATTTTACTACGCTTGATCTTGCAAGTGGATTTCATCAAATAGCCCTTAATTCTGATGACGCCGCGAAAACTGGTTTCACAATCGTCGGTACTAATGAGACCTCTGGGCACTACCAGTTCAACCGTATGCCTTTTGGCTTAAAAAATGCGCCCAGCACGTTTCAGCGTCTCATGAACACAGTTCTATCTGGCCTTCAAGGCTTACATTGCTATATTTATTTAGATGACTGTATCTTGTATTCATATGACCTAGAATCGCATATATCCAAGTTAAAATTAGTTCTCGACAGGTTTCGTGAACATAACTTGAAACTACAATCCGATAAGTGCGAGTTTCTACGCCGCGAAGTAACTTATCTTGGCCACGTAATCACAGACAAAGGTGTATCACCTAACCCAGACAAAATAAAAGCTATTAAAGATCTCCCTACTCCCAAAAATCCTAAAGACATTAAATCTTTCTTAGGCCTTGTCGGTTATTATCGTAGGTTTATAGAAAACTTTTCCAAAATTACAAAACCACTGACGTCACTCTTAAAAAAGGACGCCGCTTTCTCGTGGTATCAAGAACAAGAAATTGCTTTTCAAACTCTTAAAGACAAATTAATTACAGCACCCTTACTTCAATATCCTGACTATAACAAACCCTTTATACTGACCACCGACGCCTCTAATTATGCTGTAGGAGCTATATTGTCTCAAGGCGAAATCGGCAAGGATAAACCGATAGCCTATGCGTCGCGTACTTTAAACAGAGCAATAATAATAAAAAAGTCTTTATTTTCCTTCACAGCAGGCATCTTAAAAACTAGATAGATCTATGACAAGATGGTTACTTATTATGCAATTTGTGAAGGACTGGTGCTAGAAATAGATATATAATATCTGTGCTACTGGTCACCAGGCCCATCAAGTTGCAGGTTGCGTGCGTGTCACATTTTAAGTGCTTAGTTTTTTTCTTTATTGTCATTAGTTAGATGCTATATGTGTTATAATACTTATATTTAAATTTCTAGGTTTAAGAGCAGAAGGAAACTACTCTACTACAGAGAAAGAACTTCTTGCCATCCTCTTTGGTGTTAAAACCTTCCGTCCCTATTTATACGGATATCGATTTAAAATCGTTACTGATCACAGGCCCTTAGTTTGGCTCTTCAACGTAAAAGATCCAGGTAGTCGTCTTATACGATGGCGCCTTAAACTCGAAGAGTACGACTATGAAATCATATACAAACAAGGACGATTAAATTCTAACGTCGATGCTCTGTCTCGATATCCCGTAAACGCCTTAACCAATTCTAATTTAAATAATTACACATATGAGGAATACTTCAAAAAACAATTCCTAAAAACCACATCAAATAATGATACAAAAATCGAAGAGCATAGTCAATCTTTACATTTAGCGAAACAAAAATCAATTGCTTGTCCGATCTCTCTAGATTTTGACTACTCTATGCCACACTGTGAACAGTTGTTATCACCTTTAGAAAATTTTGCTGAGTTAAAGAGCCGTGAACGTGAACTTGAAACGATATACACGGTCGACTCTAATAACAAGTTGCTCTATTTAATGTTTACAAAAGTACATCATTATGATGAAACAAATTATCGAACTATTTATAATCTAATTATGAAATTGCGAAATCAAATAATATCCAACGATATTTACGAAGGAGAAATAGCCATTTCGGATTTCTCTGAACCATTTACTAAATTAAACTACACAAAGGTTTATAATATAATATCTTTTATTTTTCATGCGACTGACATCAAGGTCCATATTTACAAAAATCAAATAATATATCCTACTCCTGCCGAAGTACCAAGTATTCTTAAAGAAAATCATGGTACCCCTATCGCTGGTCACCCCGGCGTGAAGCGAATGTTAATAGGATCAAAGCATCTTATTATTGGAAAAGTATGCGTTCAGATATAGAACGATTTGTAAAGGACTACCGATTATGTCAGATAAACAAACCATTACGACATTCAAATAAGGCACCCATAGTCATTACATCCTCCAGTACTAGACCCTTTGAAAGATTAGCCTTAGATATTGTCGGCACCCTTCCCGAAGCAGGCTTGCAAAAATTTTAATATATCCTCACCTTTCAAGATGATTTAACCAAATTCTCATCTGCTTATCCAATGATCACATGCTCAACTGATGAAGTAGCACGAAATCTCATTCATTTCTTTTCCTTATTCGGATTTCCTAAAATGATCCTTACCGATCAAGGTACTTGTTTCACCTCTGAACTATTCAAACAGTTAACAGAGATTCTCAAAATTAAAAATTTATTTTCAACCCCGTATCATCCCCAAACAAATGGCGCTCTTGAACGGAGTCACGCCACCCTAAAGGAATATCTAAAATCGTTTGTTAACGATAATCATGATGATTGGCACTGCTATTTAGCGACTGCCATCCTATCTTATAATACCACTCCTCACTGTACCACTGAATTTACTCCTTTCGAGTTATTATATGGTTATAAGCCATCTATTCCTAATAGTTTATACACAAATGATAATCCTATCTATCATGATTATATTCGCGCTTAACAGTTCGAACCCCACCCGGGACAAAACTTTGTGTGATCCACAAATGGTTGTCCCGAGTCTGGGTGTCTTTTGTGTGTGTTTGTGAATCCCCCCGCGACACAGAAAACATTCCAAGGGAGGGAGTTGAGCTTTAAAACAAACGGAAAGATTCTCTACCAGCTATTGGCATGGTAGCTTTGACTTGAATGGAGGCAGTTTCCGTTTAGTTAAACGTAAGGTGTGGTGTTGCCAGTAAGCAGAAATGAAATTATAGTGTTAGTACCTATTTGTTTTATTTTTCTAGTTTAATTATTGTTCTACTTTTGTGTGCCAAAATAAATACTTTTTCTTTTCTTTCTTTCCTTTTCATTAACGCGTTAACCATTGACTTAAAAAAATTATCGAAGATGGCTTGAAAAGAAGAGGATAAAAACACCTGTATCTTTCTACCATCTTCTACACTCGTATAAATAATAATAATAACGTTTACCTATTTGGAACAAGTTAAGTTTATATAAATTTTACAATAGGAACGTTGGTAGCTGCAAAAGTTATAAAACTGTGGCACAGCTATCAGCGCCCAATTACAGGAATAGTGTACGAGTTATGTTCCAGACTCCATAAGAAATAAACACAATAAACATTTAAAAATTAATGATTTAGATTATAAACAAACAACACTAGCACTACATATACGGGTTCGATTCCCGCACAAGTCAAACATTTGTGTGCGTGAACATGGTTGTTTGTCTTGGTCTGGGTGTTTTATGTATAATATGTATATATTTACAAAAAAAAAAGTATATATGTAATTATGTATGTTTATCCATTGTCTAGTAGGTACCCATAGTACAAGCTCTGCTTAGTATGGGCTAGATGGTGTTGTGTGTATGTGATAGAATATATTATATATATAATATTATTATATATTATAAAACAAAGTCCCCCGCCGCGTCTGTCTATCTGTCTGTCTGTTCGCAATAAACTCAAAAACTACTGAACGGATTTTCATGTCATTTCGGTTTTCACAAATAGACAGAGTAATTCATGAGGAAGGTTTAGGTGTATAATTTGATAAGGTTTTGTACGAACCGTCTGAGGGCGAGGTAGACCAAAAACAAAGATATCAGCTCTGTATATAGATGTCACAATTTATTAAATAATACATACAAAGATGTCACAATTTATTTAAATAATACATACAAAGTTGTCACAATTTAATTAAATAATACATACAAAGATGTCACAATTTATTTAAATAATACATACAAAGATGTCACAATTTATTTAAATAATACATACAAAGATGTCACAATTTATTTAAATAATACATACAAAGATGTCACAATTTATTTAAATAATACATACAAAGATGTCACAATTTATTTAAATAATACATACAAAGATGTCACAATTTATTTAAATAATACATACAAAGATGTCACAAATTAATAAAATAATACATACAAAGATGTCACAATTTAATTAAATAATACATACAAAGATGTCACAATTTACTATGCTAATAATTAATAAATTACTCGTAGCCTAATATTATCAATACTAATTTAAACTAATATTATAAAGAGGAAAGATTTTATGTTTGTTTGTTTGTAAGGATTTAACTCAAAAAAGTTCTGTCACTAACATAACCTAACCTACTTTTACGCGAGCGAAGCCGTGGGCGGCAGCTAGTACTAAATAACATTATTTTACCAAACCATATACAAAATTTTGGTCGTTTAAATAGCAAAGTACAAACTTTGCTAATTTAAATGACCAAAATCTTATACCCACTTAATTTTCTTAAATTCTTACAAATATATTATTACCTTGCAAACATTTATTATTTTGCCTTTCTACACGGTCCGGCTGTCAGATTATACTCAAAAACTACAGAACCGAATTAAAAGTTCTTTCACCTTTAGGAAGCTATATTATCACCCAGCCCTTACCTAACCTACTTTTACGCGAGCGAAGCCGTGCGCAGAAGCTAGTTGTGGGATAAAAATAAAAAAATATTGCGAGTTAATTTTAGAGTTAAAATGGATCGATACGTTAACTTAGAATTTGGCTTTTTGACAGAAAGAAAGATATTTATTCTCTAGGAATATGATAAGTACGCTAGATGAGTGTTCACCCGCGTTTATGATTACTGCGCCGCCCCCGTGGGTCGTAGCGTGATGTTATATAGCCCATAGCCTTCCTCGATAAATAGGCTATCCAACACTAAAAGAATTTTTCAAATCGAACCAGTAGTAATCACGCAGAATAAACCAGGAGAAACATCGTTTGTACTATATAATGGGTAATTATTTTGCTGCAATGTTATTTTAAAACTGCGATATCTCCTAAGATATTCATTGAAATCGAATGATGTAAAGGGCAATTTTGTTTTAAATTAAATACTTGTGATGAATAACGTATTTATTTGGATAAGTAATAATATCATGTTTATAAAAATACCTTTGCAAATAATGCATTATTTTAGAACAAATTTCGTTAGCATAAAAATGGTTATAGTGAGCCAACCTTAAAAGATAGACATGCTGTCGCGGACTTTTTTTAGAACTTTTAACGGGGAACAATTCTGCCATACATTATTTTTGCGAAACTTTAACTGTTTACGCAGCGCACGCAGCGGAAGCTCTCAAAAGGAAAAAATACCCTCCGATTTTGAAACATTCTTCATTAGTGCTCCGCTCCTATTGATCTTAGCGTGATGATATATAGGCTATAGCCTTCCTCGATAAATGGGCTATCTAACACTGAAAGAATTTTTCAAATCGGACTAGTAGTTCCTGAGATTAGCGCGTTCAAGCAAACAAACAAACAATCAAACAAACAAACAAACTCTTCAGCTTTATAATATTAGTATAGATTATAAAGCTGAAGAGTTTGCTTGGTTGAATGCACTGATCTCAGGAACTACTGGTTCGAATTGAAATTATTTTAGTGTTGGATAGCCTTTAATTTATCGAGGAAGGCTCACATCACGTTGATGAACTTGATGTGATGTTATATATAGTTGATCTGCTAAACATAATGTTGCAAAAACGGGGAAAATTCTGTGATGCTTAAATATGACCACATCCTTCTGTTACAACTATCTTTAAAGAAACATATATACTGTTTCTTTACAGATAATCGTAATATCAATAAATGTTATATTAAATAACAATAACTGAAAATCCTGAAGTGATAGCGAAATTCAGATTTAGCTTCAGCATTCGCGTTTTACCCAGGATACAATCTCTCGCTTTTGTTGCGAACTAGAACTGTTTTTTTGGTAGAGTAGGGTTGTCTAAAGGCAATCTATAATTATTAATACGTGAAGCAAAAACTTTGTACCCCTTTTTACGAAAATTGCGCGGACGGAGGAGTATGAAATTTGACACAGTTAAAGTTTATATGGAGAAGGAGGGGCGAATCCTAATATTTTTATAAAATATGCATTAGAAATACATTAAATTAATGAAAAAGCACTACACGCACACAACGACGCATTTTTTAATAATATTCTAACACATACAAACAACACCATCTAGCCCAAACTAAGCAGAGCTTGTACTATGGGTACTAGACAATGGATAAACATACATATATACTTTTTTTTGTAAATACATACATATTATACATAGAAACACCCAGAACAAGACAAACATCCATGTCCATGCACACAAATGTTTGACTTGTGCGGGAATCGAACCCGCGACCTCAGGCGTGGCAGTCGGTTACACCAACTACTACGTCATCGAGGCCGACACAAGCAGTCGAATCGCGTTCGTAGTATTTCGGCATTGTTCGGCGGATGTCGTAGAATTCTTCGTAAGGCGACCACTAGTATTATCTAAACGCTGAGCATTACATAGAGTAGAGGAATAAGTAAAGTTGTGATGCCGACAATTGCCGCAGAGTTGCCTTGCCCGCCAGGCGTAACTGTCGAATTCCCGTCAGGCGTAACCTCGGGCGTAACTGTCGAATTATTGTTGTCAATTTTATTCACCTGTAATCAAAAAAATTATTTTTAAACAGCATGAAGACATTTTGTGAGTAGTAGAGCCTCGCTGATTTTAGCATGAATGGGCCGGCTCGACCGGGGAAAGACTACCCTCTCACAGAATATCGACGTGAAATAGCAGTATTCCTACTGTTGTGTTTCGTTTGGTGAGTAAGAGTACCGGAGGCCCAATCTCCCCTTTATCCCCTTCCCGCTGCTTCTCCTTCTCGTTCCCACTTCCTTTCCTAAAGGGTCGGCAACGCGCTAGTGATGCCTCTGGTGTTGCAGGCGTCCATAGGCTACGGTGACCACTTACCATTATGTGGGTCGTACCGTACGCTTGTTTGCCACCTTATCCTGTGTCGCGGGAGACCCACAAACATACAAACATTCAAACAACGGACAGAGAACATCCAGAGTTGAAACAACCTTTGGTTGATTACAATTTTTTTTGTCCCGTATGGGATTCGAACCTACAACTAGGGTTGCCACCCGTACTTTATAATAAAGTGTTGTACGTTATTTCGGGTAAACGTACTTTATACTTTATTAGAAAAATAAAGTACGCGAAAATACTTTATTTTATCTATGTCGACTTTTAAAGGTTTTAATTAATTGTTTACTAAAAGCAAATAGGTTCCCTAAATTGAATTTAAACAATTGTTTATCTATCTTAATATAGACATATATTGTAAAGATCCGGTTAAGACGTTCTTTGATAATAAATATTTCTTAGATGTTACTAGCGTCAACAAAAATATGGCAACTAATAAGCTGGTTAAATTAATAATAATTTATTTTCAGATCCTGTATTTTATTTTTTTACTCTATTTGTTCAAAATAAAGGTGACAACTGTACCCACAACACTTGGTGCAATGGCAGAGGCCAGGCGACCACAACACCATGGTATCCGGGCAAAGTGTTCTTATTTGGCCGAGTCCTATCGTGTTTACCGTGTTATTGATCCAAGTCGTGAACATGGAGACTCGGGTGTACACCCCAGGGAATAAAGGCTCCGCACAACTGTACCCCCAGGATGTGATTCCTACCAGTATACCCTGGTATAGGAGAGGACCGCCGGAGTCACCTTGACAAGCATCCGCACCTGAAATGTGAATAGGGTCTTTTATTTTTACATACAGACAGCAATAGCATCAACAGTAATAATGTCTTCCAGCCGAATTTCAGGCATGTCGGCCAATGTTTAAGAAGGCTTGCCCTCTGCGCAGCAAATATTAATATATTCTTAAGCCGTTATTAAACAGTGTAGGCACATTTTAACTATGTCACCTCAATGTTTTAGACGTACTTACTACCTCAATTAGAATGCTGAATAATTATTATTGAATGTTTTTGCTGTGAAACATCTATAGCCGCACGTAAAACCGATTGGTGATGTGGCGACGCATGTCGTGGCGACGCGTCGCCACGCTATATGACAGTATTTTACATTATGCCATAATTATTAGTTCTTGTCGTAATCTGTTCTTTTATGCATATTACTTGTACAAAATAATTTCGATGTTTCACATCTGCCAGGCGTCCCGTGACGGCTCATTTGATATTTTACTTAGTCACATAATTTCTGTTTACATGTGTATGCTTACACATGCTTAATATTGTGCTATAATATCATATAAATACCGATAATTTTATTATAGAAAGCATTCTGAACACGCAATCGTAGTTTTCACTAGAAACAGCAACTAGCTAGCGTGAACAGAACGGGTGCCATGCCGTGTAGTAATGTACTGAACAAGACATTTTGATGTGAAACATCTATAGCCGCACGTAAAACCGATTGCTGGCGTGGCGACGCATGCCGTGGCGACGCGTCGCCAAGCTATATGATAGATATATATGTATACAGTCTATATATACAGTCTATATATTCAGGCCTTAATAAGCCTTACCAAAATTAATCTCGACGTAGTTATATTAACAGAATGCTGGCTAAGTAGGGTGAATATTATACCGCAGCTTGATGACTATCAGTCTTACTATACAAACATGACAACAAACCAGAACGAGGGTGTTATAGTTTATACCAGATCAGATCTAAAGGTTAAGGTATGGGAGCCGAACATTATAAATGCAAACTGTTTGGTATGCCAAATTAATAATACCCTCGCTATCATAGCAGTGTATCGTTCTCCTTCCTACTCCACCAGGGAACAGTTTGACAGCTTCTTAAATAGTCTAAATGATATTCTCAACGGCTTATCTACGGTGCCAAACATCGCCGTGGTGGGCGATCTGAACATAGACATTAAACCATCTAACAGAAACGAGCGATGTCTAGACTATCTTTTCCTAAATGCCTCGCACGGGCTATTGCCTACCCACTTTTTCCCCACCAGGCATGAGAGTTGTTTAGATCATACTCTTTTAAAATCTAAACTTAATGCCACGACTCTAGTTCTAGAATCCCATATAACAGATCACCAACCCACCTTATTAATGCTTAAAAACTCTAACCCTAGCAGGATAAATAGCCGCACCATCTTTCGAACAAATTTTGAGGCAGTTAAAATAGATTTGGAAAATACTAACTTTACAGAGATTTACACAATTAATGACCCAAACGACGCCTTAAACCGATTTATATCTATAGTATCATCTATAATCTCGAAACATACATCTCAAAATAAAATTACAAGACAAAAGCGAACCTTAAAACCTTGGATAACTACAGGTCTATTGAAATGTATAAAAAATAGGGATAAGATGCACATAAAATCCAAAAAGGCTCCAAATAATGTAGTTTTAAAATTAACGTACACACGCTATCGTAATTTTTGTAATGCTCTTCTTAAAAAACTAAAAAGATCATATGAAAAACATGAGTTAGATAAATGCAAAAATAACCCAAAAGCCCTATGGAAGACAATCAAAAATATCACAAATACAAATAACACACGTACTAGCTCTGTAGAATTACTGGAGATAGATAACGACATTAGATCTTCAATAAATCGAGTATGTGACTTCTTTAGTAATATAGGCAAAACTCTAGCAGATAATATAGTAAGTCAGCAAACATTTCCGAACTTTAATCAATACCCCCCAGCATACAACAATATTAAAACTACAAACCCACCATGCAATTCTCTCGTTATTCTTAAGGTCGACGAATCTGAAGTAGAGTCAATTATTCTTCAATTACGCAGTGACTGCGCCACAGGATGGGATGGCATATCCACCTCATTGCTTAAGATGTGTCGACAAGTTCTAGTACCACCAATTACATATATTTGCAATATTTGTATAGAGACACGATTGTTCCCAAACGCTTTGAAAAAAGCAATCGTTCACCCAATTTATAAGGGAGGGGACAGAAACTGTGTCAACAACTACAGGCCTATATCAGTCTTGACTTCATTGTCGAAAATACTCGAAAAAATTCTTAGCAAAAACCTTAGTAAATTCCTAAATAAATACCATCTCATTGCTAATAATCAGTACGGATTTCGGACTGGAGTTTCGACTGAAGACGCTGTATTGGACATGACACAAAATGTTGCCAAATACCTGGACAACAAGATAAAATGTCTAGGTATTTTTCTAGACCTGTCCAAGGCCTTTGATACAGTTTCTGTTCCCAAACTGATCACTAAACTGGAATATATAGGAATACGTGGTACTCCTCTTGATATATTTAAAGACTATTTAAAAAATCGCAGACAGCAAGTTAAAATTGACGATCATTATAGTAAGGAAGAAATAGTAACATATGGCGTGCCCCAGGGTAGCATACTTGGCCCCCTATTGTTTCAGATCTATATAAATGATCTCTGTCTGATGCCTCTCCCAAACTGCAAAATCTATGCGTATGCTGACGACACGGCCGTGGTTGTACACGCCTCCACATGGGAGGAAGTTAAAATTCATGCGGAATCCGCCATGCGTGTGATAATGAATTGGCTTAACACTAATCTGTTGACTCTTAATCTCAACAAAACCTCCTATATTCCCTTCTCAATCCGCAGCAATACTCAACCATCATCAACTTTCACTCTCCAGGCGCATACATGTTATAACCAAACCACGTCTTGCTTCTGTGCCACATTGGTCAGAGCTAATACTGTTAAATATTTGGGTGTGCAAATAGATGATGGTCTAAGATGGAACATGCAAGTTAACACGCTATCAAATAAAATCATGCGTCTCATCTCTATATTTAGAACTCTTCGGGGATCGGCTGATTGTGATACACTGAGAATGGTGTACCTTGCGCTTTGCCAATCCATAATTGGATATTTCATACCAGTATGGGGTGGAGCAGCCAAGACTAATTTTATACAAGCGGAGAGGGCGCAGAGGGCTGTCCTGAAAGTCATGACTAAAAGGCCTTACAGATATCCAACGGAACAACTGTACGCGGACTGTAAGGTCTTGACAGTTCGGCAGCTCTTTGTGCTTCGTTCTATCTTGCGGGCGCATACTGGTATGCCACGATCAAATCCAAATAAACGCAAAAATATCCCTACAGGAGTGCGACACAAAACTTCCTTTGCAAAACACCAATTCTATGTAATAAGTATACATCTTTACAAAAAACTACATAGGCAACTAAACATACTCGACCTGAACACACACGAAGTCAAAACAAAAATCACAAAATGGCTTGTCCTCCAAAACTATGACATAATTGAATCATTATTAACATACATAATATAATAATTATCACGCAAACACACACTCACACACACACACACACACACACACACACACACACACACACACACACACACACACACACACACACACACACACACACATACACACACACACACACACACATACTTATACACACACACTTCAAATAACCATCACCAACCACCACCACTAACATGATATCCACACGATCCACTTTTAATAATTATGTATAATTTGAAACCCTGTTATACCGAACACTGTCTCTTAAGATACAGGTATTATTGCCTAGTTTAAGAGACAGGGCTCAAATATTGTACGGTCTACTAAAATTGTACATAGTTACGATACTATAATAATTAAATTGTGCACTGTACTACTTAATTTTTGGTGATAAATAAAATAAACTTATAAAATAAACTTATAAACTTATATATACAGTCTATATAGAAAAAAACGTTAACACGAACGCAACTAAACAACACACGTTTTTGTTTACTCCCGCTTTAAATAAAAATATCTGCTTCCAAAGTGAATTTAAGTATCCGTAAAGTTGTGTTAATCTGTGTTAAACAATATCACAAGTGACATATTATTTAAAGTGAATAATTCAACATTATAATTTCAAACAAACATAATTAAACGAAGTGCAATTTGAATTCTGTCGATCGACCGCAGTGCGTGGCAAAACGCGTACGCGCCGCATATAGCACGGCGCTTACGACCTTTTGGTCGCGACGTTCCCGCTTACTCACTCCAACGGAGCCCAACGCCTCAACGGACAACAACACAACGCGATAAGTATAAAGCGCTTTACTACTAATTGCATGTTAGACGCCACTTGCTGCTTGAAGCACTCTAACGCTTTTTGGTAACAACGGCATTACTAACTGAGGTTCGCTGTGTCCTGCGCCAACGACATCGCAGTATTACTGCATTTTGTTACCTGGAAGGAGCGGAGCGTATTTAATAACCAATAATGACAGCTAAACAATGCGCTGGTTGTATGAACACCGTAAAATTCAAAGAATATCTGCAATGCTGCTTATGTCATCTTTATTATGATTTGCTTTGCTCTAAGTTGCCTGACAAGCGCTTTAAATCAATGAGTTTAGAAAATAAGAATAACTGGAAATGTCCTGGATGTCGAAATAAACAGCCTAAGGGAGACATCACAAACACTCCTGTATGTTCAACTAATTTAGATAGCCCCATAAACATATCTCAGCGCTCACCTTCTTTTACCGAACCAAATGTTACCTTTCGTAAGAAAAACACCTTAAGTCAAGAAATGAACAAAACTCAAGATGAGATTAAGTTAGTATTGTCACAGAGCGAGCTACGAAATATAATCAGATCTGAAATTGAATGTGCAATTAAGAAAGTAGTAGAAGAGCAGTTCAAACAGACCCAGGAACTTATCACAGATTTTCAACAGTCACTATCCTTTTTTAACGAGCAATATGAAATAATGAAAACGAGCCTGGATGAAAAATCTGCAAAACTTATTCACCTGGGAAAGGAAAACCACACTTTGCAAGAGTCCGTCAAGCAATTATCCAAACGTATGAACGTGATAGAACAACACGCTAGATCTAGTAATGTTGAATTACAGTGTGTACCTGAAAGTAGAGCAGAAAATCTAGTCACAATCGTAACGCAACTCAGTCAGACTATCAATTGCAAACTTCGAGACGCAGAGATCCTACACTGCACAAGGATCGCGAAAAAGGACACGCAAAGCAAAAGACCTAGGTCGATACTGGTCAAATTCAACGGTCCACGAACACGTGATAGCTTCCTTGCGGCTGCATTTAAATATAATAAGACCAACCCCAAGAACAAATTAAACACCAGCCATCTTGGTATAACTACAGATACACCCGGCCCTGTATATGTTGTGGAACATCCTTCACCAGATAATAAGGCCTTACATGCCGCTTCTCGCATTCGTGCAAAGGAATTAGGTTATAAGTCCGTCTGGGTTCGCAATGGCAGAATCTTCATGCGGAAAAATGATACAACTGAAAGTTTTATAGTTAACAATTTGGAGATGTTGAAATCCTTAAACTGAATTCAGTACCAAAATTAAACCTTACACACAATATATTGAGAGATTATTTGGCTTAACTCATTCACATTCAATCGTTCACTTCTAATATATTATCAAAATGTACGAGGACTAAGGACTAAAACATCTCAATTTTACCATAATTTGTCGACCTACAATTATGATATTGTAGTGCTTACAGAGACCTGGCTAAACAGTAGCATATTTGATGCAGAATTATTTGACGAAAGATACATTATTTATAGACGAGACAGAGAGACTACCAGATATAACACACGTAAAGTTGGAGGCGGCGTTCTAGTGGCTGTTTTGAAATCATTAAAATCGCGTCGATTAGCCCAATATGAAAGCGATCTTGAAGATATTTGGATAAGTATAGACGTTAGCTCCTCAAATAACTGCAGTAAGTATGTTAACCTCTGCGGAGTCTATTTACCACCTCCATTACACACGGACACCCTTGACACATTCACAACCGCGGCTCAAAGAGTCATCGGAACGGATGAACACTCTATTATTATCGGTGACTTTAATCTTACTAATATATCTTGGAAGCCAAGTCTTGACTCGCTGCGCATGTGCCCAGAAATCAAAAGTTCCGAAATTAACTTAAAATTCCTAGAATTTATCACTGTAAATAATTTAGACCAATACAACAATTCTCTCAATAATAGTTCTAAAATGCTTGACTTACTTCTAACCAATATCGCTGTTACGAATGTAAGTAGGTGTGACTATTCGCTTTCAGTGGAAGACCCTATTCATCCACCAATTACATTTAACATACCTCTGTCTGCTACCCCTAACTTACAAGATAAAAATCAGTCTAAACCCAACTTTTATAAAGCAGATTATGAGAATATTTCAAATTCACTTATGTCAGTTACATGGGATTTAGAATTTAAGCAGTCCTCCTCTGTTAATGACATGGTAGAAGTATTTTACAGAATTTTAAGAGAAACTATAAAGAAATATGTTCCCCTAAGCAAAGCAACGCGTCAAAAATACCCAAATTGGTACTCTCGTGAACTTATTAGTCTTTTCAAGGAAAAATACAAATATCATGTTAAAATTAAAAAATACAATAACCCTTTGGATCGTGTTCACTTTGAATTACTCCGTGAAAAGTGCAGTTCTTTAAGGTTATCATGCTATAAAAAATACATTGACACTATCGAATGCACAATCACGAAAAACTCTAAGGCCTTTTTCTCATTTATCAAAGTCAAAAGAAAAGGTAATAGCACTTACCCCTCACAGATGGAACTTAACGGTAAAACTGCCACAAATGGAAATGATATATGCAACCTCTTTGCTGAAAAATTTGCACAAGATTTCAGCGCAAGCTCATCAACAAATCGTAACTCTCCTACACCCTCATCCACTCCACTTGCACTCTGCTCATTATCCTTCTCACAAAATGAAATCTACCAAGTCCTTAAAGAGCTCGACGAGAACAAAAGCGCTGGCACTGATAATATGCCACCTCTATTCATTAAACGTTGCGCTAAAGCTTTAGTATCGCCTCTATCACAAATCTTCAACAAATCCATAAAGGAAGGCATCTTTCCTGATCTCTGGAAGGAAGCATTAGTCATGCCCATTCATAAATCCGGTTCAAAAGAAATGATAACCAACTACAGACCTATATCAATACTAACTGTCTTCAGCAAATTGTTAGAAAAATTAGTTACTAAACACTTAACATGGCATCTTAGTCAGAATATTACTGATTACCAACACGGCTTTATAAAATCTCGGTCAACTGCAACAAACCTTCTGAGCCTTGTGGCTTCTTTAACTGATCACCTGGAAAACCGCATTGCCGTTGACGCCATATACACCGACTTCAGCAAAGCATTTGATAAAGTCGCTGAGGTTGGAATAGACGGTAATCTTATCAAATGGTTTGAATCGTACTTAACCAATAGACGCTCTTCGGTTGTGATTAATGGCTACTCTTCTACAAACTACACTCCTACCTCAGGAGTACCACAAGGATCACACCTAGGTCCAGTCTTATTTAATATATTCATTAACGATATTACAAAATGTTTTCAAAATTCAAGTTTCTCCCTTTTCGCCAATGATTTAAAATTTATGAAGCCCATCGAAAACATACGAGACCAAGCTTTGCTACAAGAAGACTTGAATAGATTAACGCACTGGTGTCAAAAAAATAACATGGTCTTAAATATCAATAAATGTCAGTACATACAATTCACTCGAAATAAAACCGCAGTCCCAAACACCTACCACATTGACGATGTTCCTCTCACAAACGTTAACAAACTACGTGACCTGGGCGTTCTTTTAGACAGCCAACTAAAATTTGATGCACATATTCTTGACGTTGCCACTAGGGGATTTAAAATACTAGAATTCGTTCTGCGTAACTGTAAAGAATTAAAAAAACCATCAACCAAAATATTGCTCTACAGCACACTAGTTCGCCCAATCCTAGAATACAACTCTGTCGTGTGGAACCCTCATTATGACATTTACATCAAGCATCTGGAACGGGTCCAGAAGCGGTTTCTCTACCATCTCGCTTACCGGAACCATTCACTACAAAACGTAAATAATTACGAAGGTCGCCTGAAACACTTCCGCATGAACACCCCTATCTAACCGCCGTAAAATGTCTGACGTTGTCTTCCTACATAAAATAATAAATGGAACTATTGACTGCAAACCTCTCTTAAATAGATTCAAAATTAATATTCCGACTCGTATTCCAAGACCTAATACATACAAGCTTTTCCATATTCCTCGCTCAAGAACAAATCTTGGACATTACGCAGCTGTAACCAGACTCTGTAGACAATACATTGCACTTTCTGTTAACACCGACCCAGACATAAGTAACAATTTAATACAATTTAAAAAGTGTCTTCGTAGATTGTTAACTTAGTTCTATATACCTCCACTTATTTTTTTTCTTTGTAATTTTTTTATATAACTCTATATCTAATAAGCTATTATTGTTTTACTCCAAAGTTTACCCTAGAGGCAGAATTTTATGTTTAAAAATTTTATGTTTTCTGTTTGTTTCTTTAATTAAGTTGTTAGTTTAGTTGTAATTATAATTTGCAAGCTGTGGTTTCCTATAATTGAGGGACTATACACGCTAAGAACTTTATTACTGCTATATAATGTATGTTATTGTATATTCCTTTGTTGGAAATCCTTAAATAAATAAATAAATATGTTTTACCTAGTGTGTGTTTTGTATTTAATGAAAACGAGATGGGTGTAAAAACCCAGGATTTAACCTCTTCGTCTTCATGTGACCTTGTGATCCCTATATCTCGGGGGTCTTTTGACCCACAGGGCCCATATTCAAATTCGAACGAGGTATGACCCCAAGGTGTCTGCACACCAAGTTACAAGACAATCGGTCCAGAGCTATGCCGACACAAAGACCCACAAAGTGTTTTCATTATCCTCTTCGAAGAAGACTCAAGAGGTTAATAAATGTTTATTAAATAAATAATCATCATTTTCTGGAAAAATTCGTACTTAATATTTCATTTTTATATTATGCCATATTAGCAGTGATCGGAGTAGGTAGATTGATTTTTGGTACTTGTATCATAAATGCACACAGAAAGAATAACATGGATAAGCCATTTTCCCGGAAAGTAATTCCGGTATTTCCGGATTCAATTAAATATTGTTAATGTTGGTAGTGATATTATTCCTACTAAATTCAAAATTTAAAGGAAGGTATCAAAACTAAATTAATTCATTATTTATCTGTTGAATAATAAAAACAATCGAATTCTGATCGAAGCTTTAATTTTAATTTTTTTATTTTTAGCCTTTTATGGCTAGAACTTTTATAGATAGACATAAATTGTTGCACTTAAATTTAAATATTTTCATAGGGGTCATGGTAATTTGCATTAAGGGTAGAATAAATGACGGGGCCCCATAGAGGGCCAATGCCTGCTGGGGTCGTGAGACTGTTCTAAGGATGCACCACGACTCTGAAACGTAAAGGGCATACGAAGGAACAGGTTGATTTTAGTCAGATTTTAGGACCAAAAAAAAAAGGGGTAGAATAAAGAAAAAATATAAAAATCAACATTGTTTATTGTTAAATATGTACATTTTACATTTATTCACATTTTTAATCTTCATCGATTACAATGTCAGCATCCTGGTAATCCTGATCTTTACAATTAAAATATATAACTATGAGTTTCTCTATATTTTCTATTTTCAACCTATTTCTTTTAACATCTAAAGTTCATTTATAAATGGAAAAAGACCGTTCTACATCTGACGATGTCAAAGGAGCAAATTTTAAAAAAGGTATTAAATTATGTGCTTCATTTTTTTCAATGGCCTCACTATATTCTCTAAGTGTGTCTAAATCTGGGTTTCGTTCCATAACACGTTCTATTTTATTTTTTATATTTTCTGAATTGCACTGATTTATATTATAGCATCTCTGACGTTGTCAAATGCTAAAAGTGAATCTGTCAACGATAAATTATGCTTTTGCAATTTTTTAAAGACAAATGAATTATAAAATAATTGTCTTTAATGTAATTAAAATCTTCTTTTAAATTTTCTTTTTCTATAATATTTTTTGCCTCTCGAATAGATACCGCATCAGGGCTGCTTAAACAAGATAATACTTCTTTTATTTTTTCAAAGTTTTGAGCGTAATAAAATGCTGCCTCTAACCAAGTGCCCCATCACAAGACAACTGTTTGTTACAAAACAACTGGTTGGGGAGGTAGCGGCAAATCTGGATATTTTTCTTTTAAAATTTTGACTCTACTTGGGGCTTTCAAAAATACCTTTTTAACATTTGCTATTAAAATGTTAACATCGTGATATTCTAACCTAATTTGCTCAGATACGCGATGAAGACAGTGCGCCAAACATGTTACATGCTTCATTTCAGGTAAGTATTGTTTTAAATTTCGTCCTGCAGACAGCATATATACAACGCTATCAGTGCAGAGGACAAGAATGTTACCTACCTTCGATTTAAAAGAATCTTCCCAAAAGTTTTCCAAACATTCTAACACAAATTGCGTGATTGTTTGTCCATTAACTACAGTTAGCATTTTACATGCTACCAAATAAGGTCTAGTCAAATTACTAGGATGTAATGGTTTTATTAAAAAATGGACTATATAGCGACCTAAAAAGTCTGTCGTTTCATCTAATGATATCCATAGTTTCTCATTTTTATAATTTTGCCGAATCGAATTGATTTTATTCTTAAAAAACTTGTCCAAGTAAACTTTCCGTAACTGTGATTCATCTGGCAGAGTACGATTAGTACACGTACAACAACAGGTACTACACATATATTTTTTAAAGAAATCTTGAAAAGTAGTATTTTTCATCTGAGACCACGGAATATTGAACAAAATGAGAAATTTTATAAGATCGAAATAAAATTCCTCTTCGGGCCGCTTAAACTTTCCCTGGTGTACTGCTCCTTCGATATGTCTTTTAACGTTTCCTTTATTTATGGTTTTCAAATAGCTTTCACATTTTGAACAGTATATTGTACCACTAGCGTGATCGTAAAGTAGTTCGGGATGACCGGATATCAATTTTTCTACAGTTTCAGCCTTGACGTTTGCCATATCTGAACTTTGTTTTAGAGATGGAACCTCGTATATATCACCTAAAACAAAGACATGAAAAAATTACATTTTATTTAGTTTATTTAGCTTACTCCGTTTGTTTTATTTTTCGTGGATCAAATTTAGTCATTGAAATTTCACCCTCTTCCTGTCAACCGATTGATCTAAAATTTGGTATTCGCCTTTGATTCTGGTGACAATACAATTATGTATATTCAATATTATTGTCAATCCAAAATGGCTGCCGCTACAAGATGGCGGACAACTTTTTTTTTTTTTCAATCCCATCAATATGGGTATCAAATGAAAGGGCTTGTTACGTAGAATATTTTGTAGAGAAGTAGATAAGGCCTATAGTAATTTATTTTACCAATACATTGCAAGAGGACACAGGGCATTCAAATTATATACGGATTCCAGTAAAATGTCGGTTAATAGTGGAGTTAGCTGAATTGCGACTACATTACTAGAATATCATAATTTTGTTTCGCACTAAGCTCACTGGTTCATACTCTATTAAAGATTTAACAATATTAAGACTCATGGTATGTTCAGCAGGTTAAGCGAACAAACACAATACTAAAAATATTCTTATAGTACATCCAAACATGCTTTATACTCCTTGTAACTAGTAAAATATTACTTACCAAAGCTTGGTTTAAATATGTAGATCCAATTCAATAGTGAAAAATCTGAGTCCGTATATTCGAGCCAAATCGTGGTTTAGAGCAGATTCCAGAAGTCAGTATGTACACAAGCCAGGGTCAAGTAACGTTTTCACAACACAGTAACAAACAAAGATGCGCACTCTACGAACCGAAGTAAACGAGTGAGCTACCTGGCATGTCGTCGGCGGGCGTACGCATTGTTCTGATAACCGGTTATTGTACCACCCATGATCCTTTGTTCTCATTGGTCGTTGGGTTTTGTCAAATCGTGACTGTGTGCCGTTAAAAAAAATATGAAGAATAATAAAGAATAATATTGCTCATTTTATTACAATTCCTACCTTTTTTTTGAGGATGGCAAATCATCAAATGACTCCTTCCACTCTGGCAGAATAAAATTCCTACATAAGTTCCGGTTTTTTTTTTAAAATCCACCAATTCCGGAGGAATGTCCATATTAATATATACGTTTCGGATCAATGACCCCATTTCAATCTACCTACTCCGATCACTTCATATTAGTTCCTGTCGTAATCTGTTATTTTATGCATATTACTTGTACAAAATAATTTCGATGTTTCACATCTGCCAGGCGTCCCGTGACGGCTCATTTGATTTTTTATTTGGGCCTGTCTTGATTTGTTAACACTTAAATTTTGAATCTCGAAAGGGATGTTATTGTGAAAATGCAAATATTTAACGTTTTGAGCTGCAGCAGAATGCCATCATCAAGACAACGATGGCTTTCGCTCACCAGGCGGCGCCACTAGCGAGTAAGGTCCTGTCAATACTGTCTATATCTTCTGTTGTACCTAATTCCAAGACGCATTATTGTTGGTTTATATTACTAACATGTCAAATAATCTGTAATTTAACTTTAGAGACACAACGTATTTAATATGTATTTTCTTTTCTTTAACTATCTTACTATTTAACTATCTTACTATTTTTGCAAGTTCTGTGCACTTCTGTAAGTGACAAATTCACTGTGGTTATAACGTATGTATGTCATCCTTGCTGAATGTTTAGTGAATAAGTCGTTGAAGTGCCTTGACAATAAATAAATAGCTGCTGTCAAAAGCCGTATTTGGTGGTAGTCATTGTCGGTGTCTATGGTTACTGTTGAAATGACTATAGAGTTTGACGTAAGAGATTTTACTTATCCGCTAGCATCTCTGGCGGTGAATTCAAGCGTGATAGCTTTCATAGTTTCAATTATATCTGTCATTTTACAGTTTAAAGTGATCTTATAATGGTTCAGTTTATCCTTTTGAGGTACGGAACCCTAAAAACGTTTCACATAATTATAACCTCATTCGCAAAACGACACTACTACGTGGCAAGTACCAAACTTATAACAATTTCAATAAAACTCAAAATACACTCTAACACTAAATTTCAACTTAAACTTGCACTAAAGAATTTTCTTCAAAAACTTATCTTCCGTAATAACGAGAACCGTTAGGAAATTAACAGTATACCTTGAAATATACAGTTATGCCGAAAAAAACTCTTACACACCCATATTTATTTATATATACACTCATACACACCTTAACATCCTTATAAACACCCAGCCACACATACTTAGTTTAGCCAAAATGCTGTGACAATTAAGTAGGTAGATAATAATAAAATCAGCCTGTATTTAAACTGTACTACTGCTGAGCACTGGCCTCTCCTCTAGACATTTTGATTAACACTTCCTAAAATTAAAAACATTGCATTACAAAGATTTTGCACGTCTAAACTCCTTAGTTATTTTTATTAATTAAACTCTTCTCAACATTAAAAACATGGCATACACAAAGATTTTGAACAACTAACCTCCAACGTCAAGCAGACCCGCACACAGCATAGCATTGGTGACTGGAAAAGGGTACCCAGAAATTATCTGCAGATAAAGGTACCGCACCACACACGTGTCCTGGTTCACAGTCTGCACAGACACCTCATTCAGCACTGGTGAAGATGCTGTTGCGCTCACCTGGACATAGGTACAAATTGAAGATTTAGGAACTCAGTCATGACTCGCATAGCAAATTATCGAATTGCTAGTACTTATTGCCCACGGCTCACTCGAAGCTTTTTATTGGTGAAATAATATTTAAAATCAGTTGAGTAATTTTTGAGTTATATTTTTTTATACAACTAAGGTGGCAAACAATCATACGACGGCCCATCTGATGGTAAGTGGTCACCGTAGCCTATGGACGCCTGCGACACCAGAGGCATCACTTGCGCGCTGCCGACCCTTTACGAAAGAAAGTGAGTAGGAGAAGGAGCGGGAAGGGGGATAGACGATGATTGGGCCTCCGGCACTCTGACTAACCGAACGAAACACAACAGTAGGAATACTGGTATTTCACGTTGATATTCTGTGAGAGGGTAGTCCTTCCCCTTCATGCTGAAATCAGCGAGGCTCTACTACTCTTCTATCCTTATTATGTTATATTACAAACAAACAATAAATCAAATGTTTTCTGTTTATAATATTAGTATGGATAGCAGATTCCTTGTTTTGTATTTATGCTTGAAAGGTATCCCGTACCCTATGTCTTTTTCTGTATCCGTGACAATGTGTATGCGAAATTTCATGAAAATCGGTCGGGCAGTTAAGGCGTGGAAGCGTAACAAACAAACACATAAACTCACATTCGCATTTAATATTAGCTAGGATTGAAATGTTACATTATTTGAGTATACAGATGGCGCAATGGTTGTCGCCTTGCCATTGTTCACCACGCCAGCGTCACATGTTGTAAGTTCGGATCCAGACGGAACAAACATTGTGTGATTCAGAAATAGTTGTACCGCCAAGTCTGCGTGTTCCTTGTGCCCGTTGTTAGAATGTTTGTAAAGTCCCCCGGGAGCCCGGGACACAGAATACAGACAGTAGGTACAGGACATTTTACGAAAGGGACATTTTGCGACCTGTATACATTTTGCAAAGTGGAAATTTTTTTGACCGAGCCTGCGGAAGTAGTCATATTAAGAAACACACATAATTACAGAAAAAGCGATGCCTGTCCGTACGAGTGGCGCTGTCGTTAAGGTTATCGCCTTAAGCGACAGTGTGCTGAAAGTTACGAGTAAACACATGATTTATAAACCAGTAGCTTTTGTCCGTGGCTTCACTCGCATAATAGTAGGTTAGGTTAGGTTATATTAGTAAAGGTACTTTTTTAAAAATAAAATATAGCCTATGTTACTCGATGATAATATAGCTTTGTAATGGTGAAAGACTTTTTTAAATCGGTTTAGTTTTTGAGTTAAATCCTTACAAACAAACAAACAAAAAACCAATTCTTTCCTATTTACAATATTAGTATAGATATACATACGAATTAAAATGAATCAAAATGAACTTTAGTTAAGGCCATAATCATAGTAATCTATATATTAATACGTGAAGCAAACAACTTTGTATCCCTTTTTACGAAAATTGCGCGGACAGTTAAAGTTTATATGGAGAAGGAGGGGCGAATCCTAATATTTTTATAAAATATGCATTAGAAATACATTAAATTAATGAAAAAACACTACACGCACACAAACATGCATTTGACACACGCAGTCGAAGCGCGTAACTATGGTTACATAATATATCAATATATAATGACATAGTAATATCACCAATATCTTACAGACAAACTTTGGACGAATTCGAGCACTAGGCGACCGCTAGTTATTCTTAATACAAGAGTCGTATTTGAAATACAAAAGTATTCATAAAGGTTAGTTACGTTAGTTTTACCCCACCCAGCCACCATGACTGTGGTGTTATCCGGCAAGTTTTCTCCAGCGAGGGGTAACATGGCTGTGTCTATGCTGCTGTTGAGAGACACTTCACTGGACAGAACCATCACGGCTATGTCATTATCGTGTACCGTCTGGTTGTAGCTCTCGTGAACTATAATTTGTGACACATTGTAGACTTCTCCTCCTGAGGAAAGTATTAAAAATATATAATAACTAGCTTTTGCCCGCGGCTTCGCTTGTGTTAATTTAGAATTTGACAATCAATTCGGGTTGTACTCTGCTTGTAATAATATAATTCAATCATAATTCGAAAGACACGTGGCGCCATCTATTATCATAAGAACGTTATTACTGTTTTCCTCGGGAACAGTAAATTTTTCGGGATGAAAGGTAGCTTATGTCCGTTTCTGTACACCTGTCAACGTATATGCAAAATTTCAGGATGATCGGTTCAGTGGTTTAGGCGTGAAAAGGTAACAAACAAATTCATTTTCGATTTTATAATATTAGTTAGGATATCAGCCAAGGCCTCTTCTCAGTGTGAGAAGGGTTAGGCCATAGTCCACCACGCTGGCCTAGTGCGGGTCGGCAGACTTCACAAATCTTCGAAAACATTTTAGAGAACTCGTAAACATGCAGGCTTCCTCACGATAATTTTCTTTCACTCTTAACCCGGCGAGCGTAAGGTTGGGTGTGTTTTTATGTTTAGTCTGTTAGAAGGAAAAATACTTTATGTTGTTCTTATTTTCATATTTTTGACAAAAAGTGATAAACATGTGCCTTAACTAATAATTGTAAGTTTGAATTGTTAATTTTGTTATTTTCATAAATAAATAAGTTTAATCCTTTTTTTTAAATTCACCCTTAAATCAGTTCAAAATAGAATTAAATATCAGTTTAGTATTCAAGAAAATAATTGTTATGAATAATAGTGTATTAAAACCACACAATCAGTATCTGGGTGTGCCACATCCACCTAGCGCTTTGTGTTACATATTCTAACCTTGCGCTCGTCGAGTTAAAGTGAGCGATAATTAACTATTTAAAACGTACATAAATTCGAAAAGTCAGAGATGCGCGCCTTGGGGTCGAACTCGAGATATCTGATGGCAGTCCAACTGTTGCCCACTAGGCGACAGGTGCTAGAGATATTTTAATAAATAGCAGCGATAGTCTGGTGGTAGACCGTTGGACTACCTCGAGAGGTCTCGATTTCGATCTCAATGGCTCTGCCATTTTGAAGTTATGAGCGTATTAAATAATTAATTGTCGCAACTTGTAAGGGTGAAGGAAAACATCGCGAGGAAATCTACATGTCTGAGAGTCCTCCATAATGTACTCGAAGATGTTTGAACTCCATTATATGGATTTCAGCTTCACACGGGACAAATATCAGTAGTTGCCACTTTTCAGTCTAGATCTAATTATAATAATAATTTCCTCCAGACCAAATTTCAGTAGTTGCCACTTTTCAGTCTAGATCTAATTATAATAATAATTTCCTCCAGACCAAATTTCAGTAGTTGCCACTTTTCAGTCTAGATCTAATTATAATAATAATTTCCTCCAGACCAAATTTCAGTAGTTGCCACTTTTCAGTCTAGATCTAATTATAATAATAATTTCCTCCAGACCAAATTTCAGTAGTTGCCACTTTTCAGTCTAGATCTAATTATAATAATAATTTCCTCCAGACCAAATTTCAGTAGTTGCCACTTTTCAGTCTAGATCTAATTATAATAATAATTTCCTCCAGACCAAATTTCAGTAGTTGCCACTTTTCAGTCTAGATCTAATTATAATAATAATTTCCTCCAGACCAAATATCAGTAGTTGCCACTTTTCAGTCTAGATCTAATTATAATAATAATTTCCTCCAGACCAAATTTCGGTCACAGCGGCCAATGTTAACCCCGACTGGCCACCTGCGCAGAAAATATTATAGTGCAAAAGTTTACGTCTTTTCCAGCCTAAAAGCCAAATAACTTTTTCTTGGCCCGACCCGGAATCCGAGCCCCATACCTCATTGCATATCACTCGCATTCACTTTCGCTGCGACGTGGAGACAGGTCTGAGGAGGAGTCAGTTAAGATCGAAGTATATTTAAGTATTGGCTAGTAGATGCAACAGTTTAAGAAGTTATCTAGCCATGGGAAAACCGAACATTTTATTTGAGATCATAGAACTACATTGAAATAAATCGATGTCTGATCTGACGTCGTTTGCGAAGGAACACATACGGTACAGAAGATAATGTTGGCCGACCTTCGTGTTACAGTGAGGTAAGTAGAAAGTTTTGCGATACTTAAGGCGACTGCTCATTCTCACGGGACAAATTTTAAATAGTTTTTAGTCTACCAATTCTGTAACGCGGTAGAGAACTTTCAAAACAAAATAAAAACTTACCAGCACCCAGATAAGCTGTTCCTGCTCGTATTGTGAAGTATCGCGGGTCAGGAACTATTCCGTACCTATAAGTGAGAAATTTGAAACATTTCACATACTTAGTTTGGGACTTTCTTATCCCTTAAATAGTGGAATTTATACAATTCGGCAAAGACCACACAATTTATGATGACATTTAACGATTTGAGTGGAATTTAAATTAACACAAAAGCTTCACGCATTTACAAATGCCACCATCATTGCAAGATGGAGCTTCGCTGATTTCAGCATGAATGGGCCGGCTCAACCGGGGAGGACTACCCTCTCACAGAATATTAACGTGAAATAGCGGTATTCCTAATGTTGTGTTTCGTTCGCTGAGTGAGAGTGCCGGAAGCCCAATCACCCTCTTTCCCCCTTCCTTCTCCTTCCACTCTCTTTTATTTCTACTTCCTTTCCTAAAGGGTCGGCAACAAGTGAAGCTTCTGGTGTTGCAGGCGTCCATAGGCTACGGTGACCATTTACCATCAGGTGGGCCGTACCTATGCTTGCTGGCCACAGCAGTAGAATAAAAAAAATTATTGAATCTTTTGTGTGCCTATTCAGAAATTAGCCTGTGCTAGCTGGTAGTTGGTTGGGTCAGTAACAGTACTTTTTCTTTATAAAAGGTACCCTATGTCCTTTTCTGTTCCCCTGATAACGTATATGAAATTTTATGATGCGAGATTAAGACCTCACAGGTTTACCCGCGGTTTTACTCGCATTCATGGTTACTGCGCGGCCCCCGTGGGTAGTAGCCATATAGTTTCCTCGATAAATAGGCTATCCAACAATGAAATAATTTTTCAATTCGAACCAGTAGTTCCTAAGATTAACGCGTTCAAACAAACAAACTCTTCAGCTTTATAATATTAGTATAGATAATTCGGATAAATAAATATTTTATGTGTAACATATTGTTCTCTTTATTTTCTTCCTTGTTACGACAAGATTATAATATTATTATATTAGATTAGTCTGTCAGGCAATGAGGTACCCGCTGGGAGTAAAGGACTTTTTGTACTATTTAATTTCATATATCTGAATCATGAGAAAGAAGAAGAAGAGAAAGAGCTCGCCATCGTCCATACTTATAGTTTTCTTGCCCGGGGTAATACCACTATCATACAGAAAACCGGGTTTAGAGTAGTAACATCGTCATTGGGTTCCACCCGGTGAGTTTTGTTAACTTACATATATCATACCTAGCTTGCTTATACTTTTCCTTTCATCTCGTTATTAATTCCCTTTGCTAGAGGTCCGGAATACGTTAGTGATACCTCTGATTATGCAAGGGACCATAAGCTATGATAACTGCTTACCATCAGACAGGCCTATTTTAATAAAATAAAATAAAATTAAACGTGTGCTTAAAATATTGTTCTTTAATTGACAAAAGAGACAACTTCCGCGCTAGGAATAAGTCCAGTGTCAAGCCTTTACAAACATTCAAACAACGGACATAAAATCCAGACTCAGAACACCTAGACTCGGAACACCTAGACTCGGAATACCCAGACTCGGAACACCCAGACTCGGAACACCCAGACTCGGAACACCTAGACTCGGACCACCCAGACTCGGAACACCCAGACTCGGAACACCCAGACTCGGACCACCCAGACTTGGAACACCCAGACTCGGAACACCCAGACTCGGAACACCCAGACTCGGAACACCCAGACTCGGAACACCTAGACTCGGACCACCCAGACTCGGAACACCCAGACTCGGAACACCTAGACTCGAAACACCTACTCGGAACACCCAGACTCAGAACACCTAGACTCGGAACACCCAGACTCGGAACACCCAGACTCGGACCACCCAGACTCGGAACACCTAGACTCGGAACACCCAGACTCGGAATACCCAGACTCGGAACACCCAGACTCGGAACACCAAGACTCGGAACACCCAGACTCGGAATACCCAGACTCGGAACACCCAGACTCGGAACACCTAGACTCGGAACACCTAGACTCGGAACACCTAGACTCGGAACACCCAGACTCGGAACACCTAGACTCGGAACACCCAGACTCGGAACACCTAGACTCGGAACACCCAGACTCGGAACACCTAGACTCGGAACACCCAGACTCGGAACACCTAGACTCGGAACACCTAGACTCGGAACACCCAGACTCGGAACACCTAGACTCGGAACACCTAGTCTCGGAACACCCAGACTCGGAACACCTAGACTCGGAACACCCAGACTCGGAACACCTAGACTCGGAACACCTAGACTCGGAACACCCAGACTCGGAACACCCAGACTCGGAATACCCAGACTCGGAACACCCAGACTCGGAACACCAAGACTCGGAACACCCAGACTCGGAATACCCAGACTCGGAACACCCAGACTCGGAACACCTAGACTCGGAACACCTAGACTCGGAACACCTAGACTCGGAACACCCAGACTCGGAACACCTAGACTCGGAACACCCAGACTCGGAACACCTAGACTCGGAACACCCAGACTCGGAACACCTAGACTCGGAACACCCAGACTCGGAACACCTAGACTCGGAACACCCAGACTCGGAACACCTAGACTCGGAACACCTAGACTCGGAACACCCAGACTCGGAACACCTAGACTCGGAACACCTAGTCTCGGAACACCCAGACTCGGAACACCTAGACTCGGAACACCCAGACTCGGAACACCTAGACTCGGAACACCTAGACTCGGAACACCCAGACTCGGAATACCCAGACTCGGAACACCCAGACTCGGAACACCTAGACTCGGAACACCCAGACTCGGAACACCTAGACTCGGAACACCCAGACTCGGAACACCTAGACTCGGAACACCCAGACTCGGACAGCTATACTTTATGGTTAATTAATTATTTATGGTTTCATATCCATTTGCATAAAATTTTAAGACAGTTAATAAAACATGGCATAGGCTTGTTTGTCCTAATTCTATTTGCGCATAATTTTTTAAGCGTAGGTAATCATAAAGTTGAATTGTATGTTATCACAATTGGCCGCTCGGGGTGACCCAAGAGCCACCCCGACCAACAACACACACCCATATTTTTATTTTTCTGGTAAACAACTTTTATATTTTTTGGCTTGTCACTAAGATAATTAAGTCAACATAAATAATTGTAAAACAAAAAAGATTTTGTCGCGTAAAATATGCCAGAATAGTTATGGCGCTCCGTGTAAAAACTGATATCCAATCAAATCCGGTTAGACTAGAAAGCCGATCCCAAGTGGCTTGGGAATAACAAAGGCTAGGAAGAAGGAGAAGAAGTTACGTCATGGAAAGTAATCGCAAAGTTCAGCTCACTGACATTGTCGAAGCGATAACTTTGTCTATTTTAGAAACCCAATTTTTTTTCCGTATGGGTATCGAACCCATAACTCACAGTGCACGCGAGGCGAACGCTTTAACCATTACGCCACCAGTGTAGTCTTTATGTTCTTATGTCAGAACTAGCTTTTGCCCGCGGCTTCGCTC
The DNA here is from genome assembly GCA_963564715.1 of Catocala sponsa. Classification (NCBI taxonomy): domain Eukaryota; kingdom Metazoa; phylum Arthropoda; class Insecta; order Lepidoptera; family Erebidae; genus Catocala; species Catocala sponsa. The sequence continues at coordinate 15,398,430 of OY751352.1, forward strand.
GTGTAAAAGTACATCAGGTTATGTTAGTAACAGAACAATTTTAAAAATAAAATATAACCTATGTTACTCGGTGATAATAATTATATGTAGATTTCTAATGGTGATTTTCTATTTTAATTGGTCGTTTAGTATTTGCGTTAAAACCTTACAAAGCCAGAAACGGAAAATTCAAATCTTTTCTTCTTATTGTATTAGTATAGATACCATTTGGATATAAATAGACTATTGACTAGTAATGCGGTAAATACTTACTCGTTAATGAAGCAATGTGCGGCTGAGAGTACGTGACGCCTGGTCACGAATGTTCCCCCGCAGAGCAGACTACCGATGTACTGGACCTGAAGACACGGTTATCAGATGAGAAACAACATATATATTGGAGGAGAGGCCATATAAAAGACATCCTATAGTAAGGCCCGGTTAGAGCATGAACGAAAATCAAGCATTAAAGGCGCGAAGGTATCGCAGCTTATATACTCCGTGTGTCTGCAATGTCTACTTATCCCGCCGGTACACAGCAGGGGAGAAGTCAGAGACCCGGGTAGGGCTGCGACATGAGGCAAGCCCGATGTGCATGTTCATCAGTAGATACTTGAAGCCCTTTACAAAAGATTTCTCTGAAATTGTCTCAATAGAGCAAAATGGAGGCATTCACTTTTTGTTGTCAGTGGCATTCAAGTCTTTAACTACGGCTCTACAGCGCCTACGATACGAATGCTTTAGGGCTTTATTGCACGGATGTCCCAGTGTTGTGTGTTGTGTGTTGTGTAAACCACAAATAGTTTTTCGAGTCTGTGTGTTCTTTGTGTCCGTTGTTTGAATGTTTGTAAAGTCTTCCGAAGTATTTTTTTATAGCACTAGGGTGGCAAACAAGTATAGAGGTAATATTGTCTTCTGTTTACGCGAATGTTATTCATTGAAATTAAACTACTTTATACGGATTTTATCGCGTTGTTTATTTGATACTTTATTACATAATTTAGAAACTATAACACTACTATTACTATTGAATTTTACTAATTTTTAAGCTAATTAAATTATTGGAACTATTAAAACTATTTATATTTATGTTTACACTTTCCCCGACGTTTCGGTTGCTTTTCAGCAGCCATGGTTTTCAATACCTAGGTACACACATCGACTGCCAAATTAAATAAGGACAAAAGTCAAAATACTTTGCCATTGAGGATAAGATTGTAAACATAAGCTTGAACAACAGCACAACATGACCTTGAATTCGGTTTCCGTATTGTCAAGCGGGAGATGTGGTGTTGCCAGTGAGCAGAAATGATACATTTCTTATGGGTAGTATTTAACTGCACAGCAAAAAAACACGAATTGCCCAGCAAAATATATTTAAAGAGATCAAACTAAGTCGACGGAGCCTCGCTTCACGGGGTTCCTATTTTTGGGTTGTTTTAAGAAGGAACCTAACATAACCTAACCCTTCCGAGACGGAATGCAATGATTTAAGGCGTATAGGCGCTCGTTATGCTGTGCGATATTTGCTGTGCAATTAGTATTTTTGATGGTCATTATATTTAATCCCATTTCTTTTAAATATTTAATTTTAAAACAAATAGTGTTACTAATTGTTTTAATGTTTTTAGTTTATATAATTTTTTTCTTTCCTTTTTATTATTGAAGTGTGCCCATTTGTGTGCCAAATAAATCTCATTTCTTTCTATGTCTGCAAATACAAACCTGAACAATGAAAGGGTAGTTCTCTATGGAGGCAGGGGATCCTCCGATGATACGTGACCCTGCATTAGAAGCCGATGACTTGGGGAGGTCCACCGCATTTATGCTATACTGTTCTGGTTCGGCTGAGGTAAGTAATTCTTGAGCACCACCTAAATGTAAAATATATATGTAATAAAGATGTCTTTGTGTGCAATCGATAATAAATAAAATCTGAAATTATTGTACCGATTTTAATGATTATTTCATCATTAGAAAACTTTAATTTATTTCATCATTAGAGAACTTTAATTTTCTAATGATGAAATAATCAATAAATTGAAAAAAATATTTAAGTTAATTCAGAAGTAAGTATACTTATACTATAATATTATCCTACGCTTGCATGGTCACGGGGAGACTAAGATGGTGGTCGTCTCATTGTCTTAAAGTGACTATGGCTGCTGAAAACCAACCAAAACGTCGAGAGAAATTACGTTTTAAATAATTTAAATAGATATTGTTTTGGTTTGAAAGCTAATATCACATAAAAGTTGTGTTTTTATATATAAACTGCGATAATATCCATAAACAGCTATAGATACACGCTACAAGCCACAGGAGCGGAGTAGCAATCGTAGACGAGGGTGAAACCACGCTAGGCAGATAGTGTTGAATATGTTACTGAACAGGGAAAGAATTGGAATGGTCATCACAAACAGGCAAGCACTTGACTGCACGTATGGCGTAATGGTTCAAGTGTTCGTCTCGCCATTGTCCATGCGCCGGTTCAGAAGTTAGATCGGAAGTACTAGTGATGAAGTTTATTGTGAGTTAAAAGTGTGGTCTTGAGTTTCTTGCAGTTACCTTCTCATAGGCAGTTTTGCCTGAAGCTAGCAACTAAAGCGGATTAATAAAGCTAAAAAGTTAATTTTGAACTGACAATATGCTTACTACAATATTTTCAACTAAAATCCGAGTAGTTAAAAACAATTAAGTAATTAAATCGGTTGTTCCAAATATAATGTTTTATTGGCGTTTTACTCTTTGATTTGACTGTTGATTGCCGCCCAGAAATATTGCATATACGTTGCAGAAGTATATGCGAACTGTACTTTCATCCAGAGAAAAAGTACAGTTCCCAAGGGACAGCTATTTTCCCTAAATCTACATTTCACGCGAGTAAAGCCGCGGGCAAAATTTAGTTGAAAATAATATCAGTTATGAATTAAATTCACTCACTTCCGTAAACTAGCTAACTTATTAATTTTGAAGTGACTTACTTTGTTATTGTGTGGTTAATATTCCGTTAGTAAATTCCAACTAGTTACCAAATAGTATATCTTAAGATTATATTTTCAGATATAACTGAACAAAATGTTAAAGAACTGAATTGCCGAGATATTTTAAAATAAAAAAAAATATTTTGCGACTCTGTGAGATATATTAATGTAAAAATGTTTTATCATCTTTCTTTCTATAAGTACATTAATTTATTTATAAATAATTAATGATTGATTTGAATTTATAAATAATTAATGATTCATTTCAAATATCTTAGTTTCGTTCCCTATCGTACCGATAAATAATTGTGAATTATTGATTGCTTTACCATATACAATAATAATAATTCCTAAACATTGACAGCAGTAATAGTTAGGAAATTGGTATTTTAATTACAATTTATTACTATATAACAATAATTAGACATTTTTCATTTATAAAATAGTGTTATAAATTCATTAAATGTATAACTACTTATGTCGTCGTATGTACCTATTATACCACATTTGGAAAAATAAATATTTTGAGATCTGTCACTGCGAGAGCAAGATCATATAGCCATCTAATCTAATATTTATTATTTACTAAAACAAGACTACTTTGTCAATCAGTTACTAAAATAAAATTCTAGCCAAGACTAGCGCGTCTAATAGAGCGATTTGTTTCAAACATACGTATCGGAAATATCCACTTATTATGCTTTCAAGAACAGGTAATTCTATGAGATATTCGTCACACCACTTAAATATAACCACACTTCATTGTTATACGTAAAATACATTACATATTTAACACACAAAAGTTATAATATACTTAGTTATAAAAAGTTATTTATGTTCAACCACAAAATGCACTAAGTAAGGCCCGCGATTTCGATCCAACAACACACATAGAAAATTGACAAAACTTACAGCTTACTATAGCAAACAACATTAACAAAATACACAACATGTTTGTATGTATGTAGATGAGGATATGGCTTGTCCTACGTATTGTAAACACCTTATCAATCTATGATAAAGCACTTCAACGGTATCACTCTACACGTTGCGAAAAATCTTCGTTCGACACACTAGGTTTACGGAAATGATTAAAAACTAAATTTAATCAATCAATCAGCCCACCGCAGTTGACTGCTGGACATAGGCCTCTCCCATTTTACGCCACAACACCCGGTCTTCCGCCTTCCGCATCCAGTCTGACCCAGCTACCTTTTTCAAGTCATCGGTCCACCTGGCTGGGGGGCGTCCTACCTTACGTTTACCAACGAAGTTAAAAGACTAAGTTAATCTTAAGATAAGTGTGAAGAGATGGTTTTGATAGTTAAATTTCACTGCTATAGTTATCATCTTAATGGTCTGTGGCGTCTTTCAAATACGATTAGGCTTTTTTTAGGTAAAGGTAACACCGAATACCTAATTCCTGTGTCGCGGGGGACTTCACAAACATTCAAACCACGGACACAAAGAACTCACAGACTCGGAACGATTTGTGGATCACACACATTACACAAGTTTTGTCCCGTATGGAATTCGAACCCACAACACTAGGCGCAATCTTAAGATATCTTAAGATTTAGGGAGACCTGATTCGACTAGGAGTCGTCGCCCGCAGGCGTTGCTAACCTGTGTTGGGCACAGCTGGTTCGGTCACTGATGTAGTTTCAATTTCAGCGACCCACCCACCATGCAAGCCAGCAGGGTGCCACATGGTGGTAGGTCTAGCCGGCAGTACCCGGGACGTTCCATCATAAGTTCTCTGCTCCCTTTTTCCTGCGGTGAGGAAGGAGTAAATGCATTTCCCCACGTTAAAAAATAAATAAAGTTGTTGGGAGATGCTGTGGTCTGTCGATTTACTGTTAAAGTTATTATCCTGGTTATCTCTACCATTAGAGTCAACTCACAGCAGCAAAGGTGCCACCTTATATAAACGCGAGAAAGACCCCTTGTCTATTAAAACAAAAATCAAATCAATATCTATACATATAATAAAATCGTAGGAAAGTCAAAACTGTACATTGAATATTTTTTTAAAAGAATACTTGGGGCGTGATCTACAATCGATATCGAAGCCAAAAATATAGTTTTTAGAATTTTTGTCTGTTTGTCTGTATGTATGTCCGGGCTAAACTCAAAAAGTACTGCATGGATTTACTTCAAATTTTGCATGAATATTACTAACAGGTCGGGTCAATATATAGGCTACATATTATCACGCTATCACCTACGGGGGAGGAGCTATGAATCTTTATTTTTCTTACGCATTCTGTGTCAGCGTGTAATCTAACGACGCATATTTAAATGTTGTTTTTGAGTAAGCCATGCTCTATTATCTAGCTTTACACTATAAAAACTACGCCATTTAAGTAACTTGGGCAGAGAAATATAGTTGGGTTCCGCGGCGACAAACACTTTTTAGTTAAAATCTACGCGGACGAAGTCGCAGGTAACAGCTAGTCAAAAATATGTTTATTCATGTACGTCACAAAGAAGTTCATGTGTACCTATACCTCTCATCTTCAAGCCGATAGGTGGCAATGCTATTGATATCTCGAGTGACGTCTAGTTCTATAATCACATTCAAGATAAGGCCTAGAAGCAGTAGTTTGGTTGTTATACCGGTTAACCAAACTTGTAAGACTATTCAGGTTGATATCGACTAATAAAATACGTCTATACTAATATTATAAAGATTTGATTTTTTGTTTATTTGTTTGTGAGGGTTTATCTGAAAAACTACTCAACCGATTTCAAAAATTATTTCGCTATTTGAAAGCTATATTATCAGCGAGTAACATAGGCTATATTTTATTTTTAAAAAGTAGTGTTACTAATATACCTGACCTACTTTTACGCGAGCGAAGTCGCGGGCAAAAGCTAGTGGTTAATATTATAGTTGTGTGAAGTAGTGCATGAAGTAAAGATTTCTTGCTTCTATGGCAAGTCATACCCATACCTTGCATCGTGGCATACCGCATATCCCATGTCAGCGTTAGGCGGCAGTGCCTAGGAATTTTTTTGTCTTGATACATCATATATGTGTTTAGACTTTCCGTCTTGACGTCGATGATTCTATGTTCATAAGTTGTAATAAACTCACTTGTGTAACGAGTCAGTTAGCTTGTGACCAGGGCCGGTTGTGACGAAACCTCAAGCACCTAAAGTTGAACAATATGTGTGATCGCGTTTATACCCGTTACGAATCTATACTAATTTATAACGACGAAAGATTTGTATTTTTGTTTGTAACGAACAAACTCAAGAACAACTCAACCAACTTATATAATTCTTTCTCTATTAGAAGGCTATTTTATCCAGAAGTAACGTAGGCTTTATGAAACAACGCTGCGATTTACGGGACAAAAGTAGTCATCATAAACGGCGGGTAAAACCGCGGCGGACAGCTAGTTATATTATACACTAGACTTTGCACGCGGCTTCGCTTGCGTAAATATACTTAGGTTAGGTTAGTAACAGTGCTGTTTCCTGGATAAAAGGTACTATATGTACTTTTCTGTTACCATGATAACGTGTAGGTATGCGAATGTTCAAGATGATCGGTTAAAGCGTGAAAGCTAAACAAACAAACAAACTCACATTCGTATTTATATTTTAGTTAGGTTATCCTGCAACGTGAAAGTTTGTAAGCTATTATTCTAAAACAAGATTGTGTTAACAAAAAAATCCTTGTTTGGCATCTTAGTTGTATAAAACTGCCTCCGTGGCGCAGCGGTAGTGAATGCAACTGCTGTGCATGAGGTCTCGGGTTCGAATCCCGGGTTGGGCCAACAAAAAGTTAGGGAACAGAGAGTGCACATGTGTTTGTGCACATACTTGTGCACTATAATATCTCCTGCGCAGATGGCCAGCCTCCGTTAAGATTGGCCGCCGTGACCGAAATTCAGTCTGGAGGACATTATTAGTTGTATAATAAATAAATTAGATCAGGATTTTATTTTTTTAAATCTTTAAACTACTATTGTTAAACACTTTTACTAGTTCATATTTACTTCTATTTAATCACGGGGAGACCCGTGAACATGGTTGCTACAAATCAACCGAAATGTCGAGGAAGTGTAAAATTAAGTCTAAATCTAAAAAGATTATACAATTTAAATAGCTAAAACAGAAGTTAACAGTAACTAGTAAAATTGTTTAACAATGAATATAATAATAATATATAATATAATAATATTCTACCACATACACGCAACACCATCTAGCCCAAACTAAGCAGAGCTTGTACTATGAGTACTAGACAATGAATAAAAATACATATATACTTTTTTTTTTGTAAATACATAGGTATTATTAGACAGGAATTATGAACGTACGAATCAGATACGGGGTGGTGGTGTTCTCATCGCTGTGCGTAAAGAACTAGCTGTCATACCCCAGCCGTCGTATACCTCGACTGCCGAGGACCTATGGATATCAATACAAGGTAATAAACATGACAGATCACTATCCAGTGCAAGCTTGTATAATATATGCGTTATATATCTTTGTAAGGAAAACTTCGGATCGTCTTTTTCGGAACAGTTGAACAGTTTTATGTGTAAACTAGATGATATTATCTTAAATAAACCTAACGAGCGCTATTTAATTATCGGTGATTTTAATATGAGTGAGATACATTGGTCAACGGTAAATGACTCTTATCTGTGCCCTAGTAATATGCACCGAACTTATGAACACCTATTTACTGATATGTTAGATACTCACGATCTCAAGCAATACAACGCTGTTGTGAATCGATATGGGAAATTACTAGACCTTGTTTTCAGTAATAATGTGACTACTGTATCAGAATGTGGGGAACCATTAGTTCCTATTGACCCGTATCATAGTGCGTTAAATATACAAGTAATATTTTCTAAGCCAAACTACCGGAAGCGTGTCGCGGTAAACAAATTTATCTTCCGTAAAGCGGATTATGAAAAAATCAATGACGCAATTCGGAAAATAGACTGGGAACAGACATTTCGAAATAAATGCATAGATGTAGCTTTAGACAGTTTTTACTCATATATAAATGGTTTAATAGCCAAATATGTTCCTTCTAAACTGTGCAATGGAAATGACTACCCTATATGGTATTCCTCCCCACTTATTAAAGCGATCAAGGAAAAATACAAATTTCATAGAAAGTTTAAAACATATGGTAATATGTCGGACAAAGTGAGCTATGAACTTTTAAGAGATAGGGTAAGGAAATTAGAATCGGAATGTTATAGGACATACTTAAATTCCGTGGAGACCTCAATAATCAGTAACCCAAAGCATTTTTGGTACTATGTCAAGTCTAGGTCCAACTCGTCTTGTATTCCAGGTATTATAAAATATAACAATACTGTAGCTAGCACTGAAGAGGATATATGTAATGTTTTTTCTGACTATTTTCACTCCACGTTTTTACAAGCCACTGGTCCTTTCTCCTATGGTCACCCCATTGTCAAGGAATCTATTTCAGACATAGGTTCGATATCGATCAATGAAACTGAAATAATAAAATTATTAAAGTCATTAGATTTAAATAAATCGGCTGGACCTGACAAAATTCCATCAATCTTTTTAGTCAACTGCGCGAGCTCAATCTCTGTACCTATTTGTTTCTTATTTAAAAAATCATTGGATGAATGTGTTATGCCTGCTATATGGAAGTCAGCCTTTATTACCCCCATACATAAAAAAGGAGCTAAAGACGATGCCACTAATTACCGGCCTATCTCTAAATTATGCTTGATAGCAAAAATTTTCGAAAAAATTATTCACAAACAAACTTACTCAGCACTTAAAAATACTATTAATGAATTTCAGCACGGCTTTGTTAAGGGGCGATCGACGACATCGAACCTCATACTTCTGGATGATTATATAACTGAAAATATGAGTGCAGGGAAACAGGTCGACGTCATTTACACGGATTACAGTAAATGTTTCGACAGGATAGACCACTACATGCTTATTCGCAAATTAGAACTTGCTGGAATCAAAGGCAACTTGCTCAGATGGTTCTCCTCATATATAAGTAACAGGTCTCAAGCGGTTGCCATCAATAATTACGTTTCCAGATGGGTAATTATCCCCAGCGGTGTGCCCCAAGGATCTTTGTTAGGGCCTTTGCTCTTTGTAATCTTTGTAAATGACATCGACCAATGTTTTCATTCTGCTAAAGTTCTTTGTTATGCAGATGATATGAAAATATTCCTACCTATATCATCATTTTCTGACGTTCAGGCACTTCAGGCTGACTTAGACAGACTGAATGCATATTGTGTGAATAATAAACTAGATCTTAACCCGACTAAATGCTATGTTGTTACATACACCAGGAAAGTACATATCGTTAACTCCGAATACGCATTACAGGGAGAAAGACTGACCCGTCGTCAGTCCATGCGTGACCTAGGCGTTCACTACGATTCAAAGTTATTATTCGAAGAGCATATTAATAATATAGTTAAAAAAGCATCTCAGACCCTTGGCTTTGTAATGCGTATGTCAGCTGACTTCACAGAAGCTAAAACCTTCAAACTACTTTACTGTACTTATGTTCGTAGCTTATTAGAGTACGGCAGCCAGGTATGGAATCCCCGTTATGAGATATATATTAAACGCATCGAAAATATACAAAAGAGATTTTTTAAATATATGTGTTACCGCATAAAATGTATGTATAAGTCTGATGATTATTTTAAGCTTTGTTCCAAACTTCATTTTCTACCTTTATCTATGCGTAGACAGATAGCGGATATTATATATATTCTTAAAATTATGTCAGGTTCAGTGGACTGTCCTGAGCTTCTTTCCAAGATAAGCTTCAATATACCAAACAAAATGACGCGTCACTATGTACCTATTTCCCTTGATATAGTGAACACTAATTATAGGCAAAATTCTTTTCTATGGCGAGCGTCTCGATCTCTCAACTTGGCATGCAAATTACACAACACATTAGACATTTTCAATACAAATATAGCTATAGTCAGAAGGCTGCTGAGCCGGGAGTTCTTCGATTCTCATTAATAGTACTAAATAATAGTAATAATACGTAATGTGTACTTACTGCCCACATAAGGCACTTAAATAATTTGTATGAAAACATTTAGACGTGAGAACCTGTAATTGGCTTTATGTTACTTATAATGTTTTTTTTGTATAAATAATGTCTAATAGCTGTTGGTTCTCCATAAGAATAAATAAATAAATAAATAAATAAATACATATTATACATTGAAACGCCCAGACCAAGACAAACATCAATGTTCATGCACACAAATGTTTGACTTGTGCGGCAATCGACCTCAGGCGTGGCAGTTGGTTACACTAACCACTACGCTATCGAGGTTAAAAGGTAGGTTTAAAGTATCAAAATTATAAAATAATAGTGTTTAATAAAAAATAGACAACGCGATAAAATCCGTATAAAGTTGTTTAATTTCAATGTATAAAATGCGTAAACGTAAGACAATATTATAAGTACATTAAATCAGGTAATTTTGCAATGACAATGCACCTAACGCACAGCTTATCAGATTCGGCCATTAGCATTATCGGTACTTAAAACTCTAAACATGAATCATTCATGTGCACTTTAATGTATGATCTACCTACAATCTACATATTATATAGTAATGTGATAATGCTGACGTCACAAGGAAATGTGAGTAGTAGAGCCTCGCTGCTTTCAGCATGAACGGGTCGGCTCGACCGGGGAAGTACTACCCTCTCACAGAATATCGACGTGAAATAGCAGTATTCCTACTGTTGTGTTTCGTTTGGTGACAGAGTGCCGGAGGCCCAATCACCCTTTTTTCCCCTTCCCGCTCCTTCTCCTTCCCACTTTCTTTTTTTCCTAAAGCGTCGGCAACGCGCAAGTGATGCCTCTGGTATTGCAGGCGTCCATAGGCTACGGTGACCACTCACCATCAGGTGGGCCCCGTATGCTTGTTTGCCACCTAATTTATATTAAAAAAAAAAATACGTTTCATATTCTTAGCTTTTTCAGTGTCAGCTGTATGATTGTGTTCACCCGATATCTCAATAATGACTTTGTAGCTGCCCTCGTGGCGCAGCAGTAGTGAATTCGAATACCAAGTCGGGCCAACAAAAAGTTACTGGGTTTTTCAGTTAAGAAATCTCACTACAAACTCGGAGTTAGGAAGTTGGCGGTGATAGACACACCCGTGCCTCGGAAGGCACGTAAAGCCGTTGATCCTGCTTGTCTCTCCGGTCGTGTCGGATTATCCGTCCCATCGGTTAGCATCGGTTGGCAGTTGGCCAGTCTCCGTTAACGTTGGCCGCCATGACCGAACTTCGACCTGCGGGATTAAAACTACGTAGCTGCAGGTAAAAACGTAAATCCACAATAACAACTACGTAGCTGCAGGTAAAAACGTAAATCCACAATAACAACTACGTAGCTGCAGGTAAAAACGTAAATCCACAATAACAACTACGTAGCTGCAGGTAAAAACGTAAATCCACAATAACAACTACGTAGCTGCAGGTAAAAACGTAAATCCACAATAACAACTACGTAGCTGCAGGTAAAAAAATAAATCCACAATAACAACTACGTAGCTGCAGGTAAAAAAATAAATCCACAATAACAACTACGTAGCTGCAGGTAAAAAAATAAATCCACAATAACAACTACGTAGCTGCAGGTAAAAAAATAAATCCACAATAACAACTACGTAGCTGCAGGTAAAAAAATAAATCCACAATAACAACTACGTAGCTGCAGGTAAAAACGTAAATCCACAATAACAACTACGTAGCTGCAGGTAAAAACGTAAATCCACAATAACAACTACGTAGCTGCAGGTAAAAACGTAAATCCACAATAACAACTACGTAGCTGCAGGTAAAAACGTAAATCTACAATAACAACTACGTAGCTGCAGGTAAAAACGTAAATCCACAATAACAACTACGTAGCTGCAGGTAAAAACGTAAATCCACAATAACAACTACGTAGCTGCAGGTAAAAACGTAAATCCACAATAACAACTACGTAGCTGCAGGTAAAAACGTAAATCCACAATAACAACTACGTAGCTGCAGGTAAAAAAATAAATCCACAATAACAACTACGTAGCTGCAGGTAAAAAAATAAATCCACAATAACAACTACGTAGCTGCAGGTAAAAAAATAAATCCACAATAACAACTACGTAGCTGCAGGTAAAAAAATAAATCCACAATAACAACTACGTAGCTGCAGGTAAAAACGTAAATCCACAATAACAACTACGTAGCTGCAGGTAAAAACGTAAATCCACAATAACAACTACGTAGCTGCAGGTAAAAACGTAAATCCACAATAACAACTACGTAGCTGCAGGTAAAAACGTAAATCTACAATAACAACTACGTAGCTGCAGGTAAAAACGTAAATCCACAATAACAACTACGTAGCTGCAGGTAAAAACGTAAATCCACAATAACAACTACGTAGCTGCAGGTAAAAACATAAATCCACAATAACAACTACGTAGCTGCAGGTAAAAACGTAAATCCACAATAACAACTACGTAGCTGCAGGTAAAAACGTAAATCCACAATAACAACTACGTAGCTGCAGGTAAAAACATAAATCCACAATAACAACTACGTAGCTGCAGGTAAAAACGTAAATCCACAATAACAACTACGTAGCTGCAGGTAAAAACGTAAATCCACAATAACAACTACGTAGCTGCAGGTAAAAACATAAATCCACAATAACAACTACGTAGCTGCAGGTAAAAACGTAAATCCACAATAACAACAATTAAGTGGGACTGCATTCTGACAGTATGAGTTATTCGTTGACATTACACTACTTACATTACTTACTTATATTACATTATACGGATTTTATCGCATTGTTTATTTAACACTTCATTATAAACAATATTTAATTTTAATTCGTACCAATAAAGTCTGGTTAAAGACTTTATTTTCTCATAAAGTACATCATTTCATTTAAATTAATAACATTCGCGTAAACATAATCTTTAATTGAAAATAGCAAATTCAGCTATAGTTTCACAGTGTACAAATATCGGTCAAGATAAAAAGATCGCGCTATTTCGCGCGCATTCGACGGAATACAGTCTGCAAGTGATCAGCGCTATTTTATCTGCTCTCTGCGCCAGTATAATTCAACTATTAGTTAAAGACGATTCATTTCAAACATTCCCACGTAATCTGTCAGTTCTATTTTTTTTAATTTTTAATCCAGCCTGTATTGTCCCACTGCAGGGCAAAAACCTACCCTCTCGCTTTTACACATATACCTGTTATGCGCTAGTTTACACCTGTCTCTCTCCTGTAGCTAGTTAATTCGTCCCGAAATCGACGCTTTGGTCTACCGCGTTGGCGCTTAGCAACATCTGGGATTCAGTCTGCGCTGATTTTAGCTCTAAGCTGCTCCCTGTATGCAGTCTTTGAATACGAGACATAATAGAAAATCTATTGTATCTGGCCTCCGGTGTGCCACTGCGTCTCAATAGAGTTAAGATTTGCTTCAGGACAGTCAACACATTAGAACACTTGTGTAAACTAAATAAAACAACACAAAACTTTGTGCCATAACTTTATTTTTTATAAAAACAAAGTACACGTTATTGCGGGCATCACAACGGACCGACTCGATCAACACAATCTACGTTAGTACGCGTATCTATAGACAATATTATAAACTACAATGTTCTTCATTAAAAAAAAACAGTTACACTATGCAGGCGAAACACAGAACTTCAACAATACATTTCAAAAGAATCCATGAACAAACATTAAAAGAAAACATTGATTTAAATAAAAATTTGCGATAGTGCATTTATCTGTCAAAATTACAATAACAGGGATAAAATGACACTGGTATCCAATATGAAAGATGAATTTATAATACCAACAATTCCCTTTAATTAATTGTTAAATTTATAACAGCAACGATCTTATATCTTTAGCAATAAGATGTTTAACGATAATTTCAATTTCTTTATATGTTAAACTTCTGTCCTTCGCCCAACAGTTCAAAGATTCAAAAATACAGATCTAAATACAATGGAATATACAATAAATAATATAAAAATACAATAGGAATGTATTATGTGCGATAAATACATTATATAAAAACATTTTGTAAGTATAGTTTTAAAAATATAGTTCTTTAAAGAGAGATATTATTAAACTAACTACGTAGAGTTGGTCAGTAGAAGTTTAGATGTACCGTCAGTGAAATGGGACATAGATTTTAATATCACGACTATATGTATGGAAACAGGAATGGTCTACATATTACTACAAGTAACTATATAAATCACTATTTATATACCTGTATTTAAAATTTTAAATACAGACTGTGCAAAATGGTTTCTTTTTGTAATTATTATCTACGATTTTTTATTTTAAAATGAATTGCTTTACTTCGTTACCAAGATGCCTGCAAATTATAATAAAGTAAATTGAAATGTATTTAAAAATATTGTAAGGCTTAGGTTCTTTTCACATGCAGGTGATATTTACAATGCATGTGGGAAGTGACATTTGATTCAAGCGAATTTTACACGCTATCAATGCTAGAGGCTTTTTAATTTAATTTTATTTCTGAACTACTTGTTGCAATTAATTACGAGAGCCCTGGTACCCATACCACAAGTTAAATCTTACTTTGGGGACCAGTGGTCAACAAAATTATCGTACATGTTAAGTTTGTTATAACTCATGTAATTCTTTTGTATGTACCTTCTTGAGTCAATAAACTATTATTATTTAATATCAGTTTAGTAAAAAAAGCAGTATGCCTGCATAAGCAAGTTAGCAACCTTGCTTCTTTTACTTACTGGTAGACAAAATTTCAATTAAAAGATTGCATATTAAAAAGTTCTTTGAGTTTTTGTGATTGATGTATATCGTCTGTATGTGAATAGACCTATATAATAATGCATTGAATGAGTCATAAACAGCTTAGTTCGCCTTGTATTTGTGTGCATGCGCTACAAATATGCGCGTGCACACATACTACATATAAGATTTTATTTAATATTCTGGAAACTGTCACAAGACCTTTATGACATAATTATATTAATCTTGAAATTTTCTCTTTATTATAAATTATTCTTTATTATTTTATGTAATGACAATTTCATACTCTTTCAAATATAAAGTAAATATAATACAACCAAATCACTGCGGCAAAAGCGTAACAGAATGAAAAATTAAAGCGTTTCGTAAACAATAAGGAATGTTAGTTAACCACGGTTTGGTCATAGAAGACAATTTAAGTACAAATTAATAAAGTCAACAAAAACATCAACTATTTAAGGTCCTCTCAAAACACATGCTCGATATCGATCATACTCATCTTTTAAAGGATATTTAGAACGCACTGTAATGCCTATCCCTTGTAATTTTGCTTTTAACTTGGACGTCTAGAAGAAATACGGAAAAATAATTAAAAATTCATTGTGCAAACAATACACAAACGGACAAATGTATGTCCGCTCGACACTTGACTCATTAACGAGTCAAGTGTGCAGCGGACATACGTTTGTTGTTTTTTTTTTGATGACTCATTTTTGCGGACAGACGTATGTCCGCTCGATAGTTGAGGGGTTAACACTCAAACCTTGGGAACTGTAAATTTTCCATAGATCTGAAGCGCAAATTAAAGCTAACACTTAGTTTGCATAATTTCTATATATGTATAAATCCCCGAAGTATACATTTGTCCCCTTACCTGTTCGAGGTGTGTAAAACCACATATACTTACTGGGTCCTCACTTCACTAAGCTAGCTACGTTACGTATCACGTAATAGGTTACGCATATAGCTTTTGATTGTTATTGATTTATAACTGGTCATATTTTGAAATTACATTCTGTTACTAAAGTTCGTAACAGAAAATCCTAAGTAACAGAAATGTCTAATAACGTTGTATTCTTTTAATTAATTTATATTATATTTTCTATAGATGTTCAAAATATCCTTTACCTTAGCAAGTATTTTAAGAAGACCTTATATTCTCCTTTCTTTAAGTTGGCGATTATGAGAGCATGGAAAATTTTGTGTCATTTACAACCTGTAAAAGGTGCCAAACTTAATAATGAAAGTGACGCATTTCAAAGTCACCAAATAGTTTTAAAGTCACTAAACCTTTAAACGTACACTAAATATTTTTAAGGTGTTATGGATTGAAAAAAGATAACCGTTACTGTTTTTTATAAAGCATTTACGTACTCGTTTGAACGTAAGCCGTAGTGATATTTTTATGTGGGTTTCGTGTTAGTGTCATATAATATGACGACATAAAAATAACATATTTTGTGAAAAGTTAAAATAATCGCCAACTTTTGAAAGGAAGATAACATTTTCTAATATTTGGCATACAATACGTTTACACAGCATTATATATTTCGTATATATAAAAAACATAGTTTTCACTTGTCACATATCACGGACCTACGGCACGGCGCGTTTTGTAAAAAAATCAAAATTAAAACAATAACGTTGTTCTTTAAATGCATTTGCTAAAAAGAGACAAAAGATCCGGCTATATACTTTTAAAATAAATACGTTTATGATTATTCACATTTCGATTATCAATATTATATCGATAACAATAATATCCATCTCGAATGCTTTGCAACCAGGACGGCAATATCGATATTGCACGCTATCTCTTTCGCTATAAACAATAATATACAATGACGAATTAATTATTATTGGATTATATATTTTTATTTTCCACCAATCAATATTTTTAGGTTCACATATTTTGTCCTTGTCTCCGATACTGTAACGTTTTCTCTCAGGAACAACCGTGTCTTGTCATTTACAAAACAACTTTTAACGCGTCTATTATAACATTAAAATATAAGCAACATTTGATACCCATACCTATACACACGTCACTAGTTTTCGCACTTCTGGCAATTTCACAATCTTCATCATATGGGTATCAAATCTCGCACTGTCTAGTCTAAGTTCTAGAACAATCGAAGACTTAAAACTATACATACATAAGTAACAAACGCTATCACCGTTATAACTAACATATCATCAACCACACATCAACACGAAATAGACATAAATTCAGATCTTTTAAACATGTTTTATATACTTTACAAATTAATTTGATTAAACTAACTACACGTTTGAGCTATGTATTGCACGATTTTGGGCTACGGGGGAGATTTACTAGGAGGTTGACCTCTGACGGTAAAAAGATTAGCGATAGCGGGATTTTAGTGTCTGATATATATGCTAATAAGAGACTCTAATACTGTTGTTATAGAAATGTTAGTCGATATGTGAGCAGCGTGTGTCTCCGTTGAACTGCAACGTAGAGGTCTCGAGTTCGATCCCAAGGCACCTCTAACTTTTCAAAGTTATATGCGTATTAAATAGTTAATTATCGCTTGCTTTATCGGTGTAGGAAAACATCGAAAGAAAACCTGCGTGTCTGAAAATTTGCCTTAATATCCTCGAAGATATTTGAAGTCTGCCAATCCACAGTGGGCCAGCGTGGTGGACTATGACCTAACGCCACCACACTGAGAAGAGACTTGTGCCCAGCAGTGGGACAGTTTAAACACAGGGCTGATATAATAATTATTATTATTATGTGAGCCCCACGCTTATTTCTTTGTGGTCTCTAAGTACGCAAAAACCCACACTTTGCGTAGACCACTCTAGGCAATCACTGGTGCCGTCCTTACACAAATATGTCACTGTGTTGCCAAGGTAATGACCACACTGGTCACCTGCGTACAGTATAGGTATACTTAAATAGTTTACGATTTAGGGCTGTGGAGGAGTTTTACTGGGAGTTTGACCTCTTGGCAGAATGCAGATAAACGATAACGGATTTTTTATATCTGATATACTGGGTAATAAGAGGCTATGGGTCTTTACGTACTATTAGACCACAAAGACAGATCACAAGCTCACATAAAAACTAAAATTTTCATAACAATAGTATAAGAGCGTATCACATGCAATCATTGGTGCCGACCTTATAAATAGATGTCACTGTATTGCAATGGTAAAGATAACACTGGTCATCTGCTTATAGCATAGTACTTACATAAATAGCTTATGGGAATATAGACAATTACGTAGCTATTTGAATAGCTTGTTGAACAGGAATAGGTATTTTTCCTTTTCTGTCAACATGAATACCAGTGGAAAGTACAAAATATTATATATTTGTGTATATATATATATATATATATATATATATATATATATATATATATATATATATGTAAACAAATGTAGTTTTGAAACATTTTAATCTTGCCGCTGGTGCTAACGTTGACAGAATGGCCCTATACAAGCTTATTATGAATGAAAAATGTAATGAAAGCATTTATTTTGATATAATAATAAATAAATATAGAGATTAAAAATGAGATAATTTAGTAAGGCGCTGAGCGGACAGATCCTTCGGTTTCCAACCCCTAGCTTCTGTGAACCCTACGCGTAAGATATAAGAGTTTTTTTAATAAACAACACATAATACAAATTCCTCATGGCATTACATTTCCAACTAACTTTAAAGAGTTTTATAAACATATAAAAACTTAAAGAAAGTTTAATTTAAAAGTAGATAATGGAACGATCAGATTGCACTTAAATTATAAAAATTACAAGATTATTGTTAGAAATAGAAAGTAAAAAATAACAATATAAAATAGATTTATACAAAAATAACGAAGATAGTAAAGGTGTATAAAAGAAAGCAACAACCCTTTCACTGCAGATTAAAACTTACAGTCGGAGATATTTTGACACATGACACGTTAGTTTAGGGTTATATCATCTCCCCCTTATAAATTCTATTCTAACTAAGAACAAAACTGTATTTGTTCAAGTTTATAACAAGTAAAAGTATAATATTCATGTACGTACGATAAACACTTTGAAATCGTACAGTGTGTAACAGAAAAATGTGCGCAGATTAAAGGGTTATGCAGTGACTGTATTTGAACTTGTAGAAACATATTTAGTAATTGACCTACAATTATGCCGAGATAGTAAATATATATGACTGAAATAATTAATGTCTTTATCTTCTAAAATCCTTTGATAGAACATCAGTAGTTCCGTAAATGTTTATTAAGAACAAAGTAAGAAAATTAAGTTCATAGATATAAAAATAATGACCAGAGTGTGTATGTAGGATGAACCTTACTATATATATATATATATATATGCATACACATCAAGCTTGATGTGTATGCGTGTTTAATAGCTAAAGACAATTGCACTAGGACTACATCCGACTTTGTCGCGGCAGGCTTTACTAACATTTAAACAAGAGACACAAACAACTCCAGTCCAGGCTCAGAATAACTACAATTGTGGATCACATATTTACCCCGTGTTGGATATGAACCCACACCACTTGGCGACTTTTCCGTGTTAAGTTTGAACCCACACGGCGTTTGGCGATTGACCATCATTTAAATAAACCCATTTTAAAAAGTAACAACTCAAAATCCAATTTCTTTATTTGCTATTTTTATACTAATTATAAACTTTATTTGCAGTCAATTACTCATACCTACGTCACAGCCCTTTAATATGACCACATATTTAAGTTACACACCGTAACTACCCAAGATTAGTCTTGAGTAAAGAACATGGTACATGAAAACGACAGAATCAATCAATATTGCTATAAACAAATAATATTCCAAATTAGCAATTTCACTACATTTTTAATTAAAATTATATTACATTCCGTCTAGTCAGAAGGCCGCCATTTGCAAAGGCACGGCCTTATACGTTCAGAAAGAGACATTTCGACGTCGATTTAGTCATATTTAAGATATTAAAAATCTAAATAACATACCCGCTTGCACTGTAAATAAGGAATATGGAATATAAAAAATAATTCGCTCTCATATCTTTCTTAAAAAGATTCCGATAGGTTTAAAATCCAAAAATATAAAGATTTGAAATCCAAATTGATAAATTTGGATTTCAAATTATTAGCATTCTTGTTAAGCCCTTCAGCAAAGCTAGAAAGCTTGAGTCACGTCTGTAGTGCAATAGGTGGGATTCGAACTCGGGACTTCTCGATCACAATCCAATGCCTTATCCCTTAGGCTACCGCCGCGTTTAATATATTGAGTGCTGGGTAGCAGACACAATTAAATATCGAATGTTTGTTGGTCACCGGTGACCGTAGCGGCATTTATAGATATACCTATAAATAACCAAATGGATTGAGAGTTCGGTCGACATGTACCATTTATGACCTCTGTATAACAACTTGTGAATTAAATTTATTAATAAACGCTCATCCCATTATCAATGTCTTTTCCAATAATCGTTTTGTAACAGTATTCAAAGCTTAGTAACAGTATTCAATGCGAGACTTTTTGATAGACAGTTGCACAATTGCTTAAGGCAACAGACACATGAAACTATCTTTATAACTAAATACAATAAATTTAATCCTATGTTGCCGAAGAAGTAAGCAAGGCTGTATATTCACATGTCCAGTTATAGATTTAGCTCTGCCTTTAAACAAATAATTTCGAAAATAAAATAATCCAACATTGTCAGGCCCGTGATTCCACTCGGAGACCTCACTATTAGCAGCAAAATTAAATAAAATCTGCATTAAAATATTCGATATTCCTTTACAATGCATCAGGGTGTAGATAAAATGTTATTTTATCCTAATAGTCACTACTCAAATATCATTATCAGATATGTTACGGTATCTACTACTACTGTATCCATAGTTCGATCTATTACAGTCACGTTCAGGCATTAACTACTAACGTTACGTATTGCCAGTGGTATACGGCATGGACAAGTCTAAAGGATACTTCCATCACTTACTCCTGCCATCTAAGGACGAAACAGCCAGTATACCATCAGGTGGCTATTCTGCTAACAGCAATAACACAAGGAAGTAAGCGTACATTTTTCATTTTATTTATGGTGGTAAAAACAAGACCACATAATCCTTTCAAAAATATATTATCTTGAAATGCTATTTAGTTAATTATTTTATAGAAAAGGTCTAGGACGACCATTAAGCATCCAAATATTTAGTGACGTATAAATATTATTTATTGCTTGTCTTTGATTGATTAGTCTTTGAATTATATAAATTATATCCTTCCCTCATTAATTTTTACGCAGGAATGGAGAGTAGATTAATTTATATAAAATTATATAAATTAGTACTTTTTTTACTCATTGCCGTCTTACACTTCAAACTTAATTGTATTCTTCGATATAAATCGACGTCAAACCGTATGTCGTTGGAAATCTTTTAACAAAAACAGTTAAAATTTAAACAAAGTTATTATTGTTTAATGTGAGCATGAGGTGTACATATGTTGGGAGCACGCGCGTTCTCTACGTTAACTGTTATAACGAATAAATAGCTACTAACTGAAACAATAACGTTATAAATAGCATTTATATTTTCAATGCCTGAATTTGAACTTTATGACTTGATAATAAGATTTGTTTTCGTTTGGAATATACAAGATTAGTTAGAAAAGAGTATTTAGTATCGAGGTGGCCAAAGTACTCATGATTATTAACAATTAAAATCTTTATATTTATAAACGTATAGATATGAAAAGAATTCGTTATTTCAACGAAATATATATTCAGTCGCTAAGCTATAAATTTTACGAATTTTTAGTATGTTCATAATAACAGATGCTTTAATCGCCTTCCAACTTAATATCATCCCTTTCAACCACTTCTTACATAAAACATCAGACAATTTACATAAAATTTGGTTTAAATATTTGTCAAAATAAATGTATATTTATTTTAAACTAAACAATAGATCTATGACCTAAACGACTTAGAACTCTGCAAAATATTCAATATTAAAGTTTACTTTATTAAATGAGCAATTTTAAATTTATAACGTTTTTTAGAAGAACATGGGAATGCAGTATCTGTAGTCTAAACATGCTACAAAGCTGGACTATAGGTACAGCATTCGCCACAAAACTATAAATAAAAACTCACAATAATTTTGACACAATGTTGTCCGTTTGATAACGTTAAAGCAACTTTATTGCTTGAGCATAGGGTTGGTAGTTGGTTACACAGTGGTGTGACGCGCGTGCGTGAGTGTTGGGTGTGGCTCACGGTGGCAGATTCATTTGCAAGTTCTGCAAGTACGCCGAGGTAGAGTTTAGTAAGCCGATGCGTTGCTTCTGCTTTCTCTGTTCCGTCATCTGAAAATAATACGTTTGATATTATTGTTATTATATAAGTTTTAATGCAACTTAATTTTATATAAAAACATCAGTTCTACGATATTTGAAAAATAAATGGACGTACTTTCTGAAAAACGTTCCAACCCACACTCGGGTCAAAATCGAGTTATTATTAGAAAATTAGTCACGGGGTTACTATTTACTAGCTGGAAAAATTTGGTAGCTCTACTATCACTCTAAATATGAAATCATGACTTAGTAGCCCAACCCACATGTATGAAGAAGCAATACGGGATTGAACTTCAATCACGATAATCTCAAAATATTAACATTGTGGGTTGGAACGTTTTTCAGAAAGTACGTCCAAATAGAAAGGCATGTGTTAGATTTATGCGAGCTAACTCGTTATAGGTTAGTTGCAGATATATTTGGAAAGTATTTTGTGTGTTAGCGAAATAATACTTCTCAAATATATGTGCAACTAACTATAAATCTATAAATATAAGAATACCATTGTACCTTTTTGAGAGAAATAAACAATATTAATTTATTATTATTATTAATATTAGATGGAATTTTATTTTCTGAACCTAACTTCAGTTCGATTTAAAATGCAGGCAAGTAAGCAATTCATGTTCGGGATACCAAAAAAGAGTAAAGTTTTCTTGTTATCTTCGTACGCGCAGCTCCAGCTCGCCGCCCTCACCCCGCGAGAACCAGTCCAAGTTGTTTTACAAGACAGTACGTACCTGGTCCCTGAGCTCGGTGAGCAGTTCGGTGAGCGTGCTGACGGCGAGCTGCGCGCGGTCCAGCTGCCCCTGCAGCGCGCGCAGCTCCAGCTCGCCGCCTTCGCCCTCGCCGCCGCCCACCAGCGACAGCGCGCGCAGTCGCGGGAACCAGTCCAGGTTGTTCGACTGCACAACAAAGTATTTCTTTAGTCGCGACGTATTACCAAAGCTGTATGGAAAAGGAGATCTGCACAGGTATACCAATCCACTCAAAAAGTATTGCGAAAAAAGTTTTTATGTAGGTATGAGAGACTGGCCACTTATAATCTATTTTGAAAATATGGTAATATATAAGTAAAAATAAGTTAGTAATTAGTTCCAAGTTCAAAATTTTCTCCACATTTTCTGCGAGCTAATTTGAGTTATCGTGTCTCATTAAAAATGGATCCGCGCCGGGAACATTTTCGAGCTATAATTTTTTACGATTTCCAATGTCACCTGATACCGGACGAATCGTACGATAGACTTCAAATAGCATTCATGGATGTAAGCCCTTCCAAGGCAACCGTGTATTGTTGGTATAAAAAATTCAAGTGCGTTTGATTAACTTTGGGGGATCAAGAAAGAAGTGCTCGCTCTTTGACGACAGTTACGGAAGAAAACGTGCTAGCAGTGAAAAATGTAATCCAGAACAATAAGCGAGTTACATATTAGGAGATTCAGCACGTACTGCAGATTGGATCGGGAAGCCTTCACACGTGCATCTTTGTGAGGAGGATAGTTTCACCGATGTTCAAAAGCAGGCCCGGGTGTAATGGTGCCGTGATATAAAAAACAAATTTGAAGCAGGTTGTCTCGGCGTGTTTACGACATCATTACAGATGATGAGTCCTGGATTTATCAATACGATCCACAAACGAAGCTTCAGTCGACGATGGTTTGGGTGTTTCAAAATGAATCAACGCCTACCAAAGTGAAGCGGTCTAGAAGCATGGGGAAGATTTTAATCGCGAGCTTTTTCAATTTGACTGGCTACTTGGTGTCAATTCCTTTACGGAACCAAAAAGCATCAACGCCGAATGGTATACTACCAAATGCTTGGCAGAAGTTTTCTCTGTTGTGAGCAACAAGCGACCAAACACAGGGCTCTGCGGGCTACTGCTCCACTAACAAAACGAGGGACTTTGTGGACAGCACGCCGGTCAAACTCTTGGGTCAGCCTCCTTACAGCCCTGAGCTAGCACCGTGCGACTTCTTTTTATTCCCGAAAATAAAAAATGTTCTCAAAGAGATACAACTTTCGTCGCCGGAAGATACGCTGTGAGCGTTCGAGCAGGCTGTAAACGAAGTGTCTGCGGCGACTGGTTCAGACGCATGAAACTTTGTAGAGAAGCTGATTGAGAGTACTTTGAAAAGATTTAATAAATAAATATTTAGGTACCTATATAACACTTTCTTTTATTTTCGCAAAACTTTCTGATGGTCCACGTATAAAACATACGCACACAAACATATAGGAGCAATGAGATAACGAAAATAGAAAAATGGAGACTGCAGAAGACTGATAATATATTGTGTCTGGCTGTCTGAAAATACAGGTGGGTATACCGCTTCGCGTTAATAGGTTTAGACCCGGAGCACCGGTGCGGTCACCGTCCCCGCATACAATAAATCTGTGTCTAAAGTGTTAAAAGTGTCCAAGTAACCATACCTTTATCATGGAGTGCACGTAGCTCTCTGGTCCGGTGAACTCGGTGGGGTCCTTGACCCTCACCAGCACCATGAAGTAGAGATAGTGCCACATATTGTGTTCGCTCTTTATGTGCTCCTCGAAAGAGACTGTCTTGTTGTCAAAGGCTGACCTGTTCAACCCTGCAACAATACATTTAACAATATAGATCCCTTTTCTATAGTAGCCACCAATCATCACCAATAAGCCGGAATATTAGATCTGTCAGTACGTACCACAAATAAAACATGTGTTCTTCAATATGAGCTCTTTCTGCTGCTTCTCGCTACGGAGATCTGCGAAGGTGTCGATGATCACGCCGAAGATAAGGTTCAGCACGATAATGATCACCACGAAGAAGAACAGCAAATCGTAGACAACGCGCGCCACGAACAAGGGTTCCTGGAATTACATACACAATCATAACTAATATTATAAATGCGAATGTGAGTTTGTTTGTTTGTTATTATAATAATAATAATCATTTATTTTGGTCTGCATAGGCCCAAATACTTTAATCTAAATTTACATATTATAAAATTTGATGCTAGTAAATAGACCTTAATACTATGTTAGTAAAACTTCATTTAGCACACGAAATACTTGTGCGCTCGGCTGGTACATGTCCGTGGAAGCGACGGAATATCACGTCTTGCGACCAAAAGCTTTTGTCCAATACCTTGTGCTGGTAACAGTTCAGTACGCGCACGACGAAAGCTTTAACGTTAAAGTTGTGGCGGGACTCAAGCAGTTGCACTCTCGGGACGTAATTCAGCTTTTGGCACACGCACTTCGCGATGTTCTCCGCCTTAGTGGTGCAGGCGCGAGATGTCCCCCGATTGGCCACCGACACGAAGCGCGACGGCACTGCTCCGGCTCCTGCAGGTACTTGGTGATACGTACGAAGCTGGCGGGGGCCCGGAGTATGTCGCCGATGCCGCCGCCGTTCCGCAAGCCCTGGTTGAGCGTGGTGACGATGCACATGATGAGCGAGTCGCAGGAGCGCTCGCGCAGCTCGCCGCCCACCGACACGAAGCGCGACGCGCGCCGGCACTGCTCCGGCTCCTGCAGGTACTTGGACGCCGCCTCATCGCCGCAGCGGTCCACGTCGAAGCGCGGGTCGTCGTCATCTGGAAACAATATTTACAGTAGAACAAAAACGAAAGTCTACCGGACGCCGCACGGCCACTGAGAATTTTTCACAGAACATACCAATATCACTTGCCCAGACCCGGATGTTAAATCTCATTTAAAATCAAAATCAGAAGTGTTTATTCATGTAGATCACAAAGTAACACTTATGAACGTCAAAACTACACTTACATTTACCTGTTGCTATGTTCAGCAAAGCTCGGGCGTAGAATGTTCGCTATAATTCCTACCGTTACCATCATGGCGGTAAAGTTAGCAAATTTAAATAAAGGTGTTACTCACCATCGAGCCGGTCGACGTTCACTAGGAAGTGGTCTCGGAAGAACATGTAGCCTACGATGGAGAACATATAGACCAGCACCAGCGCCAGGACTGCCGTCAGTAGGATGGACCGCCCGTTGCGTGTCACTGATCGCATCACGTTCAAAAGAGTCTCCTCGCGGTACACTATGTCTAGGAGCTGCAACAACATACATGGCACTCAACAACATTGCCTACCCTAAGAATCGAAGACAGGAATTTCAGTACACGTTAAAAGCAACTAGTAGGTCCCATTCGGCAATTTGTTTTTATTTTATACTAGCTGTTACCTGCGACTTCGTCCGCGTAGATTTTAACTAAAAAGTGTTTGTCACTGCGGAACCCTATTTTTTTTTCTTAAATCGAAGTAGCCTAAGTTACTCCTTATAACATCAGCTATCTGCCAGTGAAAGTCCCGTCAAAATCGGTTCAGCCGTTTCAGAGATTAGCCGGAACAAACAGACAGACAAAAATTTTAAAAATAGATGTTTTTGTATAGGTACCTTATATACTTTCATATGCATTAGATTAAAAGCTATTATTTTGACATTACAAACGGACACTTCAATTTTATTTATTTGTATAGATTATATTTTTTATAGTTTCTTTGTTTTAGACCATACTTTACTTTACTACTATGGTACGCCTCGGTCTTCCCTTTTAACCCTTACCTTAATTATTATTATTCTTCTAAAATTGTTTTAGAAACTCGTCCAAGACGGACCAGAAGAAGGGTTGTAAGAAAAATAAATGTAATACTTGAGAAATAAAATGACAAAGGCAAGTTTATTTTTATACGTCTAATATGAATTGTTAATTTTATTTATAACATCCTAATAAAATTACAAGAAATACAAAATACGGACGACCCAGAAATCGAAACCAACTTCACCATTGAAATTTATTCTACGTGCACGTATTTTCTTAGTTTGCTACAAGACCGATAAGACGTTATCACTATTGCGACTGACTTGCGATTCCTTTTTTCATCACAGCGCATATTACTTGGTACACACATAACGTTTAAAACTTACTTACCAGAACAGAAAAGAAGAACGGATGACAGCATATGCCGAGGAAGCAGAATACTAGGTAGACGCTGTGGTAGAGCAGCTCCGGGTCGGTGAGGACGTTCCGGGGGGACTTGGACAGCGTGCCCTGGTTGCCCATTATGCTCACCAAGTGTATACCTTTCACCACTATCTGTTGGAGAACCAAATGTTAACGTTGCCCTTCCTAGGGATAGCGATGCGTGATGGATACTAAAATAACGAATGAATCGTCGATCATGCATTCGAATGTATTAGTAATTAGTCAAAATTTAATGGCAATCGATATTTTTTAGCTAAAACTAATCCCGGAGTCTGTTAACGATCATGTTAAAATAATTGCAAGGGTCTTATCTGCAGAACAGGACGGGCAAAGAAAGGGGTTCATTAGTTGTTCCTACGATACCAGTCAACTATTGTTAATAGTCCGGATCGAGCTTTAACTTGACTAAGGTTATAAGGTGTATAAAGGCCAATAGTATCATAATCGATCAATTGTTATTCAATTGCAATGATAATTAGTTATTTTAGTAAAACTCGCGCATCGCTAATATATTATAGATACTGAGTAGTTAGTGTTGATGGTTGTGTGGTGTGGCGGAGTGCACTCACGGTGAGCATGGCGAGCGCCCAGAGCGTGGGCTCGGGCCCGGCGGAGTACATGAGGCGCACGGCGGCGCTGGCGAGCAGCGCGCGCGCGCCGCCGCCGCGCGGCAGCCACGTCACGAGCGCGCCCGCCACCCCCGACACGCACCACACCACCAGCGACAGGTGCTCTCCCAGCTCTGCGTGAACAACGGAACACGCATGATCCAGCAGTCTGCACACTGACTATCACAGTCAGCACGTACAACGACACTAGCCCATACTGAGTCAATTTTTGATACTGTGTTCCACAAATAGTTTTACCAATATTTGGATACCCAAAACTATTTGAAGAACACAGTTTTACATATTGACTAAGCAAATACAAACTAAAAGTATTCTATAAGTGTAATGTAGTCGGTAATTGAGTTAGGGTAACAAGGCCACACAAATATAATTATACTAGTTTTCACCCGCGGCTTTGCTCGCGTAAATGTACGTTAGGTAAGGTTAGGTTTGCAACAGTTATATTTTCTGGATGAAAGGTACCCTATGTCCTACTCTGTATCCCTGACAACGTGTATGCAAAATTTCATGTTGATCGGTTGAGTAGTTAAGGCGTGAAACCGTAACAAACAAACAAACTCATTTTCGCATTTATAATATTAGTTAAGATGTGCGTGATGAATGTAGTCAGTCCCTTTCTTTTGACTCGTATATTTGATTAACATTTGGTAATAAACTTAACTAAAAGCTATTGCATTCATTAGCTTTACGAATACGTATTTTTGTTAAGGTGACCTGTTACCCTATCCCAATTACCGAGTATGTGTATACAAAGAATAGCAAAGACATGATATGTTCAGATTTAGGAATAGATCGATTGTAAATGATGGTCACTAACAGTATTCTAGATTATTTTATGGTCTAACAAAGACGCAGATCTACATTGGCGGTCAGCTTTTTAATAATATTTTGCACGTTGGAGCAAGATTTGTTAAGGAATTGACCATACCGCACAGGAAATTTTGAAATCGTCAGCCAGAGATTCGAAATGCAAGGTAGGTTTTGCCCTCAGATGCAGGCTACACGGCAGAAGCGCCGCGAGTCGTAAGGCATAGCTCAGAATGAAATTGTTCGACGTTCATGTAATGTATAGTCCGCGTACTGCCACAAGCCCTAACTCAAGATCACTAAACTTATATGCGGCCTGCGTCTAAGACATTACGCTAATACCCCATATTCGAAATAATAAACTTTTGTTCCTAATTGCAAAAGAACATACATTAGACAGATATTAAGAAACATTAGCAACTTACTTGGATTTTCGTCTTGGAAAGGATAGAAGAAGGCAACGATGACGTTGATTAGAACAGCGAAGTTGAACAGTATGTTGCTCCACAAAGACATGTAGGACGACACCCAGAAAAGAAGACTTTGTCCTGCGAACAAACACACACCATCACCCTGTCGCTTGTATCTGTACTTCTACCTGACTTCAATGAGCTGATGTGATCTTTACACCTTACAGAAGTCTGCTAAGCTGCTGCGGTATCCTAATATCCTAACTATTTGTATTACGTGTATATTTTTTGCGTACACGATAGATACTGTACATTTATGTAATATGTATGAAAATATATGTGTAATATACGTATACTACTACCACAAAAAATTCATTAATAAAAATATTTTGAAAATCGAAATGTCAAAAAAAACGAATTAAACTTTTTTGTAATTATTCTTTTAGTTTTAGTTTTTATTAAAATCAGTCCCCACACTCTCGTGTTTTCCTATCTACGTGTTAGAGTGGTGCGTTACCCTATCTCTTCTGCTGTGTGTATAACTTAATCCAGTGTCATGCCATTCTTAACATATTCAGATTAAGATTTTAGTGTATTACATTTCCGTATTACGTATTGCAGTCTATATTTGACAACATTTGGATATTAGGGTATATGCCAAACAATAAGTGTCAATATAACAATTGGGATGTGGCACGAGACATCTAAGGACTGACTTTCAACTACCAGAAACATCGACTGTGAAATAAATTCAACAATTTTTGTATAGGACGTCTGTCAAATTTATTTTGCAGGTAAGCTATCTGACGGTTAGAAAATCGGTCCTAAGGGATATAAATCCAAGGGAGAGGCCACAACCACGACATCGACTCGTGCGCCGCATGTAACTTACTGCTGTCGTATATCCTTTGGGCAACCGTTGCGAATGTGGCATACCCTCCCTTGGAGAAGGCTAAGTCCTTCAGACGACTGCGTTGCACTGCAAATAGTCAATATTATATAATTACGGGCCACCAGTCAATTTATTTGTACATCTTCATTACATTACATTTAACCACGTTATGAAATCCGCTGCATATTGTAATAAAAACCTGAAAATATATTTATGATGCTTCTATGTGGTGTACATAGAGCAGTACAATGATAGGGCTTTCTTGCTTGGCTTGTTTACACCACAATGTGTACAAAGAGCGCAATACGGTAGGTTATATTACCCAAGTGACAGTAACATTACAGAAATATAATGCGCAATACAAACTATAACGTATCGCCTATTTAAATACCACTGCCCGAGGAGATAGCTAGGTATTCCCACTCCTCCCTAGCCTTTATTATTCCCAAGTCACTTGGGGTCGGCTTTCTAGTCTAACCGGATTTTACTGGATATAAGTTTTTACACGGAGCAACTGCCATCTGACCTCCGCAACCCGAAGGCTAACGATACTCTAAGGCTAGACTAGTGTCAGGATATTAGAGGGCACTGACTTCCCAATAACGACTGCCATAGATGTTCATGGCAGCCGGGACTGACGGCTTAACGTGCTCTCCGAGGCACGGAGCAGGCGATAATTGTCAATCAATACGCACATAATTTCGAAAAGTCATATAACTTCCGAAAGTCAGAGGTGCGCGACGTGGGTTCGAACCCGAGATCCTCTGCATTGCAGTCTGTTGGTCTCCCCACTGAGCTATCGCTGCTGTCACTGAGGTATTCACACTACACCCCACTTTTTCTTATATTCAAATTTAAACATTAATTACTCTCAAAAGATTTATTTTAATTGCTAATTGCACTACTAACTATTAAAATATGTACAAAATCAAACATAGGCAAGTACTCTGTAGCCTGATCGTGCGGATGTTACCAGCGTAATGTACAAGCTATATTAGCCATGATAGTTTGAAAACTCCACCCAATTATAAAAATTATTTAAACGAAATACTGTAAGTGTAATTTCTTTTTGGTATTCTGAATTCTGATTTCCATAAATACCTAATATGTTGAAATTAAACTACTATATACGGATTTTATCGCGTTGTTTATTTGACACTTTATTAGAACATTTTGAAAAACTGTTACACTACTATAATACTATTATTGAAGTCTGCTGTGTGTGAACATGTGCAACAGGGGACCAACCACTACCTGAGATTTGACAAACCACAGATGCTCGCTAAAGAACACCGATTCCCACCAAGGATGCTTCGCGAGGCTATTGAAATCAAAAAACATCCTAATTTCAATAGAGAAGATGGTTGGAATGTACCACCAGCTTGGGATCCAGTAATTCAAATAGTCAAACCCAAGAAGAAGCAAACCACAGCTAGACTTCACGATACTTTGAGCTCTTTCTGCGTAAATAGAAACACCCATGATTAAATTATGTTCGGGTACTTTGAAATAACTACACTGGAACATTGAGACAACTACCATCTTAGTCTCCCCGTGACCATGGCTGCTGAAAAGCAACCGAAACGTCGGGGAAAGTGTAAACATAAATATAAATAGTATAAATAGTTTTAATAGTTTCAATAATTTAATTAGCTTAAAAATTAGTAAAGTTTAATAGTGTTATAGTAGTGTAACAGTTTTTCGAAATTTTGTAATAAAATGTCAAATAAACAACGCGATAAAATCCGTATATAGTAGTTTCATTTCAATGAATAACATTCGCGTAAACAGAAGACAATATTACCTAATATGTATTTTTATTATCATATTATTATTAGCGACTATAATTTAATAAAGAATAATAGCACACTCGCTACCGCTCATGTTTATATATGGATAGATGGAAGGTAGTCAAGGAACTGCGACTATAGGTACTGAAATATTCCTAACAGAAAAACCCAAAAACACATTGCACATATGTCCTTCTGATTATGGAAACTGTGGTCAATTAAAATGATTTAGTAGTAGTGTAGTATCCTCACCTCTCAACTTCTTCTGCCACTTCATCTCGTGGAAGAGATTGTCGAGTCGGTTAAAGAAGTCAGCGACCTTGCTGCCCTGGTCGTCTCGCTCGGCGCTCTGCAGCACGCGGTGCTTACTGTCCGCCGGCAGATACTCGCATATCTCCGGGATAGGGAACACTATCTGTTCCATACTCCGGTCTGTGCGTACTATCTGTAACAATACACATACTCATGTTATTTTCAAACTATTTACAAGCTGTTACCCACGACTTCGTCTGCGTAGAATGCTTTTTTTCGCAGAATGCTAAGTTTTGTCTAAAATAAAAGTAGCCTAAGTTACTCCTTATAACATCAGCTATCTGCCAGTGAAGACCGGCCCAACCATATCAGACATAAAGACAATTTTGAATTTTTTATTTGAGTGCCGTACATACTTTCAGTTTCATATGCATTTAGTAAAAAGCTTTTATTTTTTCATTACAGATAGACATAATTATACAATTTTACTTATTTGAATAGATGTATAGATAACACTGCGGGAGTTGTTCCTTCTTCAATTGCGCTATCGTTGCGCGTGGTATACTCACCTCGATCTGCGCGATATGAGTACGGTAGTATCGCAGTACTCACCTAGATCTGCGTGGTGTGAGTACGGTAGTATCACAGTACTCACCTCGATCTGCGCGGTGTGAGTACGGTAGTATCGCAGTACTCACCTCGATCTGCGCGATATGAGTACGGTAGTATCGCAGTACTCACCTAGATCTGCGTGGTGTGAGTACGGTAGTATCACAGTACTCACCTCGATCTGCGCGGTGTGAGTACGGTAGTATCGCAGTACTCACCTCGATCTGCGCGATATGAGTACGGTAGTATCGCAGTACTCACCTAGATCTGCGTGGTGTGAGTACGGTAGTATCACAGTACTCACCTCGATCTGCGCGGTGTGAGTACGGTAGTATCGCAGTACTCACCTAGATCTGCGCGGTGTGAGTACGGTAGTATCGCAGTACTCACCTAGATCTGCGCGATATGAGTACGGTAGTATCGCAGTACTCACCTAGATCTGCGTGGTGTGAGTACGGTAGTATCACAGTACTCACCTCGATCTGCGCGGTGTGAGTACGGTAGTATCACAGTACTCACCTCGATCTGCGCGGTGTGAGTACGCTAGTATCGCAGTACTCACCTAGATCTGCGCGGTGTGAGTACGGTAGTATCGCAGTACTCACCTAGATCTGCGCGATATGAGTACGGTAGTATCGCAGTACTCACCTAGATCTGCGTGGTGTGAGTACGGTAGTATCACAGTACTCACCTCGATCTGCGCGGTGTGAGTACGGTAGTATCGCAGTACTCACCTCGATCTGCGCGGTGTGAGTACGGTAGTATCGCAGTACTCACCTAGATCTGCGCGGTGTGAGTACGGTAGTATCGCAGTACTCACCTAGATCTGCGCGGTGTGAGTACGGTACTATCGCAGTACTCACCTCGATCTGCGCGGTGTGAGTACGGTAGTATCGCAGTACTCACCTAGATCTGCGTGGTGTGAGTACGGTAGTATCGCAGTACTCACCTCGATCTGCGCGGTGTGAGTACGGTAGTATCGCAGTACTCACCTAGATCTGCGCGGTGTGAGTACGGTACTATCGCAGTACTCACCTAGATCTGCGTGGTGTGAGTACGGTAGTATCGCAGTACTCACCTAGATCTGCGCGGTGTGAGTACGGTAGTATCGCAGTACTCACCTAGATCTGCGCGGTGTGAGTACGGTAGTATCGCAGTACTCACCTCGATCTGCGCGGTGTGAGTACGGTAGTATCGCAGTACTCACCTCGATCGGCGCGGTGTGAGTACGGTAGTATCGCAGTACTCACCTAGATCTGCGCGGTGTGAGTACGGTAGTATCGCAGTACTCACCTAGATCTGCGCGGTGTGAGTACGGTAGTATCGCAGTACTCACCTCGATCTGCGCGGTGTGAGTACGGTAGTATCGCAGTACTCACCTAGATCTGCGCGGTGTGAGTACGGTAGTATCGCAGTACTCACCTCGATCTGCGCGGTGTGAGTACGGTACTATCGCAGTACTCACCTAGATCTGCGTGGTGTGAGTACGGTAGTATCACAGTACTCACCTCGATCTGCGCGGTGTGAGTACGGTAGTATCGCAGTACTCACCTAGATCTGCGCGGTGTGAGTACGGTAGTATCGCAGTACTCACCTAGATCTGCGCGGTGTGAGTACGGTAGTATCGCAACACTCACCTCGATCTACGCGGTGTGAGTACGGTAGTATAGCAGTACTCACCTAGATCTGCGCGGTGTGAGTACGGTAGTATTGCAGTACTCACCTCGATCTGCGCGGTGTGAGTACGGTAGTATCGCAGTACTCACCTCGATCTGCGCGGTGTGAGTACGGTAGTATCGCAGTACTCACCTAGATCTGCGCGGTGTGAGTACGGTAGTATCGCAGTACTCACCTAGATCTGCGCGGTGTGAGTACGGTAGTATCGCAGTACTCACCTCGATCTGCGCGGTGTGAGTACGGTACTATCGCAGTACTCACCTACATCTGCGTGGTGTGAGTACGGTAGTATCGCAGTACTCACCTAGATCTGCGCGGTGTGAGTACGGTAGTATCGCAGTACTCACCTAGATCTGCGCGGTGTGAGTACGGTAGTATCGCAGTACTCACCTAGATCTGCGCGGTGTGAGTACGGTAGTATCGCAACACTCACCTCGATCTACGCGGTGTGAGTACGGTAGTATAGCAGTACTCACCTAGATCTGCGCGGTGTGAGTACGGTAGTATTGCAGTACTCACCTCGATCTGCGCGGTGTGAGTACGGTAGTATCGCAGTACTCACCTCGATCTGCGCGGTGTGAGTACGGTAGTATCGCAGTACTCACCTAGATCTGCGCGGTGTGAGTACGGTAGTATCGCAGTACTCACCTAGATCTGCGCGGTGTGAGTACGGTAGTATCGCAGTACTCACCTAGATCTGCGCGGTGTGAGTACGGTAGTATCGCAGTACTCACCTAGATCTGCGCGGTGTGAGTACGGTAGTATCGCAGTACTCACCTAGATCTGCGCGGTGTGAGTACGGTAGTATCGCAGTACTCACCTCGATCTGCGCGGTGTGAGTACGGTAGTATCGCAGTACTCACCTCGATCTGCGCAGTGTGAGTACGGTAGTATCGCAGTACTCACCTAGATCTGCGCGGTGTGAGTACGGTAGTATCGCAGTACTCACCTCGATCTGCGCGGTGTGAGTACGGTACTATCGCAGTACTCACCTACATCTGCGTGGTGTGAGTACGGTAGTATCGCAGTACTCACCTAGATCTGCGCGGTGTGAGTACGGTAGTATCGCAGTACTCACCTAGATCTGCGCGGTGTGAGTACGGTAGTATCGCAGTACTCACCTAGATCTGCGCGGTGTGAGTACGGTAGTATCGCAATACTCACCTCGATCTGCGCGGTGTGAGTACGGTAGTATCGCAGTACTCACCTCGATCTGCGCGGTGTGAGTACGGTAGTATCGCAGTACTCACCTAGATCTGCGCGGTGTGAGTACGGTAGTATCGCAGTACTCACCTCGATCTGCGCGGTGTGAGTACGGTAGTATCGCAGTACTCACCTAGATCTGCGCGGTGTGAGTACGGTAGTATCGCAGTACTCACCTCGATCTGCGCGGTGTGAGTACGGTAGTATCGCAGTACTCACCTCGATCTGCGCGGTGTGAGTACGGTAGTATCGCAGTACTCACCTAGATCTGCGCGGTGTGAGTACGGTAGTATCGCAGTACTCACCTCGATCTGCGCGGTGTGAGTACGGTAGTATCGCAGTACTCACCTCGATCTGCGCGGTGTGAGTACGGTAGTATCGCAGTACTCACCTCGATCTGCGCGGTGTGAGTACGGTAGTATCGCAGTACTCACCTCGATCTGCGCGGTGTGAGTACGGTAGTATCGCAGTACTCACCTAGATCTGCGCGGTGTGAGTACGGTAGTATCGCAGTACTCACCTAGATCTGCGCGGTGTGAGTACGGTAGTATCGCAGTACTCACCTCGATCTGCGCGGTGTGAGTACGGTAGTATCGCAGTACTCACCTCGATCTGCGCGGTGTGAGTACGGTAGTATCGCAGTACTCACCTCGATCTGCGCGGTGTGAGTACGGTAGTATCGCAGTACTCACCTCGATCTGCGCGGTGTGAGTACGGTAGTATCGCAGTACTCACCTAGATCTGCGCGGTGTGAGTACGGTAGTATCGCAGTACTCACCTCGATCTGCGCGGTGTGAGTACGGTAGTATCGCAGTACTCACCTAGATCTGCGCGGTGTGAGTACGGTAGTATCGCAGTACTCACCTAGATCTGCGCGGTGTGAGTACGGTAGTATCGCAGTACTCACCTAGATCTGCGCGGTGTGAGTACGGTAGTATCGCAGTACTCACCTCGATCTGCGCGGTGTGAGTACGGTAGTATCGCAGTACTCACCTAGATCTGCGCGGTGTGAGTACGGTAGTATCGCAGTACTCACCTAGATCTGCGCGGTGTGAGTACGGTAGTATCGCAGTACTCACCTAGATCTGCGCGGTGTGAGTACGGTAGTATCGCAGTACTCACCTCGATCTGCGCGGTGTGAGTACGGTAGTATCGCAGCGCGTCGGCGTTGGCACCGTGCGGCGAGGCGCGCACAAGCGCCGCCAGCTCCTTGTTGTGGGCAGCCAGCTGGTGACACAGGATGTAGATGTTGTGCCCCACCTAGAACAACGTCTCAATAAGTTTACAATATCCTTAAGCATCATCTAGCAGTCATTTTCTCCTTGTTTTGAAAACTTTTTCACTGCTTGAGCACAACTTCTCAGAATACGAAGGTTCGGCCGTAGTACGACAAATTATTAGACACCGTTTCCTTCCTACGATATACAGTTCTTGCAACTCACGAAGGCGAGTGGGCTTTATGTGTACATGCACAGTGCGGTAGTATGCGTGTTTGACAGAGCGGTCAGTTGCGAGCGACACTTACACACACACACATACATAGCTCGCTCGCCTTCATGAGTTGCAAGAACTATAATAAATAATCAACTTAAATTTAAGGACTATCGATTGATAAACGATCTTAATCGAATAAACAAAACAATCGAAATATTCAACCCGATTAAATCCCACCAAAATAGTCTCATGTCTGTATGTCCTCGAACGGCAGTGATAGCCACATTTCACAAAATGATATGTATACACATCACTCGAGTAAGCAGCAAGTTAATTGCTTAATAATAATTGACTGCACGAATGGCGTAGTGGATTAACTAGTCGCTTCTCTGCTGTCCTTACTGAAAATTGTGGGTTTAAATGGGCGGCACAATTATTTGAGTGATCCACAAACGATTAGTGTGAGTGAATAAAGTCCGTTAATTGTATGTTTGTAAAGTCCCCTGCGATTCAAGGCGCGATTGATAGTGAGGGACACTTTGGAAATATAATCGCTTTTCATCAGACTCATTTCCAGAATATTCGTTTGCGAATTGTTTTTTCTTTATGTACCTAATGCTTTTGTTTACCAGTTTAGTTTGAATACTTATGTCCTATGTCTTATTGTTATATCAGATAGCCTCGATACAGGCTTTGCCTAGTGTGGCCATCAATGTCATTGTAAATTGGACTGCATAATAAACATTATAATTAAATATTATTATTATTAATTTCATAACAGGAAGCCTAGTAATACTTTATCTAAATATGACACCGTACCGCAAACCAACAAGCCCCGCCCCTACTTTACTCGAAATAAGATCCCACGAGTCAATCTTATGGAACATTATCGCTATTATATACTGACCTCCTTGGGAGACACGCCTTGCACAATGGCGTCGTCCTCCGAGTCAGAGTCGGCGTCCATGGCGTGCTCCTGGTGGTAAGCGGAACAGGCAACATCAACCTGCAACACACACAAACTAATTTATACACGTAACAGAAAGTTGTGGTCATGCTTCAGGATCTGTGCAAGGTGTTTTTAATGATAGAAGGGATTTTTTTTTGGAAAAAAAGTTAGTCGTAAAACAAGTCAAGTCAAACATCTTTCTGTAAATGAGTATATAAATTGTAAATAAACAGGTACGTTTAAAATGATAATAATTAGGTATTTAACTGCCTTACATTAGTAAGGCAGTTAACTACCTAATTATCTACCTACCTAATGATCCAAGGCGCAAGCCACACAGAAAAGACGTTTGACGAGGACGCGTTGCAGATGCGGCGCTCCTTCAATCAATTTTCATACTAAATGTCTATACATTTTATATGAAAATTGATTGAAGCGTCGTGTCCGCGTCTCGTCCGCTCCCTGTCTTTTCTGTTTGTTTTGTGTCGCGACGCTTATATACATTTTGTATAAAAATTTATTGAAGGGGCGCCGCGTCTGCGACGCGTCCTCGACTTACGTCTTTTCTGTGTGTCTTGCGCCTAAGTAGCGAAGCATTTAAGCAGAGAGTAAAATCATTTCTTGTTGGAAAAGCCTATTATAATGTTAGTGACTTTTTATATGATAAATTTGATTTGATATAATTAAGTAGTACCTAATTAGATTAGACATTTATTTGACATAATATTTACTAATTAAAATCCGATTTAATATAATTATGTACCTATACCTTGACATTGCACAAATTCATTTATTGACTGATTATTATTACAACCATGTCTCGAGCTTTTTTCAACTTTATTAAGTCAATAAAAAGAAAATCTATTCTAATATTATACAGAGGAAACTGAGGAAAGATTTAATTTTTTGTTTGATTTCCATAAAAATGTGTAAACACTTGTTGGGCACGCCAATTAACTGATATATTAATAAAAAATTAATAAATACAGTTTCTATTCCTAACAGATATTGAAATATGGAATTTTAGGATAGAGAGCAAAATGCAGACTAGATCAAATTACTTTAGAATTCATTCTGAGGTATTGTCATTATTTTATTGGTCAGGTTTACAAAGGTAGTATTAAAGGTTTAAAAACTGTTAAAAAATAACATAAAGCATAACAAACCCAAACAATGTAAATTTATTGTTTGGCATTCCATTCCACACATATACAAAAAATAAAGTGTATGAGTATATGCACGCGCAAATAATAATACTCCTATCTAATATACATTTTGCTTATACATAATATTTTCCCTATTACACCAGAAATCATGCGACTTCCCATCTATCCTTTTTTTTTTCTCTTTATTAAAATTTTGAGGCTTAAAATCTAAACAAATATTATGCTAGCCCCATCATAACCTAAATAAAACACAAGCGTCAAAGAAAGAGGAATATTAATTTCAGAGTTGAGTTTTGTCCAAATTACTAATAAATTTATAAATTTTGATAGCTTCTTTGCTGTAAGGTCTTGACAGGATAGATTGAAAAATACCTAACTCTAAAAGGTGAATATTTAATGCCGTAATTAAGGTTTCTCTTTCTTCCCTGTACCGAACACATTCCATCAACAAATGGTAAACATCTTCTACAATTCCACAACTATCACAATTAGGGCTACTAGTTTTTTTCATTAAGAAACTTTCTTACGAGTAAAGCCTATTATACTGTTACAGAATATCTAATGGATAATATTTCTTAATTATAAAAAAAAAGAAAAAAGATATTCAGAGATCGCTGATTATCCACGCGTAAAATAAAATTATATCAAAAATGCATAAAGTTATGATATTTAAAAATATTATAGTATTAAAATCGCTCACTGAAAGACAACACAGGGTAACATTATCAATGGCATCTTTATGTATCTGCTTAAAAGCTTATTACAAACGACAGACGTTGCGCTGTTTAGTCAGCAGCGCACAAATCAAACAAACTGCGACAACATTTTATATGTGTCATAATATAAATTACTAAATATAATTCGTTATACTAAATTATCGTAGCTTACAAACTGGACACAGATTCTCTATCGTCTGTAGTAGGCGTTAAACACGAAAAAGGCAATATTGCGCTTTAGGTATCACTCAACAACATATTGTGTAGTGAAATGGAAATTATAATATAATAATAAAATTATAATAAACTTTTTGAATACTGTAAATTACCATTTGCTGACATAATAAGATGACATTTATCTGTAATAGAATATTATAAAATACTTAGACATGGACTGACGCCTGTATATTCTCAAAAGAGGTAAGCAGCGACGGATTATATGCAAATTTCGCCTGCCTTGTTTTGAGAGTGCCTAGTACGAGTTACCACGATCGACACGTTTATGACGTTCGGCGCTCCGATTGGCCCGCTCCAAGCTCTTAACCAATCAAAGAGCCAAACGCGGTAAACGTTTTAATTGCGTGAACGTAAAAATAACTCACATTAGGCACCCTGATCTCATATAATAGCGGGCGAAATTAATATAACTTAGCATGTACATTTTTAGATATCGTGATGTTATTAAAGACTCGACTAATCGCATCGTGTCGCCATCACGTCAAGATACCACGTAATGAAGATTCACAATTCAGAAGTCTCTTTTTACTCAAAGACAAAGGAACGACTTTTTGAAATAACTGCGCAAATTATAGGTAGTAGAGCCTCGCTGATTTCAGCTTGAATGGGCCGGCTCGACCGGGGAAAGACTACGCTCTCACAGAATATCGACGTGAAATAGTAGAAATCCTACTATTGTGTTTCGTTCGGCGAGTGAGAGTGCCGGAGGCCCAATCACCCTCTTTCTCCCTTTCCGCTCCTTTTCCTTCCCACTTCCTTTCCTAACGGGTTGGCAACGCGCAAGTGATGCCTCTGGCGTTGCTGGCGTCTATAGGCTACGGTGACCACTTACCATCAGATGGATCGTATGCTTATGTGCCACCGTAGTTGTATAAAAAAAATAATTACGTATTGGTTTAAATGGGCGCCTCACCACTGACACTAAGCCGAGTGTTGTAGATTCCTTACACGCGATAAAAGTTTGTGTGATCAACAAAACGTTGTTCCGAGTCTAACCAGATTAGAAACAACTTTTTGTGGATCACATAGATCTTTGTGTCCGTTGTTGGAATGTATGTAAAGACCCGAGCGATACAGAAATTCTACCAGTGCAGGAGCTGTCTTGACAAAAAAACTCAACACAGTCTTTTAATGTATAGCGTAAAGTATTATTTGAAAATAAAAGTAATATTCTCAAATAATACTAGTAGATTCCAATAAGATAAAACCTATAAACACTTAGCTCAAAAACCTACCATTTTACTTAAAAGAAAACAAAATCCCATAAACAAAACCCAATCATATTTTTCCCGAAAGACTTATATACATACAAAGATACTTTATTTATCTCACTCACCAGCTGTTTAGGATTCATGTTATACAGGATCCTCTCGGCATTATTCTCCGAGTCGTTCCTCGACTCCATGATGGCGAGTAGAAGTTTCGACGCATTGTTCTTCAGCTCTAGAACGAGATCCATGCGTGTCTTGCCTAATGGATTGATGTCGTTCAATATTAGTGCGGTTATGATGTCCAGTCCGTTGCTTTCGTGTGTCGCTATGCAGTTCTGGTTTTCGTGGCAGGGACCTGGTAGTGGAAAACTTAGACTTTAGCGTATATATAAACATAGAGGGCACACATGACTCGCGGACGAACACACCGACCGTGAGCAGCTTTTGATATAATAATAATAAAATCATATTCTACGACATACACACAACACCACCTAGCCCAAACTAAGCAGAGCTTGTACTATGGGTACTAGACAATAGATAAACATAAGGATATACTTTTTTTTTGTAAATACGGAAATATTATACATAGGAACACCCAGACCAAGACAAACATCAATGTTCATGCACACAAATGTTTGACTCGTGCAGGAATCGAACCTGCGACCTTAGGCGTGGCAGTCGGTTACACTAACCACTGCGCCAACAACATAACGTAAAGATACGTTATTTTTTATCTATTTTGCTTTTAGAATAGTTTTTGCTACTTTAGTCCAATTAATATAATATATAAATGCGAATGTAAGTTTGTTACACTTTCACTCCTTAACAACTACACCGATTATCATACACGTCAGAGGTACAGAAGAGACATAGGACTTCATCCAGAAAAAAATACTGTTCTCGAGCGAGCGAAGCCGCGGACAATTTCTAGTTCTTAATATTTATACTCTCGTCCATTAAACTCTAATGGAAATAAATAATTATTGTGGCTATAATTAAATATATTAAATGAAATGAAAAGATTTTTATTTTTGCACCATCATGACATACATCACCAATTATTATTAAAATGTGGATATAACAAAAAGTAATTAAGTAAATAAAAATATAAAGAATCTTTAAAAACAATTAAAATGTGCAGATGCACGTCCCACCTGACGGCACAAAAACAACGGTGATGCGCTCAGCATAATGCTGTGGCACTTGCATTGCTGCAAGCACTACACAGCGCTGATTTTCAGCGAACACCACAATTATTGACATTTGGTCCGCCAGTAGTGCACTCAAATAATACATAAGTTTTAAATAAATAGATAGCCATGAAAGAAAATGTGTATAATTATGTATAAATATTTTTCTTTTCTTCTATGTGGCGTTTCCTTCTTGGACATGTCCAAGTAGGGAAAGCCGGCAGACTATAAGTGTCCCCATCTTGTTTTTACATGAAAAAAATATAATCTCCCTAATAGATTGCCGTAGCCCGACATCCTATCAATATTATAATCTAGATTTTGCCCGCGGCTTCGCACGCGTAGATGTAGATTAGGTTTATAACAGTGATTTTTCTGGATAGAAGGCACTCTTTCTCCTTTTTTGCACCCCTAACAACATGTATATAAAACTAGATGTGCCCGCGGTTTCACTCGCGTTTATGGTTACTGCGCGGCCCCCGTGGGTCGTAACGTGGTGTTATATAGCCTATAGCCTTCTTCGATAAATAGGCTATCCAACACTAGAAGATTTTTTCAATTCGAACCAGTAGTTCCTGAGATTAGCGCGTTCAAACAAACAAACCAACTCTTCAGCTTTATAATATTAGTATAGATTTCATGATGATCGGTTGAGTAGATAAGGCGTGAAAGCGTAACGAACAAACAAACTCATATTTACATTTATAATATTAGTTAGGATATACAAGTTTATGAAAATGTTTATTTGATTGTTATTCAATCATGCGTAATTCGTCGTAAGCATTTCTATAAAATTAACACAGGTCATATATTTATCCTATTAATGTCTCAACTAAGTGTTAGTGTGTCTCAAAAGTAGACTCTATTGCAACAAAATTTAATAAATAAAATGGTCTGATTAGTTAAACGATTAATGCGTTCCCGTGTCATTGTCGCCACCGGCAATGAAATTGCTGAAATAATGTACCTTGGCAATACTCGGTGAGTGTCTCTAAGGTCTGGTTAATGAGCGCCACGTTCCCCTCGTTGATGTACAGTCCCAGCAGGCCGAGCCCGCCCGTGGTGGACCCGCAGATACAATCCAGGAACATCAGCGTCTCTGACACTAGGTTGTAGTTCGACTTGTTATTTTGGTTGCGGAGGAGATTCTGTTAATCAATACAACACAGATTCATTGTATATTATTGAATTATTATTTTTAAACATATCTTTTCTCGTTCGGTGATTAAAACCAAAATACTCGACGCGAAAAAAAAAATATTCATTTCATTGTTCTAGACTGCCGCAGCAGAATAGCCAGGGAAATCTGGATATACCCCGAAATTGGTGTTCACTTCGTAGTTCACCATAGGTGCAGTAATCCTTAAGGTCTTACCTGTAGGTCAGGGTTATGGTTCTCGCAGAGTAACTGTAGGAACCGCAGTATGGGCCTCATTATGGCGACCTTGGGCGGCA
This sequence comes from Catocala sponsa, assembly GCA_963564715.1. NCBI lineage: Eukaryota > Metazoa > Arthropoda > Insecta > Lepidoptera > Erebidae > Catocala > Catocala sponsa. Next base: position 15,442,232 of record OY751352.1, read on the forward strand.
GCACGTCCGAGTTGCCAGCTTCTTTCTTCTCTGCCATTATTTCTTCCAGAGCTGTTGTACCTGTACAATGAAAAAAACATATTTAATTAGTTATCTGGCCAACAAAAAAATATTGGGTTTTTCTGTTAAGAAAACTCAATACGAGCCCGGAGATAGGAAATTGGCGATGTTAGATAACCTGGTTTTTTTCCGTGCCTCGGGAAGAACGTAAAGCCGTTAGTCGTGCGCCTGATATCTCTTCGGTCGTGTTGGATGATCCGTTCCATCGGATCATGAGGGTTGGGGAACAGAGAATGCACTTGTGTTTGCGCACACACTTATGCACTATAATATCTCCTGCGCAGGTGGCCAATCTCCGTTAAGATTGGCCGCTGTGACCTAAATTCGGTCTGGATGACATTATTATTAATGATTTTAATTTTATCATGAGCCTATGTCAGTACATTGCTGGACGCAAGTCTCTTCGAAAATACACCAGTAAGCACAATTTACCATGGTACCAGCTCTACCATTGAAATGTATATCCGAAACTACGGACCGAACGAAAATAATATGCAATGAAGCATTGAACTATATATTACCAGTAGAACAGCACCTGAGAACAATATGTATGTTCCACTCAACTGCGGAGCACGCAACCTCAGCCAATACAATAGCTCTGTCTGACTTTAAGTTCTAATTATAGACTACAAATTCAAAACAGAACAAGAAAAGCCGATGGAGGAAAACCTAGGCGAACGTTTCTCGATCAGATCGGAGGGGGTTCTGGACAAAGGCCCGGTTAAGAGCTCCTTGAACCGACGGGCGTGTATTAGGAATGTGATGAAAGTGAATGAAGCTAGTGTGTCAGGATCGTAGCAAATGGAAATCCGTAGTCTCTGCCTAACCCTCTGGGAAACAGGCGTGAATCTATGTATGTGTGTACATATTGCAGTACTGTAATTAGGAATATTAGGAACTTAATTAAATAGTTATATAATATTAAACGGGAGTAATATTTTATTTATGCTGATATTATTTATACACAAATTTGTGTCCCGTGTGGGGATCGAACCCACAACACTCGGCGCGGTGTCAGTGGCGAGGCTACTTAGGCTACTTAAACCATCTACGCCATCCGTGCAGTCAATTATCTTATTAAGCTCTGAGTCTTCTTCAGAGGTTAATGAAAACACTATGTGGGTCTGTGTTTCTGTCTATTAGTGACAGGCATAACTCCGGAACCACTGGACCGATTGACTTGTTACTTGGTGTGCAGACACCTTGGGGTCATACCTCGGTCGAGTTTGAATATGGGCCCTGTGGATCAAAAGACCCTCGAGCCATAGGGGTCACAAGATCACATGTATTTTAAATGGCAAAATACTTTTACATTTAACACGAAGAGGTTGAATTCTGGGTTTTTACACCCATCTCGTTATAATCTCGTGGTTCCCTTGCTGCAGAAGTGCGTGTAGTTAGGGTACTGTGGTGACATACCATGCGACATGGTGTGTATATCTGAGTACGCGTGCACGGCGGAGCCACAAGCCGTGGTCACCTCTTCGTCCATCTCCTCGCCCACCACGATGGGACCCGGCTTGTTCGGGGCTAGAAATAAAATATTAGATATGTAGAACTAGCTTTTACTACTGGCTTCGCTTCTTTAGTTATAAATATCTACGTCAAAAATACCGTGGCTGGTTTTAAAACAATAAAGCTATTGTTACTCTCCGACCTCAGTTTCTTGCTTGCTTCTTCTTATGGAAGCTCTACTCCTCGAACAGGCTTTTTCAATGCAAATTTTTTATTTCCTTTAATCAGTTAATTGACGTGTCCAATAATTACATACACATTTTTATGGAAATAAAGATTTTTGACTTTGTCTTTAAACCTTAAACTTATGTCAGTTTAAGGTTTAAAGACAAAGTCAGTAAGTAAGTTTAAGGATCTTGCCTAGATACTATGCAAAAAATCTCAATGACATTGGTCCCTGCGTAAAAGAAATATAAACCAAAACACACATTTCTCAAATGAAATAAGGATGTTAACACTTGAATACGGTGATAAATAGACATGTAATATTATGTTGTATTTTCATTAAACAACATACACCTATTCTAAACTTTAGAATCTAAAGAATAAAAAGATGACTTCTCTATGATGATTATTTATCAGCGCGTAATCCACCTCGATTAAAGTTGGAGCAGTTCTCTTGCGAAATAATAATAATAATAATTTAATAATTTTTATTTCCGTTTAAAAGAATTACAGATGGTACATAATGATATGACATGATTACTTAAGAACTATTTACAATGCATTTTTTTTATGTGTATAGGACTCCTGTCTCCCAAACTAGGTAATAACCTGTATCTTGGGAGTCAGTGTTCCTCCGCTGGATTTACGACATTACACAGCAGTGAAGTAGTTGTAAGCTCTATTTCATTTATATGTATGTGGAAATGAATTTAAACTTTAGATAGATATTTTAGTAGTAAAATTGTTAATAATATATATATGTATTATATGTATTATAGCATATATAAGCTTGTTTAGTTGCATGGGTTGATTGTGAGTGTGTGTCTCTCTCTGTGTGTGTGTGTGTGTGTGTGTGTGTGTGTGTGTGTGTGTGTGTGTGTGTGTGTGTGTGTGTGTGTGTGTGTGTGTGTATGTGTGTGTGTTATGTAGATGTGCTACTTACTAGTAGTAGTGGGTACCGAGAATCTCTTTATTGTAACCAAAGCAGTTTTTCAGTCTCCTCATAGCTTAATCCCTTTAACCATGTTTTTAGTCGGTTTTTGCAGGAGTATGTATTTAGTGTATGTATATGTAAAATTTTGTTTATTTTATTATATAATTTATTACTAAGATAAGGAAATTGATGTTGGGCAAAGGAGGTTCGGACTTTTAAAGAAGGAAAGACGTTGCATACACGACGTTTTTGCTGACATGGAATGAAAATGCAGTGTTTTCTTAAGAGGCAATGCAGTACGTAGATTTGTCTAACTGTCAATACAGCAGATTCCTTGTAGAGTTGAGCCGTAGGGAATCTATAAGGCTTACGTGTCAATACTTTTAAGACCACTCTTTGAGCTCTTTCGAGATGTAAAAATTGTGTTTTATGTGACCCTCCCCAGGCCGGAATGCAATACCCAAGTAAAGATTGACATAGTGCAGTATAAATCAGATATAAAGTGTCGGTGTCGGCAGAGTGTCGTAGCTGTCTAAAAACACTAATAAGGGTTCTAACGCGGGCTGCAACATGGTTAATATGTGCATACCAGTTTAGATATTTGTCAATTTGTATACCCAGGTACCTTATGGTGGATTCCACTGTCAGAGGAGAACAAGAACATTGCGATGAGTTTGTTAGACAGCTATGTGCTTTGACAATTTGTGGATGATTAGGTTGAGATGTCTTGTTTATTGAGAACTGGATTATTTTAGTTTTGTCTGTATTTATGGTAAGACTATTATCAGCGAGCCAATCCATAACCACATCTAAGCTATTCTGTGCATACATCGTCGTTTCATTCCAGCCTTTGCCATGTATGATAAGTGCTGTGTCATCTGCATAAGCAAAAATTGAACAATTTTGTAGAGAAAGTGAGCAAAGTTCATTAATGTAAATTAGGAAGAGTGTGGGTCCCAAGATGCTACCTTGAGGCACGCCAAATTCAATTTCTGTTCTATCACTAACAACATCTCCTATCTTTACATGTTGATTTCTTTTATGTAGATAGTCAGTAAAAAGTTTTAAAACTATGCCACGTACACCTATGTATGTACAGTACAACTATCTTGCAGAAAAAAGCAACAAAGTAACTTTCAGGTGTATTCCTACTATGAGCTTCTGCCAGAGATCCTTAAAAAGACGTTGTGATACTGATAGCAGCTGACTGCGTAATCAGAAATTCTGGACCAATGACTATGAACCTTACCTTCTCCAGCAGGAGTCTTCTGTTTCTCTGAGTAGCTGGATCGCTGCTTCTCAGAGCTAGCGGCGGCGGTGCTGCTGGCTGCTAACGAACGGATCTCCTGCTGCGCCTCACGCATTTTGTCGTAGAATACCTGACAAATATATACGATATTAAATAGGTAGATCGGATACAAGTAGCACAGGATTGATCGTTATGAATTACATAATTAAATAATAACTTTTAAACTTTCGCGTTGCATGATATATATATATATATATATATATATATATATATATATAACGGGTATTAACGCGATCATCGAGTTACACCGGCCGTGGTCACAAGTTTATGACCACAGCCGGTGTAACCTGGTCGAAACGTCAAGCCTAAAAAAGGTAAACATTATGCATGATCGCGTTAATACCCGTTATATATTATATATACATAATTAAACTTGATATTGAGAATTAGTCAGAGATAACATTTTCTACAATTAATAAAATTATATATACACTATTTCAAATAGTCTGTGATTGAATAATAAGTATTTAGTATTGCAGTGATAGTCTAGTGGGAGACCAATCGACTGCCACGCACAGGTCTCGAGTTTGAGGTCCTGCGTATCAAAGTTATGTGCGTATTTAAAAATTGTTAATTATTGAAAATATCGTAAGGAAACCTATATATCTGAGAGTTTTCTATAATGATCTTGAAGATTCTTAGTCTACCAACCCGTAGTGGGCTAGCGTGGTGGACTATGGCCTAACAATATCTAATACGCTGAATGATAATATAGACCAATTGGATATTTTTCACGATTCCCTTATGAATTTCAAGAAAAAAATACTGAAATCCTTCGCATAACACTTCAATCTTATATTTTTTTTATTAATATTTTGTTTCTTTTTCATTTTTCTTTACATTTTAATTTCGTTTTGTTTAGTGTATAAGATGTGTACAACTTTAGCTTCTGATATAAATGTTCAGTCAACATCTTGGTGCATAATGTACATGCCTATGTTAGTGTATGTATAAGAACTAGTTTTAAGGAACTGTATTGTGTGTAATGTTGTATATATATACTGTTGGCGTGTCTAAAAATAAATACATAAACCCTTCTCGAACAACTGAGAAGAGGCCCGTGCCCAGCATTACGACAGTTTATACAAGTCTTATTTTTGTAATGAACTAATTTAATAAACGTCATACCTTCAAAAATGCTTGCGATATTTCGCCGTTTTGCAGTTTAGTGAATATGCTGTGTTGAATTATTGGGTTGCCTCCCTCCAGAAGGGCGATGCCTGTGACAAAAGATTGTATATATCAGTGTTGCCCAATTAGTAGATAATGTATCTCCGACCAGGTGGGATGGCGATCTGCGAAAGACTGCAGGCAGATGCTGGATGCAACAAGCTGAAGACAGGGCGCTATGGCGCTCTTTGGGGGAGGGCTATGTCCAGCAGTGGACTATTATAGCCTGATGATGATGATGATGATGATGTATCCCCAAATTTGAGGTTGCGCACTCCAAACCCAGTGAAACTCTTGATTAAGGTAAGATAAAACAAATCAGGAAGACACCATTTAAAAAAAAATATTTATTAAGTTACTTTACCCAAAATCAAATCAATAAATAACATAGAATCCTTTCAAATATGGTAGGAGTCATATTCCAAATGTCGCAAAAATACTGCATGATGCAACGTTGTGACGTCATGGCTATTTAGGTGCGGGTGTACTCTAATTTTATTCATTAATTAGGTGCTTCAGTTTGATGCCTAGTCAACTTTTAGGAATATACAGGGGTGTATAAATATTGTGCTTACCAAGTTGAATAGCCTCCAAAAAGATAGCCTGTCGGTTGGTGCTCTTGATGACCAGGTCCACGACCAGATCTGATGCGCCTTCCTTGTCCAAGTGCGCCTGCACTTGCGCCAGCGTCTGACCAGTGCGGAGGAGCACCTTTGCTGTATATAATCAATTAACTACATTAGTGAAGAGCCGTAGCAAGAGAACTATGAAAATATTAGCGATAGAAGTAAGGAAGCTGTGTCGGAAGGGGTTTCGACAGAAGAAATATATAATGTAAATAAGTGATATTATACACTCTCTTTAAACATTTTATAAAGACATGTCGATGAACATGATTTAATAACTTGTTACATTGCGTGCAAATCTAACAAACTAAAAAACTCTTTGAATAACACTTGTGTCGTAGGATCCTTTATAAACATATAAACAAGGAACACAAAGAACAGACAGGCTGGGTGCTACCACATATGGATCAAAGTAATACAAATGTAATTTGAAACAAGAACCATTTTTGATGCTTATTTCTAAATTCATATATTTATATTAGCTTCACAAAATAGGGAATAACAGCTCAAAATAGGGAAATTTGAGCATCCTTGGAGGAAGCCTTTACCCACCCGGGGTTCTTGGCATAGTTTTAAGTTAACTTAGGAAGTAGTTTAATATTATGTAATTTACTAAGCACAAATAAAGGCTTTTTTATTTATTTATATATCTCCAAATGATTAGATTGGGATGCCGTCCACCAATATTACTCCAACTTTTGAAGTTGTATTTAATATGGGGGCGTGTATATTTGGTGTTTAAACGACTACCGGACGCATATTCAGAGTTATGCTAGCACTAAAAATTGTTCAACAAAACGAATTATTAACAATTTACTCGATCCCATATTTGTAAGTAGTGTTACTACAAATCCGGGATCGAGCAGATAGGGAGAGTTCTCGATTGGCAAAAATAAGCGTAAAGCTTATTCCACCCGACCAACAACACAATCACACATTATATTTAACCAGCAAAGTTTACGTCGAACAAAACAGGGGAGATCTGAGTTAATCATGTCGTGTAAACTATGGGATAGCTAGAAAGCAGCAAATCGGGTGATTAGGTGGGTCTAACTGGTGGCTGAAGCTTGATCATAACAGAAACAGATTGCTAGTGGTTTCAATTGTTTGTAGGGATAAACAATTATTTACTATTGACTAGGTGTTTGGTGAAACAATACACAGAGGCATTTTTTAAGCTTGGTAGCTTATAAAAGTTGTTATTCATACTCTCTATCTGTTATTTGCCTCTTAGTTTGCTTAACATCGATTCCAAAAGCATTATATTTGTCTTTTTTGGAATAAATACGAGGGGAGATCTATAAGTTCGCGGAATGACAGGGAAGGATAATGAAATGAAACATCAAACTATTTTTCCTTTTCAATGTATTCTCCCTTAACCCTAATACATTTATTAGATCTGTCAAATAACTTATTAATATCGTCGAAAAAAAAAAAGATTTGTCTTGGGCGTCAAAATAGGCCGAAATTGCCGACTTCACTTTATCACCGTCGCAAAACTTTTTTCCACGCAGTTCTTTCATTTTTTTTTCAAAAATGATCGCTTGGGGCCAGGTCTAGGCTGTAGGGTGGGTGGCGCAGTTTTTCAAAACCGCACCGGTGAATGGCAGCCGTCGCAACATGGCTTGTGAGCACGGACGTTTTTCTCCATAGTGGCTAGTTTCCTCCCGATTGACTTGTTTACCCGTTGAAAACTCAAAAGCTACTGACCCGATTAGGCTGAAACTCGGTATATATACTAACAATGAGTCACTCAATTAGCGCCTACATGGATAAGTAAACTCACCCTCGCCAACCTCGCCATTCCGCGAACTTTTTGACCTGCCCTCGTATAAGGACTGTATGTACAATACACAATTTACAAAATAATTGAACTAAGTATAAAGGCGAGTCATTTTATTTTTATTTCAACTGACGTGAAATTGGTTGTGTTACCTATATTGATGACATAAAATCATAGTTTCAAGTCCCATGCGTATATGCAACTGTAGTACACCCTTATTTTTGTGGCACACTTTGTCGAACCGTAAAATGAAAACTATACTATACTTACAGTCGAACAAAATCAAGTGCAATTTTATGTACGAGGCCGACGAGTCAATATTTTGATTACGAATAGAAATTATTACAGTTTGTTTAAGCGTCAGAATATTTGTATCTGTTTAGAATTTCATATGCGAAAAATTCTAAGTCTATGATTTCAACACATATTTCACCAAACACCCATCTACACCGTGCAACACAAAAACAGTCGTGTAAGTAGTACCGGTACAACAGATGCATGGTACGATGGTACCAAAGTCTCATGGTACATGGTACCACGACGTTATAATAGCATGGACCCACCTGTCGTCTGCTGATGCGGATGGCATTCTGCGTCGCATGCGGTGAGTGAAATAAAGAAAACAGTTCTACACTAAACTATACGTGTTAGAGGAAAGATGCCTTTGTTTGAATATCACCACAGATCTTCTATACTTATATTATAAGTAGGAAAGTTTAGACATTTTATTTGTTTGTTTGCAAGGATTTAACTAAAAAATTACTCAACCTATTTTAAAATATGTTCGGCGTTAGAGAGCTGTATTATCACCGAGTAACATGGGCTATATTTTATTTAAAAATAAAGTACTATTACTAACATAACCTAACCTACTTTTACGCGAACCAAGCCGCGGGCCAAAGCTAGTAAATAATACCGAGCGTGTAGAAACGTAGTGCATTACATCTAAGTATAGATACTTTTAATGTCTATTACAGTAATAATATAATAATAATAATAATAGTATTAAACTGTTCCACTGCTGGGCGCGGGACTCTTCTCACTGTAAGAAGGGTTAGGCCATAGTCCACCACGCTGGCCCAGTGCGGGTTGGCAGACTTCACATATCTTCAAAAATATTATGGAGAACTCTCAGACATGCAGGTTTCCTCACGATGTTTTCCTTCACCGTTATAGCAAGCGATAATTAACTATTTAATACGCATATAACTTCGAAAAGCCAGAGATGCGCTCCTTGGGTTTGAACTCGAGACCTCTGCGTGGCAGTCCAACGGTTTCCCACTAGGCTATTACAGTAGTAAAATTTTTGCGATACAGATTATCAAACAGAACATTATAGAAAACTAGCTTTTTCCCGCGGCTTCGCTCGCATAACATTAGGTTAGGTTATGTTAGTAACAGTCTAATAGTACTTTTTGAATTAAATATAGCCTATGTTACTCGATGACAATATAGCTTTCTAATGGTGAAAGAATTTTTGAGAAGTATAGACTATTGAATTTGTGTAGTAAGTAAAACTGCTCGATATCCGGTAATCGACCAATTCTACACCACAAACTTATGCCATACCGCCAACGAGGCGTTTTTTAACTTTATAAACTTTGTGCTATCTTCTAAACAAAACATATATCTTATTTAAAATTACTTACTAGATATTACATTTGCATAAAGGCTATCAACTTTGAAAATCGATATTTTTATTTGAAACTACAAATTGCTTGAAACGAATGTGAGTTCGTCTTGTAGTAAGTGGAGGTTTAAAGATTATTTTGTTTTATTGTGGACGAGTAATGTGTTTAATTCAAAACAAAGGCATCTTTATTAATCTATCGATTAAACTCATTCTATATTAATAAATAATATACTTTCAAGTATCTTATTGAGTTGCACAGATCTTTCAAAAGGGAATGCAATCGAACTTTATTATTGTTAGTTTATAAATCGAAAATATGTACTTTTACATAATTGGCAATTCGGCTAGGGCGCAGGTGACTGACATCGCAATCTCCGACTTTGGCCGCGCGGCAACCGGCCGCATGGCAAATCGACTCGTGTAAATCCCCCTTTACAAAGCTAGCTTGAAAGAGAGCGAGGGAGCCAGAGATAGGGGAGGTATAGAAAGAAGTAAGAGAACCGAGCGAGGGAGGAAGAGTGGAAAAGTGGGGGGCGGGAGAGAGAGATAGAGGAAGAGAGACAGATAGGGGAAGGGAGAGAGATAGAGGGAGGAAGAGAGAGAGATAGAGGGAGGAGAGAGAGAGAACGCAGGGATCCCGCCGTTCTCTCCTTAATTCTGAAGTAGTCCCATTCCCTTTTGAAAAATTGATTTGTTCTTATTATAAAATATTATTGTAGTGCGTATAGCTACCGCTAGTTTTGTGCAAGCTATTTTGAATCCTCGAACATTATTGTCAAATTTTATTTATATAACGAGGCCTGTTTCATATATTTTTTCTTTTATTAACTTATTTGATATTGCATTTATTCTAAGCTATTTAAATTAATTAAAGCTATTTATATTTAAGTTTATACTTTTCCCCGACGTTTCGGTTGCTTTACAGCAGCCATGGTCACGTGGTCCCCCTGTGACCATGGCTGCTGTAGTAGTAGAGTTCAATAATAGTAGTTTTATAGTTCAAAATTATGTAATAAAAATGTTCTAAAATAAACAACGCGACAAAATCCGTATAAAGTAGTTTTAATTTCAATGCATAAACGTAATACAATATTATATTGTATTATATTTTATTATTACTGATATGTACGTTCATAATTATTTTTACTTTTTCCCAATTTTTTATAATTCTTTTCTGAAATGTATTTGGTGCAATTAACCTTTTCGATAGGCACTTACAAAATGTATATCTAGGTATTTACCTAAATATATTGTCATAAAGTAAACTCATTTTGGTTTCTTTTATTCTGCTATTTAGCTTTATTAGTGCATGCAATGACTGCCTTCAAAGATTAAACAACCAACAAAAACCTATAACCACTGGCGGTCCCTTAAATAAATAAAAAAATATATATATTTATAACTTATTATGAAAACCATTATTCGGTAACCGAAGCGCATGTAGACGAAAATGTGCTTTACTAACACTCGTAAATGTATTTATCTTCTCGCAAAGTTTTATCAATCTTTTACCAAAATCTCATCACTTCTCTAACTGCTATATCTATACCGTATCCATAATATATGAAACAGTACTTACCACCTGGCCCATGAGTGACGGTCACCGACGATGGTGGCAACTGGATCTTGGGTTCAGATTTACGATTTATGAAGTATTGGGAGAGGAGCTTGCTGCGAAGTTGATTGCCCTGCAATGGGAAATTTATTAGAAACTAGCTGTGCCCGCGGTCTCACCCGCGTCAGTGGTATTTGTGGTTACTGCGACGCTCCCGTGAGCCGTAGCGTGATGTTATATAGCTTATGTCCTTCCCATGATCTCAGGCTATCTCCATTCCAACAAACGCGGTTAACAAACATGTCTGCTATTATTATTTCTGAACCCAAGGTATTGTCACGTAATCGACTCGTGGTGCACGGCTGCGTGCGCGACGAGCGAGGAGGTGCCATCTCTAGTCCCCCTCCGAGCGGCGGTGGCCTATATAAGTGGATGGCGTCCTGGTGCAGTCCTCCTTCCTTCCGCTGCGCTGCACTAACTAAGCTAAGTGGTTCTTCCCTTAATGAACCATGTAGGAAGCCTTAAAGAACCACGCCCTGTGTATTGTATGCGTAGAATTATATCTTTAAATCATATCTGCATAACATAACCTCAAGACACCACGCCCCTACAGCGTGGCTTGTTCTATTCCTACCAAAACCCTTAAGGTTACAGTATATAGGTCCGTGTGATATTAAAACTCCCGCCATAAAAGCTATACAATATTGAAGATCGGTTCTGCCATTCAGCACTAAAAAGGAATAAATAATAAGTAAAGGATATGTTATGTTACCTTTTCACCATATTCCGGGTCCACCGCCATCATCTCACGTAATGTACGCAGCACTTTGACGCAGAGCTTCTCCTCTTTCTCTTCTAGAAGTTTCTCTGTGTGACGAATTAATCTGACGAGAGCAGAAAACAGGAAATTAATGAAGTTTCTATACAATAGTAAGTAACTGCACGGATGGCGCAGTGGTGTAAGTGGTCGCCTCGGCACTGCCGCTGCGCCGGGTGTTGTGGGTTCGAATCGCACGCGGGACAAATGGTGTGTTCCACAAATGGTTGTTCCGAGCCTGGATGTTCTGTGTTCGTTGTTTGAATGTTTGTAAAGTCCCCCGCGGCACAGGACTTATTCCTAGTGCGAGGATTGTCTTATCTAAAGAAGATAAAAAATATGCTCTAACCTGGATATGAATATCCCGCTGGTATCGGACTGCGTGATGTCCCCTGGACTGGTGAACAGCAGATGTGGTTTATACAATATATCCACTAGTAAGGACTGTTCAGCTTGCAACAATGGTCTCAATTGTTCTTCTAGTAATGCCACTATCTCTTGGAGTCCTTCCATCACTGATCTGTCATTTTGTAGGCTCGCCTGTTAGAAAAAACACGTATGAGATACTTATACAGGACATTTTCATGTATTTAAACCTTTTCTCCAAAACTGTAACTGTCATATGATGCCAAGACAGTTCGTTGATACCAATTAGATGAGACATTATATACTGATTGGAGTTTTATGATATTTGGCGAAGTGGTGATTACAATATAAAATCAACTCTATGTATACAACACAATGGTTGGTTTTGGTTTCACCAAATAATTTAAATATTTATGCAAATCCTTACTTCTTCGTAACTTTCATTTAGAAAAAAGTACTGATCCTGAGGGATAGAAATGTATTGACAAAATCTGAATTGACACGAGCGAAGCCGCGAGCAAAATCTAGTACTTTATATTTTTAATTAAAATTCTCGTGGGATTAACGCCGGCAGAAATTTCTAATAATATCTCGTCCATTGGATTGGTATTGTCCTACAGTCCTTGCATATAAACAATACTTTAACTCCAGTTTTGAAACACACAAAGCGACAATCACAAACAATCGTTCAGGAACGTAGACATATAACTTCCACATTTAGGTTCGTTGACGGTCCATTTCGTCTCCGTAACATCATAGCAACACTGCATGATGTATTTGTATAAATATTGGCGATACTTGGCCAATACAATATCAACTCTATTCATGTTACACAAAGAAGATTTTGTTTTGGCCAAGTAATGCAAATGTTTGCACAAATAAAACGTTTAAAGTGCCAACGTTAAGCAAACACCAACAATATAACAAATACAAAGCCTGTTCTTTAGAATACACTTACAAAAGTCATACGTGAAAGTAAAGAGCTCAAAAGTAAAAATAAGGCAAGTGTTTGAAACTAATTTGCAACCTGTTGGCAAACTGTATTGCTTATGTTCTAGTTGGATACCAGTTGCCAACTAGTTGCGGTTTAGTTTCGAATGATTTACAGTGAAGGTGAGCGAATAAAATGAAACTGTGAAGAATTATGTTAATGATGATTAGAAAGATATAGAATACATTTTATGTGGTAAGGTGTTAATACAAATAACTTATTTTCCAGTTACTTGTGTCAAAAGTTATTTGCTATACAAGAGAAAATAAAGTAATGCGTGTATACTTGGGGTACAATACAACTCTCATATAAGATCGAATTATTATACAATCATAGGAAAGAAAATACTGAGCTTATTTGGTACTATCTGAATTATATTTTTACCTCAACATCTAGTTTCACATTCAACAAACTTCCAAAAGATTGAAATGTATTATTTGGTGATTAAAATTAATCATTAACTACTACTGTTACGATAAAATCAATAAAATAATTGCAAATATTTACCAACTTAATTTTATGTGCGTAAAATAGGGTACCTAGTGATGAACAGCCAAAAGAAGAACTATGTCATTTTCGAGTTTGTTTGTTTGAACGCGCTAATCTCAGGAACTACTGGTTCGAATTGAAAAATTCCTTTAGTGTTGGATAGCTCATTTATCGAGGAAGGCTATATAACATCACGCTCTAGACCAATAGGAGCAGAGCAGCAATGAAAAATGTTGCAAAAACGGGGAAGATTCTCTTATATGAAACAGACGAAGTTGCGCGGCTCAGCTAGTTCAAGTACAAATAATTTCAACAGTGTCTCATCTAGCTATATACTATTGCATATTAGAATTACAATATTTCATCGGTGCAATCGAAATGAGTCATTGGTTGTAAAAATGCGATCGCAATTCTTGCCCTTCATTTTTACGACTATGTCAATAAAACTAGTTCAATAAATAATGGATTTAAAAAGGTTCAGCTCGTTGTATAACAGCGTTCACACCAAAGGGAAACCAGCCCATTGCATATATTATAATTTAAAGTTTAGCCGTCAAAGCTAAGCACCATACATGTAGAATAAACATAGAAAAGTGGAAATTTATGAATAATAAAATTAGTACAATGATTATGAAAACAATAGAAAATAGCGTACGAATATAAAATTAAATATGGAATATACATACAGAGTCATCGAGAACCTCATCGAGTTCTTCCTCGATAAAGTCCTCCTCCTTTTTGAAGTCGGTTAAAAATAAAATATATCACTCATGTTATTAACAAAGTAAACAAAAGTGCTCACAGTTTCGAGACCCGTTAAAATATATATGAAGAAGTGTTAGTCAGCTATTGATTGATAAATTAAAAATCCAAGACAAAGAAATACAGATTTAGAAGAATTTAACATGAGTGACAGCGCAACACCGGCGGCCAGATACAATAGGTTTTTAATGATGTCTGGCATTCCAAGAATTGACAGATTAATAACTTTACGTTAACGGGAGGTAAAAGTATATCGAATACAAATTGCACATCCTACTAGTATTATATATTTGTTGGGACGTTTGGATGTTTGTTAATCCGTCATTATATAAACTGATGGACGAAATTAAATAAAACTGGGAACACAGATAAACCATGCCTTGGAATCAACACATAGGATACTTTTGGCGCGGTATGCGTTCTCATACGATTTACTTAGGCGAAGCCGTGGAGTTTATGATCCATACAAAGAACTGTATATCTTTGATGGGATAGGGAGAGGTGTGTTTTATACACAATTCGTTAGGTATGTTGAAGATTCCAGGTAATAACTAAATTTAATGTTCATTAATTCGTTCGTTTGTCCAAATTTTGCTGCTGCTAAGAATTTCTAATACACCCTATATAACAGATAACACTTCATTCGACCTAGGATTCGACACCGGGACCGCGCGATCGTCTGTCTTGGGTTTTTAATAATTAAAATGTAATGGCAACGTCTACATGATGTCCAAAAGATGGCGCTAGTTATTTTTTAACAGCCTAGAAGCCAGTTTCAAAATGCCATCGTAGTTATCCTGAAGAAATACTTGAAGTTCATTATATATACTAAAAAGTTGAAAGAAAGGTGAAATTTTATTCAGACCTCTGCTTTTGATACTAATCTATGAAGACCGTTAGACTGCCACGCAAAGGTCTCGAGTTTCGTACGTAACGGGCCATAATAATTACATATATATTAACACAGTTTCATAGCATGATCCTTCTAAAGAGTAAACATTTAATAAAATATTGAGAACTTTGTTATTTCATGACCTATAGGCCTTAGGAGACCTTAGGGCATAGACAGTTGTCGTAAATCAATCAACGACAAAGGTAGACCTTTAAAATATCAAATGTTGTTTATTGGTTATTTTTTACTTTCACAAATTTACGTTTATTTGCTGTATGTATACATACATCGTTTCACACCTTCACTACCGCTGCGCTTAGTCTGTTATTTCTCTGCTAAACATTTTTTTATTAACCTGAGACTTCTTTTTTAGTTACACAGCTCCACTAAACGACAGTAGAACATCACCTGCATCATGCGTCCCTTAAGTAGTGAGGTGGACATGCATTACATTATTTCGCCAGCTATATTTAAGTCTCACCTAATTGCTAAAGAGGAGAAGATGGAAAACAAACCTTAATGTCATTGACCGGACTACGTTGTAATATTGAGAATGACCTGGTAAAAAATCCTCAGTACTCGACCCTAAGCCCTTTAAATCCGATGAACCCTAATTACTTCGCCTGGAAAACTATTGCTGACGACAATGAAACTGGCTTCCAGGATAAAGTTGGAATGTTGTGATGAAACCAACGTTACCTGTGAAGCCATCTTCTCAAGCTTGGAGGACTTGGCTTGGAGGAGCCACTTGCTCGTCTGTCGGGAGAGAGCAGCTGCCTTCTCGAATACCGTCTGGATCTTTGCCTCGAGTTCCAAAGGGATGGCTATGCTTCGCGACTTGGCTGAAATTATTGCAATATTTGATTAACAAATATTAAAATGCAATGCTATGACGCGTAAAATAAGCTCTTTGAAAAAGTACAGATATAATTACTGCACTGTTTAAAAAAGGATAAGCTGTATGGTATATTTGGTAAGTAAACACTTTTTACATAATATATTTGTTATTGTTAAGAATCATCATCATCATCATCATCTCAGCCGAAAAAAGTCCAATGTGGGTTAAGAATCAAATTAATACAACAATTAAATACATAGTTTGTCTTTATAAGTTTAACAAATCTATTTGCATCTATCTCTTTCACACTTGTATAACGATTTACGCGATAATAAAGAACGCGATTAACGTCAAACAGAATCCCATTATATTTTGTAAGAAAAGTCAAGTGAAGTCCGCCAACTTGCTCTATGTCGGCAAGTTGAATTGACGCATATCTATCCCTCCGCGGAGGCGGGTGGAGGGGTTATGTCGGACTCACCGGGATAAAAGAGAAAAATGGTAATGATGATAATAATGGACCTCCCGGAATACCGACTAAACCTACCACGGTGTCCCTCGAAAAAACCGCTATCGGCGGGGCCGCGCGAATCACTTTCACATGCAGTCGCGACCCCGCCGAGGTTTCGGCCCGCCGTATGAAACGGCAGGCCATTACACAACAAGACTAGGCTTTGGTCACCATCAGATTTAAGCCCCACTGTCCCCCCCTTGTGGGAGAACGGACACACGACACAGAGACGCGCGTGCAAAAACGCACGCCGCCTCTAGGCCCCGGTGCTGATCGGGTAGCAGGCAGGCCCACGA
Source organism: Catocala sponsa (assembly GCA_963564715.1). Classification (NCBI taxonomy): domain Eukaryota; kingdom Metazoa; phylum Arthropoda; class Insecta; order Lepidoptera; family Erebidae; genus Catocala; species Catocala sponsa. Next base: position 15,458,944 of record OY751352.1, read on the forward strand.
AGCCCACCACTCTAAATAGGGCTAATATTATTTATATAATATTAGCCTTATTTCGAGGCTGAAGCGGTTTACCAGTGTTACTGGTAAACCGCTCCGGCTTAGTTTTTGTAAGTCTCATCACGCAAACAACGTAATTATTTTGTGCCGTGTCTGTGATATATTCTTCAAAGTATTCAGTCACGCCAATTTTATTTTAATTTAAAGTACGGTTGGCAACTCTAATTGTGACCCATCTATAAACTTTATATGAGATATTCTTAGACAGCGACTTTTTCTTATATAGTATAAGACAATTAGTGATAATCCAGTTTACTAGAATATTAATAATCCTTACCAACTTCGCTGAGAGTCCTGATGCACTTTTCAACGTTTAGTTTTTGCGGTGGTGTGAGCCATGGACATTGGTAGATGCTGAATGTGGTTTGAAGTAGTTTCACGAATATGGACTGGCGAGTCTGTGTGGGAAATAAAAATACTATATTAGCAACTTGGTCGATTTGTTATAGGACGTGTAGGCACCTGCACGCGATAACATTTGCTCGCATATAGGCACTTTTAACTACACTTCAAGACATTGACAACCACCATCTTAGTCACCCCGTGACCATGGTTGTGGAAAACCAACCGAAACGCCGGGACATGTCTAAATCTAAATAGTTCAATTATTTAATAGTGCAAATAGTTTTGAAAAGTATGTAGTGTTTTCTAATGAAAATAAATTTCATTTCAAAATATTAGATAGTTCAAAATTAAGCGTTGCACGAAAAAATCTTAAAAAGCCTATTTGACCTACTACGTATTTTGAAACGCATTAATTTAGCAATGTTTTATGATTTTTTTTGTTATATATTCTGGTTTAAATACAATTTAGCTTCTACTCTAAAAGATGAACAATTAATACTTACATAACATGTCCACATAGCAGCGTAAAACGTACCAAGCAGCGTAAAATCACAAATAAATATTACATTCCAAAGCATAAATGCATTATTTATAAACTATTTAAATAGTAGGACATAGCTGGTTCCTCGCTTGAGCCTGTATTCCCTCTCATTTAACTGGACCAACCTGATTAGGGACAGTAGTGCCTTACTTCAAAATCGTGGTCAAATAACCTTTTAAAGTGGTCTACAGGCTATGTACTTAACCAAATTATTCAAATTTAGTTAAGTGAGAAATTCTAATTAACGGATTTTACCACCTGTGTACTGATGTGCCGGGTATCCGTGTCAGCGGATATTCGAGAGAGAAATAAGATCTGTACCTGTGACATTTCGCGGATATTGAACGAATCTTTTATATGAATAAAATTCGTGACGTATATAATATTTTAAAGATAATTAGCAACGAAATACTATTAAAACCAGTTATAAAATCTTATTATTTTTAAAAATTACATTATTGGCACATCTATTTCGCAAAAGTGTAATATTTAAACATTTAATAATCTAAGTTACCTGTTATTACGCGAATACGGATTCGCAAATCTAGACACTAATGAGACATATCCGTTATCCGCGAATATACATTTTTAACAATCCCTCTGCTTCTATGCTATGTGTGGGCAAGCAAAATAAATATCTAACAAATTACCTGCACCGTGGTACTCTGGTCACTGAAGGGCGAGTTAAAGAAAGTACAGATTGTGTGCATAAGCACATCCGTCACGTAGTTGACCCACGCCTTCTGCGTGCCCATCTGCGCCGATCTGCGGGACGCTGAGCTTGGTGACAAACTCTCCGACGATGGGCCTGCACATAACAAATACATTCACATAAAAACCGCCGTACATGTACAGACTTATAATTTTGTTTTTCTTTTCTTTTTAAAAAGACAACTCCTACACTAGGAATAATTCCTGTATCGCGGGGACTTTACAAACATTCAAACAACGGACTCAAAAACAGCCAGATTCGGACTAACCATTTGTGGATCACACAAAACTTTTTCCCTGTGTGGGATTCGAACCCACAACACTGGGCGAAGTGTCAGTGGCAACTACATAAACTACTACGCTACCCATACAATGTAATAATGTATCATATTTCATTGCGTGAATTTCTTACAGTTATCACATTGATATAATATTATGTTGTATAACATATACAGCGGTCTTCAATAAATGTACAACCAACGAGATGGGTGTAAAAACCCAGGATTCAACTTCTGCGTCAATGTAAAAGTAATGAAAAGAAATGACCCCTATACCTCGGGGGTCTTTTGACCTACAGGGCGTATATTCAAACTCGACCGAGCTATGACCTCAAGGTGTCTGCACACCAAGTTACAAGTCAATTGGTCCAGTGGTTCCGGAGTTATGCCGCTCACTAACAGACAGACACACAGACCCACATAGTGTTTTTATTAACCTCTTCGAAGAAGACTTAGAGGTTAATAAATTAGGTGTCGCGTTTTATACGCTATAAGCTCAGTTTGACGCATGTAGGAGGCACATAAGCAAAGCAGGACTTAGGGCATCATACTGTACAAAAAACCCTGAAAACCCTTACCTACCAGCCAACATTGCATGCTTTTACCTCCTACAATCTATCAGCCAATTTCAGTATACTATTAGGCATAAACTACTATTCACTTAGGATGGGTCTGATGCGATTGGCATATCCAAACCCTGAAGACTTCAGGCTTCTCCCTCTGAATTGTACACTGCGGCTAATGCAGTACATTCATAAGGAGATAGCTAAGGGATGAATCTTGGGGCTGACACAAAAGATCCCACTGGGTCGAAGTGTCGCCGGTCTGTACTGACTGGCCCCCACACACAAGATAAGGGATAAACTATCCTTCTTTATACCTACTTACATACATAATATTACGCATATATTCCCAAAAGGATCAACAGAGGTATATTGCACCCATATTTCACCAGCGAAATTTTAAGTTCACGTAGGCGAGACTACTGTTTACCGGGCCCTTGTATTAGACTACGTGCTCCTACGTGAGAATTTCTTAACGAAAACATTTTACCCAGCCAGGGAGTCAAACTCGAGACGTCACGCACAGCAATCACATCCACCACCGCTGCCACCGAGGCAGTGTACCTACATAGCTGTACAAATATACAGTGGTGCTCACCCGGCGCCGGCTGGTGGACCTCGCTGTGCAGTATGGCCTGCATGTCGTGCAGGAACGAGCGCTCGAACAGGTCCCACATGTAGTTGCTCGAATATATCTCCTTCATCTCTACTTCCGTGTCGATGTAGCAGTGGTTCAGGAAACCGACGTACGCCTCTTTCACCTGTACACATTAATATAATGTTTAGGTTTATTATAGATTACCTGCGACTTCGTCCGCGTAGATTTTAACTAAAAAGTGTTTGTCGCCGCGGAACCCAACTATATTTCTCTGCCCAAGTTACTTAAATGGCGTAGTTTTTATAGTGTAAAGCTAGATAATAGCATGGCTTACTCAAAAACAACATTAAAATATGCGTCGTTAGATTACACGCTGTCACAGAATGCGTAAGAAAAATAAAGTTTCACAACTCCTCCCCCGTAGGTGATAGCGTGATAATATGTAGCCTATATGTTGACCCGACCTGTTAGTAATATTCATACAAAATTTGAAGTAAATCCATGCAGTACTTTTTGAGTTTAGCCTGGACATACATACAGACAAACAGACAAAAATTCTAAAGTCTATATTTTTGGCTTCGATATCGTTTGTAGATCACGCCTCAAATATTCTTTTAAAAAAATATTCAATGTACAGTTTTGACTTTCCTACGATTTTATTATATGTATAGATTTGTCGGTGACGTTTGCGTTTTTTTAAGACTTAAGACTATGTATAGACTTAAGTCATAAAAAAAACTTAAGTTAAAAAGACACCTCCTGCTCCATGAATAATTCTTAATCGCGAGAGACTTTGCAAATATTCAAATAACGAAAAGCGTTTTTTTACAGTCGCGATTTGTACACATACTTGATACAACACTAGATAACGAGTCTTACTCGCGGTGAAGTATTTAAAAGGTAAATAATTATCTATAGATTTCCCGACGTTTCAACCGTCTTGCTTCGATCATGGTCACGGGTTATGAGCAGCGATAGCTCAGTGGGGAGACCAACAGACTGCAATGCAGAGAGTCTCGGGTTCGAACCCACGTCGCGCACCTCTGACTTTCGGAAGTTATATAACTTTTCGAAATTATGTGCGTATTCATTGACAATTATCGAATGCTGCGTGCCTCGGAGAGCACGTTAAGCCGTCGGTCCCGGCTGCCATGAACATCTATGGCAGTCGTTATTAGGAGAGTGTCGACACAAAAGATCCCACTGGGTCGAAGTGTCGCCGGTCTGCACTGACTGGCCCCCACATAAGATAAAATAAGATGGTCACGGGTTGACTGATGTGAGCTCAGCGGAGCCTTCGTGAAATGCGGGTTTCGGCAACTACCCTCACTTGGTCACTATTATTTATATTCGCACTGTCGGTATTTCGACACACAACACTAACGACATTTACACACTGACGACCTAAGTCATGGCGGCGACGTTTACATTTGCTGATGACTGGAGTCCACAGTATTATTTCATTGACAAACGGTATCCATCCACCCGGTTGAAATTGCGATATTTCTTCATTTCAACCGCTTTTCTTACTATCCTGGAGTAATAATGGCGATCGGTGGATAAAACCTGTGGTTTATGTAGTTAAATTCAGTGGTTTGGTGCACTTCAGCAAATGCTAGGTTTATTAAAAACGTTTACTATATTTTTCTTTCTTCTTTATCTACAAAGCTAGAGGTAATTGGAATGCTTACCTCTGGTATACAGTCAGGGTGCGTGATCATGGAGACGATGTCGTCTAACGGCAGTAGCGAGTGACACTTGATCTCTGTGTACACGTTCTTGCCCATCGTGCAGCAGGTTAATAGTTTCACTAGTTGGATGTGGTATCTGTGAACAGATATATAATATAGCTTTCGCGTGCGACTCTGTCCGCATGGTACCTGCATCGATTAAAAGTCTAAAACGCCTGTCTTTTCGTAGGTTTAATAATATCTCTGTGCCAAATTTCATCCAAATCGGTTAAGTGGTTTAGCCATGAAGATGTAACAGACAGAGAGTGACTTTCGAAATTATAACATTAAAAAAGCAGCGGTAGCCTAGTGGGAAACTGTCGGACTGCTACGCAGAGCTCTCGGGCTCAATCCCAAGGCACGCATCTCTGACTTTTCGAAATATGTTCGTATTAAATAGTTAATCATCGCTCGTTTTAACGGCAAAGAAAAACATAGCGAGGAATCCTGCATGTCTGAGAGTTCTTATATAATGTTCTCAAAGATATGTGAAGTCTGCCAACCCGCAGTGGTCCAGCGTGGACTATGGCTTACCCCTTCTCACAATGAGCAGGTGACGAAATATATCATATGTTTGTTTTTCACTAGACTTTGTCCGCCGCTTCGCTCGCATTGATGTAGTCAATGAATTTATATCCAGCGGGCATAGTACTTTTTTGTTGATGAAAGTCTTTTTCTGTACCCCTTACAATAATTTTTCTCTTTTGAGAATTATTTCAATTTCGCATACCAAATTTCATGATGATCGATCGAGTAGTTAAGGCGTGAAAGCGTAACAAACAAACAAATGAACAAAGAAACTTACTTTCGCATTTATAATGTTTAGTAGTTAGGATTTTATTTGTTTTACTGGGGGCATAAAAATAGTTGTTCAAATGTGAGTGGTGATACAAATCTACTTCAAAATTTTTATTTGTATTACATGATGGTGTTTTTATATTTTGATTCTGATTATGCCCATTATCGGACTGCCCTTGACTGATTACCACTAGCGTAATGGAAATATTTAACCAGAAAATAATATACAATAACATGAATAAATACGATGTTCGCTTACCTTAACGCTTCAGGCATGTCGTTGGTCTTGCGGAACAGCCTCATCATCTGTATGAAGTAGTTGAACGACACCTTGTCGTTGTAGAACACCAGCACGTCTTCCCCTGCGTTCACCATCTGACAACACAGCGTATTCATATATTATAATACTGTTCTTGACGTTACATGAGTACTGCGGGTTAAATTTCACTCGCCACATTTGGACGTTTGGGTTTTAAGCACGCGTGTTCTAAGCAAATAATTTCTATCTGTATGGCAAGTGTTTTTAATGACCCGCTGTCGAATATATTCTGCAAAAGATGTAACAAGAATTATTCATTGAAAAGCTCCCCAAGCAAGGCTATTTTCCCCAGGAAACTCAAATGAAAATATCCCGTTTTAGCGTACTCTCCACCGCAAGATCACAAAATGTTGTTCGGTTATGATACTCTATAAGGTGTAATCATTTCGTCAGTCAAGTTGCTCTAGTATAGAGCGTTATATCCGTGCTTTACCTCTCTCCAACGTCTAGCATGGAAGAACAACTGACCTCCTGCATGACCAGGTCTTGGCTGCGGCGGATGTACTGCGTGTCGGCGTGCACGATGGTCTGCAGGAAGTGCAGGTACTCGGGCTTCCTGCCGCGCGACTCGATGCAGTGCACGAAGTGCGCCACCACCTTCTCGTTACCCTCGTGGCCGCACAGCATCGCGTTGTCGCGGAATATTGCGCACACTGTCTGCGCTTCACGGATCTGGTAATAACAACAAAGCGAATGAAAAATTTGATTGACGGTATAACCATGGAAATTTGGTTTTAAGACCTATCTGGCCTACCCTACCATTAAATGTGAATACCAAAGTTTCCGGCTGACTCTTCGTACCGTGAAACACATTTATTTCTTAATTCGCCTTGAACTTTGATACGTATTCCTTTGATCGTTCTAAACCCTTTTATGAAGAAATCTGAACAGCAAGGTAATGTCATTTTGAGAGAAAAATATCCAATAAATACCTATTCTTTGAAAGTTATTTTCATTGGGCTCTAAATTTCGGATAGACTTTTTCATGGTAGACCTACTGGTTGTTAAAGAGTATTTCGCATGAACGTGGTGCAGATATGTTGACATGGATTGGATGTGAAGACGGAGCCGTCTTTGCGCGCCATGACGCTCACCAAGTAACAAGTGCCATAAGTCACATTTGTATAAACGGGCGCCCTAAAGATTTCGGGAAACTCATCACGTAGAGATACTTCTCAAATCGGTCTTGCTCGGGTTAAAGCGTGGATTCTTCTGCGTTCTATCATTCATTTTTATTACTTCTGTTTCTTCCTTTAGAGAAACGACTTGCCAAGAAAACTGTCGGTAAAACCAGTTTTCAAAGATTATTTATTCATGTGTGGTAAACTTACCCCAACGTTAAGAAAGAGGTCCAGGTGCTTATGTAAAATTGCCTGGTTCTGCTGGTTGCCGTGACAGAAGTGCTGGAGGAACTCGTGAGCGAGCGCCAGCAATTCATCCATGGCCGCGTCGTCTTCATCATGAGGGACCTGGCGGTGAATATTAGTTGTATTTGCATGCAAGCATGCAGAATGAAGCAAGCTTCGGCACATAACAAATAGGGAACGTTGACCGTTTGGTACTTGGAGTAAAAGTTTGTCACTGTGACTGTATTGTCACTGTGACTTTGTCACTGTGACTTTGTCACTGTGACTTTTATGACATTAACTTTTTTGGAACATTATGTGCAGAATCATTTTGTGAATGTAACTTTTTTGACTCAGAACAACTATGTTGTCACTGTGAGTATTTTGTCACTGAACGTTTTGTTACTGGGGATTCGGTTTGACGATGTAATTAAGTATTTGGGGGAGACACGTAGATGCATGGATGTAAGTTTAGGAAATCCCATAACCGAATAAAATAATGAAATAGTCAAAAGTAGTAAAAATAATCACCCATCCTCGTGATAGCTTGATAAAATAAAATAAATAAAATAGTGACCACCACCTAATATCAATTATGTGATTATTATATTGTACAATCCGGTATATCTTTGTCATAATTTTGTCCCATGTCATGATATTGAATTCGTGTAGTTTAAATAAGAATTATTAAGATCTATCTTTCATTTCTTAATATGATTCATCCATACCATACTCATACATAAAAATTTTTCTTTGTTTGTTACTAAAATTATGATATTGTAAGTATATATATTATTAGTAATTACATTTCTATTAGTCAGTTACATCGTACATTTTGACAGTTTAGGACACTATTAATAATTACTTCTTTTTGTTTCTAACCTATGCTTATTAAAAAAATAATATTGCTTGTTTGTATTGTTATAAACTCTTGTTCAAAGATGTAATTTTATTGTTACTTATTGAACAAACTACAAAATTATATTAAAGATCAGTGACGTGTTTACTCTGAAGGTTTGGGTTTCAGAATAATGAAACTCGCTATTATATATGTTAATTTTTATAGTTATTGAACTGAAATCCATCATGGTATTATTTTTCTTTAATTATGTTTATAATTCAATTGCCTATGAGTTCATCTAAAGCGCGCTGGACGCATGCTGCTTGATAATTAAGCTATTATGGATTCTGGATCAAGTATTATAGTTAAGCAAGCCGAGCTTCTGGGCTTACATGAGGCTGCTGCCATTGTTAGAGATGAACTGTAAAATTCAAAAGCGAGCATCTTAAACAAACCATTCTAAGGCAAAGAATGGGGTGACTGTGCTATAAATTCTTGCTATCAATGAATGTTCTTGTATTATTTTTTAAATATTTTCATATATACAAACATAGAAAAAAGTAATATATAAAGTATTATTTTTTTATATGTTTGTATAGTCACCATCAAAAAGATGTATACAAAACAAAGTTCCATTTAAAGGTCTTCAACCAATATGCTAAAATATCGTATTCATCTATTGTGACAGAATATCATATGTTCCAAAACTTAGAGAATATCATATGTTCCAAAACTTAGTAAATATGAATGTTTCATAAGTTTGTAACCCCCTTATAATCCCAAAAGTTATGTAACTATTATTTAATAACGAAGTAAATATAATAGATTTATACAATATTTTGGCACAATGGATGTAGACATTTAAAAAACACTTTACTTATCAAATGTATAACTCCCTCCCACACTAGGAATGAACCCTGTATCGCGGGGGACATTACAAACATTCACACAACGGACACAAAGAACACACAGACACCAAACTACCATGTATGGATCACTCAAAGACTACAAAGACGGGCACTTCGAATCGTCGATGATCCCAATCTCACGGATAGATTGGAGTCGTTGGAGCAACGGAGAGACTTTGGGTCTCTGCGTATTCTACCGACTCTTTCACGGGGAGTGCTCTGAAAAACTATTTGATTTGGTACTAGCGGCCCCTTTCTATCACCGTACCACTCGATAACGAAGCAGCGTTCATCCATATCACCTAGAAGCGTTCAAATCTAAGACGGTAAGTTTTCAGCGATCATTTCTCCCACGTACGTGCAAGCTCTGGAATGAACTGCCTGCTTCAGTGTTTCCCGAGAGCTATGATATGTCCTTCTTCAAACGAGGTTTAAAGAGAGTTCTTCTTTCACGGTAGGCAGCGGCTTTGCTATGTCCTGACATTGCTGAAGTCCATGAGCAGCGGTTATCAATTTCCATCAGGTGGGCCACTTGCTCGTCTGCCACCAATACCAATAAAAAAAAGAACTCAAATTTTTTCCCTTGTGGGATTCGAACCCACAATACTTGGCATAGTGCCAGTGGGGAGGCGACTTTGCTTCGTATACATCTTTTTGAGGGCGACTTACCAGATTATATAGTTTAAAAGCTTTCCACGAAAAATAATTGTCTTTAGTAATGACGAGATTCGGCATAAAGACAAGGAGAGCTTAGAAAAGGATTGAATGTGTGACAATTGAGAGAAATGAAGAGGGAGTAAATACCGAGGGTGCGACCCATAAAGGTTCGTAGAAGAAACTTGCTGCGAAGTCAAACAACTCAGGAGATGGACAGAAGGATGATGGGCCACCGGGAATCTGGAGAAAGGACGAGTGGATGATGTTTTTGATAATAACTTGACATTGAACTTAGATATTTTAGTACGTTAGTACCTTTGACTGCATCGTAAGTTTTGTCGTAGATCATGTGCCCCTAGGATATTCTGTTTGGCAATTCTCAGTAAATTATGTTAGCTTCTTTGCACCGTTATTCAGTAATACGATCCAGCTATTTACATTCGTATAAGTAATTGATGCATTCAAATAACTTTCAATAATTTTATCACTGGATTAAAAGCAAATTATTCGAAGTTTGAATCGATAATTGTATATTCTTCGCCTAGCGCTTACAGAAAGTCGATCATAGAAATTATTGACTTATGCAACGCCACCAGACTAAATAATTATTTCTCAAACTTTAAGTCGCAGCGGCACACCAGCGGCTAGACACAATAAGTTTTGAATTATGCCTGGCATTCCAAGGCTTGAGAGGTTAAGTATACACTATATCGCCAGCAATATCATCAATACATGACGTTGCCACAAGCATAACCTAGATTGTATCACAGACGGTTCAATTCAAAACGGACGTAAACGTGCACACTACGTAGACGTATACACACGTATGCATAGCGCGCATGTGTGCCGAACGTTACTCGGCTTGTCGAGTATAGTTTTAGACACAATGCTCTGATTACGTCTGTTTGGTCTATCTTTTAGTGTCGCAAGTCCGTATCGACTATCTATGTTTATGTATTTGGTGGCACTAGGGCACTAGTCAGAATGTAAACTCCCTAGCTAACATACCTGTAATAAGTCGAGCACAATGTTGTGTACTCCAATGTTCCTCAGAAGCCGCTGCTCATGCCTGCGCGGCCGGCCGCTGTCGCCCGACCCACTGTTGCCGTGAGTGCAGTACTTTATCATTCGTTGCAAGATCTGGAACAAAAAGAACAGTAAGTAGGTGGCTATCTACACTAATATTATAAAGAGAAAAGATTTTTATAATTATAATAATATAATATATAATATAATATTCTACCACACAACATCCTCTAGCACAAACTAAGCAGAGCTTGTACTATGGGTACTAGACAATGGATAAACATACATATATACTTTTTTGTTGTAAATACATACATATTATACAAAGAAACACCCAAACCAAGACAAACATCCATGTTCATGCACACAAATGTTTGACTTGTGCGGCAATCGAACCCGCGACCTCAAGCGTGGCAGTCAGTTACACTAACCACTACGCCATCGAGGCCGACATTGCCTGTAATGAATTGATTCAATAACTACAGGCACTATTTCAATGAATATTTTTTGGATAATGTAGCTTTCTAATGGTGCAATAATGGTCTTTCACCATTAGAAAGCTACTTTATTGAAAAGTAGGCGACATCACGCTACGAACTACGGGCGCGGAGTAGTCATCATAAACGTGAGTGAAACCGTGGGGGACCGCTCGTTATATTATATGACTAGCTGTTACCTGTGACTTCGTCCGCGTAGATTTTAACTAAAAAGTGTTTGTCTCCGCGGAACCATATTTCTTTTTTCTAAAATCAACGTTGCCTAAATTACTCCTTATAACATCAGCTATCTGCCAGTGAAAGTCCCGTCAAAATCGGTTAAGCCGTTTCAGAGATAAGCCGGAACAAACAGACAGACAGACAAACAATTTAAAAATAGATGTTTTCGTATATGTACCTTATATACTTTCATATGCATTAGATAAAAAGCTGTTATTTTGAAATTACAAACAGACACTTCAATTTTATTTATTTGTATAGATAGTACGGGTAGTAATGTAAATACTACGGTAAAGTACTGGACTATTTATTAATAATAATTGAGTAGCGATAACTCAGTGGGGAGAACAACAGACTGCAATTCAGAGGGTCTCGGGTTCGAACCCACGTCACGCACCTCTGACTTTCGGAAGTTATATGACTTTTCGAAATTATGTGCGTATTGATTGACAATTTTATTATCGCCTGCTCCGTGCCGCGGAGAGCACGTTAAGCCGTCGGTCCCGGCTGCCAAGAACATCTATGGCAATCGTTATTGAGAGAGTGTCGACACAAAAGATCCCACTGGGTCGAAGTATAGCCGGTCTGCACTGACTGGCCCTCACATAAGATAAGATAACCTTATAATGAGCTGAGTATATCAAGTTTGAATATTGCATATATGAAACATCCATGTGATCCAAAGATTGGTGTTTTAAATACGAGAATTCTTTGCGGACACGAATTGCTCATTCATTGCCAACCTGTCCTGAAGATTGCTCGCGCTGAGATGAAACCTGTCGACACGCTTATTTTGCGCTCCAAGTGGAATACTGCTAGTTGGAGTGAGTCTACCATCAGAGGAGTTCGGTATTGTCAAGCTTGTCCTATTGCAATGATTAGTATGGATAATCCAAGGGTGTGAACTAGGTTCCTCTCCTCGCAATTACTTACAAGTATATAGACTTCGAGAAATGCCTAATTTAACTCTACATGTTTACGTGAATGTTACATAGCAGTCTGCCTTATTTTAACTACAAATTCCTAATTATTTTATATTGTTCCATTCTCACCATGAACATGGTTGCTAAAAAGTAGTGGATAATTGTAAATATATCTTTTTAATACATAATCGGTTCAAAAGTTGACGTTGAAACAAACCGCGTTAGAATTCGCATAAAGTAGTTTATATTCAAATAGATTTACCTCTTTAATTTTCTTGTATTCGTTGTGGTCGTGCTTCGCTGTTCTAGACGTATCCAGAACGTTATCTAAGGACGCGTTGCGCTCTAACACCGCACCGCCCGGACCAACTGTCCCGCCAGTCAGAACTGTAACAAAATGATATACCTACATTATTGCGACAAATTAACATTTATATACATACACACAAACACCCAAGCAAGCACACACACACACACACACACACACACACACACACACACACACACACACACACACACACACACACACACACACACACACACACACACACACACACACACACACACACACACACACACACACACACACACACACACACACACACACACACACACACACACACACACACACACACACACACACACACACACACACACACACACACACACACACACACACACACACACACACACACACACACACACACACACACACACACACACACACACACACACACACACACACACACACACACACACACACACACACACACACACACACACACACACACACACACACACACACACACACACACACACACACACACACACACACACACACACACACACACACACACACACACACACACACACACACACACACACACACACACACACACACACACACACACACACACACACACACACACACACACACACACACACACACACACACACACACACACACACACACACACACACACACACACACACACACACACACACACACACACACACACACACACACACACACACACACACACACACACACACACACACACACACACACACACACACACACACACACACACACACACACAGACACACACACACAGACACACACACACACAGACACACAGACACACAGACACACAGACACACAGACACACAGACACACACACACACACACACACACACACACACACACACACACACACACACACACACACACACACACACACACACACACACACACACACACACACACACACACACACACACACACACACACACACACACACACACACACACACACACACACACACACACACACACACACACACACACACACACACACACACACACACACACACACACACACACACACACACACACACACACACACACACACACACACACACACACACACACACACACACACACACACACACACACACACACACACACACACACACACACACACACACACACACACACACACACACACACACACACACACACACACACACACACACACACACACACACACACACACACACACACACACACACACACACACACACACACACACACACACACACACACACACACACACACACACACACACACACACACACACACACACACACACACACACACACACACACACACACACACACACACACACACACACACACACACACACACACACACACACACACACACACACACACACACACACACACACACACACACACACACACACACACACACACACACACACACACACACACACACACACACACACACACACACACACACACACACACACACACACACACACACACACACACACACACACACACACACACACACACACACACACACACACACACACACACACACACACACACACACACACACACACACACACACACACACACACACACACACACACACACACACACACACACACACACACACACACACACACACACACACACACACACACACACACACACACACACACACACACACACACACACACACACACACACACACACACACACACACACACACACACACACACACACACACACAAAATTAACTAAAGTGTGTTCTAAACTTTGTATTACCTTCATGATTCTAAACTATGTTTGTTTTAAATGTTTTTGTAACAATTTTGTATCATTTGTTTTTGGAAAGGAACTGATTGCCATTATATAGCTCACGCTAGTTTGGGAATCAGGGCTAACACTTTAATTGTATATACTTTTTTGTTACAATAAAGATTTTATTATTATTAATATAATTTATTATTATATACAAGTTGAGGGTTTACGGCACGAATGGCGTAGTGGTTTAAGTGGTCGCCTCGCCGCTGCCACTGCGCCGAGTGTTATGGGTTCGAATCCCACGCGGGACAAAAATTTGTGTGATCCATAAATGGTTGGGCCGAGTCTGGGTGTTCTTTGTGTCCGTTGTTTGAATGTTTGTGAAGTCCCCCGCGACTCAGGAATTATACCTAGTGCCGAAGTTGTCTTTTTAAAAGAAAGAAGAAAGAAAGGTTAGATAATAACAATACGATAGAGTTACGCTTGTATGTCTTCGAAGTGGCAGACGCGTTGTATTCACATTTCGGCTGTTTTAGGTCCCATCTAATATAGGCTTAATGATACCATTGAAAACTTCCTAACCGAAATCCACTACGGCTCTAGATAACCTGGGAGTAAAACCTGTGTCCTCACGATCGTTAACAAGTATATGTAAGCAGCGACCTATGTCACGGGATCAACGAAATAGTGGTAATTGTTTTTCTTAATAAGCTTTCATAATATGCCAAAGAACAGAACTTTTATTTGCGTAGATACTTTCAATAGCGTACGAATGCCAATTTTAATGTAATTTCACGCGCTTGCATCATTATTTTAGTTGTAAATATATCAGTAAGCTTGTTACCGCGGCCGGTGTAACCTGGTCAAAACGTCAAACATCAAAAGGTTAACATTATGCGTGATGGTGTTAATATCCGTTATGATTGACATATATATCTTTATATATATAAATATTCTGTGCGTGTGTTTGTAATTAAACTCCTCCTAAACGGCTGGACCGATTTTGATGAAATTTTTTGTGTGTGTTCAAGTGGAATCGAGAATGGTTTAGATTTGTTTCATTTTTTTTTTTTTTTTTTTTTTTGCAGGACTACGGCTGTCGGGACAGCAAGTACTATATAAAAATCTTGTGTGAAGGTATTTATGGTTGCACTCCTCCGAATCGGATCGACCGATTTTTATGAATCTTTTTATGTATATTTGGTAGGTATGACAATAGGTCGTAAAGTATATTTCAAACCGCCAGGTGACTAGGGTGTCAACCTAACCAACATTTACGTGATCGCGGGCAAAAGCTAGTATCTTAATATATCTTTGAGGCGCTCATAGCCAGTTGCACTCATTGGTCGGTAAATGATTAGCGACGTTAAGCAACGTTGGGTGCGGTCAGTCTATAAATGGTTGACCGCTTAGTGGTATTTCATCTGAGCGTCTCCGTGCTTCGGAGGGCACGTAAAAAGTCAGTCCCGGTTGTTGCCAAATTGACAACAGGTTGGCCACTAAACACACGAAAAGATGAAGACAGAATATATCTTTTCGATGTTTTTTAGGATAGGTTCCTTTTATTATCCGTATTTGTACACATTTTTCTAAGCTCATATGTTTTTGTAAATCTATTAGGAATGTAGAATGCAGATTAATGGACATACTGTTCATAGTTCATAGTAGTACTCACCGATATGTTCGTCGAGTAAGACGGCGCGTCCCTTGTTGAAGACCCACAGCTCTGACTTCTCGACGCTCTGTCGCAGCAGGTCCAAGTCAGCTTTGATCTGTTTGTACGACTCCACGTCTGCGTCTGATACTAGCAGTTGTACCTGGACAAACATACAACATAATTGTTAACATAGTTATGGGGATTATTATACTACTAGATGTTTCCCCCGCTTTTATCGTTACTGCGCCGCCCCCGTGGGTCGTAGCGTAATGTTATATAGCCTATAGCCTTCCTCGATAAATAGGCTATCCAACACTAAAAGATTTTTTCCAATCGAACCAGTAGTTCCTGAGATTAGCGCGTTTAAACAAACAAACTCTTCAGCTTTATAATATTAGTATAGATTAGCGACCCGCCCCGACTTCACATGGGTAGTACAGTATCACTCTGTCTATTGAGAAAAACCGAATAAAATCTGTTCAGTAGTTTTTGAGTTTGTAGCGAACAGACAGACAGACGCGGCGGGAGACTTTGTTTTATAATATGTAGTGATGTTAGTGAAGGTGGAGGAATTTATATAAGATGGTAAACAAGTTACAGCTCTCATTAAGTTAAGTAAAAACCGCAACTTGCAATACCAGCAATATCACTCATGCATTGCCGATATTGCGGAAAAGGAATTCTAATGGGGATGAAAAGTTAACAACGTGATGGGGTAATGGTAACGGAAACAGCCGAATTTCGGTCATGTCGTCTTTATAAAGGCCTTATGTTTAACTTATCACCAGATATAGTAAAATATAACAGCCAAAAATAGTAAATGATCATCAAATTGCACAGCAAAATATATTTAAAGAGATCAAAATAAGTCGATGGCGCCTCCTATTTTAGGGTGGGTTTAAGAAGAAACATAACATAACCTAACCCTTCCGAGACGGAATGCAGTGATTTGAGGCATATAGGTGCTCGTTATGATATATTTTAGTAAGCATATTTTGCTGCGCATTTACTATATTTGATGGTCATTATATTTAATCCCTTTACAAAGACTCCATCTGAATAAGAGATATTGTAAACACAACACAAGGGCACGATCCATTCCCTTACTCTCATAGTCCGAAGGACAGCAATCCGAAACGATCGGAGAGAAATCAGGCTTAAGACCAATAGCTTCACATGCTTTTCCAGACACAGGGGGTGTGCAACACCATCAGCTCTCTAACTCTGGCTCGCTATTAGGCTTTTTTTATTAAAAAGTCCAACAACTCTTTCTTGTCCCGACTCGGCATCTCGGGTTTGATTCCCGAGTCTAACTCACTAACGCTGTAACACTGAGACAGTAAATTGAACAAAGAAGATTACTAACCTGCTTAAAAGCCGCAAGAACCTCTTGCCTCTGACTGAAATGTCTGAACAATAGCGCGAGTGCCCCCGACACTAGCGCCGCCGACGCGCCCTGAGAGCACAGCTGCAGCAGCACACGTAACACCATGCGGCCTCCACACTCGTCTAGGTCTAGACCATCCCTGGACCAATACAACTCGGTTAGGTTCACGAATAATATGGATGTTTCTGGATGCAGGAAGCCTGTTGAAAGCAGGTAGATGTGCGTCATATTTGATAGCAGAAAGGGTGTCAAGCCACCTTTAACAGGAGGGTATATCTGTCTTGGATGGTAATAGAGGAAATGGCAAATCTCATCTGGCTGTTATTTAAAAAATATAACCTGAAAATTTTATTTAACTGATTTTATTTTTGCATAAAACTGCAGATGTTTGCGGGGTTGATACTAAATAAATCTTAAAACATGGCTGTTAAGGTAATTTTGTACCCGATCCGCAATTTTTTAAATTAAAACTATTATAAATAATACACCATGGCATTGCAACGATAAATCGTAATGCATTTTTAAATAGTCTTTACGTTTAACGTTTAAAATACTGTTATACCATTTTTGTTTAAATACCGGTTGAAAGTTTCATCGATATATTTAGGAAATTACAGCTTAACGACACTTGGTATTTTTAACCCGTATAATTTATATATGTACTTACATTTTTTATCATTACAAAGATTTAATGTATTTATTTTAATAGTAAACCAAAACATTCGGTATGCCAAATGATATAGGGATTCGTACATTAAAATGGGGGCTTCAACACAATTATAACGAGATCAGCAGGGGGCAAAGAGACATAACCTAAAATGTTAGTGAAACTCAAAATCTATTAGGGGTCACTATTCACAAATACAACGACAAAACCGTAACCGACACATGTCTAGTACAACGATAAAACTGTGACGTCACAATATGTCTATTGGCACTATTTCGCAAACAAAATGGTATCGCTAGAGCAGCGCTAAAGAACAAAGAAAATCCATCTCCGTAAGCATTTTGTTAATGGCTATCAAACAAACACATTACCTAAATATGAGCATTGTTGCCTAAAGATTTTAAAGAAGACAGCAAAAGAGATAGGGTAGCAGGCCACGATTACACACAAATGATGTATTATTTATATTATAAATATAAAGGACACTATCTGATTGATGTGTTTACGGTGTTAACCACTGAACTGATGCTGATGCAACTTGATATGGAGGTATATAGCTTAAAGGAGGGTAGAAAAAGGAAGGAACCGAGAGAGTGATTTAGCCTCTACGTCAATTTCTGAAAGAGTGTAGAACATCTTTGGTCAAGCCACCCAGTTTATGTTGAAACCAGCAAGCTTTACTACTCCAAGAGTGGTCTGCCGCCATATCTCATTTTCTGTGTGTATATCTATTTCAAGTACGCGTACTTTTAAAGTTATATTCCGGTATCATCAGCCTTTAAGCCTATCAAACTTTAATCTTATAAAGTGTGACAAGGGTTGTTTAAAGATCTCTTGCCTCAAGCCGTCTAAATAAATGCTAAACTATCTTCCGATAGATGTAGCGAAAAATAACAACGACAAATGACTGCCTGACTGTCTGATGTTACAGAAAACTTATCACTACTTTACTTTACTTCGTGTATTTAGAAAGAAAGAAAGAATAATAATTTTATTTGTTCCACGCTTACAAGGTAACAGGAAACACAACCATGTTTAGGAACAAATAAGGTCCTGCGTCAGCAATGTTGCAGTATATCCACAACGCTCGTATTCTCGCAGAGCCTGCATGATTTCGGTGCATGTAGGCAATAACTCAATTAAAAAATTAAATTTTACATTACATTTTTTTAAAGGTTGACGGTACATTTATTTTGTTTTCTTATTTAAGTTGTAACGGCATAATTAAACAATGCTCAGTTATCTCTATGTGAAATATTTTTGGTACTATAGTTACTTTCATTTTTATCTTTGATCTAAGTTTGTACAGATTTTAGAAATATGGGTTAGGGTACATTCTGTATTTACATGCAATGTTAGTGATTGACATTCCAAATTATTTTAATCCTTTGAACACCATCAATAATTTCGTCGCATAGCAATTGAGATTGTACGATGGACATCGTCGGATTGAGACCTAAACCATAGCTGGGGCAGTATAGGTGTAAAACGCCTCTGCCACTGACAAGAGCAGGTCAGAGATCCAGCGGCTGACTCAAGACAAGGTGGCAAGGCGTAGTGTTGAGAAACATGAGAGAATGCAAGCTATCCGAATGTGATGTCAAGGACAGAGCAAATTGTAGAGCTAACATAAAGAAAGCTGACTCCACCACCATGTGGGGGATACCTAGCCAGGAAGAAAGAGAGAGAAAGAGAGAGAGGGGAGGGAGAGAGAGAGGGGGACAGAGGGGGAGAGAGAGAAGGGGGAGCGAAGGATAGGGAGAGAGAGTATCAAGGTTAAACAGGCGTGAGAAGTACCACGTTTGTGTCAAAGTTTCGGTGTTCAAAGGACCAGAACCTGTAAACCAAGGGTTATATAAGCATTCAGTTAGTACTCAATCCCATGCCGTTAACATACCATGCAGTATACTAAGTCTTACTAACAAATCTACATTTTTTGGTAGGCACCCGTCAGGCACTGTTTGTATCGCTCTGAAAAATATATTACATTAGTAGTTACATCCCATACCTAGAAGAACTTACATGAAACAGTAGAATTATTATAGGATTGTTGAGGAATGCAGATTGTTCATTACACATGAATTTGATTGCAAATGCTATTAGACACTTGTAAGGCTCGGCGCATACGAGCCACCGGTTGCCAGCGACGAGCTTTTCATATACTTTTTCATACGTTTTGTATGGATTCGAGGAAAATGTGTGGCCACTTGCTATCGGTACTGCATCAGCTGGCTACGTATAACTATCATCGTGGCTCTGGCCGGTGGCTCGTTTGCGCCCAAGCCTTATGCATAAATAAAGCACTAACAGATTAGTTGGAAGACCGTTGAACTACCACGCAAAAGTCTTAAGTGCGAGACCACGGCACGACTTTTCGAAGTTACGTGCATGTGACAAAACTTGCACTGGATAGTGGACTCGCGCCCAGCAGTGGGACAATTTATAAACAGGTCAAGTATCATCTATATCTATACTAATATTATAAAGCTGAAGAGTTTGTTTGTTTGAACGCGCTAATCTCAGGAACTACTGGTTCGATTTGAAAATTATTTTAGTGTAGGATAGCCTATTTATCGAGGAAGGCTATAGGCTTTATAACATCACGCTACGACCCACGGGGGCGGCGCAGTAACGAAAAACGCGGGTGAAACCGCGGGAACATCTAATTATATGATAAACAAACAATGCCCATGCTTTTTTTGCTTTGATTAATTGATATTTTATATAGCAGCGGTATTCTTTATCACAATGTTAATTATTTTTAATACTAATAATGAAGCGAACTACGCCTGCATGTAAGTAAATTCGAAAAAGGAGTCACTGATTTTTCAGGACATAGGACAAAAGCAAATGTTTATTTGTTAACAGTCTTTTTTGATGATCATGGACAGCATGATAGTCTCGTCGGCTGATGCATGCAGCCGACTATGTTTATTCGGTCGAATTGATCCTTGAGCGCTGGTCTCACGTGTCCAAGTGTAATTGCGTCTGTTTTTGTGAGTTGTATTGAGCCATTAATCATATTAGTGCCTTTACATCTCCCCAAAATGATTTTGGAGAACAGCTTACTATAAACTGAAAAACGCAACACTTTAATGAAATGTTTCATTCCAATAATTGCGAATGATTAAAACCTGTATTAATCAATCGGTTAAACAATAATAAATCATAAGGGTCGCTATACATATGTTTGGATCGTCAATTTCTGTCAAACAACAAAGTCCTCCTTGCGAAATTTCTACATCTACATAGTTCAAATTAAAACAAATATAAAATGATTATTAAGATCACATACTAAAACATAAAAGTCATAATAAAGTGGTTACTGAATTTATTAAGTCCCAGAACATTTATGTTAGTTGCCAATCCAAATTAGCTAATCGAGTAAACCTATCACTCAGTAAGCAAAATTCGATCGGCATTGCTGAGTGGCATTTTATCGAACATGTGTATAACAACCCTAATCTATTTGTGTGTCAGAAACAAATACATATACTTTACGTAAAATAAATACATAATAACCTTTTTTTACCACACCAAAATTCCGTAATGTTATTTGCAAATAAAATTATGTGTAATGAACATAGTCTTGTGACCCGTCACCAATGCATGCGTTAGTCACTGAAAGTGAACCTTAATATAATAGAAATAGAGTCTAAAATATGTTTACTAATCATTAACTAATAGGGTGAACAGATATTAACAACTACATACAAGTTTTAAATACATAGTTAGATACATTCTTAAGATTCATACGTAAGGAATCATGATAATATACTTTTTAGATTTTGTTGAGAAAAGGGAGATCTAGACAGTGATATTCTCTAGCCTTCGTAGAATTAAAACCATTATAAAATCTACTTTATAAGCGTTCTACAGCTCCTGTGAATCTCGTTAAGATTCAACCAAGCTCTTAAACGTTCGTGTACAAGTTAAAACTGCAAGATTATCATATTAGCTAGATCTCCAATCTTCTCTTGACATAATCTAGTCTAGAAGATCTTTTTATAAACAATATCTACAATAAATTACATGTATTCTACACAAGAATATTGTATACATTTAATTACATGATTTTCTCTCAAAATATTGTGAACTTTTTGTTTATTTACTAGGAATATAATTACGTAATGTTTATGGCATTTCAATGAACTAACCTTTAAGTATTGTTTGCTACTTTAGACTTTAATACGAATGTAGAATGTAGTATTTTGCATTATTTTGAGAGAAAATAATAATTATGACCCAAGTAAATAAAAACATAGTATCTACTGTAATAAAATATTTACACCACAGCCTAGTTGAACCTATCCGTACAGTTTGCTAACGTTCGTTGGCAGGTAATGTGGGTAATCAAGCGGTTAATCGGTACTTTCATCGTCTCGCAATCCAGCGAACTATTGCTTTAGTACGATCGTTAGCAGTCTGTATGGTTTAGCCTAAAATCGACAATACTAAAAATAATAATATTGATGATAAAATGAAATATTGAATGGTAGTTACAATGTCTGATTTGTATGTTTGAATATTTTTTATTATACTATGAAATAATATAAACAGAATATTTTATACAATATTGTACAATATTTATATATTTAATTAAATACAGTGTTGTGTTTGTAAATAAACTAAAAATTAATGGTTAACATCCATTTGGTAAGTCAAAATTGTTAAACTAAAACAGACGCCTTATTACAAGTAGTTTACAAAAGACAGTGTTTTCTATGTAGATCTACGATCTTTTATTAACTGAAATTTCAATCATCATTATTCGCCCTTAGCCGATTACTACACTACGCTTAGTTGAAATAATGATTCGATTAGATCTAACAGAGAGCCTAGTGCGAATTGTTTTTACGTCAACGATCGACACGTTTATGACGTTCGGCGCTCCGATTGGCCCGCTCCGAGCTCTTAACCAATCAGAGCCAAACGCGGTAAACGATTCGGTCGCGTTTACGTAAAAACAACTCGCATTAGGCACCCTGAATATCAGTTCCTTCGGACGTTTTAGTTTGTTCAGATGTCTGTTACTTATAACTATAAACCGTTGTTATGTATTAGTGAATGTTTCGCATTAAGTTTTAGTTTTATATTTCAATAAAATAATACAAAAAAGGTCCCTTGATGATTCCCAACGATTGGTCAATTAAATAAGATGTTTCTTTATAGTTTACATTAAAGATGTATGATGCTATAGCCGCTAGACATGATAGTATGGAAGCTATAAGGTAAGAAAGTAGCTTTATGATGAATCCCTTTATTTTTACTAACTTACGATTTCAGTTTCAAGCATAGTTTCGATATATATATATACTATTAATATTAGGTATAAATGTGCCTAACATCCAAATGTTTTAACCGGTTGTCACCCAATCATGCTCAAACCGTTCAAAGAATTTTGATATTTGGCACGTCTGTCCTTGATCCATTCCCGAGGGATTCACGAGGATCAAGACTAGTCATCATTAACTAATATTTGCCTGAACCTCTTTATCTTCTGGTAAAGACTTCAAAACACTACATTTAAGATGATAAGAGAGCTGTCGAGACTACCATTAGTTTAGACAGCTTTGAATATTTGAAAAACCGTTGTGTACTGATCGCGTAAGTCTAAAAAAGTTTATTTGATAAACTACACAGTATAGACCAATCGTACACCCCTCACCGGCGTCCATATACATAAATTATTTTTTCTTTAATAGAAAAGCAAACAGTGTTACTATGTCTAATAAGTGTTTTTACGTAGTTTTTAAATTTTAATACATCCCTTTCATAATTTAATTGCTTCATTGATTTAACAGTATTATAAGTTTTATATGTTTTAACTATTAATTGATGTATACTTGTAAATATTCTAAATGACATTGTTGTATTTTTTAAAGGTTCTTTATATTGCATGCTGTGATCTCCTGTTATTTAGGAAACACATGTCCTATTTTAGTGTAAATCTGCCTTGTAATAAATGTGTATCTCTTGTAGGATAATATATATAAGATAAAAATAAATAGTAATAACAAGTGTGTGACTGACCGACAGCTGAAGATGCCCTCGGCCTGCAGGCCGATGGCCTCGACGTCGGCGCGGCCGAGCGTGTCGGCGGAGCGGTCGCCCGACTGCTCGAACTCCTTCTTGAAGATGGACAGCAGGCAGCTGATGCGGTAGTCCAGTCGTACGTCTAGGATGAACTGCGGAAAGTATCATAATATGGAATAACCAAACAATTCTTTTTAAAACGTCATCTCCTGTACTCTTAGTAATTCGTGTGTCGCGGGTGACTTCACAAACATTCAAACAACGGACACAAAGAACACCCAGACTCGAAACAACCATTTGTATATCACGCAAATTGTTGTCCAATGTGGGATTCGAACCTAATACTCGGCGTAGTGGTAGTAGCGAGGCAACCACTTAAACATTCTCAGTGTCCCGATTTTCGGGTCCATAGAATTGTTATTGCGATTATCTATTAGGTAACAAAACAGACTCTGTAATAATGACTGCGCCGAGTGATGTGGATTCGAATCCTACACAGAACAAAACATTGTGTGATCCACAAATAATTGTTCTGGGTGGTGGGTTCCGTTGTTTGAATGTTTGTGAAGTCCCCCGCGACACAGGATTTATTTGTATTGCGGGAGTAGTCTTTTTAAAGAAAGAACATTTTATGTCTGGAATAACGAGTAACTAAATGCTGTAAGTACCTGTAATATCTCGATGATCTTGAGCTTGGTGTCCATGACGAGCGGGTGTTCTCGCGCCAGCATCAGCGCGGAGGCGCTACGTTGCAGACCGCTGCCGGCTCCGCCGCTTGTGCTCGAACTGGTTCCTCCACCGGACTGCACACATAACAACATCATCATCAGCCGTCGGTATTAATGACGTTGTTGTATTGAACAACTAGATTTTGCCTTTACATGTAAGTTAGGTTAGGTTATATTAGAAAGTACTTTTTTCTAGATGAATGTCCTTCTCTGTATCCCAAAAACGTGTATGCGAAATTTTACGATCGGTCGAGTAGTTAAGGCGTGAAAGCGTTGCAAACAAACAAACTCACATTCGCATTTATAATATTAGTTAGGATGAGCATCAATAGCTTAGTGGAAGCCGTTGGACTGCCAAGCAGGCGTCTCGAGCTCGATCCCATGACACCTCTGACTTTTCGAAGTTATATGCGTCAAGGCGGGCAAGCGTGACAAACGAACGCACATCGCATTTGTAATATTAGTTAGGATTCGGTGACTCCACTTCTTTACTGGCTAGGACGTCCAAGTCTTCCAATCGGTCCGTGCTATAAACAAAACCAGGCATGTATAAAGATGCAAAGAGACAGTACTCACATTTCTAGTGACGGTGCCCAAAGTTATTGACGTCATCACTGCACCCATGTCTCCTATACTGCGTAACACGCCTCCTTCAGCTGAGTATCAAAAAAGATAATTATTATTATTCATATCGCAAAAAGTAGTAAGTAAAGTACCATAAAAGGTCCCCCAGACTGAATTTCGGTCTCAACGGCCAATGATACAGTAGGCTTGCTTTCTGCGCACAAGACATTACAGTTCACAATGTGTGCGCAAACACAAGTGTAGCCTCTATTCCTAAAGAAAGAACATATATATATTATATGGTTGACTAAATATTTGTGTCGATTTTGAGTGTTTATAGTGTCCGTAATTTAAAAGTGTGTTAATCTATGATCTACCAGCATACCTGACATAAAAAATCTTATGTAGACTTGCATTCTGACAAACGAGAGATATAGTGTCACGTAAAATCAAATATTAATGAAAAGATTATTAGAATGCAAACATTTGGTATATATTTCTAGGAAAAGTTAGTGCTGAGTTGCTTATATTTTTCACACCAGACTTAACTTTCTTTTACTGAGTTATCAACAATTTCTTTACAGGGATTAGTGAATGAACGTTGACGCCCAGTTTTTAACAATAGGATTCTAGCGATAGATATAAAAATATTATATTTGCATGTACGGATGACAATTATTTTTAAGATAATATTCTCCATACTTACGTTTCTTCATACATTCCTGTTTTTCCTGTGCTGCTTGTAACAATTAATTTTTATATAAATAATGAAGTTCCAAATTACAATTAAACAACAATTATAACTTATGCACGTATACTGGGTGACAGGGGAAATTTAAAAATAATTTATTATTAATTGATTGACTTTCATTCGGTTTGTCCGATCAGCGAAATCACCAGGTTGTACTCGAATAACTAAACGCAGTCCAGTAGTCCGTGGTCCCTTGTATACAAGAGAGTACTCACACTCGACCTCCCCGGAGAGCGCGTTGGTCTCGTTGAGCAGATCCATGGCGGTGACGCAGTCCAGGATGCTCAACAGCGTCTTCGTCAAGCGGAGCAGGTCACTGAAGCTGTAACCAACAAACAATACAGACATATTTTTTTTTTCATTAATGAAAGGCTTCCAGTACCACTCAAAGTATTTTAATTAAAAACATTCGTTACCAAACTGCTAGAAAAAGATATTTCAGTTCAGTGCAACAAAAAGTTCGGTTTAGTATGTAACAAAAAATAATCATTTTCTTTAGAGCTGTGATAAAGACATAATTTGAATTCCTTCAATACATAATTCTTGCTTTAAAGAATAATTAAATAATATCGTAGTATGAGCAGCGAGGCTCTATATACCCTGGTGGGGTACATTGCACTACCACGTAGTGGTCAAAAGTTTGATCGCAAGGCAAGTCTTACTTTTGTAAATTATGTGCGTAATTAATTATAACTCGCTTTAGCGGTGAAGGAAAACATCGTGGGGAAACCTGAATGTCCGAGAGCTTTTACAATATTCTCAAAAAAGTGTGAAATCTGCCAACCTGCAGTCTGCTATAATGGTGGACTACTACCTTCTCACAAAAAGAAGAGGCCCAGCAGTGGGACAGTTTATATACGGAGCTGTTATTATACGACAATTTGTATTTTGAAATGAATTTAAAACTCCCGTAAGCTAAGCGCTTGGTTTGAAAACTGGTTTATATGAGCAGTTCAATGGATAAGCACCGAACAAACATGTTCTACCTTACCTATAGAATCCAAAATAGATGAGCTCCCTGGCCAGCTTGACCACCTCGAAGGTGAGCTTGTTTTGGTCATGGTCACTAAAATACCAGGTCTTGGTCACCACGTTGCACAGATAGTTCTCCACGAAGCGGATGGTCGACGCAAACTGCTCTTTCACCTTTTCCCGGTTCGCGTCAGGACCACCTTTCACGCACTGGTAGCTGGACAAAAGGAAAATATTAATTAGACTTGTTTTCAGTTTACGTCTATGTTGAATGCGTTCACAGCTACAACACTCGGAAGTGAAGTTAAGTATGCGTTAAAAACTCTTGCAGAGATTAAACAATGGATACAAATAATATCTAGGACTCGGAAAAGAACTATTTAAAAAAAAAATTGCCTCATAATAAACGGTCACCGTAGTTTATGATTTTTTAAAATTCAACGTTTTGGCGTGCAGTGGATCCTCGGAAAACGGGATTTAAGAGGAGTTAGAAGGAGTGGAAGAGGACGGTATGTGAGCCTTCGGAACTCTTACTCACCAGGAAAAACGCACTAACAGCGTTATTGCTCCTGTGTCGCGGTAGAGTTTACAATCGGTATAAATCTTGTGTCGCGGCTAACATATAAACAACGGACACAACAAGTGAGAAACCGGCAATGAACTGCCGTATTTCTTAGAGTTCGAAAAAATGGTTCAAGTAATATGCAAAGGTCACGTGGTATCACAATGACTATGATCTTTGCATATTACTTGAACCATTTTTTCGGTCATTTTGAGGTCAGAGGTCAAAGGTCATAGTCATTTCGGGGTATACCGACAATTCTGAGTCGAATGGCGTTGACCGCGAGTCTCTAGCTCTTCTGGTTGTTGAGTTGAAAGTTGTATAACAGACAGACGGACGGACGGACGGACCGACAAAGCTGTTGTATAAAAGTTTTTCGAACTCTAACATCCAAACTCGGAACAACCATTTGTGCACCACACAATTATTTTTCTCCTGCTTGGAATTCAAACCCTCGTCGCAGCGGCAGTGACGAGAAGACATGTAAAAGTCAAACTAATAATGCTATTTGTGGATTACTTAAGCTTTGTCCCATAAAAGGTTAAAATCAACAACACTTGGCGCAATAATGGCGACGCTACAGTATCGTCATATTACTCACTCGTGTATATGTATCCTGTCGCAGACCTCGGTCCAGAGCCTGGCGTACTTGACGGGTGTGACGGGCTCCTGCGGGTCTCTGTCGGCGTGCAGGTGCAGCATCAGGCGGCAGAACGACGCGCGGACCTCGTACGACAGCGACGCGTTGGACATACACCTGGGAAATCAACAGAGTCCTTATTAGACACATCCCATGTTTATACAAGCTATAGCTAAGCATTTAACAATCTACCGGCGCACGTAATGTACGCATAGTAAAGAGACTATTTAATATATTTTTTTTTAATAGTGACCCTTAATTTCTGGCACAGATTTTTCTGAAGTATGCTTTTGTATTGTTTTTCTTTCAAATACTTGCTTTTTTTTCTTTTTTAATGCTTATATTCCAACTCTGTAACTACGTATTATAATATCACCTTAGTTGCAAGTGCAATGCAAACTTCAATTGTATGTTGTCACTTGTCATATTATATATGTGAGAGCTTGTTATTAGCAATAGAAGTTAATTATTGTATTTATATATAAGAATATTAGTCTGTAAGCTTTCGGTAAAAATAAAAAAATTATACAGTAGTTGTCTTTGTTTGAATTTGCTTCTTATTTTACACATAAAAGCAAATAGCAATCAAAGTAAATCTGTTTGTGCAAACAGAATCAAAGTTTGTTGCAAAATAAGGGAGTAATTAATATTTAAATTTTGGATATAGAATAAATTGGGGCTACAATAGGGATATCTCGCTCTCTCCCTCTGATAGCTAAGTTTCAATAGCGGCTACGTGACAGTTTGTATCGTGCTTCCTTTTTCTTTTACTCCTACCACATTTGAAACGCTGGTATCTTACTTAGTAGATTTAAAATAAAATCTTTGTATTTTAGAGTTCAGATAATGTAACCATTTCACTTAAGCGCAGGCGTAAGAGAAATATTGCGCTTTTTCTAATAATAAAATTAAAATATCAATTGCTACCTCCCTTACAATCAATGTAATACATACATACATAGATCCACGCCTGTTTCCCAGAGGGGTAGGCAGAGACTACCGATTTCCATTTGCTACGATCCTGACACACTTCTCAGGCTTCATTCACTTTCATCACATTCCTCATTCACGCCCGTCAGTTCAATCAATGTAAATGTTTTAAAATAAACAAAATTTCAACAAAAAAGAAAACCGACTTCAAAGAAGAATATTCTAAAACTTGCAAAATGCACTAAAAGGTCAATAAATAATTGCATATTCTTGTGAATAATTAAATTATTGTTATTATTGGAGTCGGTGTCAGACAAGGTAGGTTTGTAACTAATTAAACATGAGATGTCTTACTATAAACATAACATAACATTGGCATGCACAATTACACACATAGACGCAGCACGCGGCGCGGGCGGCTGACACCGACTCCAAAAATAACAATAATTTAATTATTCACAAGAATATGCAATTATTTATTAACCTTTTAGTGCATTTTGCAAGTTTTAGAATATTCTTCTATGAAGTCGGTTTTCTTTTTTGTTAAAATTTTGTTTATTTCTCGGTTTTTAGTGAACCTTGCCAAAAACGAGAACATCATCAATGTAGCCAAATACGCATTATTAAGGATAACTCGACAACGAATGGTCAAATCTTGATTAAAATGAAATGGGACTCCACGGGAAGCACCAGCTTTCAAATAAAAAAAGAATCATCAAAATCGATTCACCCAGTCGAAAGTAATAAGGTAACAAACATAAAAAAAAATACAGACGAATTGATAACCTCCTCCTTTTTATGAAGTCGGTTAAAAATTAAATCGTATTATTGGTATTTTTAGTTGCGCTAATCAAACACGATATATCAACAATAGGCTATTTGACTAATTTTTGAAAACCGTTATTACTTTAATCAATTTCTCACACATTTAGTGGTGTATAAGGACCCTACAAATTTTAAGTATTTCATAAAAAATATTCATTGCAAAATACACTGCTTATTCAAACTGTCAAAACATTTGCACCGAATATAATTATGGCGTCGAGTTGTCAAGTGATGCAACACGTTTATTGCACAGCATGCAATTACAGATGATGTTTACAAACGCGTGGCGTCATAATAAATTTAGCCAACCGTTTACGATCACGTGGCACCAACAAAAAATTAATTAGGTTTCTTTTAGATATTTTGGTCAAAATATTATTATACCTATATATCATTTATCATTACAAATTGCTTCTAAAATACATAATCTACGCGGATGGTAATTTTATTTATATTTTTTTATTTCAGCTGTATTGTCCCACTGCAGGGCAAAGGATTCCTCTCCCTTTTTACATATTCCTGTAATGGTAATGAATAAGTAATAATTTTTTGGGTTGTTTGCAAACTGGATTGAGCTCATATATGGTACACGGCACTCACTTGAGTATGAGGTGTATGTGCAGCTGCGGGGACAGGCTGTTGAGCGCGAGGTACTGTCGGTTGAGACACATGTTAGAGAACAGGTCCAGCTGGTGGCGGTAGTAGTCCAGGATGGCGGCCGACAACCCGCCCGGCTCCACACGCGCCTCCGCCGCCAGCTCTGACAGCAGCCGGGAACACTGAAACACGATCATCAATTATATTATTTGCTTTAGACGTTTATACCAACACCAAATATTACCAAGAAGCGCCTTGATCTTGCTATTATAACAGCAACGACAAGCGAGTGTTTAATTAATGGAGATTTTCTCTAGGTACCCGTCCAGGCCCACATGAAGTACCTTGGCCTAGTCCTGGACGGAAGGTGGCGTTTCGACCAGCATTTCAGAGGCACTGCTGGGTGGGTCGCTGAAGTTTCAGTTCCATCGGGCACTGAAACTTCTTCAGCGACCCACCTACCAAATGTGGGCCTCTGTATGGGGGAAGGGTCACTACCTTTCTACCATATAGAGGTAGCACACCATGGTGGCTTAAGTCGGTAGGCTCCAAGTATCGGGAGAGCCTGATATAAACCTCTCGCCTCCCCTTTTTAAATAAAATAAAAGAAAAATATTGTGTAATTTATATGAAACAGGGCCTTAAAATTAGGATTCAGGGATTTATCTTTTAGAAAACTTTTACTTGTTAGTTGTAGGACTGGCCATAAGAATTATTAAAATCGGTTAAGTAATTGCAGTTTTTAATCGATAAACGAATAAAAACATACAAACAAATCTTTTTCTTTATAAAATTAGTATAACGAAGGGTTAGACGACAATCTCGCTTTTGACATGATGAAATAACAAGATATAGGCGTGTTATTATACCATGTACGTATACTAATGATAGGCAAACACAAAAGAAATGAAACAATAAGGGTTGTCTTTGATTAACACTGATTTGATTGATAACGCAGCGAGTTCGTCACACCGAATGCGTCCGCGCACGCGTCTCCTGCGCTTGTATAACGTCAATATGACACTGACAGCCATAACTGTCACTGCAACTGACACATCGGCTCTGTGGCGACCTCACTTAAGCTCACGCTTGACGTTCAAACAAACCAATAAATGGCGCTTTATTAAATTCCAATCACAGAAATAAATTGCATTTGGATGATTATTTTCTTGGTGCTTCGACAAGTACACATGACAATGGGGCGTCTCTAGAAAATACCCACTGTATTCCATGGTCTGTGATT
Organism: Catocala sponsa; assembly: GCA_963564715.1. Taxonomy (NCBI): domain Eukaryota; kingdom Metazoa; phylum Arthropoda; class Insecta; order Lepidoptera; family Erebidae; genus Catocala; species Catocala sponsa. The sequence goes on from OY751352.1 coordinate 15,490,974, forward strand.
GAATGAATATTATAAAAGTAATTTTAAATAAACTGATTACCTTTTTATTGTTCCATAACAGCATAACTTCCTCTTCCACGGTATATTTACTGTCGGTCGTGTCAGACGCTTTGCTTGTCTTCTCGTATTTCGTAGAGACCAGTCTGTTGGCAAAACTACGCTAATAAGTATATCGTATAGGTGACTATTGGTGCAGGATCATATATTTAACTTATTGTCGATTTAAACTTATATTTCTGATTGACTGTATACATGTTGCGCAAATACTGATAATTTTATCCAAGGGAGCCATTTTTACAACACTACTAGTTTTCACCCGCGGCTTCGCTCGCGTAGATGTAGGTTAGGTTAGGTTAGGTTTGCGACAGTTATTTTTTCTGGATAAAAGGTACTATATCCTATTCTGTACCCCTGACAACGTGTATGCAAAATTTCATGCTGATCGGTTGAGTATTTAAGGCGTGAAAGCGTAACAAACAAAGAAACTCACTTTTGCATTTATAATATTAGTTAGGATTAGTTGCAGCATAGAGAATACTGATTACCAGGATTCCAAAATCTCTTAGTCATTCCGTAAAAAACCCGCATGTGCATTATTTGCACTTAATAAATACTTATCCAACGAGATAAGCAGTATTTACTTTGACTACATAATTAAATAGATATCAACGTAAAAAACTAAAGCATTCACACACACACGCGTACGTACACAGAAGGAATATTCGTACGAAAGGGTCTTGTGTCTGCATGTATTTCGTGACCCAAATGCATTGTTTGCACTATGTTCTAGATATGTCTGGGAAGAAGTCTACTCACCTGGTCTCAATAAGTATATCGGAGTTGTTGGCACACAGCACACTCTTGCAGATCAGCTCCTGCGTGACAGCAATAGCCTTCTTGTTGGAGATGCACAAGTCACTCAGGTAGTCCAGGAAGCGAGACTGCCATGTTTTCATATTCTTTCGGACGAGACCTGGGGATCAGACAATTTGTGTAATGCTTTGATTGAACAACAAACACATTAGTGACTGTGACCGCGGTAGAAGGAATTAGTAAGCTGTTTTTTACCATCGCATCGCTGGCCACTGGCAAAATGGCTGTCACACTTTTGAACCTAAATAGTTATATAATAATAGTTGCGTATTAAGCGGTCACTCAAAAACTGTATTTAAACGAACACTTAAAAAGTTAAGTGAAGTTAAGCACTTTGATCATGGAATGGTAAGAAGGTACTTACTATAGAAGACCAAAGTGAGGACCTCCTTACCGTTCTTACTTCCTCCTTTTCAACCCACGTTGTAGTCTAGTCATTTATAATTAATTTACAAAAAGATTTATATGAGTAAATGTATTATTACCAGATTTATTCAAAATACATAATAATATAATACAATGGGGCATGGACCCATATACTCCGTACATGTATAGGCGGCCTCGATGGCGTAGTGGTTAATGTAACCGACTGCCACGCCTGAGGTCGCGGATTCGATTTCCGCACAAGTCAAACATTTGTGTGCATGGACATGGATGTTTGTCGTGGTCTGGGAGTTTATATGTATAGTATGTACGTATTTACAAAAAAAAAGTATATGTATGTTTATCCATTGTCTAGTACCCATAGTACAAGCTCTGCTTAGTTTGGGCTAGATGGTGTTGTGTTGTGTGTATGTGTAGAATATTATTATTATATTATTATTATGTATAACACGTGGTCACTAATTAGAGATATCACGTTTATACTTCGATAACATTACTATGATATACTAACCGACGAAGGTCTCAATTTCCGAAGCAGTGATGTGCTTCTCCAAAAGCTTCCTGTTGTTGTGCAGCAGTGCTGTGATCGTATCCTCGGCTAATATATCGTAGCCTATTTGCTTCTGCATAAAGCCGAAGTGTTTCGCTATATATTCCTGTAACACAACAATTATGTAATATATATATTAGGTTTTATTATGTTTTATGTCAGTTAGCTCAACGTTTTGGATTATTTTGGTAACGAGGTATTTTGGTACTACTAAAGAGGTTTTAAGGTTATTTAAACGCATGTCTCGTTTCAAATTTGACATGCGTTTGACATGATCATGAAATAGCCACTCAATCGCTTGATATGAGATTTTTTTTGAAACCTCGTAGATTAGTGTTTTAGCAGTCAGAGGTAAATTAGCTATTTGTGTAAATTACAAATTATTTGAAGACTTTCATGCCACTTTGGCAATATCAGCAGTTCGTTCATTATTAGGCAGCGTGTAATTAATTTCAGAAGCAAAAAGTCTAATATTTATTATTATTAGCTTTCAAACGCTCAGCTGCATCTAAACAGCTGTGATTAGCTGACGAAACAAGTAAGAACCAATTAAAAGTATGTATTTTAAACTTTGTTCACTAACTTTTTAGAAACCATCAGTTAGATTAAACAAAGAATCGAACCTGATTTTTCCTATAGTCCTGTTGGCTGAGGCGCAGTATCCTGTAGCACAGACGGAAGATGTACTTATAGGCGGCGTACCGCGGGTCGTACAACTCCTCGATTTTCAAGAACGCTTCGCCCTCCGAAGTCTCTTGGAACGGACCCTGGGGATACAAACAAGTATGTTATACATGCCAGAGTAACTGTTCTAAGAGCCTGTTTGCTAAACCGCAGAACTAAATTCCAATGACATTTGTCATGGAAATAATAATATTCTACCACATACACACAACACCATCTAGCCCAAACTAAGCAGAGCTTGTACTATGGGTACTAGACAATGGATAAACATACATATATACTTTTTTTTGTAAATACATACATATTATACATAGAAACACCCAGACCAAGACAAACATCCATGTTCATGCACACAAATGTTTGACTTGTGCGGGAATCGAACTCGCGACCTCAGGCGCGGCAGTCGGTTACACTAACCACTACGCCATCGAGGCCGACAATAGCTTTAACCTCGGGAAAATGTAAGAATTCAAAAAACTGCGAGCGAAGTAGCAGGTAAAAACTAAGCCGCAAAGATCGTGTTTATGATATAGTGTCACAAGACTGCACCTATAGCATATAAAGGCTATGTAGAGTCAATCCTTAGATATGGTTTAATAATATGGGGGAATTCGACTGATGTTGGTCAAGCATTCATTGCACAAAAAAAATGCTTAAGAGGTATTTGACTTCTGTAAACCACTATTTAAAAAAAAATATTTGCTGTTATTGACCTGCATGTATGTCCTTGAAGTATCAGTCTTTGTAAGGAAGTATAATGATTTTTCAAATTCAAGTAGGATCATGTACCTAAATACAGACCAAGAGATCCTACTAAAATAATAATTCCATTTTGTAGAACCACCTTAAATAAAAAGAATGTTTATCACATGTGCATACAGTTTTTAATAAACTGCCTAGGAGTCTAAGAGAACTTCTATTTAAATATTTTAAACTTAAGTAAGGAAATGGCTAGTGGGTAAGTGCTTTTATACAATAGAAGAGTTCATGCTACATAAAACTAATGAATCTGATTATTTGTAAATTTTAATATAATGTAATGATAAATATGCTAAATAATAATATAGCTTGCTGTTTTGTTAGTGATATTTTAATGTTTTATATAATTATTAATATTTGCATGCCTAATACAGGCAGAATATAGCCTGATTAAACCTGGTATTGCCATTGTTAAACCTGGTATTATCTGTATTATATGCAAATAATTGTTTCTTTCTTTCTTTCTTTCTGTTTCTAATATGCAGGACCGGTTTTCATAAAGTTAAGTAAGTTATCTCCACTAAACTGACATTTCCAATAACAAGTCCCAATTTAAGGACATGGAAACCCTAGGAAGAACCCTAGTAAGTTTTAAAGTGGATACTGCGAATTTTTTGCAACAGACGAAAACATTCCGAGTCCCAAAGATTTTTTTATGGAAGCCCGGGATTGTACGTACTATTCACCACCTTTAAACGCAGGCTTTGTCATCTTAGGTAAACAGTAGTTCAATTTGAATATGTAAAACATTTGCATAAAAGTAAGTGAATATTACCTGTAATATCTTGAACAGCTGCCTCAGTATGTACTGTTCCCTGAGCAGCTTCTGCCTGTCCCGGTTAGGGTTCTCCACGACCAGCTCCAGAGCTTCCGACTTGTTGGGCTCGTTCTCGAAGCCGGCTATGAAGTACACTATGTCTTGAAGAAGGCACGTTAGTGCTCTGGAAACAGGGAAAAAAGGTCGTCAGTATTCAGCAGTTTGAACACGAGCAATGTAGCGTTATAAGAGGATACCTTTTTTATTTGGTTCACAAATTGGATGTCACAGAAGAATATACAACAATATGAAAAAAAAAAAGGAAATCTTGCCTTTGTTCAGTGACAGTGAACACAACATACATATGAGACGGTTAATAGAAAGATTACTTTTTTATTTGTTTCTAATGAGTGTAGTCATAAATAATATTTAAAATTATAAGTGACAGTTACAAACTTTAATACTAAACACTTCGATTCGAAAAATGACATTAAAAAAGGTATTGAATACGATAAGTAAAGCGTATAATTCGAATATCATTTGAAGTTGTGCACAACGCGAAACATGCTTTGCAACGTAGTCACTATTATATAGTGTTGGAAATACGTTACAATAAAAGTCGAATGGACGTGCACATCGTTCATTTGATGAGCCACAAACACATCCGAAAATGAATGAAACGAAAATTCGTTAGTTATTCGAATAATTTAATCAATGACAAAACGTAAATAGACATTTAAACGCGGAATCGTATAGCTTGTTTTTTCACATTGCTCACATTTGTTTTACGTACGGTTCCTTCAAGAACAAGAGAGTAAAGAAAATGTTGTGCACAATCAAATGAAATGTTATATCAAACTTTTAGTTCGCTCTGACGTTGCTAAGTCTGCGTAGTACCACCCCTTCCAGACCCCGCACTTAACCCATACCTCTGCTTTTTATTATTACTAAGTCACTTAAGAGGGAACTTAAAGTTTAGCGTGAATATTCAAAGTATGACATGTCTTACTTCCTCTCGTTATGTTCGATGTTCCCGTGCTGCAGTTTGGTCGACAAGGCGGACAGCACCTTGCACGCGTCGTTGGCGAAGTCCAAGTCTCTCACTTCACTCGGGGACACCGAGATCAGTGCGAATGCTTCTTTATCTTCTTTTATTAGGGAACAACCCACCTGTAAGAGAAGGATATAGAATACGGTTCTGTCTAATGAGTCAAATCTTATAACATTAACCTGTTGAGTCACAGCGGCACACTGGCGGCCATACACAATAGGTTTTTAATTATGTCTGGCATTCCAATAGTTGATAAGTTAGTACAATATATTCGTGTAATAAATCACTAATTAATATTATTATGGAACATGAATTTAATAAAATAATTATAGTCAACAATAAAGAAATGATATTTGACTTTGGTTTTCATAAAGACCCTTATAAAGAGGATAATGTTTTCGGTTGTATTAATATTTCTTAGAGACGCTGTGTAACCTAAATGTCTTAATGGATTAAAATAAATAAATGTCGTTTAATTCGTGTTTATAGTATATTTTTTGGTAATAACGTCCGTCAGTGCGGCGCATTTTTGTCGCAGCAAACATTTAACGGAGTGGCACTTTAAAAAGTTTTTGCAGCAAGACCTTAACTTATTGATTCGCAGCGGCACACCGGTGTCCAGACACAATACGATTTTAATTATGTCTGGTATTCTAAGCGACGTGTCGATAAGAATCACTTGACAAAAGTGTTTTTTAGTATATCAGTATCAAATGTGTACTTATCATATTTATGATAAGTATAAAAATTTACCTTGGACATGACGGGTTTCTCTTCGTCTTTGTCAATAGGAATGGATGTGGAGTGTACCCATGTGTGCGTGCATAGGTGCTGGAGCCTGCAAATTATGAATATTTGTTACTCATTCGCAGCATGTGTCGTTGAATGTTCTCGAAAACCTTTGAACTATCTCAAATAAGAAGAGAGATCAATCTGAAACCGATCTTAAGGCTACGGCATTGGGTCGAGATTCCCCTACCGTTACAAATTGCTTACAACAAGACTGCTCATCTGATTATTTGAGATGGTTCTTTTCGTTCCTTTTTTAAGGTATTGTGGTAGTTACTAGGCTTTTCATAGATTTCAAGCTGCATGGATATAAATAGGACACTCTCGCTCCCGCGGCATTTTGTTGTATCTGAATACTGACTAATAAAACATCGCAGTAAACATCAATGTGCGAAGCGTGTTAATGTGATGTGTGTTCAGTCTTATCGTAGTGCCCATGTTTGTGTTTTAAAAATATAAGTATATCAATTCATTTTATTTTGCTTTCTTTCTGGCTCAGTCAATAATGTAACAGCACAAAGTTTTAACGCCATAACACTTCGACAGTTTTGAGTCTTTCTTGCGGTGCCTATTAAACTATGACTCATCCAATTACATACGAGTCTTCAGACTACTCTTTTTAGAAAACTGGCCATGTGCGAATCGCACACCAAAAGATACCACGAACGAAAACGCATAAAGACTGGGGAAAATTGTTGGTGCTTATCACCATTTTGGTGCAGATTTCTAGAAATGTGCCAACGATAGAAGCTTACCTGACGTAGCTGCTTTGAGGTACAGGCGCGTCGGAATGCGTCATGGTGGTGGGGTCGAGCTCGAACAGCGTGGCTATCTCCGACGAGTGCGGCACCGATACCAACTGGAACGCTGGCTCGCCCGGCTCCACTGGTTGGTCTCTGAAGATATAAAAGTTCTATTAGCTTTTAATCTATACATTAATAAAAACCAAAGGCATGCTAAGTCACATTTCTCTCCCTCTCGTTTAATTTCCTCTCTTTATATCTCTCGCTTTATATGACAATTTACTGTTTGTTACTTATAAGCAACAAACTGACAATAACTATATATAGTATTAATGCAAATCTGATAGCTATATTAAAGAAAAAGCTAAATATTGTAGTTTAGTTTTGTATTAAAAAATATGAGGCGTTACAACAGATTGAAGCATAAAAACTAGGGACATACTATTGGACGCGACATTTTGTATTGAGTTTTGGGTTGCGACTTAGCGTTCCTGCACACGATGCCGTCACCGCGCCGTCGCCGCACAATTACACTGTAGGTACGAGTCGCGCGAAGCCCGCCACCGCGCCGCCGCCGCGCCGCTACCGCGCGCGTTCCCTCTGTTTGATTCATTCCATTACCGGCCGCGTACGAACGTGCACGTGCGTAACGGCCGGTAATGGAATGAATCAAACAGACAGGGGAACGCGCGCGGTGGCGGCGCGGCGGCGGCGCGGTGGCGGGCTTCGCGCGACTCGTATCTACAGTGTAATTGTGCGGCGACGGCATCGTGTGCAGGAACGCTTAAGACTGCGCCGAGCGTAAGACAGATAATGACAGAGCTCGTGCGGCGCATATTCAAATCGGCGCGCAGCCGCCATAGTAAAATTTTTATGGAGGATTTGAAGTGCTTTTTTGATAAATATGTATCTTTATTCTTAACCAATAACTTAAATATTAGCTCCAGGCAATCAGACCACTTGACATGAATTAATATTGTTATGTCATTGATAAGCTTTTTAAAAACTGTGTGTTAGAGCAAACAAAGCATTTTGACATTGGTTTGATTATTATCAGAAACCGGATTTAAGACAGGGTATCGTAACATATGACCATAATATTAACTTACGGTGGTCTATTACAAGCCTCGGCGGCCAGATAATGTCCAGTGGCTAGATGCTTGAACCTGAAGATGGAGTTCCAGTGGCCGGCTCCACCGCGACAAGGATCGTGTTGGACCACCTGGAATATGAGAAGGACAATGAACAACTACTTATTTTGACAGGAAGAGAGAGATTATTTGTGACGTCACAAATTTGCCGGCTCGCACGTGGAAGTAAAGCTCTCTTACAGGAAACCAGCATAAGATTAATAAAACAACTAATGCGAATCTTCTCATGTGTATGTCTTTAATCTCATACCTTTTCTTGATTCTATATCAATAAAATTAGCAGCAGGGGGTACCAATTTAATACAGGGCAGATATTATTATTATTTCAAGAGTCTCACCTCAATCTCCCACAGCGCCTTACTGCTGGTAGCAGCAGTGGCACTAGACCGGCCGGTGGTCCTAAGGAACACGTGCTGTCGCTTCTGGTACTCGTCCATGGTGAGGAACTTCTCCTGCTCCGCGTGGAACAGCCGCACCACGTCGCCTCCCTTCAGGATCTCCTCCTGGTTCTCCTTATGTTCTAAGAACAGCGTCACCTTCCATGACGTTGATGAGTTGACTACGTTCACCTGGTAAAATGATAATTTTATACAAGTTAACTTGAGATATTATGTACAATTCTATTGAGAAAATTTCAATAAAACTAGGTGGCGAATCCGCACAGACGAAAAAGTTCCGACTACATCCAACAGATGGCGCTGTACACAACAAGCGCTTAAAATCACATTCGCCATACAATGCTGAATCGCACAAGTGGAGTTTACACAACGACTAAGTTTACAAGATCCCAACATCAACTGTCGGGCCGTGCCCGGCCAGGCGCGATCACCCAGCCTCCCTTTGTGTTGGAGGGACATCACACCATGTTCATATATGTATATTCCCGAACCACAAGTATATTCGAACCGGGCATCAAACTACCTGAACCTCCCGATTGGCTTACGTAAACATAAACTTATGCTTCGGGACTAACGAAGCAGTCTTATCTTGTACCACTGAAACTAAAAGCTATACTTTCTAGATCACAGGTTCCTAGACTGTTTTTCTCATAGACCACATTCAAAATTTAGCTGGTTTTGGTGGACTACCTGCAGCTACATTTCCACCATATTCCTTGGCATTCGTATTTATATTGGTGAAGAATCAAGATGAAATCTCTGCGGCCTGAACTTTTTTTTTTTAATGCACCGTGCTAAGCTTTATTTTTTTAGAAATTCTTGGGTCATCACTCATCAGTGAGTGGTATTCCTCAAAATATCCGTCGATCGACGTTTATAGTTGAAGTCAGGCCAACATCTTAGTTCTTCAGCAAATAAATTTTCGTGGACCCCCGCTTACAAATTGTGAACCCCCATTTTTTTGTCAAGCCAACGTAGACCTCCGTCGAGTCTCCAGTGGACCCCTGGGGTCCACCTGGACCACTTTGGGAACTAAGGTACTAGATCTCTACTGTACGATATTTCCCATAATGATCAGACATTTAATATATGCTACCAATAGTTAGCGATACCAGTCTAGCTAAATCTTATTAATATAATCTACTAACGATTTCTTAAAAACAATCGTAATTCAGAGGCGGTTACCGACTAATGGTTCGATTAGTCGGTACATTCTGTTGACAGTTTGTATGGATGAGATGTATTTAAGATTGTGTTGGTACGTTACCTCCATGCAGCCAACGTTGTCAGGCAGCTCGTGATTAGAAGATACGTGTAGGACTTGTTGACCCGCATTCACGGGGTTCATTATCACTTTGTCGCCTACTACTACATTGTCGCCTGCAAACACACAAACACAACAACATTATATATAGTCCATCGTAACATATCCAAAAGGGTTATAAGCGGTTATCAGTTACGGTAACCGATTATACCGAGGCGAGACCAGTAAGTTTGCTTCTTTGATACCTTAGTAACATCTTGATTTCAGCGCAATGTTTATTTGAAAAACACTACTTTTACAGAATTTTGACACTATTAACCTTTTGACTGCCACGGACGTCCATTCACGCCAAATTAAACCGTGCTCACGACGCCCCCGACGGCAAGGCACGTCGAAAATACGACTATTTTACAGTTCAAAATAAACATAAAAAAATATGTTTGTTGTGTTCCTTTTACCTATTATTTAAAACTACATTAATCATCGCCTGGCGTAGGGGGCACGACGCTTCTCCCAGGTGGTCGGGCGTATTGAGGCGCTAGGTTTGCGGGTGGCTCTTTCCAAAACGGAGGCCCTAGTTTTCATGGGCTCCGTCGCAAGCCACCTAGCGGCGCCTCGATAGTGGTGGGCTCGGTTCGTTTCCCAGTCCAGGCCCATATGAGGTACTTGGGCCTGGTACTGGAAGGGCGATGGCGCTTCGACGAGCACTTCAGCCGTCTTATTCCGAGGCTTCTCGGCGCTGCGTCCGCTCTAGGGCGACTCTTGCCGAATTTGGGCGGGCCCAGCGTCGGCTGTCGGCGGCTCTACGCGGGGGTTGTCCGGTCGATGGCACTTTACGGTGCACCGGTGTGGGTGGACTCCCTGACCGCCCAGTGTAGAACTCTCTTGCGGAGACTGCAGAGAGTCATGGCGGTTAGGATCATACGGGGATACCGCACGGTGTCTGCTGACGCAGCCTGCGCATTGGCTGGAACTCCCCCGTGGGACTTGGAGGCGGAGGTGCTCGCCGAAGCATTTAAAGTTATGTCATCGGTATGGGAGGAGACAGGTGTTCGTCCCCTCCCAGAGGTAATAAATACTACACGAAACCGAGCCCGCCAGGGCTTACTTCTAAATTGGAAGGCGCGGCTGAAGGTTCCCCTAGCCGGATTCAGAACCGTTGGGGCCCTCCAGCCGGTGTTGGAGCGGTGGGCAGGGCGGCAGCATGGGACCCTTTCCTTCCGGCTGGTACAGGTGTTGTCAGGGCATGGTTGCTTTGGCAAGTACCTGCACACAGTCGCTAGGAGGGAACCGAGTCCCATCTGCCACCACTGCGATAGTACTGAGGACACGGCGCAACACACGCTCGAGGTATGTCCTGCCTGGGCGGTGCAGCGCCGTGAACTCGTCGACGTTGTGGGCATCGACCTCTCGCTGCCGGCCGTGATCAAAGCCATGGTCGACAGCGAGAGGAACTGGATAGCGGTCGCATCCTTCTGCGAGGACGTTATCTCGCGGAAGGAGGCGGCGGAGCGGAACCATGAGGAAAGCATTCTTGCGGATCCGAGCCGACGCCGGCGGCCCGGGCGACGCAGGCGCGCGTACGCACGCCTGATGCCGCCATAGTGTAGGCTGCGGGCGGGAGAATGGGGATCTCCTGTCCGCAAGACATTGAGTCGGAGCGACGCTCCAAGTCGTGCCGGGGCGTCGCCGAGGAGAGTTGTCGTCCGCAGGCGTTTCTTGCGTGAGTTGGGCACTGCTGGGTGGGTTGCTGATGTAGTGTCAGTTCCAGCGACTCACCCACCATCCAAGGCAGTGAGTTGGCACACCGTGGCGGGTTTAGTCGGTAGTACCCGGGAATTTCCATCTTTTCCCGGGTGAGCCCGACATAACCTCTCCGCTCCCCTTTTTCCGCGGAGAGGTATGCGTCAAGGCATTCTCCCACGTTAAAAAAAAAAAAATAGGGGTCACGACGCTACTTTTATGCTGTGGCGGTCAAAAGGTTAAACTACTACTGTTAAACATTACTACTATTTTAGTTAAAGAAGTTTAAGTTCAATGTAAAACATTCGCGTAAACCTAAGACAAAATAACATTTTGCCCGGCTGTTTGGTAAAACATGAATATTTGATGACATCTGACACCCATAGTAAGCAAAAATAAATTTATTAGATTTAATTAATAAATATTTCTGTGTTCGGGACTATATTGGACAGATTTTAAGAGAAAATCTTGACATACTTTGTTATAAGCGAAAAACATTCAAAAGCAATATATACATATCTATATTATTTCATGCTTGTTCGGATATATTAATACATAAAATTTATATATTATTTGAATTTCTTTTTATGCCTTAAAATCTTGGGTTAAAGTTTGCTCTTCTCAGGAGCCAGCTTCAAACCTAATTCAAAGAAACAATAAATACTTATTGAGAGTAGAGCTTTCTCCAATAAGAAAATAGCACTCACCAGTGGATCTCAGCTTGTAGAACGGCATGACGTAGAACCAGGAGCCCTCGTTGCCGTTCGCGTCGAGATGAACACGCATCGCGTTCTTCTCCAGCAACGCGGGCAGTCTTTTGTTTACCTGCAAAACATCAGTTACCTCAGATTAGCCAAGAACTAGAGTTATTCTTCTCTTTTTACTTAAAGTTTCATTTCGCAGTTTGAATAGCAATTTTAAGAAGAAAGTGTGGCGTAAATCCTGATAAAATATGACGGACCAAGTGCTTTAAGCTCAATCGTGACAAAATTCTTTCAAGTAAATCAGTGTTCCGATATTAACACCTAAAAGTTTGAGATTTAGTAGTACACTTAATTTATATATGAAAAATGAGCAGGATCGTGACCGTATTATAAATTGTAGACTACATTTACGTAAACATGAACCTTCACAACAAAACAAATTGTGTCCAATACTACCATTGTTAACAAAATCAATTTAATAGCAAAAAACGCATTAATTCTTTAGTCACTTAGTAAGCAAGACTGTGCCTAAGAACTAATTAATTTCAATCTAAAACTTCAATTTCTAAATCCTCGCCTACAATTAGTCTATAACCATGCCAGTGGTGCTAGTCTTGTCCGACTATCATCATGACAACCAATCTTCTTTTTGCCTCTTCAAATATCTTTTTGCCTTCATTTAATAAGTAAATGTAAGTATAGTGTACTCACGGTGAGGTATTTGTTGGACTTGACGTGCAGCAGTTGTATGACGCTGCCGTACTGCACGACAGTCCCCAGTAACTTCTTGTTCTCCAACTCATTTTGCTTCTTCTCTATTTCAGCGGCATGCTGCAAACAATACACATCACGTTACACATTGAACATGTTTCAATCTTTTATACTTTACTAGCTGTCCCGACAATCGCTGTTCTGCAGACACGAAAAGTAAATTAAAAACAGACATATCTAAACCATTCTCGACTCTACTTGAACACACACAAAAAATTTCATCAAGATCGGCCCAGCCGTTTAGGAGTTTAATTACAAACACACGCACAGAAGATTTATATATATAAAGATTACGCTAGTAAGAGCTTTTAGGATATGGCTAGTTGGGTACTTCGGGTGTTACTTAAGCAATTATCAAGATAAAGAAAAATTTCGTCAGCCTCGATGGCGTAGTAGTTAGTGTAACTGACTGCCACGCCTGAGGTCGCGGGTTCGATTCCCGCACAAGTCAAATATTTGTGTGCATGAACATGGATGTTTGTCTTGGTCTGGGTGTTTCTATGTATAATATGTATGTATTTACAAAAAAAAACAGTATATATGTATGTTTATCCATCATCTAGTACCCATAGTACAAGCTCTGCTTAGTTTGGGCTAGATGGTGCTGTGTGTATGTGATAGAATATTATTATATTATGGTTTATAAGAAAAGCACATTGCACTGCATAGCAATTAATGTGCTTCGTTTTTCAACACGTAATGAGAGAGTTGCGATCGCTCCGCGTTTGTGTTACCTATGGTGATTGTTTCGATGTTAATTATCTTAAGTAGGTATACCCGCATTATTGTTATATCGCGTATTTTTTATTTAAAAAGTTTGTTGTACTATGTCCAATGCTCCAATACTTGTCTAGCCGTAAACATTTGATTCCCGCACAAGTCAAACATTTGTGTGCATGAACATGGATGTCTGTCTCGGTCTGGGTGTTTCTATGTATAATATGTAGGTATTTACAAAAAAAAAAAAAAGTATATATGTGTGTTTATCCATTGTCTAGTATCCATAGTACAAGCTCTGCTTAGTTTGGGCTAGATGGTGTTGTGTGTATGTGGTAGAATATTATTATTATACATTTCAATTAATTATATTAATCTTGTGTTTCTCAAACAAACAAATATTCTTATGAGAAATTAGAAGTGTACATATTCTACTCAGTGTTGATGTCTTCAACCAGAAATTATCGCTCAAATTTTGCTCGTCGATAAGTACACGTATAAAATTGAATTCAATTAATGCGCATCGCAGAATCAACAAATAATCAAATTAATATTATATACATCGTTACCGGAGCGTTACCGAGGACCCTGGGAGACCCGTCAGTGCATAAAAATAATAATGAGGTCGTTCAGACCGAATTACGGTCATGAAGAATGAAAATGGCCACTTTTGCAGTAGCTTATAGTGCACAAGTATAATAATAATATAACGAGATGGGTGTAAAAAGCGAGGATTCAACCTTTTCGTCTTAAATGTAAAAGTAATGAAAAGAAATGACCCCTATATCTCGGCGGTCTTTTAACCCACAGGGCCCATATTCAAACTCGACCGAGGTATGACCCCAAGGTGTCTGCACATCAAGTTACAAGTTAATATCCTTCCATTTAAAATATGTGACCCCTATATCTGGAGGGTCTTATGACCCACAGGGCCCATATTCAAACTCAACTGAGGTATGACCCCAAGGTGTCTGCACACCAAGTTACAAGTCAATCGTTCCAGTGGTTCCGGAGCTATGCCTGTCACTAACAGACAGACACACAGACCCACATAGTGTTTTCATTAACCTCTTCAAAGAAGACTCAGAGGTTAATAATAATAATTTTTTTAAACGCAATCTATTTACATGTTACAACTTAGGTCTAAAATTAGGTACATATTATATATAACAGGTAAGTTGTATAACAGTTGTCTCCCAAACTAGGTAAACCTGTAGGTCTTGGGAGACAAACACAAAAAAATGTGTGTGTGCAAATACAAGTACACTTTCTTTTCCCTAATTTTCGTGCGATTAGATGGGCATGCCGGCTTGACGAGGCACAGGAATGTGTAGTACCGCAAACTTTTCAAACTCCGGGCCGCTATTGAGTATTTCTTGACAGAAAAACATAACAACTTTTTGTTGGCCTGCCCTCAAACTCAAGACGTCACAGCACAAAGAAAGAAATAAGATCTAATCTATATATTAATACGTGGAGCAAAAACTTTGTATCCCTTTTTACGAAAATTGCGCGGACGAAGGAGTATGAAATTTGGCACAGTTAGTTTATATGGAGAAGGAGGGGCGAATCCTAATATTTTTATAAAATATGCATTAGAAATACATTAAATTAATGAAAAAACACTACACGCACACAACCATGCATTTGACACACGCAGTCGAAGCGCGTAACTATGGTTACATATATCAATATATTATAATGACATAATCTACCAGCAATATCTTACAGGCAAACGTTGGTCGAATTTCGAGCACTAGGCGACCGCTAGTAAGAAATAAATGTTGTTTGCGTAACTATAATGTAAGAATAACAAACTATGAAGTAAATATTCAGCAAAATCCACATCAAGAAATTGTTAAACGAAGAAGTTAATAAGCGTTTTATTATTATAAAACAACGGCAGTTTCATACTAATTTTCTTTTACGTAAATTTGTCGCTGTCCAAAACTTTGGAAGTTTGTAACTTTTTAATTATTCAGCTTTTTGTCGTTATTTTATGCGCCAAGTCCATTGTCGAGACAACACTGTATTTTTCCTAAGGGTAAGTGCAGACAACGGCGTGTGATCTCGTTTAGCATATCATGACGCAAAATTATATTTTGACAGCAAAGATGTCGTGAAAACCACTAGTTTAGATGGTTGCCATGGATGGTAAGAGTTCGATTCCCACACAGTCCAAAAAATTGTGTCATCAACAAATAGTTGTTACCAGTTCTTAGTCTCCGTCGTATAAATGTTTTTGTAATATCCCCGCGGCACAGGAATTATTTCTAGTGCTGGAGTTGACTCTTTAAGATGAAATAATAACATTAGCGACTCATTCTTTTAGTTTTATCTTATACATACATACTGACGCTTTTGTCTAAGTGGGAACCAAAAACAATTTTTTTATTGATATTTCTGACATATCTCTCTGTGCTTCATTCACTCTCATGACAGTTGTTCCAGAATGTATCATAAATAATTTGGTCAAAAACGTGGTCCAGGTTGCCCTTCTCACCGTCACATGCATAATCACCTTATATATTTTATTTTAGTTTTTCTGTCTTACATTCGCCTTATATTAATTCATAGTCAATCTTTTGTGCACACAATGCTCAAACCATCTTAGTAGGTACTTATTTTTAACTTTATGATGTTATTTGAATCATTATCACAAGATCTAGCTTTAGTCAAGAAGTAAACCAATACGCAAATATCCAAGGGTAGGTATATTGATTTCGAATACTTGTCAATGAATACGCGGCTCGTCATATCAGCGCGCGCCCTATTTAATCATCTCCCTACTTGACGCGACGAATGGGGGACCGAAATGAAAACCGAGCATGAAACGAAAATTGAAATTTTCGTTGAAGCCAAAGTTTTGTGTTTGTGTTTATGATAACGTATATCTTCTCAGAACACTTGCGTGGTCACGCATGTTTCGCAGAGGATAGAGACTAGAGCTTTCAAATCGCTACAATACTGGCATATTTCTCTTGCATCGTTCTCTGTAATCCCATTTTTCATATACGCTTATCACTTCTTACTTTTTACTCTTAATCTGGCCTTTTAGAATTATAGTCTTATACTATGGTTGAAATCATTAAAAGATTGAAAATTGCCATTTTCCGAAATATATACGAACGATTTAGCAACACCCAACCATATGCTGCTTACCGTACCCAACACTGCTCGACCCGAGAGTGAAGCCTTAATTATCACAAGAAACTTCAAGCTCAACAATGTTCTTTATTTTCTCTACAAACACATAAATTCCAGCACTAAGAATATCGCGGGTTACTGTACAGACATTCAACGAACACAAAGAACAACCAGACTGGACACAACCACGCTTACTTGTCGGTAGACCAAAGAATGTAATAAACATAGATATACTACCTGACCTAGCAGTATGAAATATACTTTACAACCTATTCTCATGTCTACCAAATATACATAAAAAAAATCATAAAAATCGGTCGAGCCGTTTCGGAGGAGTGCGACCACAAACACCGTGACACGAGATTTTTATGTATATACCTATAGATACATAGTGATTGGTAACCAAAGCAGTAGAGAGCTCGTATAATATTAATTTTCGACCCAGTTTTGAGCCGCGGCCTGATTGCCTCCCCAAATTGAAACAAGAAGGGTTTAGTTAAACATAATTTAATTAAAATCTTCACGCTGAGAAGCTTCACAATCGCAAAGCAAATATGTTTAAAATATATTCATAATCTCATTATACCCGAAGCGGTAGACAGAGACGTATTACATTTACATTTTGTGCTATCTGTTATGAACATGATAGGTTCTTCAAGGAAAAACCTGCGACACCTAGTGGGTATATTAACAGGCCACTGCTCACTCAACAAACACCTATTCAACATCGGCATCACCGACAGCCCCTTATGTAGAGGCTGCATGGAGACCGAGGGGACACCGGTTCACGTGCTGTTGCATTATGAAAGCGTGAGCGACCAACGGGCGAGACTACTAAACAGTCCAGAAACGACGAAGGAAGTACTGCGCAACACCGGTCCCCTATTGTCTTTCTGGACGGAGTTGGGATGGCATGAGTAAACGAACAACTTTTCGCGTCGGTCACTTACGCATAATGGCTCAATTGTGGGGCTAAGTGCGGATAACACACGTCCAACTAACTAACATGATAGGTCACGATTGCTGTCCATCGGTATATCCCTATGTTGCTACAATATCCTTTGACAAAGGCATTGAACGCCAATCTACATGATAGTGATAGGTAGCTATCGTTTACCATGACCGTTGAGACAGTTTAAGACATGAATGTAAAAATTCATATTTGCTTTTTGTGCCTGAATTCTAAATATTTTAGTCGAGCTCGGCATATGGAAAATACAGCTACACGGTTAGGTACTATGCTCATATCTTGTTGCAAGAGACTCTAAAACCTAACCATAGTAAGCTCAGTATAAATAGGATAAGTACTGCAAGTGGCGATGACTGCATAATAAGCCCAAAAGCTCGGCTAGTTTTACCAAAATCTTAGCTCCAGTATAGGTATACGATATTTAATGACATTCAATATAGCATAAGCATGACTAAGGAAGGCATGACTCAGTATAATAAAGTGGGAAGGGACGTCATCATGAGCACGAAATAATCCCTGCTTTTTTAAATAAATCTAAATAACCAATTAGCGAGCCTGAATAGTGGAAGGTGTCTTCCGACCCCAAGGTTATTAAATCGTAGTGCTAATTTGCTTATAATCATGCAATATAAACGTATAATGCTATTATTAGTCTAAATAATATGATTTAACCTGTACGCTAAAAACAAGCATTTTGTATGTCACATACACACACACGCACACCTACACATATTTATACTTACACACCTCACTCAAACACACACACACACACACACACAAACACACATACTCACTCACACATCCACCCAATCACGCACGCACTATGACGCGCTCACATGACAGTTGTTTTGCTTTGTATCATCATCCTCATCAGGATATAATAGTCCACTGCTGTACATAGCCCTCCCCCAAAGAGCGCCATAGCGCCCTGTCTTCAGCTTGCCGCATCCAGCATCTGCCTGCAGTCTTTCGCAGATCGTCATCCCACCTGGTCGGAGGGCGTCCTACACTACGTTTGCAGAGTTGCGGTCTCCACTCAAGAAGTATACCTACTTTTTATTACATAAGTTTTATTTTTATCATTTTGTAGCATGCAACATCATTATTATTTAAGTCTAATGTCAAAATGTTTATTACTCTCACCTAATGATTAAAAGAAAATGTTTATAGAAGAGCGGGATCCTCAATCACAAGCAAACTTTTGCTTAAATGAAGATTCCTCAATGCAACATTGTAAACCTAACAACTTAATGAAATAAACATTTTTATTATTTTTTTTACTATTATTTAGTCTCGTATGGAACAAATATTACTTTATCTTAATCTTTGTCCCCTACGAGATCTTATATCAGCAACACACTTCTGTCGTTGCAAACATACGTAGGTTAATTACCTATTTAGGCGTGTGTTTTTACTCAGCCTCGTTTTTGGATCATTGCTACATTATGCGCAAGTGGCCAATCTTTGGAATCGATCATTCGTATGTAATACTTGAACTTAGTCCTGAAAGATACTAGCGGGCCGATGTTGTACGGAACTTACTTTATCATATCTGGATTGTTTAGAAGCCTAGCACGTTGATTGCTTACGGCTCTACAGTATAAGAATACACTAACCGACGTCCCCTCAGTCTCAAAATAGCCTTTACTTATGTATTTTGTTGGTTTGTTGGTTCAATCCATCAAACGCGTCGAGGTTAACTCGATATTGTAATCATTTCATACATCTTTGATTGAACCCTACTCATTGTAAATCTGGTATGTATCTGTTATGTCAACATATTTTCTTACTTCAAACGTTTCTTACAAGTCTCTGTTGTCATCAAAACACCAGCAAAATACTCTTTAGATTCAAATGACTGTCAATAGATCATTAAAATGGATCGAAAATCTACTGAAATTGGCAATTTGCATAAGGGGTACCGATATGCAGGTACAGTAACCGATTCTCATCAGGCAGGACGTATGCTCGAAGCTTAGCTGCCTAAAATCACTATACATGAACATTTTAATTCTTCATCAAAACAATCATCTAGATACAGTTATACTCAGAATGTCGCAATCATCCCGTGTCACTATATCAAATAGATGGGATCGTATCCCTAAACACGAAAGCATTAATCAAGAGAGAAATATTGCCAGAGAATTTTAGCTCGTATTACAAAGGGATAAAGGAGATCTCTGTTTCAAGAATGTCTATTAAATGACGTTGTATTTTAACTGGGGCCGTCGGTTTGCGGGAATTAATAGTTATTTTATAATGAATTAATACTGCGGTTTATGGTGAGTTAGTGATAATAAATAACAGATAATGGTTTTCTTGAATAGTATTGTGACATAATCCTGCCAATAGTATAAAGGTGTTTAGACTTTGGATGTTTTGTCACTTTGTCACGCGTAAGCTGTTTAACAGTTTTGGATGAAATTTGACACACAGATAGCCTATGTCGTGGATGATCACTATAAAATTTCCTATGCTTAATTCCTATGAATTAGTTTAAACAATGTCAATTACATAATTTTGTTTTTGAGATAATTATTACATAATACAAAAATAGACATTTGAACAAAAAAAAAGTATTAAGCATCCTAGCCTATAAATTGTCGCTGGATAATCTTGATACTGCGATTTAGAAAATGACGTCACCTGTGTACCAAACTTAGTTTTTATTAGTACCTACCTATACTAGTACTACTTGAGGTGCACCTCTTACATTATGCAATCTCACAGGACACATTTATCTCAGTATGTATTTTTTATACTTCTATACTAATATTATAAAAAGGAATCATTTGATTTTCTGTTTGATATTTTTTTTGTTTGTAAGGATTTAACTCAATAACTCCTAACCTACTTTTAGGCGAGCGAAGCCGCGGGTAAAAGCTAGTGTAATATAATGTATAGATGTTCTCGCGGTTTCACCCGCGTTTATCGTTACTGCGCTACCCCGTGGGTCGTAGCGTGATGTTATATAGCCTATAGCCTTCCTCGATAAATAGGCTATCCAACATTAAAATAATTTTTCAAATCGAACCAGTAGTTCCTGAGATTAGCGCGTTCAAACAAACAAACAAACTCTTCAGCTTTATAATATTAGTAGGTATAGATTAACAAATATGTTCAGATATTACAAGGATGATGTTAGACTGTTTATTTTTATTTGTTCATACAAACCTTTAATTTAAGCTCTTTTACTATTATTAAATCGACTCAACACAAATTTTTTTAATAGAATTTCGCTCGGAATAGGCATTAATCTAAGATGTCTGCCTGATATTAGCTTTAGACATAACTTTGTGTATCACTTTCAAAGAGGGAAGTCTATTTCGTTACTAGATTTAGGAAATAGACTTGCTGAAAATGACCCTATATCAGGACAGTACTTTAGGCCAGGGTCGAATAATCTTTTGCTTTCTTGTAGTATGGGATTCCGTCAGTAAGTTGGCAAAAAGTATACTGGTTATTGCGTGTTGCTTTATGAACCAATTAAAACGACGATGTGGTGATTGAATATTGACTGGTTTATTGTTACTTAATTAAGGCTTATATACTAAGTTATTATACATACGTAGTACGGACCTATATAGGAAAGGGAAATTATGATGTTTACTTTATTTGCATAATTAACAATATTAACTATTATGTATTACGGCACGTAGTATTTTGCTTTGCTAATAACAAGTTATATATATCACGTTTGCATGTACTATACTATACTATGATATACTATGGCTTTCGCCATAGATATTCCCCCCTTGAAGAAAAAAAACTAAATTACACATAGTAATAATTAGATTAGAAAAAAATAATAATACAGATTAATTTTATGCCTACGTTTCTAAACAACGTTTGCGTCTCTAATTATTTTCGTAAGCCTCTTCTCGATCTTATTGCTTACGAATTTGAATACTATGACTATGGTTGCGATTGTACATATGACAACCCCTGCTATCGTCATGAATATTATCCAGCTCCGGATCCCTTGTACTTCCTCGACCACTTGGGAGTGCAGGTTTAATAAATCTTCTGGTTTTACTCCATTGTTCTGCACCATGTTGATTTGTTCCTTCTCGTGGCTCGAGTTTGATCACATGCTATGTGTTGTTTCGACGCTGTGCTAAGTGAATGCATAAAGTAGTGTTATTCTAGCTTATATATTATAATTGGAATCTAACCGTCGGGCGGGAGATTCTACCAGAACGTGTTCTTGTTTCTGTTTTCTTATCTGCTTGTGAAGTTTTCGTTATCTGGTCGTCTATTGTCCGTTTGCTTATCTTGCTATCGTTTAACATGAATGCAGGTTTAACTCTATCGATAGCTACACTTTTTTGTCGTCCGTTTATCAAGATCGTGAAGATCTTATCATTTCGACTGATGACAAGATAAGGACCATCGTACGGCGGTGTAAGACTTGGCCGTAATCGGTCACAACGTAAGAAAACGTGCTTACATTCCGATAACTGTGGGTGCACGAATATCTTGTCGTTATTACTTTGCCTTTGTGGAACAGAAATCATGTGTTCTAAGTTGTCCTTAATTTCTCTGATAAAATCTGCGTATGTTGAGTTATTATGTGTCTCGAAAAATGCTCCAGGCAATCTAATTGTTGAACCGTATACTAATTCAGCTGCCGAGTATCCTGTGTCTTGCCGTAAACTCGTACGTATGCCAAGTAAAACGGTAGCTAACTCTTTTGTTCAATTGATTGTGTTACCTCTTGCTATCAATGCCGTTTTCAATGTTCTGTGCAGTCGTTCTACTTTAGAGTTTGACTGTGAATGATATGGGGAGGTTCGAATTTTATGAATTCCCATTAAGTTTGCTAAATTTTTGAATATTTCAGATTCAAATTGGCGTCCCTGGTCTGTGGTAATGTATTCAGGGCATCCGAATCGGGCTATCTAGCCTTCATATACCGTTCTAGCTACGGTTTCTGCAGTTATATCAGCTATGGGAAATGCCTCTGGCCCTGAAGTACAACGATCTATCATTGTAATTATGTATCGTTTGTTTTTAGAAGTGGGTAGAGGCCCAACTAAATCAATATGAAGATGGGAAAATCTTCCTGTTGGCATGAATTTTCCGAATTGTGATTTTGTATGACGATGTATTTTTGCTCGTTGACATTGTAAACATGTCTCAGTCATCTTATTTACGTCTTTATTCATATTTTCCCATATATAGTTAGTTGAAATCAGTTTTCTCGTAGTATTCTTATCAGGATGGCTAATGTTATGAAAACTTTCGAAGATAGTTTTCCTGAATTTGAGGGGCATAAAAGGGCGTTGTTTTCCTGTTGATATATCACAATAAATCTTAATATTTTTATCTGGAAAATGTATTAATTCTATTTTTAACGATTTATTGGCTTTTAATCGTTTTAACTCGCTGTCATTCTTTTGATATTTTTCTACCTCGTACCAATCGATTGCAGAGGGTAAGGATATCGTTTCGATAACTCGAGATAAAGCATCGGCTACCAAATTCTTGTGGCCGCTGATGTGCTGGATATCCATACTGAATTGTGATATATAATCCAGATATCTGATTCGTCTAGGGGTATCATCCAATGACGGCTTCTTATCGAAAGCATGCATTAGTGGTTTGTGATCCGTGTAGACCGTAAATTCTCGTCCTTCGATGAGTCTTCTGAAATGTTTTATAGCCATATAAATTCCTAGTAGCTCTCTATCGTAAGTAGAGTATTTTGTTTGGGCTTCACTTAGTGATTTGGAGAAAAAAGCTATCGGCTCCCATTTTTTGTTTCTTCGCTGCTGTAGTACAGCGCCTACGCATTTGAGACTGGCATCCGTCATTAAAGCTATTTGCGCGTTGCTGTCCGGACATGCTAATGTAGTTAATTGTCGAATGTCCTGCTTGCAACATTCAAACGCGTGGTTTGCTTCGGTATTCCACTGTATAACTATCTTATCATTTTTCTTACAATTAATTAAATATTTATTTAATGGTGCTTGATGTTTTGCTGCATGTGGAATACTGCTTCCGTAGACGTTAATCATACCCAAAAAACGTCGTAATTCATTTATCGTTTGTGGTTTAGGGTAATTGTTTATGGCTTGAATTTTTTCCATAGTAGGAGTCAACCCTTGGCTCGTTATATGATAACCGAGGAAATCAATTTCCGACTTGGCAAATTCGCATTTGTTTGTATTTATTGTTATGCCGTGATCATGCAAGCGCTTAAACACCTCTTCTAAGTGTTCATAATGTTCCTTAATATTATTTTTCTTATCAGCGATAAATATGTCGTCTACATACACGAATACGTAGTCCAAGTCTCTGAATATGGAGTCCATAAATTTTTGGAAGGACTGTGCTGCGTTTCGTAACCCGAATGGCATTCTGATGAATTCAAAAAGTCCAAAAGGGGTTATAATCGCTGTTTTCTCTGGTTCAGCTACGGGCAGAACGTGAAAAGCTTTCTTTATGTCTATTTTGCTGAAAATTCCTTTTCCGCTTGCCACGTACGTAAAATCAAGTAGCCTTGGAAGTGGGTACCTGTCTGGTACTGTTATTTTATTTAGTGCGCGGTAATCTCCACATGCTCTCCATTCGCCATTCTTCTTCTTGACTAAATAATAATAATAATAATAATAATATTTATTTAAAATAATAGGTACAATAATTTATAATAAATGACTAATTTACTATTAATTTATAATATACATTTGTTGTTGTACAATGAAGTGGCGATGCCCATTGACTGCTTGACGGTCGGCAAATTCCCATATCCATCATGTCTTGGAATTCCTGTTTTGCAATTCTGTATTTATCAGGAGGTAATGGACGCGCTTGAGTAAATACTGGGAAACCTTTTGTTATTATTTGATGCTGTACTTGGTGCTTGGTAGGTAGGTTCATCGATCTAGGCTTTGTAATGTCTTCATATTTCTCTAACAATCGCTTTATTGGTTCCTGTAGAGAAGCGTTTAACGATCGGACTGATGCAATGTTTGCTCTCACTATTTTGGCAGGCGTTTTCAAACCTGTCTTTTTATCGATCAGTTTTTTCCGTGTATATCTACTAATAATTGATAATGATCCAGAAAATCAGCTCCCAGAATTGGCATCTTGACGTCGGCAATGGTAAATGTCCATTTAAAGCTTCGGCGAAGTCCTAGGTTAAGCATTAAAGTGCGTTCCCCGTATGTATTTATAGGGCTGCCGTTGGCGGCGAATAATTTGTATTCGCATGCTTTGCTCTCGTTATTTGTGCGATTGATAACCGAAATGTTAGCACCCGTGTCGACTAAAAATCTATAACCACTGTTTGAGTCAGTTATAGTTAGACGGTTTGCTGGGTGAATAGCACAGAGACCCGTCGTTTTCTGTGCTACTTCTAGTTTTCCGACGGCCTGATATTTTTGTTCATATTCCACGAACATGGCTTCTTGCATTTATACGAATCTTGCTTGAAACGATTATGATAATAACAAATTCCATTATGCGAGCTTCTGTGGCGCGACCTTGACCGTGAGTGTGACGTATGGCGTGAATGGAATTTGCTGCGTTGCATAGGTTGATGCTCGCGTGCGCTACGTAATGCATTTATTTCTATTCGCATAGCTGCAAGTTGTGACGATATGTTTGTTATTAAATTAATGTCAACTGATGTCTCTTGAGTGGTATTCTTGTTGTAGGTCAAGTTTTCATATATTTTATCGGCTAACTCGCTCAAGTTGTCTAATGATAAATTGTTTGTAACCGATATAATCGCTGTTAGCGAAGCCGGAAGTTGTCTTAGCCACAGAAGACGAATAGTGTCGTCGTTTATATTTCCACATCCCGCTTCCTTCATTTTTCTCAAGAGCTGGGAAGGCTTTTGGTCTCCGAGGTCCATTTCTGATAGTAGTCTGTGAAAACGTCGGTGTTCGCTCTCTTCGTAGCAGTTTATTAGACGTTCCTTGATGGTGGAGTACTTATTATCGCTGGGAGGATTAGTCAAAATGTCACTAACCTGATGGACTACCTCTTTTGGTAATTTAGATATTACCATATTGTATTTGTAGTCTTCGCCCTGTTTTTGTGGTGCCAAGATGGCTTCAAACTGAGCGAACCATAATCGTGGTGAGTCTGTCCAAAATTGCGGTAGTTTTTCCGTGACCGTGATTGCAGCAACAGTTTCGCAGCCTGAGTCGCCTTTTGAAGGAGTTATTGGTGGAGCCATTTTTCTTCTGACGTTATGAGGATGTGATAATATCGTAATACTATTGTTCTCTAGATTCACCGCTGAAAACCAAATTGGGTTCCGGTCGTCCCGGTATTATATCAGCACTAGAGACCAATAGATCACGTCGGGGTCACCAATTATTGCGTGTTGCTTTACGAACCAATTAAAACGACGATGTGGTGATTGAATATTGACTGGTTTATTGTTACTTAATTAAGGCTTATATACTAAGTTATTATACATACGTAGTACGGACCTATATAGGAAAGGGAAATTATGATGTTTACTTTATTTGCATAATTAACAATATTAACTATTATGTATTACGGCACGTAGTATTTTGCTTTGCTAATAACAAGTTATATATATCACGTTTGCATGTACTATACTATACTATGATATACTATGGCTTTCGCCAAAATATAATCTGATCGAGAAGTCATTCTCTTTTTAATATACCCTAAAATATTTAGCACAAAATTATTTTTCATAACTTTTTTTTTAAATTTCGTTTGATATAATACGAGAGCATGGCGCGTTGCTGTCTCTGCAAAAGTGGAGATGGTGTTCTTTCATCGCCAGGAATTTTAACTTTTTACTCTGTGATTCGATTGATTTTTTACTAGAAGCGGAACGAAGGAAAAGAAGAGAAATCCACCATTGCCGTGATACCTAATTTTAAAACTGCGAACTGTTCTTGTTGATATTTGGCACAATAGCCAAATAAATGAACCGATAGGTCGCTTAGGACATTTTCCTCTCTTACACTTAAAGTACTTGTACCAAAAATTCAAAAGGCATTCACAACGCGTACCTATTCCAAACACAGATTAGCAATTAATTACTTTAACGGGTTCGGTATTTTGCGACGATCAGATATTTGTGGACGGCAGGCTACTACTCCAGAAAGTTTTAATTAATTTTAAAAGATTTCACAGATACATTACTATTTAATAGAAAATTAGATCATAAAGTGTGCTAGCGCACAAATCAAGTGTTTTAATCTCATCAATTTTATATGACGGTAAACTACTATATTTTTGGCATACACCCAGTAAGGATAGGGTTACCGATACACATAAGTGATGGTCGTTTCCGATGTGTGAACCAATTTATTCTCAAGCATCGTATCGGTACGAAGTCCTTGAAGAAAATGTATTGATACAATAGGCTTTCACCCTGTTTCTGAAAAAGTGATTAAGGACGTGTCAAAATAAAATAAAACTCATGTCGAATTATTTGATTGGCTATTGTTCAGCTATAATTCCTAGGTTCTTTAAGCGGGGCGTGAAAAAGCACCTTCTCAGGCCGTCAAAGTAGAGACCTCAACATCGCCTCGGCTGCTATGAGGGCGGTGTGGAGGCCACTGCTCGTAATCCACACGACTGCTTACCATCAGGTGGAGTGTGGTCGTTTTGACCAGCAAAATATAAAAAGAAAAAAGCTGTTCAGCTAGTCTTGTCAGCAGAAGCCATACGTTTGGCCGTCTGTTTACTAATACTTGTGTTAGATTGCCTCTTAGGAACCGAATGTTAAGTCGATCGTGAATCGATAGTCTAGTCTTTGTAATCCTACAAAGCGCGTCAAGATTAATTTGGTGTTGTAATAATTCATACACCTTTGGTTGAACCCCTACACACACTCACACACATTCCTTGCAAATCTCTGTCAGCGTGTAACGCATTGAAACACCAGTAAAATGCTCCTTATATTCGAAATGGCTATCAATGGATCATAAAAACGGATCAAACCAGTAATCTACTGAAATTAGCAATAAAACTAGAGAGCAAATTTATATTAAATCGCTATTTAACTTGATGGCTTTGATAACATTATTGTTAGTGTCTCGAAAACAATTCCAACTAAGCTCAAACGCTTGTAATGGAAGTGGCTTCTTCAATATGGCATTTGAACACGCAAGTCTATAATTGTCGTATTCCTGTGTTAAGTGGTTCGATTTTTTTATAAATCTCTAGCACGAGGAATAATTTCCAAATAAGTATATTTAATATTGAAAAGCCAAAACAAGAATGCTCAAAGGTAAAAAGTACTTTATTTATCTGTTACTAGCTGAACCGACGGACGTTGTCCTGTCTTAAACGAACTGTCAAACTAGCGAGGTTCAAATATTCGTTAACTTTTCAGAAATTATCCGACTTTCTGCGCAATATTCGTAATTTTTCTTTCCGTAAGAACATCCTATTAGATAACTTAAAAAAAAGGATGATTGAAATCGCTAACGTCGCCGCGTCGTTCTCAAGTTATGGCGTGAACAAGGGAAACAGGGACTCATTTTAATATGTATAGATTATATGACTTTACCACGCTGGTATTTTTGTCTACTAGCTTTCCATCGGGAGCAGTACTTTTTTTCAGGCTGTAAGTTAGCCTATGCGTCCCTTTCTGTGTGACAAGGTGTATGCGAAATTTCATGATAATTGGTCAGGTAGAAGGCGTGAAAGTGTAACAAACTGACATTCGAATTTATAATATTAGTTAGGATAGAAAATCACGATTAATTACGTTTTTTTTGCAATGGCTGACATTTTTATGCTCGTATGATGCTACATTATACTGACAAAAGGAAACAATTCTAGACCAACAAGAATTGTCATAAATACGACTGTAGCTCAGTCTGTTTGTTACGTCCACTCGGGTAAGCCTTTGAGCCGATTTACAATTACCACTACAGAAACCATTTAATATGAGTGTATACCGTATATACACTAACTCTCCAACACACTAAATAACCACGAGTGACATCGCCGGTAACAGTAAGTATTATAAAATCTCTAGAACATTTTAAGGTGAATATAAAAAGATCAAAAGTAATGTTTCCCTTTTACTTAGAAACTCCACAAACAGCATCAGCTATTAATCAAATTAAACAAACATAAATGTTTTTATTAATACTATTTTTATTACAAACCTTTAAATAAAACGGAATCGGATCGGTTGAAGTTTTTACGAGTATATCGTTATAAAGATGACGAATTTTTCTTATGAAAGAAATGAACTCATTAGTTTCGAAATTTGATTCATCGATTTATTTTCAGCATAGATGAAATAAGATAAAGTAAACATTCCCGGGAAGGGTTAGGCCATCGTCCACGACGCTGACCAAGTGTGGGTTGGTGGACTTCACACATCTTCGAGAACATAATGGAAAACTCTCAGACACGCAGGTTTCCTCACGATGTTTTCCTTTCCAGTAAAAGCGAGCGATAATTTACAACTTAATATGCACATAACTTTGAAAAGTCAGCAGTGCGTACCTCGGGGTCGAATCCGAGACCTCTGCGTAGCAGTTCAACGGTCTACCACTAGGCTATCGCAGCTGTTTACTAAACATAAATACTTCTAAATGTAATATTGAAAGTCAAACGTGTGGAAGACCTCGCGCTCGAGAATTCGCAGTACATACTACCTTTTTATAAGAGATCGGCGCAAGAGTTCTTACACTGTAACAGGGTTTTGTTCAGTAAATAAGAGTTACGCAGTTCCACATATCGACCACTTCTATTCCTTTCATTTCATCTCACCTTTAATCCTTTTGGTCACGGTAACCGTTTACCATCTGGCTGTGAATATAGTTGTGTGCCAATATTGTTAAATAAAAATAAATATGTGAGCCACACAATAGACTGCCACGCATTGCCATATGAGGTGAGGCAGGTGAGCTTTGTGACCTATTTAAACTAACAAGAAACACCTATGTATATTATCTCTTCTCTTCTATTTTAAATAACAATCGATCGGGAACCTTTGGTAGTGTTATTATTTTATGTTTTGTCATTATGTAATAGAAATAGAAAATGTAACATGCTCAGAGTGAAAAGGACGGATCGGAAACACTACTCTGCGCTCCAAACGCATAGCTAATGTAAGTGTTAAATTCGCCATGCTGAAGTGGGACTGCTCAGGAGAAGGCTTGTTTTTTTATACCATTAAGGTGGCAAACAACCATACGGCCCACTTGATGGTAAGTGGTCACCGTAGCCTATGGACGCCTGCAATAACAGAGCCATCACTTGCGCGTTGCCAACCTTTTAGGAAAAAAAGGAAGTGGGAAGGAGAAGGTGCGGGAAGGGGGAAAGAGGGTGATTGGGCCTCCGGCACTCTCACTCACCAAAAGAAACACAACAGTAGGAATACTGCTATTTCACGTCGATATTCTGTGAGAGGGTAGTACTTCCCCGGTCGAGCCGACCCGTTCAAGCTGAAATCAGCGAGGCTCTACTACTAATAAAACGTCTGCCGCATGCACGCAGAGAGCTGGGAAGAGAACCAATCGTCACCAATTAAGTGCCACAAGACGGTCGACGGCGGCAGGGCAGACCTAAACGGAGTTGGCAGGACGACCTGGATGCATTTGAAGGGACCATTCATAGATAGACCATATCTGACGTAGTTCACTCAGATGGGAAAGCGACGACTAGTCGAGTCACAGGTTCAAATCCTGCTTTATGAATAGTTCATATACTCGTTTATAATAAATATATGTCTGAATACCAAGTTTATGAGTGAGATAGGCGGACATAAATACCGTGATTATTCCCATGACGGCTAAATCCAACGCCTTAACGAGCTCCCTGGGGCAACGTAGGGATTTTAGCCCTAATAAAAAATTTACGAGCTACGAATCTTGGTCATTTCGATTAGGGAAGTAAGATGATATTAAAACGAATATTATTGAGCGCGTAAAACGTATACCTACGTATTTGAGTTTTATTAAGTGGTTGTGAATTCCTCTCTCCTAAGTACCTGTGCCCAACCATATGATCTAATTACTTCGGAAGTCCATCTTTATATAGTAAGGTAGGACTCCATATAATAATAATAATATTCTACCACATACACACAACACCATCTAGCCCAATCCACCATCTAGTACATACATATTATACATAGAAACACCCAGACCAAGACAAACATCCATGTTCATGCACACAAATGTTTGACTTGTGCGCGAATCGAACCCGCGACCTCAGACATGGCAGTCGGTTACACTAACCACTACGCCACGGAGGCCGAGGCATATTATTAGTAAAGGAATAGACAATTAAATTTGGATTGTTATATAAACAAAGATTTCATTATAAATTGTTGTTGTGTTTGTAAATTATATTGTGTATCTTAATATTTAATTATCGTTGATTTTATGTTTTTTGTGTATTTTAATATATGTGTCTAGTATAGATATATAGCAGCGATAGCTCATTGGGGAGACCAACAGACTGCAAGCAGAAGTTCTCGGGTTCGAACCCACGTCGCGCACCACTGACTTTCGGAAGTTATATGACTTTTCGAAATTATGTGCGTATTGATTGACAATTATGGCCTGTTCCGTGCCGCGGAGAGCACGTTAAGCCGTCGGTCCCGGCTGCCACGAACATCTATATTAGCAGTCGTTATTGGGAGAGTGTCGACACAAAAGATCCCACTGGGTCGAAGTGTCGCCGGTCTGCACTGACTGGCCCCCACATAAGATAAGATATTATTTATGTTTTTTTGTGTATTTTAATCTGTGTGTTTAGTATAGATATAAGCGTAAATACTGTTAGCTTATATTTCATTAATAAATGACTATTATTATAACATTATGGAATGCAATGAAATATTGAGTATTGAGTATAAATTGCAACTGTCTTTACAATTACATTGGGGTTCACTCTCAAAGACAGGATACGGAAGATATGAGTAGTTGCAAAAGAATGGTCCATCGAAATCAGTGGATAATATCGAGTCAGGTACCGATATGACTGCACGTATAGCTCCAGCGGGCATACAGTCGCCTCGCCGCTGCCGCTGAGTGTTGTAGGTTCGAATCCCATACGAAACAATCAGTTCAACATTCTGTTCGTTAATCGTATGCCCTGGCAAAAAGGCAGTAGCGCAGTAATGGTTTTAAAAATATAGAACACATCATCATATTATGACCTAAATGTCTGGTTGGTTTAATAAAATATCTCAGTATAATTAAATCTATCATATAAAAAAATCTAGAAACCTATATGAAATCATGGGCCAATATTTCGTCATAAGATCAAGTGTTCAAAAGGAATTAAATGAATTCAAAAGCAAAACTCTTGCAATTCATCAACATTT
Source organism: Catocala sponsa (assembly GCA_963564715.1). NCBI lineage: Eukaryota > Metazoa > Arthropoda > Insecta > Lepidoptera > Erebidae > Catocala > Catocala sponsa. The sequence continues at coordinate 15,522,728 of OY751352.1, forward strand.
CCAACTCCTAAACTCACAATATTCAATCTTTAAACAAAAGCTTCACATTACACGCTACGGTTTATATCCTACGGAATTGTCGATGTCAGAGCACAGCCCCACATTTTTCACAAGCACATTTATTCAACGCCCGCTTCAGGCAACATTTTCATTTAGCTTTTGTTTTATAAACTCTTTAAATTTGATGTACTGGAGGGCAGTTACAAGTGCCCGGCGCGCTGTGAAATGTGAAAAGTTTAATAAGCTGCTGGGTACAACGAAATGTAAAGGAGAATCTTTTGAGATATGCTCAGAGTGATATACTATGGCGTTATAAGAAAACTGTGCCTTCTTGTAACTGAGTGCTTGGTTGGTGTATTGTTTTAAGTGGTTGAATTCGCCATTGCTGATGTGTAAAATTTATTTTATGTGATTGTACACAACATTATTTTACGTTTTAATATGTGTAAAAGTGATGCGAATGATTGCATTCGAGTATTATTAAAATATTAAAAAATAATGTCTTCTAGAGCGAAAATCGAATCACGGCTGCCAATCATAACGGAGACTGGTCAGTTGCGCAGAAGATCTCATAATGCACAAGTGTGTGTGCAAACACAAGTGCACACTGTGTCCCTAACTTTCATGATCCGATAGGACGTCAACCCGACACGACGGAAAGAGTTTAGGCACAGGACCTACGGCTGTACGCGCTTCCCGAGTTAAGGGGATGTCTAATACCGCCAACTCCGGCCTGCTATTAAGATTTTTTAACAGAACCCAATAACTTTTTGTTGGCCCGATCCGAGATCCGAACCCGAGACCTCATGCACAGCAGTAGCATTCACTACCGCTGCGCCACGGAGGAGACACATATTAATAGTTACTTCTTTAGTTTATTAGTCAATTGACTAAAAAGAAGCAATTAAGAAATATTAGATATTTCGTAATCTAAACCTTAATGTAAAAAGTCAGGCTTTTTAACTCAACTCAAACCTTCTTGATAAAACCTTTTTGCCTTGGAGTTCTGTTTAATATTGTCGTATTGGCTCAAACAGTTTCCAGAATGGTTTTATAAATAACAAAAATGTTACAAATATCTAGTATATAACCAAAGTGAACAATACAATGTGTACACAGACCACTTTGGTAATCGCAAAGTTAGGCCTTCTTAAAACTGTCTAGTAGGAGTCTATGAGTGTGATATGTACTTACGTGTAACCTCTTTAGCAGTCCTGTATCGGTGTTCGAGTTGGCGGACTGCTTGGCAGTATTCCAGAACTGCTTTTGAGCGGAGTAGCGGTTCATAGGACATATTTTGAACAGACAATCTGTGGACAACGAATATAAATGTTAGAAAGTATATTAAATGGCCAAGTGAGATTGCTATTGGCAGGCTTACCATCGCCATTTTCTAGACTGGTAATCGCAAAGGTAAGACTCGGGCTAGATGCAAACAAGCCACCACCCCAGCCACGGCGGCTGTTGCCACCTGGAGCGGAGGCAATTAATTGCTTGGCACCGACCACATGTATTCGGTGGATCGATAGAAAAGTATGGAAAAGCATGCGAAATGCTTGTCGCCCCCCCGGTAGCTGTAGCCGATAGCTCGTTTGCGCCAAGTCTTAATGGTATAAGTTTAAGTTTTCACTTATTACTACTAGAGTTGATTGACAATTATCGTCTGCTCCGTGCCTCGGAGAGCACGTTAAGCCGTCGGTTCCGGCTGCCATGAACATCAATGGCAGTCGTTATTGGGAAGTCAGTACCCTCTAATATCATGACACTAAGGCTAACGAGACCCTAAGGCTAGACAGCCTTAGGGTATCGTTAGCCTTCATGTTGCGGAGGTCAGATGGCAGTCGCTCCGTGTAAAAACTGATAACTAGTCAAATCCGGTTAGACTAGAAAGCCGACCCCAAGTGACTTAGGAATAATAAAGGCTAGGGAGAAGACTAGATTTTATGCCTAGGTCGAGCTATGTGATAATGGCAATAATTCCACAAAGTCCACACTTTGTGAGACTATTGCCATGTTATTCATGGTCATGCGGTCACTGATCCTTTACAAAAATGTGTACAGGTATTGCGTGATGTAAGAGTAAGCATTAATTCACGTCGCCAGTTCTAAAATGTGTGTTATATAAATTGACTAAATAAAAATAGAACCCAATGGTGCCAATTCTGTTGTCACAAAATTCTCTAAACTTAACTAAAAATCACTAAAATTTAGTTTAGTCCTGTCACTTAACGATTCCAGAATACGAAATGTCGTTTGACAGGAATAAACTAAATTTTTGTGATTTTTAGTTAAATTTAGAGAATTTTGGCACCACTACTTAAAAAAGTAAATCACAGTAACAAAGCTAAACTAAGAAGTGTAGAGATAAAATAATAATATAATATTCTATAGCTGGTACTTACAGTATATACAGGCCTTTTTATACTTAATTCGAACAATAATAATTTATCATATTTTGCATACCTTTCCAAAATATAGCTGCCTTTCTATCTAGTAGGTAAATATATCTTCATAAAACATTATTATCGTGGAATACGAGCTTATAAGTTTAAACAGTACCTACTAGTAGCAAAAGGGTAATAATAATCCCAATATCCACAAAAGCTCTCCTCTTCTTCGTTAATTTATCCCGGTTTAATTTCCGTTTAGAACACACACCAGATTTATAGCTCTAAGACCTCTCCCACACAGGTGAAATTCTCATTAGCAACAGCTAATGAGAATTTCTTAACAAAAAAACGCAATAACTCTTTGCTCGAGTCGAATGGAAGTCGTGACTTCATGCACAGTAGTCACATTGAGTACCGCTGCGCTGCCAAATCGTATAATAATTTTTTCTTTCTTGCTTTTTCCACCTCTCTATGTAAACTTTACCTATGCCAAATCATCACTCCTCCACAATATACTAAAAATGTGTTCAAAGGATTCTCTTCACAAATTAATAGGTATATAGTTATTTTTTCGAAAATATCTATTGAGTTTTATCAATTAAGACGTATCAACTACTTTTTGTTGAAACACTAATAAGTTTTTATTTACATGAACAAAAGCAACAATCATAAGACATATAACATACATACTTAAATGATATTAACAAACCTAACAACTTATATGTAAAACAAAAAAGGACTGGCATAAAATATAAGATTGTTAATTGAAAAAAACGTTATTCCATCTAAATGGAAAAAAATCCACCATCACTCAGTGCGCGACAGCCGCAAACAAATCTATTGTCCCTTAAGCCCCGTGAATACAGCAGACAATTAATCCTAACTATTATAATAAATGCGAATGTGAGTTTGTTTGTTTCGCTTTCACACCTAAACTACGCAAACGATCATCATAAAATTTCGCTTACACGTTGTCAGGGTTACAGTATACCTTTTATAAAAAAAAATACTGTTCCCGAGGCATAGAAATTTATTGTCAAAATCTAAACTAACGCGAGCGAAGCCGCGAGAAACAACTAGTCACTGCCTTAGTCGCTCCACAAAAAAGGACGGTAATATTTGTAATCGCCGAACACCGTTCGTGGGTAGAGGCCTTAATTTTCTATAAAATATTATAATGGCGGCACATTTATTTAATACGACACGTTTAACCTAACGCGAGACATTTCGCATGTGTGATTAATTTAAATCACTTCACGATTAAAGCTCTAATGTATTGTTCGTTGTTTCGACACGCTATCGTTACTCACCTGGCACTGGTTATTGAACCTTAGGTCAGAGGCTCCCAAACTTTTCTTGTCATAGACCACTTTCAAAATTTAGCTGGTTCCGGTGGACCCCCTGCAGCTACATTTCTACCATATTCTAAAAAATTAAATCAAATCTGTATGGGCTGACCTTTTTTTAGCCATTCTCTACCCAAAAATCGGTAGATTCGGGACCACTGCTACTGAATATGCAATATACAAGTATAACAGTCGCTCAGTCGCTGACCTTCTTAAAATATTATCTGCCTATATTTTAGTCCTTCACTATCGAAAGCAAATACATTTTCTCGTGGACCCCCGCTTACAAATTATGGGCTCCCATTTTTTTGTCACGCCAGCGTAGACTCCCGTCGAGTCTCCCGTGGTTATATAATTAATGTCTCACAGCAGTATAAAGCATTACAGCTGATGCTGTCTGTTAAATGGGTTACATTTCCTATTCGAGCAAATTGCTGAAGGGATTCTTTGTCTAGAAATGTTTAGTAGTAAACGGCTATGGACTCGCCCCTATTATGTGCAAAGTAAATGTATCGTTGGTAAAATTTAAGCATGTAAAATATTTTTTCTGCCCCTTCAAAAATTTGGCGTAACGCTATATACGTATGCATTTATGTTAATTAAAAAGTTGCGTAACCTATTACAAAATTATTATTTAGTAATAAATAAAATGATAATTAATGACCAAATAATGGATGAAACAACATTGTGACGTAACCGCTATTTACGTGCGAAGGTGCGAGGTAGATAGCGAAATACCCCTACGACAATCTTTCTCAAAGCCAAAGTTAATTGCTCTTTGTCCCACGCTGTTTAATTAACTACACAAAAAAGAAGAAAGGAGTCTTGTAAGGACTTCCTTAAAGGATAACGTCGCGAAAAATAATCCTGTGCCTTCATATTATTTATAAACGACAAACATAATAAAACAGTCTCATCGAGTGCTATAAACATCAAGACATTAGCAATGATTGATAGTGAAGCCTTAGATTCGATAACAAGGTTGGGCCGTATTTTTAGTATTTTCTGTCAGAAAACAACCAAATTATATGTGTCTAAAGCTGCATCTGATAAAAGGTTAAGGACATAAAGATAATAGCGAAGTGTATGTGTTTTACACCTCAACCCTTCGACTAGATATAGGGCATAATATAAGTTTCTAACAAGAACCACTTTATTTCGCTAGCCATTTTTCATTTTCCACCGCTACACTCGACCGCAGATAACAATCTAGATAGCAGGCGACCTGAATACGAGACATCTAATATTTTGTTGTTGCCGCTTTTAGAAGTGATCCAATCACTTTTATGAGGATCTAGACGACATTGGACTTACCCCTTTTCGTGAGACACATACATATATGGTATATAAGGCCAACTAATACAATGCGGGTACACAGATAGATAAGTATGCCCAATAAACTATTTTATTATATTCAATACTAGCTTTTGCCCGCGGCTTCGCTCGCGTTAATTTAGAATTTGACAATCAATTCGGGTTGTACTCTGCTTGTAATAATATAATTCAATCATGATTCGAAAGAAATGTGGCGCCATCTATTATCATATGAACGTTTTTGTTGTTTTCCTCGGGAACAGTACTTTTTTTTCGGGTTGAAAGGTAGCCTATGTCCGTTTCTGTACACCTGACAACGTATATGCAAAATTTCAGGATGATCGGTTCAGTGGTTTAGACGTGAAAAGGTAACAAACAAACAAACTCATTGTCGCTTTTATAATATTCGTTAGGATAGGATTGGGATTAGGATTTGCATGTCACTATAATTACAGATGTTCTGGATATGTATGTTGACTTTAAAACCCAAACTGTACCAATACTTTTGGCAAATAAATAAATTTAATTAAATGCAGATTTCAGTTCCGCTCTCAGTTCGAGAAGTTATTGGGATTTTCTGGCAAAAAATATTCAGTACCAGCACGGAGTCAGTTCACGGTAGACAGGAGGCTTGACCCCTATAAACCATAGCTGGCAAAATGTGGATATCATAAACCTCTGCTTACTCCTTCGGGATATAGACGTAAGACTACGTACAGTTGCCTGTAATATTGCATGGATACCTTAAGGTCCAAAATCCTGTGAACACTCGAATTAGAATGAATATGTATGAACTAGATGGCGTTGTTTTATAAATATTGCAACGCGTACTCATTTTAGCAAATAGGTGAAATTTATAACAAAGTATAATCTCAACCGAAAAGGCACTCGAACACAGGGTCAGAATAATGTTTTCGTACGAATAGAATAGCGAGTCATCGAAAGTAAACTAGCTACTATACATTTATAATTTCATTTGCAATTCTTTGCTTCTCGTTTAACCCTGAAATGTTTTCTTTTTTAAATAAAGTTTTGTAAATAGAGATTGAAAGCTTTTAAAGTAAATTTATCAAAATTGAGTCATTAAGAAATCTACTTCTTTTTATTTTATAGTAGTGCACCGCCATCTATTACGATATAAATAAACTTAATAGTTCTTGTATCGATTGCCGTTAGATGGCGTCAATTAGCAGTTAATACCATTTTAGTTTTGTAATGGGTATGCATTTTTGCAGCTCACTGTACCTATGCATCAAACGAATGGCGTATGACAGAAAAACAGAATTTGCCCAACATTGATGGATTCAAAATACATCCAAACACATAACCCAGCATCCAATAACATCAAAATATTTACATTTATAGCACGTATTCTTCAGAAGCTAAATCCCACAGTGACATATGTCTGTAACGTAGTGTTTAATCCATCGTTCCTGACACGAGCTTCATCCCTGCTAATCCCGGTAAGCCGAGTTAAGCTTTCAGCATAAGTAGCGACATATGACGATGACAGCGCTGAATAAATTATTCATGGCAACATTGCTTAGGAGGCAAGTGTGTGTGAAAGTTATAATATATTTAGACTTATATTCTATAATATAATATTCAACCACATACCCACAACACCATCTAGCCCAAACTAAGCAGAGCCTTGTACTATGAGTACTAGACAATGGATAAACATACATATATAGATACGTTTTTTTTGTAAATACATACATATTATACATAGAAACACCCAGACCAAGACAAACATCCATGTACATGTACACAAATGTTTGACTTGTACGGGAATCAAACCCGCGACCTCAGGCGTGGCAGTTGGTTACACTAACCACTACGCCATCGAGGAGTCTAGTATATAACTGAACAAAGTATTGACTACAACAGCTGCGATATAGCGACCGACTGTGTTTGCGCTGAAGTCTCTCTTTCAATATGTGGGTCCAACAGTTTTTTGGAATTTGTGGACTGTCTGGTACACTGTCCTGTAGACGGCGATAGGCCAGACCTTGGACCGAAAACCGTTATAGAATATAGAACTGATACACCTACGCCTACCCCTTCAAAAGTCAAAAGTCAAAAATCATTTGTTCATTTAGGTCACAAAGTAACACTTATGAACGTCAAAGTATATAGGTTAGTGAGTTTACTAAGTTACTGAAGCTACATTTAGGTTAGTTGCTTGGTTCAGGCAAAGGGTAGAGCCTATGAGAAGAAACCTGCAACAAACTCACGGCCACTCTTTCAGGGATATAGCCGTGAAACTATGAATGTATGCATGAATAAAATATTGTCGGGGTCCACAACACGACCCAAACAACTTTACTCTCTATCTCTCTCAAGCCTACGACGACTAGTGACACCAGGTTTCGGGATTAAGGGCTACAAACGGTCCCCGAAATTAAACTTCGTGTAATAACGAATGAGATATCTAATTTTGTTCTATTACCAATCTAGAGAGTATTTGCAATTTACTTTTGCAATTGTATTTTTATATAGACTAGCGGTCGCCTAGTGCTCGAAATTCGACCAAAGTTAGCCTGTAAGATATTGCTGAAATATGTCATTATACTCGTATATTGATATATGTAACACCATAGTTACGCGCTTCAACTGCGTGTGTCAAATGCATGGTTGTGTGCGTGTAGTGTTTTTCATTAATTTAATGTATTTTTACGCATAATTTAAAAAAATATTAGCATTTGTCACTTCTTCTCTGTATAAACTGTAAGTGTGCGAAATTTCATACTCCTCCGTCCGCCCAATTTTCGTAAAAAGGGATCCAAAGTTTTCGCTTCACGTATTAATGTATAGATTAATGTTTTGTTTTGAAAGTGAATGAAGGCAGAGAAGTGTGTCAGGATCGTAGCAAATGGAAATCCGTAGTCTCTGCCTATCCCTCTGGGAAATAGGCGTGAATCTATGTATGTATGAATGTATGTTTTGTCCAATCTGTAGTACACCTACCGCTTCTTCCATGTATTTTAAGTAAAACTTATGTTAGAAACTCATCGGTTAGTGGAGTATTCTATTTGTGAAAGATTCTTTAGAATCGTTTAGTACTTCCAGAGAGTACCTCTTTAAATCAATGATACTTTTGCGGCAAGTGTGTGCTACATGTATTTTACGGCTTCAACTTCAGAGTAAAAACGTACCTAAGTTTAAACAATCAATGAAGTAAAATGCATACTTTCCATTGTATTCTTAAATGTTACTTGCATGCGTGTATAAGCTTACGAAAACACACTAAAGTGTATGCTTCGTTGCATAAAATTAGCTTTTTATATTCTGGATCGAGTATTTGAATTAGGCAGGTCGAGCATATCCCCAAAGCAGTGTCGATACTTTAAAAGGCACAATTCGTGCCTTTTCCCAATACAAACCCCCATTATTTTTGTTCGCTAGATTAAAGTAATTACATATACGTCTCACTTTTTTGTCATTTTTATCGCACGAGCATAGTTCAATTCGCTCGCGTTAATTTAGAATTTGACAATCAATTCGAGTTGTACTCTGCTTGTAATAATATAATTCAATCATGATTCGAAAGATACGTGGCGCCATCTATTATCATACGAACGTTATTGTTGTTTCACTCGGGAACAGTAATTTTTTCGGGATGAAAGGTAGCCTATGTCCGTTTCAGGATGATCGGTTCAGTGATTTAGGCATAAAAAGGTAACAAACAAACAAACTCATTTTCGATTTTATAATATTATTGTTAGGATTTGTTAATACATACCGTAGCAGCCTATATTTAAGGCAGTTCTATATAATGTATCGCTGTTTAAGTAATATCACAATGTTTTAGTGTAGGCTTTGTTGGTTGTTCTTAAATAAATATGTATATACCGTTCGAGACGTCTCAGCTAACTGGAGAGACCTGGCATCCCTACTTGTTATCCCTATAGAGTAAAAGTTAGAGCTGTAAGGGCACTTACCCCGGAACTTCTTGGGCGGATCAGTCAGGTCGCCTGCCTCCGGGCAAACAACGCACCTGTCATCTACCAACCTGCAAAATAATTCAAATGTTAATATCATAAGCTTTGCTAACAACTTATTTAAAGCAGGGACAGTCTATTTTGATAATATGATAAAATATTCAGGCTTTAAAATATATATAATTAACAAAAATTCATTAAACTAAGTAAGTAACTTTCTAAGTTTATATAATTCTCTTCATATGATTATCAATTTAGTTATTATTGTAACTTAACGTACATAAAATGCATTAATATTCACGTCTAGTAGATAGCAATTAAGATCAAATATTATATTTTCTTAGTTTGTAAATGTGTGACAGTACATTCGTTTTTTTAATTACATAAAAGATAAAAATAAGCCTAGCTATGTCATAAAATAACGAACTGGTCGATACATTATTATGTATCATCGACTCCGTTACTTTATAATTAATTCGTGAGTTTAATGATTCAGATTTATTTATGTAAAGCATAAGGTACATTATAGAATGGCTTGCTGGTCCAATGAGACTAACAATCCCATTTCTGAGTACTTTTGTAAGAAAAATCTCAGTTGCAATAGGGAGTTTAGAGCTGAGCCGGATAGGCGCCACTGTTATCGTTGACCTGGCAAAAGTACCAAATTCAAAGAAGCCAACATACCTAGGTTGTAACATGCGTTAGAGGGCAGGAATTCTAACTTACTCACACTCTTTGTATCCTGACAGCAGAAGCGCTTTCTTATCCTGCATATTACCTTTTCATTGTAAAAAGAATCTTGTACGGCAGATCGTAATTTAGCTACGAAATATCACGTCATTTGGTCGCTCAGTATTTATATACGCACATTTCGCCCGATATGTTTGTAGGTCCTTCTACACATAGATATCTGAGTCCCACATAAAAAGGGGACGAGTCCATTGTCATCTATTGGGCACAATCCTAGACTCTGTTCTTACTGTTGATTTTCTTGGCATAATAACCCAATATAAGATTCCCTGATCCGGGAATCGATTTCGAGATTTCATACACATTAGTCGATTATGTCAATGCTGATGTATTGCCATAATACAGCCCAATTTTAATATTTTTATACCAATTGCTTGTAATGGAGCACACGCGTGTTTTACTTGCAAATATAAAAAGACAGCATTATCCACATTTTAACTTAAACCGGACTCTAAATCTTATCACCATAATCTTAAGCGCATTAAAATACAGAACAAGAACAGACAACTTATACCAATTTATTTACATTGAATTACAAGTAGTTTATATTGTCAGCCCTGTTACTATCCCATTGCTGCGCACAGACCTGTTCTCAAATCAAGAATTCTAGTAAAGCCATAGTCACCATGACTGTCTGATGGGTAATGGCACAACCAAGGCCTAAAACATTTAAACGAGCAGCGATAGCTCAGTGGGGAGACCAACAGACTGCAAGGCAGAGTGTCTCGGGTTCGAACCCACGTCGCGCATCTCTGACTTTCGGAAGTTATATGACTTTTCGAAATTATGTGCGTATTGATTGACAATTATCGCCTGCTCCGCGCCTCGGAGAGCACGTTAAGCCGTTGGTCCCGGCTGCTATGAACATCTATGGCAGTCGTTATTGGGAGAGTGTCGACACAAAAGATCCCACTGGATCGAAGTGTCGCCGGTCTGCACTGACTGGCCCCCACATATGATGAGATAAGATAAGGCCATAGTCACCATGACTGCCTGGGGAGTAATGGCACAACCAAGGCCTAAAACATGACCGGACCAGCCCAGTGCAAGTTGGTAGACATCAGTTCACATTACGAAAAACTGAGTCATATACATAGGTTTCTCTATATTTTTGTTCGCCGTTCGATTACATTTCTACAGCATAAATCTAGCTGCACACGTATTTATCGGCAATGAGTACAGATATTCGAGCATCTAAAATAAAACTTTCAATACCGAACATTGAGAAACGTTAACTAGTCTAAAATATTACCGCAAGTAATCAAATAAATCAGTGTAACCTGCACTGAATCTCACACGCAGATGAGCTCAGCATCCGTCTGTTTAGGAGATAAATTAATTCCGGTGTTGGTTACAGATGTTCTCTAATACCTAACTATTTATTTACTAACGCGATCTTGGCACGCGCTGTGCGGTTAATTCGCAATAAATGTTAATGTTACATCGATCTAATGAGTCGCAACTTGAATTAGTTTGTCGATCTTTCGCGATGCGTTGGACCGGCATTTAACTACCAATCCTAATCCTAATTAATATTATTAATGCAAATGTGAGTTTCCTTGTTTGTTTGTTACGTTTTCACGCATTAACTTCTCGACCGATCATCATGCAATTTCGCATACACGTTGTCAGGGATACAGAAAAGGTCAAAGGATAGATTAGGTCAAAGGATACATTTCTTCCAGAAAAAGCACTGGTCCCAAAGGATAAAAATTGACGTAACCTTAATTTACGCGAGCGAAGCCGCAGGCAAAATCTTGTTACTTATAATACAATGAGGAAATAAATGTGGTACAATTTAGTAAAAAGATGCCAATGTCTCTTGAAATGTGTTGAAACTTATACTACGAATCTACATTTTTAGCCAATCATAAACGCAAACACATCTTTCCTATTGGATTCTTAAAAAAATATGTGCGTTAAGAAAAGATTCAGATATAATGTCTGTAGTTTAATCTGTATCATGATGCAATAGAGAGGAATGGATTGAGAGTTCTATCCCTGGTGACCTTCTCAGGGGAACCAATGAGTCGGCAATGAAAAATTACGGTTGAATAAATAAAGATCCACTTACGCGCCATGACATCCCTAGCGACACTATGCAGTAATGACTACAGGTTAAAATATAGATGTCATTAAAAAGATACACCTATCTCGTTGGTACTGTGGTATACCTGTATACTTATATTTACGGCTGAATAGGTACGGGTTCAACGCTCTGTTAGAAAATTCTGATTAATAAGGAGTCTGAAAATGCACCCACAGTAGTTAGAGAAGAGCTAACTTTTAACATCAGCCAAGTAATTAAGTATAGGTACTACGATGACGTAGTGGTTTAAGTGGCCGCCTCGCCACTGCCGCCGCGCTGAGTGTTGTGGGTTCGATCCCCACACGGGACAAAAAATTGTGTGATCCTCAAATGGTTGTTTGAATCTGTGTGTTCGGTGCGGGAGACTTTACAAACATTCAAATAACGGATTTGAATGTTTGTAAAGTCGCCCGCGACACAGGAATTATTCCTAGTGCAGGAAAGGTTTATTTTTTTTAAAGAAAGGCCTATTTTAGTTTTATATTACACACGAATTATATCTAGAGCGGGAGTTTTCTTTTTAAAATAAGAAGAAGGTATCTATACTAATAAATTTAAGACTTACTCCCGGAATTATAAACAGTTCGCCGCAAAGCGTGATCTCTTACTATAATAAATACATCGATTCTGAGAATGAACAAAATACGGGACGAATAAGTAAACGAGTTACAAGTTCACAATGGCGGATTGCGCAATATTACTCATGTGTTTACATCGTCGAGCTGCTAACATAAACATATTCGGAGTTCGCTCTGTCCTCGGTAAAATATACAACAACAGTCCCTTATTTGTTTCTACTTAAACATATTAATACTTAAACCTAAAGCAGCAATGATATAGTAGGTGACCGTTGGACTGCCACGCAAAGGGCTCGAGTTCGATCACAAGGCAGGCACCTCTGTCATTTTGGAATAATGCGCGTATTTAATAGTAGCTCGTTTTAACGGTGAAGGAAAATATTGTGAGGAAACCTGCATATCCGAGAGTTCTCTATCATGTCTTCGAAGTTAAGTGAAGTCAGTCTAAGCAGCACCGGCTCATTCTCCATGATGAGCCAGTGCTTCTCAGTGTGAGAAGGGTAATGCTAATAGCCTTACCCTTCTCACACTGAGAAGAGTCCCGTGTCCAGCAGTGGGAAAACTTATATACAGGACTGATTTTATCTGTAATTTTCCATAGATACTTAAAAAATGTTGATTATAAGTCAACCTTAGGCTATAAATATATGCCACGGCGGACGTTTTTGACCTACAGTATTTAAGTACATTATTTTAATAAATCATGTCATTTACCCAAAGTAAGCCCTAGAAGCGCATTAACACTGGATTTTTGATAACTTTATTACAAACCAATTACTTTTTTTTACATATATAAATAAAACAAGAAATGTAGATGCTGATACCGACTTTGTTTAAAATGTATGAAGTCACATTTATACTTCTTCTCCCTAGCCTTTATTATTCCCAAGTAAATTGGGGTCGGTTTTCTAATCTAACCGAATTTGACTGGATATCAGTTTTTACACGGAGCGACTGCCATCTGACCTCCGCAAGCCGAAGGCTAACGATACCCTAAGGCTAGACCAGTGTCAGGATATTAGAGGGCACTGACTTCCCAATAACGACTGCCATAGATGTTCATGGCAGCCGGGACCGACGGCTTAACGTGCTCTCCGAGGCACGAAGCAGGCGATAATTGTCAATCAATACGAACATAATTTCGAAAAGTCATAACTTCCGAAAGTCAGAGGTGCGCGACGTGGCTTCGAACCCGAGACCCTCTGCCTTTTGGTCTCCCAACTGAGCTATCGCTGCTTAGTCACATTTACACAATAATGCAAATATCGTATAATCATCTAGTTCAACAGTTTCTGCATTTGCTTAACACAGTTTGACTATTAGAAAATTGGAAACGTCCGCTGAATAATTCATAACTAAATGGAAACTTGAGTACAGATCGATTGATTAGTGCGGTTTACATACGCTGAAGGCGGTTAACTCATGAATAAGTGGTTGAGACGGAACTCGGAGCAACGGGCGATTTACTAAATATATTGCAGCTGCAAAACTTTTGCTATTCTCATTCAACCGTCTCTTTCACTTCGAATAACGAGTGAGTGGTAGATGGAGACCAGTTGTAGTTAAATTAAAATGAGAATCCAAGGTTGAGTGGGAGCTAAAGGCCCTTGTCTTTTTTTTATAGGCAACTCCCATCCGTGCACAATTCCTATTAAATGACTAAATGTGTCTAAAATTCTTAAATTATCCTACTAGGCACTTATTATATATTAAAAGTCTATAATTAAAAGCCATAATTTTGGACGAATACCCAAAGAAGTATTTTTGTAGATCAAAGTAACAACTACATTTTAATGATATTATTTTTATTGAAGACATTTAAACAATAGGCAACTTGAGCATATGTATAAGTTAACGAACGTATGTATTAATAAATTACATGAACATAAATCAATAATGACATAACTATCTTAATTGGACCCCTTTGATGGCTAAGTGATGGACAAAATTTATTTATTAAATAAAGAGCTTACGCTTAGCTACGATAAAACATTCTGGCGTCGTTACATGAAGGCCCGACTCTAGGTAAACCGCGATATTCATTTCCATTCATCTTTGAGAATACAATCTCATAACCGCCGCATGTTATCTTTTAAAGTAAAACTAAGTTGACAATATTGCTGTTTCTTTGTTTACTTGCAATTTATTGTATAGTACACAAACAAATTTGTATTCGCAAGCCTCCACAAGCTTAGCAAAGTTTCGAACATACCCTACACGGCCAGGAAACTCGTATACGAAGATAAATATAAAAACCACTCGATGTTTTAGGAGTTCAAACTTTAGATGCTGTTAGCCGCAGGCGTTTGGTTCTTTAAAGGTGAGTGGAAGTTTTATCGTTATTCAGGACTTTCTGAAACAGCTCACTCTAGTTTAGGAGCCCAGGGAATTCACGTATATTTTACACCTTGTATTTATTTATCTGACATGACAGAAAATAAAAAATGGCGTACTTTATGTCGGAGGTCAAGATGCACTCTAGGTCACTGAGCTAGCTACTCGTAAGTTTTTATTTATTAATGCCTAAATGCATTGGCATCGGCTTTAAATTTATCTGGCGACCGATTATAAGATAATATAGCATCTCGCTTGTATATACCTTGCAGGTGTGGGTATTACATGCACATCTTGATACGCGTACTATCCTTGGACCAAGTGCTAGGTTATGTCAAGTGATCGACATAGGGCATAGCGATACCTACTTAAACTTGGTAGAATTCTTAGGTTTAAGAGACCGAAATGGTTCAATAGATGCTGCCACCATATAGACACGTTGTGTTTCTAAGAGTCCCAACAGTTATGTAGCCTTTGAGGCGCTGTGCTGTTAGCACGAAACCCTGGCGACCTCTTCCACAATTGCACAAGCTCTATTTTTTAAAGAAGTCTTCCGCACTGGTGATCGGGCCTTGTTGTGGGGGATTTTACAAACAAATAATAACGGACTCAAAGTACATTCAGACTAAGACCATAATTTATGAATCACATTAAGAATTATCCCGTGTGGGACCAACAACATTCGGAGCGGCGGCAGCGGCGAGGCAACCGCTTGCTAAGCCATCCATACAGCCAAAATTTAACTCAGTACTGGTACCAATACGGAACGCACTCTTTCTTGCAATTGTATCTGTTATTCATATTGTAAACCGGCAATCTGGGTGCCTAGTACGAGTTGTTTTTACGTTAACGATCGAAACGTTTAATGCGTTTGGCTCTCTGATTGGTTAAGAGCTTGGAGCGAACCAATCAGAGTGCCGAACGTCATAAACGTGTCGATCAAGTTAACGTAAAACAAAATCGCATTAGGCACTCTGTATCAATTTAATTTGTAACCATACTCTCTATACAACCTTTCACCAGCATTGGTAGCCAAGGTAGGTCATTAGACTGCATAATCAGCTTAACATAATTAATTAATCCATGGCTACAGAAATGACGTGCATAGACACGTTATTTGTATTTTTACATTTTATGACAGATTTGATATAAAAGATTAACGTGATCACACTTTCAAATCGATTCGATGACATATAAATTATATTTAGGTACTTAAAAATACGTTAAATTATGGGTCTTAATAATAGATTAAGAACTAGTCTTAATAATAGATTAACTTATTTCTTTCATACATAAAATCAGGCCTGCCATTAGCCAAATCATCGCTCGCGTGAATGTACATTTTGCCAACTATCCTCGAGAACAATACTTTTTTGCTGGATGAACGGTACCATATGTCTTTTTCTGTATGTCTGACAACGTGTATCAAAATTCCATCATGATCGGTCGAGTAGTTAAGGCGTGAAAGCGTAATAAACAAACAACACATTCGCATTATAATATGGCTTATGTTTAACTTATCACCAGATATAGTAAAATATAACAATCAAAAATAGTAAATGATCACCAAATTGCACAGAAAAATATATTTAAAGAGATCAAAATAAGTCGACGGAGCCTCCTATTTTTGGGTGCATTTAAGAAGGAACCTAATATAACCTAACCCTTCCAAGACGGAATGCAGTGATTTGAGGCGTATAGGTGCTCGTTCTGATATATTTTAGTAAGCATATTTTGCTGCGCAATTACTATTTTTGGTGGTCATTATATTTAATCCCTTATAATATTAGTTGGGATTAGGAATTACACCAACAGTTCACCAGTTATGTTTTGGTCCCAAGTAACATGCTTTTGCCGTCTGCCAGGCACTACTTAGGATAGACTCACGCGGTTTCCCGGAGAGGTAGACAGTCTTTCAACTTGCTACGATTCTCGTATATCACTCTACATTACTCTCATTACATATTGCATATACGCTCGTCCGTTTATGGTTCTTCTAACTTTGGCAACTATGGATATCACAAAAAGAACTTGATAACACTTAACACAGAACCGCAAAATTAAGTCTAAGATTTCGGTTGATCTCAAACGTAAGCACAATTACGCCAAGGGATCATCGAGGCAGTCTCCAAGACAGTCGTACAATACAATATCTGCCGAACAACACTTGACCTGACCTAAAATCAAACCTACTCAAAATATACATAGATATAGACTGTTTGTTGTCTCCATGCCGTAGGTATTGTTGTGTGCGCCTGCTCGCCTGTTCCTCGAATACTATCTGCGCTCAATGCCCTCTTGTAAGCAATGCCTGATTGTGATGTCTTTGCGGACGAATGGAAGACTTTATTGACAGTGTGTTTGAAGTTTTACGAGAAGATGGTATAATTGTATATATAAAGAGATCTTTATGTGGAAACCAGCTGTCCCCCGCCGTTTCACCTACGTTAATAATTAATGCTTGGCTCTCGTAGCTCGTAACGTGATGTTATATATCCTATGTTACTCCTGGATAAATAAGCTTTCTAATGGTGATAAAATTATTGAAATAGGTTTAGTAGTTTTTGAATTATTTATTACAAATAAAATACTTTTTTTCTCTTTATAATATTAGAATTGATATAGCAAATTCAGTTGCTGTATGTTTGTGTTCGCAAAACTCTATCCGTAGTGTAGGTAGTGTAGGTATTGTGTGTGACTTTAAATTTTTACACAACATTGCAAGTTCTGCTTTTAATCCCGAAATTCCCATGGGAATGTTGAATTAATAATTTTAGACTGAGCTACAGTGGAGCATGGCCGGGTTTAACTAGTAATTAATTTAACTTTTACTTAATAAATAATCATGTACAAATATAAACAACGTCATGCTACTTACTTAAAGACAGTCGTAATAAACAAAATTTTAACAAAAAAGAAAACCGACTTCAAATAAATATATTCTAAAACTTAAAATGCACTAAAAAGTGAATAAATAATTGCATATTCTTGTGAATAATTAAATTATTGTTATTTTTGGAGTCGGTGTCAGCCGCCCGCGCCGCGTGCTACGTCTATGTGTGTAATTATGCATGCCAATGTTATGTTATGATTATAAAAGACATCTCATGTTTAATTAGTTACAAACCTACCTTGGCTGACACCGACTCCAATAATAACAATAATTTTATTATTCACAAGAATATGCAATTATTTATTAACCTTTTAGTGAATTTTGCAAGTTTTAGAATATTCTTCTTTGAAGTCGGTTTTCTTTTTTGTTAAAATTTTGTTTATTTCTCGGTTTTTAGTGAACCTTGTCAAATATGAGAGCATCATCAATGTAGCCAAATACGCATTATTAAGAATAACTCGAAAACGAATGGTCAAATCTTGATCAAAATTAAATGGGACCACCTGGGAAGCACCAGCTTTCAATTAAAAAAAGAATCATCAAAATCGGTTCACCCAGTCGAAAGTAAGGAGGTAACAAACATAAAAAAAAAAATACAGACGAATTGAGTACCTCCTCCTTTTTCTGAAGTCGGTAAAAAAAATGTCTTACGCATATCACCCAAAATTATCTGCTTTTAAGGCCGTAGTGTATATCAGTAGTTGTTCAAGTAGTTGAAGAGTAGCTACTGAATTATTCACGAACATAAACTTTCTGATTGCTGCCCTTCTCTGAGCATTTTAGATGTCCTACTTATGCCGTTAGGAAATTGGATTAACAAGTTAATTTCGTATAATGTTTATTTTGGATTAATTTTATTGTTTGCTCCAGGGTTCTAAACTGAGCATTTGAATTTGGTTATTCAGTAAGGAAAATCTTAATAGCAGCAAAGTAATGTATAAGCGGCGGTAGCCCAATGGATGAGGGATTGGACTTGCGATCGAGAGGTCGCGGGTTCGAATCCGCCCATTGCACTACTGACGTGAACTCACTCCTAACACAAGCATTCTAGCTTAGCTGGAGGGGTTAACAAGAATACTAATAATTATAAACCCAAATTGCCAGAAATCTTTAAAAAAAATAGGGTCTGTCTTTGGGGACTGCCGATAGAAGTGAAAACTTTAATCCTTGATCATAAACACTTCTTTATAAAGCAAAAAAAAAGGGGGCGGGTCGGATGCTAGTTTCTGATACTCTCTTAGCGATTATTAAGGGGGTCAAAATTTAATTTCGTTATTTTTTGCGTAGGACGCACCATTTCTGAGATATTGTTAATATTCTAAAATAATTCAAAAATGGAAAGCGATGAAAGACGATGACACGAGTTCTATGATTTTTGTTCACCCAAGAAGTGCTCAAAGCATCTAAAGAAGTTTTCACTTCAAAAAAAAAATGTGCTCGGTTGAGGTTAATTGACACATATCTCCTACAACGTGGGGCTTAAAAAGGAGGATATATTACGTGCCTACACCTTCACGGATATAACGGCTGCGGCGTGATATCATGTTAGTAATTTTATTCATGTTACAGATAAATTCCTAGCGTATTTGATTGAGTAATTAGAAGATGTGCCACCGCATCAAAGTGAATGCGTGAATATGTAAGCCTTGGTCCTACCCAACATGAACGATTGACATCGCAGAGCTTCACTGGCACATTGCCGCTCCTATTTTCAATAGGACTATGGAGAAAGTGTTGTTCTAGCATCCCAAATGATACACACGATAACCAAAACACACACAGTACACACTTTTGTAGGATAGAGGTATTTCTGCAGACGGGCGTTACTAGTCTAAGCGAAACCCTGCATTAGAATTGGAATCTCGGTATTGACCTATTGGCTCTTGAGCACAACGTATACGCAGATTAAGAAACTTACGTGAGTTGTAAGCTTCATAAATCGACGTAGTTATGCAAAAAGGATCCAACCCACAAAACACTTTGTTTTTAGGTATATATATATATATATATATATATATATATTTTAATACAATTTATAACTATACCTAAAAACAAAGTGTTTTGTGGGTTGGATCCTTTTTGCATAACTACGTCCAAATGATGGACGCGTCCCTACCGCGAAGTAACCTGTATAATTAATTCTTTGTTGTGTATTGTGTGGTTGTGTACAAGCACGATAATACTTTTAAGCTGTTTATTTTATGCAACAAGAAAAAGAAAACCGTGATTTGTGTAATATCTAGAGATGAAGTTAAGAGCATCTTTGACAAATATTTACCGAAAAGAACAGGTATCAAGATACTCACCCTAAGGTACTCAGGAAGCCTGATACGGTGCCCTCCGCGTGCAGGGAGACAATGTCCCCCTGGTGCAAGAAACTGTCTCCCATCTTGACACCTTCTCCTTACCCCCACCATGCAACAACACCTGCGGACAACAACGAACACATCTTTAATAAATATACCATCAAATAAATCTTTAATAATTAGACAACTAAAACGTATTCCAGTGGCACGGGAGACTTTACAAACATTTAAACAAAACTCGGAACTACCATTTCTGAAACATAAAATTTTTCATTCATCCTTAAAGGTGAGTGGGACAGTATCTATTACTAGTACAACAAAGACTCGCTCGCACGACGTCAAAAATTTATCGTATATGCAATCTTGTAATACAAGGTCATTACCAACCCCAAAAAGGAGTAGGTTCCCCCCCCCCCATTGGCAACACAAGACCTCTTTAAAGACCTCTGGCAACTATACTACCGTAGAACCACAACATTTGCGGCAGCGATATCGTGACGTAATGTGAAAATACCCTAATTTACCCTGAAGCACGAACCCCTGTCACGGCAAAATTACCTTTGTTTCCTTTTAAGGACCAATCGGTTGGAAATATTTTCGTTTTCCCCTAAGAGCTCACTTTAGTTTTCTAAGGGAAGGAAATTTGATTTGTTATATCGTGTAGAGTGAGGCGTATAGCAGGCATATACTGCCAGAGTCCAGGCTGCGTTGCGGCACAAAAGAGGCGAGAGCACAAGCGTCTCATGACGTGTAGCGGCGAGCGCGCCGCGCGTCTCTTTTGTGCCGCACGCAACGTAGCCTCGATTCTGGCAGTGTGCTATACGCCTGACGGCGGGTAAGTTATCAAGGTAACGAAGATATTTATCTATACTAAAAGTCAGTCTCCCAGTGATCATGGCTGGCTGCAGTAAAGCACCCGAAACATCGGGATAGTGTAAATCTAAATTTGGTCGGGGTAAGTATAATCAAGGTAACGAAGATATTTATCTATACTAAAAGTCAGTCTCCCAGTGATCATGGCTGGCTGCAGTAAAGCACCCGAAACATCGGGATAGTGTAAATCTAAATTTGGTCGGGGTAAGTATAGATAGCTTAAAGTTTAACAGTAGTTTGATTAATTCAAAATTATGTTACTATATTACTTTTAATATAAACAACGCAACTAAAACCGTATAAAGTAGTTTAGTTATTTAATTTCAGTACTAAAGTTTTATAGATCTGTACCAGCTATTCTCTGGGACTACTAACGCGATTTATAAATGGCTTATGTTTAACTTATCACCAGATATAGTAAAATATAACAGTCAAAAATAGTAAATGATCACCAAATTGCATAGCAAAATATATTTAAATAGATCAAAATAAGTCGACGGATTCCGGTTCGTGGGGCTCCTATTTTTGGGTGGGTTTAAGAAGGAACCTAACATAACCTAACCCCCTTCCGAGACGGAATGCAGTGATTTGAGGCGTATAGGTGCTCGTTATGATATATTTTAGTAAGCATATTTTGCTGCGCAATTACTATTTTTGGTGGTCATTATATTTAATCCCTTTATAAATTGTTGAATTAGATAAGCTGTTAATTGCAAAAATTTATCATGCTACGATCCTAGCACGCAAAGCTTTTACGATTCACGTCGTAAGCACTTCTATTTTGATTATATCGTTTAATTTACGACCATTGCTGTCCTGATTCACAGAATTCCTCTGAGTATAGGCTGTAACATCATATTCTCAGAATCTTTAGCAAATATTACTTTCCTAATGAATTCGTCTGATTGCCTCGTCTGAGAAAAGGTGGAGGATATGTAATATCTATTAATAATAATAATAATATTCTATCACATACACACAACACCGTCTAGCCCAAACTAAGCAGAGCTTGTATCATGGGTACTAGACAATGGATAAACATACATATATACTTTTTTTTTGTAAATTCATACATATTATACATAGAAACACCCAGACCAAGACAAACATCCATGTTCATGCACACAAATGTTTGACTTGTGCGAGAATCGAACCCGCGATCTCAGGCGTGGCAGTCGGTTACACTAACCACTACGCCATCGAAGCCGTCTTTTATTTGATCTATTGATGAAATAAGTCAAGAATTAGAAGGAAACTAAATTTACTATAAGAGTATGTATATGGTGCACGCGACTGCTATCCATGAGCTCTCGGAATCGATTCCAAGTCGAGGAAGTGTTATTGATTATTCTGATAAAAGCAGCACGGTACCTGGAACTATGAACAGTTGAGGCGTATAGGATCAAAGGCAGTAAAAGTCCAAACTACAATTGCAACTACTTATTATTTAATATTGCAGTAGGTTGGCGACAATATCAATAATTCTACATGTTAAATTCAAAACATATAGAACCTCTTTGCTAAGAGTCCCATAGGACGATTTTTTTATCTTCTTAAATTTTTACCTTGTGGCACTTTGCTGCCTTTGATTTTATACGCCTCAGTCATACTGGATACATTTTTTTGCTTTTTGTGGTACTTTTAGGTGAACGTAACGGCCGTCACCTATAACGCGAAGTAATACTTGGCGAAATGGTAATATTTCTCTGCCTACCCTTCCAGGGACTCGATAAGTATTTCAGGTGTTAAATCAATCAAGCACGTCCAATATATAACATCTAAAATAATTATATCCTAACTAATCCTTACTAATATTATAAATTCGAAAGTAACTCTGTCTGTTACCTTTCACGTTTAAATCACTCAACCGATATGGATGAAATTTGGTACAGAGATACTTTAAAACTTGGGGAAGGACATAAGTTACTTTTTATTGATGTAGGTACCACGCGGGCGGAGCCGCGCGCCAAAGCTAGTAATATTATAAATGCGAATGTGAGTTTGTTTGTTACACTTTCACACCAATTATTCGACCGAACATCATGACATTTCGCATACAAGTTATCAGGGGTACAAAAAGTACATATTGTAACTTTCATCCAGAAAAAAGTACAGTTCCCCAGGGATAGAAAATTTACGTGAGCAAAGCCACGGGCAAAATCTGACAACACATAATTTGGAGATGGCTCTTACACTAGGACTACAAATAAGCGGTCAACAGAACTTTGTCTTTATGATCTAAAGTTTACGGCTTTGTAAGAGCCATTTAGGGTTCAGAAGTCACTTGGAGTAGTCCAAAGATAAGCGTTAACTATAAGGACTATTCAGATAACGTCAGTGATACGATAAGAACGATTTGACCACAATAGTTATGGTTATACGTCTTCTAGTCAGCCCGCTTTGTTTGAACACTTTAAGCGCCACTTGGTCGGAGTCTTCTGCACAGCGTTTAAAATGTTTAGCAAATACTACTCTGCATATGATCTAATTAAAATTATGCGTCGAACTTGCAATTTAAAGGTCGTGGATTCGATTAACCTTAGGCAATGAACCCATTCCTCATTGAAGGTATTTTTCCAAATAATCGTATTCTTGGTGACCCATCCAGCTTATCTTATCTTATCTTATATTGGTGCCAGTCAGTGCAGACCGGCGACACTTCAACCCAGTGGGATCTTTTGTGTTGACACTCTCTCAGTAACGACTGGCCATAGATGTTCATGGCAGCCGGGACCGACGCCTTAACGTGCTCTCCGAGGCACGGAGCAGGCGATAATTGTCAATCAATACGCACATAACTTCGAAATGTCATATAACTTCCGAAAGTCAGAGGTGCGCGACGTGGGTTCGAAACCGAGACCCTCTGCATTACAGTCTGTTGGTCTCCCCACTGAGCTATCGCTTCTCAAAGTCTATCTTGAGGTATATGAGGTATACTATATAACAATAATAACTACTGATGTAATTAGATTTGTAGCGCTATATAATTAATATATATAATTATATAATTCTCGATTAAGGCAGTTATTATCGCACACGTGTAAACTGTAACCTTTATGTGATTACAATAAATATATATATGTATTAGTACTTAACATACATCTTAATATAAACCAAGAAACTAATATCAAGGCGATTAGACTAATTTAAAAACGGTACTCTGACGACCACGCGTGTATAGAAGGCTAGCTTCCGCCCGCGGCTTCGTCTGCGTAAATCACATGTGTTAATCCGAGACATTATCCTAACTAATATTATAAAAGCGAAAATGAGTTTGTCTATTTGTTATCTTTTCACGCCTAAACCACTGAACCGATCATCCTGAAATTTTGCATATACGTTGACAGGTGTACAGAAACGGACATAGGCTACCTTTCATCCCGAAAAAAAAATACTGTTCCCGAGGAAAATAATAATAACTTTCTTATGATAATAGATGGCGCCACGTGTCTTTCGAATCATGATTGAATTATATTATTTTACTAGATGTTCCCGCGGTTTCACCCGCGTTTATCGTTACTGCGCCGCCCCCGTGGGTCGTAGCGTAATGTTATATAGCCTATAGCCTTCCTCGATAAATAGGCTATCCAACACTAAATTAATTTTTCAAATCGAACCATTAGTTCCTGAGATTAGCGCGTTCAAGAAAACAAAGAAACAAACTCTTCAGCTTTATAATATTAGTATAGATAAACAGACACTGTCCTACTAGATAGTTCAGTAGATACCGACGACCAACACTTCATAAAATTGCCTTATGAAAAAGGTTTACGTGCATTTTCGTCGACTAAGGCTTCTTACGACACATTTTCGTAGACGTAAAGAAACGTACGCGATATTTTATGTTGTAATATAGGGAATGTTATTGACGAGGTGCTTGGGTAAATGGCTTTACCGATCCGTGTGCGAGGTTTAGCAAACGCTGTGTGATTTAATATTTATGAAGGTGATTATTATATATCGAGCTGGATATCTGTTATCATACATTTTATGAGGTCTTCTTTATCGTATGGTTTTTGGGGCAATATAACCAACAGGTTTCTAGTTAAACTTATCGACGATTGAGACCGCTTTACTGTTTATTATCGATAGGATAGTAGCTCAGGTTGTTACAATCAAACCTTGAGCCACGTCCAACTCTCTTCCTATTCCTTATTATCTTTAACCTTTTTACCGCTTGTGTCGCATTTATGCGACACATATTTCCGTGCCCCTACCGCCCGTGTCGTATTTCTGCGACAGAGAACATGCATGATATATTTTTGTTCTATTCTCGTCCTATTACATCCCTAATTATTGTAGGTATTATTTTATCGATTTGTAGCCGGGGCGCTAGGGGTACGGCAATCGATATTTAGCTAAGCGCAAGTTTAACTTAAAAAAGCAATTTCCGCTCTAGGAATGCATTCCTGTATCGCGGGGGCTTACAAACATTCAAACAACGGACACAAAGAGCATTCAGACTAGGAACAACCATTTGTGGATCACACAAATTCTTGTCCCGTGTGGGATTCGAACCCTCAACACTCGGCGTAGTAGCAGTGGTGAGGCAACCACTTAAGACTGCGCCGAGCGTAAGACGCGGTTGTTGGACTGAATGACAGAGTTCGATATTCAAATGGGCGCGCGGCCGCCATAGTAAAATTGTATGGAGGATTTGAAGTGCTTTTTTGATAAATATGTATCTTTATTGTTAACCAATAACTTAAATATTTGGGACGGACAAATTGTAGTATAACTATTTATGTTTCGTTTAATCTGTAAAATAGGATAGATTTCTACTGTTATAATCTAAAAAATCACTTAATACGAGCTTACGTTTTTACAAATTTGCGTAATTTTGTAGGCGAAAATATTAATTATTTAAAGTTTTTAACACGGAGTAATTGTAAACACGTTCATTGTTATGGTAAATGTATATTTTATATTTGTATTAAACAAAACGTGTTGATTTTATCAACTTAACTGTGACCGCCTGTTTTGGCACATTTCGCTCGGCGCAGTCTTAAACCACGACGCCATCCGTGCAGTATATATTATGATATAGCATATATTATGGTCTAACATCCGTTGTTATTATTAGACCCTTACATAATTTATTATTAGACCGTTACATAATTTAACGTCTATATCTACTTCACTAGCCTACATAATAGGATACAAATGTTTTGCCGAGTACTGTGCTGCTGCTGAGAATTTCTCAACATAATAAGTAACACTTTTCTCGCCCCATGAATCAAACCCAAGGCAATTAATAAACAATTTAAAAAATATACTTTGTTTTTTATACAACTAAGGTGGCAAACAATCACACAGCCCATCTGATGGTAAGTGGTCACCGTAGCCTACGAACGCCTGCAACACCAGAGACATCACTTGCGAGTTGGCCCTTTAGGCAAAAAGTGCTCTTGGGTGAACAAAAATCATAGAACTCGCGTCATCGTCACGCTGCCACGCTTTCCATTTTTGAATTATTTTAGAATATTAACAATATCTCAGATGGTGCGTCCTAGGCAAAAAATAACGAAATTTTTACCCCCTTAATAACCGCTAAGAGAGTATCAGGAATCCGACCCGCCCCATCATATTTTTTTTTGTTTGTTTATAAAGAAGTGTTTATGATCAAGGATTAAAGTTTTCACTTCTATTGGCAGTCCCCAAAGACTGCCATTTTTAAAATTAAATAGCTATCCAGTCATCCAGTCAAAACCAAATTATACTTCAACGAATAAATCATTGTAAGCACCGGTAACGGTACGGTACCTATATAACAAAAAATACGCACTTTCCGTAAACCAATTTAAAATATTACATAATTATTCTACACATCGGAATAACTCACAAAGTAATATTTGTAAGATACATCTGTTTGTTTGTATAATCCATCGCTCGAATGCATGGCCAATGTTACGAGACCTGTGTTTCTCCAACAATACATTCGTTATTTAGATTACAGTAAACAACCAAATAACTCATAACATGTGAAATATTTTAGGAATTACACGCGAGAATGATGTTTTACTTCGTCTAGGTACAATTTTCAATATGTAATACATTTTAGGTGAAGGCAATCCGCTAACTATGCTACAGACACAATAAAACGCTGATGTGCATATATGCTAATTTGAAAGTGAGGCATTTTTGTTTATTTTGGTTTTTTGTTGGTGTATGGGATCGATCTGCCCGTTTACAAATAGGCTGAAAGTTTACCTGCACATTACAATATGTAAATAATTCAGCACTGTTAATATAATGTAGGTATGGCGGTTCTTATACTATTAGAAGATGAAATCTTTTTTCTATTTAACAGTTTTTCAAACGTTTTTGCTTTTGTGCATACCGAACCAGTCCGGTTATAAGTGCACAGAATGATGTTATATCGTCTAGTTCGCGTAGGGTTGTCTACTCTTATATAAATATAACTGAATAAAATTTTACTATTCGAGCAATACAGTTACAATAATGAGGCCGGGACTCCACCAAAGCAGAGATGTGTGCGGTGTGCTGTGTGAGAAGAGATGTTTTTCAGCTCGGGGGACTCCACCAAAGCGGAGATGTGTGCGGTGTGCTGTGTGCTGTGCGAGAAGAGATGTTTTTCAGCTCGGGCTGGCTCGGCCGGCGCGCGCGCGGGGCTCTGCGGGTTGCTAGCGGGCGAGAGGGGGAAGGGTGACATCGCTCACTGCACGCCGCTCACATCTCTCGTCTCCACTGCGCGTCGTCCGCACACAGCTCACATCTCCGCTTCCATCGCGCCATACAAATATTACACATCTCCGCACAGCGATCTCCACTGAAGCTGAGCGGAGAGGAGATGTGTCAATAACACAATTCTACTGGTTGTTTAAAAAATATCTCCTCTCCGCTCGTCTCGTCTCCGCTTTGGTGGAGTCCCGACCTAAAGACTATTTTTTAAAATTTTGCCTCATAAATATCTATACGTGCAGCGAAAACTTTCGATCCCTTTTTACGAAAATTGGGCGGACGAAGGAGTATAAAATTTCACACACTTATAGTTTATACAGAGAAGAAGTGACGAATGCTAATATTTTTATAAAATATGCATTAGAAATACATTAAATTAATGAAGAAACACTACACGCACACAACCATGCATTTGACACACACAGTCGACAACGGTCGTAACTACGGTTACATATATCAATATATAATGACATTTACATCAGCAATATCTCACAGGCAAACTTTGGTCGAATTTCGAACACTAGACGACCGCTAGTTACATTAGATTTACAAATACAGGACCACAAAAATAGACAAGACTGTTTGTGTTGAAAACACGAAATATTATTTCTCAATTAAAAACTGCGTAGAGTAATGTCCTACCATAAAAATAAATAAGAGAACAGTACAGGTAACTGTTGACCGTATAGACTTGCAACACGAAGATTTACACACATGCACATCACCATTTACAATCCCCGAATAAATTGAGTTGTACCAACGTAAGGTACACTGTATCTAGACCACTGAAAATACGAAATCCGACTTAAACCTTCTGTAGGATAGAAGTACTTCTAGGAAAGAGATTTCTTCTTTAGGAAAGCCTTGTTTTGATTATTTATGTACATGTAAGTGAATGCTCCTATTTACCATACTGCTGCTTTAGAGGCTACCATCAAATTTTATTAAATGCTTGAGTATGTTCAGTAGTAATTCATGGTGAAATAGTTGCAGCACCACAGTCATGATTTGTAAACAAAATTTTATTTTCTAAACTTGGCGATTAAAAAGAGTGGCCATGAGTTTCTTGCCCAGTCTTCTCATGAGCCCTACACCCTTGCTTTGCTGAACGTGGCAATAAATGTAAATTCACAGAAAAAATTTTGTGTAACTTTGACTTTCATAAGTGTTACCTCGTAACCTAACTTGAATAAATTTATTTTTGATTTTGATTTGATTTGAATTAAAAAAATAAATGCTCATTTTCTTTTGCTAAATGCTCAGAATCACAATATTGGCCAACAATTGGCAACCCTAACCCACTGACCGTGATCTTTAGATAGAAACGGGAAGTGCACAGATGAAATAATTGCAACGAACCAACAAACGCTCACGCACTTAGTTGAGTTGAGTCTGTGATAGCGCGCGACTCCAACACAATACTAGTTACATCATCAGCTGTTATGTATCTATTACCAGAGGACGTTCTAATATATGAATATGAACATATAGGAAGCCAGACATTCATTGCCTTCAATATTTTGCGCAATGGAGGTAATTCTGAGTCAGGCTACTTCAGGTTTTTTAGTGCTCCCGCCGTCTAAAACTTTAAACGTGATAGGCAATTGCCAAACTACCCTCTTTTAACAAGCTATATTCACAGTCAAATATCCTAACCAATATTATAAAAGTGAATGTGAGCTTGTTTCTTATGCTTTCACGTCTTAATTACTCGACCGACGATCATGAAATTTCAGGACCTTCCATCCAGAAAAAGTACTGTTACTAATATAATCTAGCTTACATTTACGAGAGGGAAGCCGCGGGCAAAATCTAGTTAATCCATAATACGACAATTATGTGTAGTACCAGAAATATCAGACAGACGCATATAAAATTCATGAATGAATGAATAAAGTAATAAAGCAATTTATGTGGCCGAAAAAATAGGCGGCCGTCTGACGTAAGTAACTCAAACGCTATCAAACTGGTATTAGTATAAAAACTGTTGCGAATATCTGTTAACAAAACTCTTTTGTTTATGGTGGGAATTCTTTCTTAGATTGATACAGCTGTAAGCCGCAAAATTAAAATGCAGTAAATAAATACCAAACCAAGACGAGCAAGATTTGTGTGAATGAAATTGGAAATTGTCTTTATTACTAGACAAAAAAGTTGTGATTCTTTCGTGATTAGGGCAAGAAAATAAAAGTATTTATTGCCTCTTCAAATAAGACAGACGAAATACTTCAAATCTTTAATGTATCAATCATTCCAAAAAAATATCGTTCACATGAGTTCGTCCTCCATGTTTCGTATATAATACAAACAAAATATATTTTTTATAATTTTATTGCGATAGTCGCACACAAAACCGTTTTGGACAAATTTCGCATTGACAGATAGCACAGAGTCACAAATAGTGTTGCCACCTTACCATAAACACTGTTATGTTTATTTTTTTATAAACACTCCACCCAATTTATCCGGGATCAAATGTCTTCCTAATGACCAAAATTTTATAAAAAGCAAGACTTTTTCTGGCGCGCTCTGACAACTATTAATGAACGTCTGATACAACTTTTTCATAGAAACTAATTTTCGTAGCCTTTTCAAGTGAATTTTGTGCCAAGAAATACTTTATCTGTTAGTGAAAGTAATAATTTTTCTAGTTAGAAAAGGCTCATATTTGCTGAAACGATAACATTTCGGTCGCTTCTTTTATTTACAGGTTTTCCTTTCATAACGTAGTAGAATAAAGGCCTTGTATAAAAGAAAACTATTTTTATAAATGTTTATTTTTTTATAATTGGTTTTTCTTCGCAAAAAAGGGATAAAGAAAAATAAACATCATAGTTTCCAAGGATAATATAATATTATATTGTAGTTTATTTCTCCAATTTTTAGGACCTACAGCAATTTGTGTGTTTTGGGAAAGGATTCTTTACGAACAGGCAAGAATGATTCATAAGCTACTGCTAGTCAATTTAATTTTTATTCAGAAATCCCGGGTCTAAGATACTCAATACTCAATTGTTTATTGCGTTCCACAATGTAGGCTTAGGTGGTAATTTAAATAATATGACAGTTCATTATGGACCCTGTCGGGCACAGCAACGTAGGAGAGAGGAAAGGCACTTATCTAATCGTGTTGACATTGGATTTGGCTAATCAAATACGAGGCAATAGTGTTTTAACACGGAGCAAATGCCATTTGATCTCTACAATTTAAATAGATAAACAATGATCTCAGTTTAGAGAAGTTAACAAAATATTGCAGGTTTCTTCTCGTATACTTTTGACCAAATTACGCAACGAATCCAAATCCAAATTTATTATATCCCAAAACTCTGATAGTCATACGTGTCAATTTGTAACCTTAATGAATAAATAGTTTATGATTATTGTAGAAAATGACTATACATCAACTCCGATGACAATCATCATCTACGACGGTGAAGTGCCAATATCTCCTAACTGACATTTTTCGAGAACATCACTTTTTAATCGTTGTGAATCTAAATAACGCCTTTAGATTCAAAACGATAAAAACGTGAACTTCTCGAAAACTGTCAGTTAGGAGGTATTGGCACTGCAACGTCGCTATACGCTATCGAAGGTTTATGTGCTACAAGGAGATACCGGTAGGAACAGAGAGCTATGCGCACTTTTACCAGATCACTACTCTCTATGTAATGTTATTGTTTTGCTTTACAATATAATTTTCTTTGTAATATGCATCCGAGCATAAATCCTTCCTAAGCTTTCGTTTTATTTCCCATGAATAAAGTCATATTTAATCGCCAGGAACCACCGACTGGATGTTAGATGATTTTTTTGCTGACTTCGTTTGGATTTAGTGCCAAAGCGGAAAAGCTACTTATATCATTAGCGATACCTACGTTTTTTTACTGCAGCGTTGCTGTATTTAGCGATTTAAATGATATCCAGAATAAAAATCTAATTTAAGCCTCACCCCAGCATTTTCAGCTTTAAGAGTCAGAGTCATTAATGCATAATAAGTCTGTCTCTGTATGAATACTAGTGATTGCAGCAGTTAGTTTTAAAATACTGATCAAATGTTGCTTTTCTGTAAAGAATTTTATCCTATAATATGTTAAAGTTTGTTAAGCTGTTTGGATGTTTATTACTAAATCACGCGTTAACAAATAATCAGATTTGGATGAAACTTAGCACACAGATATCTAGATCAGATAGATCATGTCCAGGACTAACATGTTTATCACAGTATGCGTAACTGAAGGATTTACACGGACGATGTCGCGGGCGGGAACTAGTATTATAAATATAAAAGTAAGTTATTATAAAAAAGAAGGGTGGTCATGGTCTAGGATGATCAGATAGCACAATTTTATCCCGTTATGCGTTCTCAAAGTGAACTATGCGGGCGAAGCCAGAATCAGAAACTAGTATAACTATAAAATTAAAAAGTGCCTCGTTTCTAAAAGATCCAAGCGTCCAAAGAGACAGCAAAGTGATTTCATTAGGGTCCGTATTTACGAAAAGAAAACAAAACCGTAAAAATCTCGAACAAGCTCCGTATCTCGCTATGCTAATGGAGCAAACTA
Source organism: Catocala sponsa (assembly GCA_963564715.1). NCBI lineage: Eukaryota > Metazoa > Arthropoda > Insecta > Lepidoptera > Erebidae > Catocala > Catocala sponsa. Next base: position 15,554,815 of record OY751352.1, read on the forward strand.
AGGCTGTCAAATTGTCAAAACTTATTCTGAACACCCGCTCAAATGGCTTTACTAATTAAACTGGATAGAGTACTTCACTGAAAAAATATCTGGTGTCATCAATAATTAAATTTGTGACGCATTAAGTAATTTGCATTTCAATAAATCTAAACTTTTACAACGACTATAGAAGGACCAATTGTAACTAATATTATAAATGCGAATGTGAGTTTGTTTGTTTTGCTTTTACGCCTTAACTACTCGGCCGATCATCATGAAATTTTGCTTACACGATCTCAGGGTTCATTCAGGAAAAAAGTACTGCTTCCGAGGGAAATTGTCTGTCAAAATTTCCATTAACGCGAGCGAAACTGCAGGCACAATCTTAATTATCTCAAGTTAAGATTTATGTTTTACCTATTATTGTTGGAATGTTAGACGTAATTAAAAATCTATTGTGTCTGGCTGTCGGTATGCCGCTACGACTCAAAGCATATCTTGATATTGCGTCTACAAATGACATGTTGGTGTGTGATTATTTTTTACCTGTATACCAGACTCTAAAAGCCTGATCATAACTGGATGTTTTATAACAATTTTTAAAATAAACTACGGTTATACATATATCTATATATTAATACATGAAGCAAAAACTTTGTACCCCTTTTTACGAAAATTGCGCGGACGGAGGAGTATGAAATTTTACACAGTTAAAGTTTATATGGAAAAGGAGGGGCGAATCCTAATATTTTTATAAAATATGCATTATAAATACATTAAATTAATGAAAAACACTACACGCACACAACCATGCATTTGACACACGCAGTCGAAGCGCGTAACTGTGGTTACGTATATCAATATATAATGACATATCAGCAATATCTTACAGACAAACTTTGGTCGAATTTCGAGCACTAGGCGACTGCTAGTAATACTAAATGCACTAGTCCTTAATATTTCAGTATAAAAAACATATCAAAACTGATAACTGGTCAACAAAAAGCCGTCCCTAATTTCTCTAGTGTACTCTTTTTGTTAAAATTCTCAGAAAGTGAAGTAAATCCTTACTAATATTATAAATGCGAAAGTGAGTTTGTTTGTTTGTAACGCTTTCACGCCTAACTACTCAACCGATCATCATGAAATTTGGCATACATATTGTATAGGGTAGAGAAAAGGACATAGGACATCCAGAAAACAGTACTGTCACTAAGCTAACCTAGCTGAACCTACATTTAGGCGAGCGAAGTCGCGGTCAAAATCTAGTATCACTATAAATCTATTTTTGGCAATTGGAATTAAGAAACACTACCATCACTTCTACCTTATTAGTCTCCTATTGATCATGACTGCTAAAACGTCGAATAAAGTGTACAATAGTTTAAAATAAAAATTTTCAAAGTTATGTTTTTAAAATAAACCTCGATAAAATATATAGTGTTACAGTCGCGTAAACATAAAACAATATTTTATTTTTAGCAACTCTCGTTAACATAATATGTTAGCCGCAAGCCAATAGGTAATTTGTCTTTTTAACCGAAACGGTATCGACATAGGCCTTTTATTGTGCGTTACGGCCGAAAAGGTTTCTCAGTATTCCGTTCACGATACTTAATCGATTCTTTTATAGAATACATGATTTGGGTATTTAAGAAGTAACGCAATTTGGGACACTGTCTACTGTCACAATTTTTTTTTTTCTGTGCGTGTGTATGTCACTTAACTCCTCCTAAACGGCTGGACCGATTTTGATTAAACTTTTTGTGTGTGTTCAAGTGGATTCGAGAATGGTTTACATTTTTTTTTTCTCTTGAGTACAGGACAACGTCCGTCGGGACAGCTAGTTACATATATAGTTACAAAAAGATTAGGTAGTTTTCGCTACACCTCGACACGATATGTCCACGAGACTTCTATTTTTCGTATCTAAAGTCTTACTATCTTCGAAGTTTTTAATAGAAAACTACGTTTTCGGCACTTATAGAAACGCAACGGAAAGTAATGCCGACAATCCAACATGCCAAAGCCATCGAAATACCGAGTTAGTGTAGCCAGTTGGAGCGAATCGGTAATTGGTATTCGATTGATTTGATCCAAAATCGCTATCTGCTTGGCGAAATGCGATTTGGAATCCGAAATAATCCGAAATAACCGGATAAGCAAAACATCTGTGTGTAAATCTATCTGTATTTAAATACAGATAGATTTACACATTAAATTACTACAGAAGAATAGTTAGTATGTGAATTGGTAAACCATGGTTCTTTTGAACCGCATTTATGTAAACGACATATAGGAGACATCAAGTGCAGATTTAATCGGTACCGGTATACTCTGGTTCCCCAGACAATCCAGTAGATTTCCTCATTACAAATAATGGTATAATTAGATTATTGATCGCATTTTAAATAAAAAGAAGAGAAAAAAAACAACGGGTTGCACTCCGGGAGTGCCGGCAGAAGTGAAACTTGAATATTAACGTTGTGCATTTTTGATATTTTGGAATGGTTAGGGAATAAATTTGCACGAATTACTTTAATTATCAGTCTAAAAGTACTATCATTTATGTGATAAAATACAATATTTATTTATTGCGCTATCGTACACAAACATGACAATTCTCCCTCCGTCTTACGAATTTTCGATCAGGTCACGTGTCCTGACGCGAGTTTAACATTTTTTACCCATTACAAAAAAAGTGCACAATGCCGTTAAAGAAGTTTTCACTTCAAAAAACATTTCTAATACGCGTACTTAAAACGCTTTTAGATACTTGCTATTTATACTTAAAACAATATTAAACAATGTACTCAATGCTAAACTACCATAAGTACACTTTATGTTAAATTGAATTTATGTATGCTGAGTGTTTAAGGTAGCTAGGCTATAACCATTAGTTGTGTTGATATTCGCTAACGACTCACAACGATAATGAGCCAATTGGATTATACAAAGATGCATATTACCCTTTGGGATAATAGCTATAAGAGCATAAAATTAATACACGTTGATAAGCTCTATTTGGAATGGATTTTGCCTTAGTATCTTCATGTTTGAAATGCTAAACTAGCTAAAAACATTTTCCTTGCCTCACAAGAAAACGGGTAGTTTTAAAATATTCAGTTCAATAATAAATGATAATAAGGGGCCGAGGGAATGACGGTAGGACGAACTATACCACTCTATGACTCTATTGGCTTAACGCATCACAAGAATATGTAGAAAAGAAAGAAAAGACAAATCAAATAATTTATTAATTTGCAGAACACATTGTTACAGTGGTGTTATAAATTGTCCAACAGGTAATTAATTAACATTACATATATTATATTGATTAAAATGGACTGGCATCTGTATGAATGGGAAGACCTTGGATATTATAGATTGAAAGTTGCAAGTTACCATCAGGTTCACAAAAAGGAGAAAATGCTTACATGCAGCTTTTCATGTTTCCAAGTCGGTCGGGAAAAATTTATATAAATATTTTGCCTACGCCATGTCGTGGTCTCTTTACCATGGTAGCTTATACAGTAATGTAGAAATTAAATAACAACCTACAACTCTAGGTTATTTAATTTCTACATGACTGTATAAATACACGAAGGTGTACCAATATAATATAATAATATTCTATCAATATAGTAGTCTATCACATACACACAACACCATCTAGTCCAACAAACTAAGCAGAGCTTGTACTATAGGTACTAGACAATGGATAAACATACATATTATACATAGAAACACCCAGACCAAGACGAACATCCATGTTCATGCACACGAATGTTTGACTTGTGCGGGAATTGAACCCGCAACCTCAGGCGTGGCAGTTGGTTACACTAACCACTACGTCATCGAGCCCACATTTCGCCCACTATAATTTATGTCCACAAAAATTCAGAGTGCTTAAACCTGCCTACGTAATTCGTAATTCTAGACTATGGAATCTAATATCCAAAAATATGTGGCAGGACCCCGCAATTGAATTAGGTATATTATGCATTAACACTTACTTTATTAGATAATTAGAACAGTGAAAAATAAAGTAAATCGCCCTAAATCCGTTAAAGTTCTATAACTTCAATATTCACTTTAGTCTCGAAGTCTGTGCTCATCATTCAATACTTTTGAAAGTCTTTAACATTATTCATCTCGCGGAACATCTCAAAGGAACGCAGCGATAGCCTCATCTTGTTAATGTTAACTTTGCCTAAGTTTTTCTTCTTTGAATACACTTTATCCTGGTTGACCTCCTTTATATTTCCTTTAAATATTCTCTTTAGTAAATATTTTGGTACCTTCGCGATTTGTATCCTTATTTATACTAATATTTTAAATGTGCAATTGTCTTTACTAGTTTATAATTTTTTTACTCAGCAACAGTGCAACCCATCGACATGATTTTGTACGTAGAGATAGTTTATGGCACGAAAAGTAACACGGGCTAATTCTTGCCGAAAAATGCTCAGGATTTGTGGAGTATTTCTTTAGAACCTCTCGAACAAAGCTGTTTAAAAGTTAAAGCTAGTTTTTAATCGCGTTAGTTAATATTTAAAGGTATAATAAGCTTTTTATAGCTCGACGTTTCGGCTTGGCCGTGATCAGTGAAGAAACATTTATAAATATATATTGTTACTACATTTTGGAGCTCGTAATTCAGTACCAATGTGGTTTGACCGTATCTCGAGGTAAAACAACGTTGCCGTTGTCATAGATTGGTGACCATTTACAAAGCAGTGCCATCATCCCTGTCCTAAAGAGCACGTACAACCGTCCATCGTGTCTGTGAACATCTATTACGGTTGATATAATACAATACCCCTTCGCTCCGTTGTTTTGTATATGAACCAATATACCAATACACACCTTTTTGCATCTATGAACAGCTAACCATAGATACCTACATTTAAACCCTAAACTTATTCATCCATTTATTTATAATAGCGGTCGCCTAGTGGTCAAAATTCGACCAAAATTCCTAATAATGCTACTTTAAAAAAAAAAATTATTACATATAAATAAGGTATAAGTAACCATAGTTACAAAGAATTGTACGACGTTAGACGAACAATGCCGAAATACTACGAACGCGATTCGACTGCGTGTGTCAAATGCATGGATGTGTGCGTGTAGTATTTTTTCATTAGTTTAATGTATTACTAATGCATATTTCATAAAAATATTAGGATTGGCCCCTCCTTCTCCATATAAACTTTAACTGTGCCAAATTTCATACTCCTCCGTCCGCGCAATTTTCGTAAAAAGGGGTACAAAGTTTTTGCTTCACGTATTAAATACTGGGTGTAAGACTTTAGTAAGACGTCTTTCTATAAGTACTTATCACGACGCAAACTTCAATTAATAAAAAAACGCAAGATTAAAATGTGATGTAGATTAACATTATTACGCGGTACGCAATGGATTGCTACCAATACATCGCACTCGACGAATGACCTCTGCGTTCCGCGCGCATAAAAACAGCTGATCTATTTAAATCACGACCATTTAATGACATTGCTGTATTGTAGAAAAATGTGACAGTCAGAAAAATGAAAAATTGCAGAAAAGCAATTGTGATTGTTGAAAAAAATTCCAACGATTTTTAACTCGGAATAATGGTCTTAAATCTACTATTTCAGTTTTCGGTACACCGTCCCTTACACCCAGTATAGATTGTTAGCATCTATAACAGTCAACATAATATGTAGTATCACGTCGCTCTGTTGTTTTGTATAAGAACAAACCAATACACACTTTTTTGCATCTATGTACCTAAGGTAAGCATAGATATTACGTATTTAGCTATGAATTTGTTTATGTATAGACCTGCATCTAATTTCGTGGCTTCTGTACAAAATGCAATGGATATCTGGAAATTCATAGTCATTTATATTTCGGGAATAGACTATAACAGTGGTCGGCAACCTAGTCAACCAAAAGAGCCAAATATAGATAATACACAATTGAAATCTATTCAAAGAGCCATTTGTAACTAAGCAGCTTCAGCAGAAGACATAATTACGGAAATAATTAAGATTAAAAGACACTCTTAAGCTTGCCTTTGTCAAATAAGTCTTAGTTCAATTAACAGAAAATAAAATAAAATTTGGTATCATACTTATAAAGCAAGATAATCCTAACTAATATTATAAAAGCGAAAATGAGTTTGTTTGTTTGTTACCTTGTCATGCCTAAACCACTCAACCGATCATCCTGAAATTTTGCATATACGTTGTCAAGTGTACAGAAACTGAAATAGGCTACTTTTCATCCCGAAAAAAATTACTGTTACCGAGGAAAACAACAATAACGTTCTTGTGATAATAGATGGCGCCACGTGTCTTTCGAATCATGATTGAATTATTATTATTACAAGCAGAGTATAACCCGAATTGATTTTCAAATCCTAAATTAACGCCAGCGAAGCCGCACGCAAAAGCTAGTAAATAATATTCTGTGCCTACGTTAAACATTTCGTGGAAGAGCCGCAGCCGAGGAGCCAAAGAGCCACATGCGGCTCGCGAGCCGCGTGTTGCTACCACTGGACTATGAGTAGGTATATATTATTAATAACATGCATTAATAATAACAAATATCAATACATTTTTATACTTTATAATATACCAGCTGACCAACGCAACTTCGTCTGCTTTATATAAGAGAATTGCCCCGTTTCTGCAACATTTTTAATTGCGGCTCCGCTCCTATTGGTCGTAGCGTGATGTTATATAGCCTATAGCCTTCCTCGATAAATGGGCTATCCAACACTAAATGAATTTTTCAATTCGAACCAGTAGTTCCTGAGATTAGCGCGTTCAAACAAACAAACAAACTCTTCAGCTTTATAATATTAGTATAGATTTTATAATACATATTGCTTCATATTTAAACCCCTATTACATTCAAACCCTAAAACATAGTCACAACTTTATATTATGCGTATGGGCAACATAAATTTACGTAGTATAAATTATACAATTATGAACTAAATCCGTTTGTCTGAACATCGTCTGTAATCTCTGGGGAATTTAATTACTCCTTGGTATTCCTATCTGCGGTTATGTAATCCTGGCGTCGGATTAAGTTCCCAATTATACCGAAGCCATTAGCGGTTCTTTATCAGGTGGATCGATACACACAAAAATGTCAAGGGAACCGATATTAGATAAGCACAATTCGATATTAAACGTTATAACGATAAATACTGCTTTGTTGGATTTGTGGTAAATATATTGTGTGGTCCCGTATTCCATTTCCAAGGTTTTCAGTGCAAATTAAATGTATCTTATCTTATGTGGGGGCCAGTCAGTGCAGACCAGCGACACTTCGACCCAGTGGGATCTTTTGTATCGATACTCTCCCAATAACGACTGCCATAGATGTTCATGGTAGCCGGAACCGACGGCTTAACGTGCTCTCCGAGCCACGGAGCAGGCGATAATTGTCAATCAATACGCGCATAATTTCGAAAAGTTATATAACTTCCGAAAGTCAGAGGTGCGTGACGTGGGTTCAAACCCGAGACCCTCTGCATTGCAGTTTGTTGGTCTCCCCACTGAGCTATCGCTGCTCTAATTAAATGTAAAACCAGATGTTTAATTTAACCTATTGAGTCGCATTGGCACTCTGGTGACCAGACACAGTAGATTTTTAATGATGTTTCAAAGACTTGACAGATTAAGAAGACTCTTAAGTATTAACTTAAGATGACGCAAGTCCTATTCCTGCACTAATAAAGTATGATATTATTTTTCTATCATTTTACCGTCATGAAGTATGGAACTTGATGGGCGTGATTTGTATGACATCTGTCACAAGACTCAAGTTATATTCTACGAACTTATAATATTATACATGTAAATGCCGCGACTCGGGAAACGTAGTGTAGGACGCCCTCCGACCAGGTGGGATGACGATCTGCGAAAAACTGCAGGCAGATGCTGGATGCGGCAAGCTGAAGACAGGGCGCTATGGCGCTCTTTGGGGGAGGGCTATGTCCAGCAGTGGACTATTATAGCCTGATGATGATGAAATGACCGTGACGTTAAAACCTTCCTCTTCAGCAAAGTTTGCGTTCATAACTAATTAGGCTGATAAAAATAATTAATTCGCTTCCTTGTATCCTCTGTGAAAAGATAGATTTAAAATATTTGTTGTTGAAATGTCTTGAAAATTAAAATATTCTTCCTACCTACTACTTCATTATATGTTACTACATCACGTCAACCGAGATTTAGATTGAACTCGTCAGAAAATGGCCTGGATTTACATATTGGGATAAAAAGTCTCCTATAGACTTTTTATCCCGATAAACATTCCCATACGGGCGAAGTCGCAAGCAGAATCTAGCAAAAATATAACTGGCGAAATTTAAATGTAATACAACCTACGTCCTCGGGCATATTCAGGTGTGAACTTGTATATAATTCAACTATACGGCAGGTGTAAAAGTTTAAACAGTTTCAACTATCAATACCGCATTGCGACGAGCGTTGAAGCTGTCTTTAGGGAATAGAAATGTATTTTTTTCGCACATAGTATCATCGTGTCTAGTTGTTTTTATGTCGGTTAAATATCAATATTGCCGCGGCCACACATTGGTCATATTTGCACCAATGTAGCTTATTGCGTCCAATACTCCAATGTGTGGATCAGTCTTTGACACAATGTGAACATTGCGTCCAATCACCGTCTTGTGTCCAAAACCGACGCGCAGAGTCTGTTTTTTCAACAAGTTCAAAGGCAAGGGGAATGGAAGGCGAGTGCGCGCGGGCGTCTTGGACAGAATGTATGGTGCAAAGTTGGTATTGAAGCCAATGTGTGGTCCAGTCGTTTGATTCAATATTGGCCATTCCAAATTAGAGCCAAGCTTGGACGAAAAGTTGAATCCAATGTGTAGCCGCGGCATAAAGTTATAAAGAAAACCTGGTAGTTTTATGGTGTAATGTGACTACAAATGGGCCTATTGACCGTTGATTTAGCACGGGTGTTAGCAAACATTTATCTCATGTCGAGCGATAACACTTAACGATCAACAACCAAGTATTGGCAATTACTCATACAATAGCACGGTTTATAGACAGAGCTATATTCAAATTGATTCACAGCGAAATTTATCAGTTTAAAACTAAACTAATCTTGAGCAAGGCATTTCTTATCAATTATTTTAGTTAAGGTAAAATTCTAATTACGATAATACTTTTATTAAGTTCAAAATATTTTGTTTATAAAATATTTGCTTCTGCGGCTTAGTCCACGGGCCCATGGGGTCACATACCGGAATAAAAAGTATCCTATATATTAATCCAGGACTTGGTCAGCCTGGCCATCGAACAGTTACCGCGTGATTGAATTAGAAATATCCAAAATAAATATCTATAAACATCTTTATAATTGAAATTAAACCACTATATACGGATTTTATCGCGTTGTTTATTTGACACTTTATTTCAAAATTTTGAAAACTGTTACATTTTTAAGCTAATTAAATTATTGCAACTATTAAACCTATTTATACTATTACTATACTATTTATATTTATGTATCTTTATAATATTACACATGTACAATATTAAAAGCATTTCATTACTTTAGACGTCTGCAGTAAAAGCGATCAAACATAAATAAAAGGCCTACCCAGCAGTAAATCTCACACAAGAAGATAGATAGATTTCCTTTTCTCCAAAGCCGTATATTACTTCACGAATGGACACCAAAAAGAGCTTTACTACTTGTATTAGTAAAAAGATTTACGAAACTTTAGTGGATAGCTACTAAAGCTTCGAAGTAGTTTTTATGTGTATAGCCTAAGGCCACATAGGTAGGTATGTATTTGAGCAAACGCACAAAGATACTGCTAATAGATAAATTGTCAACAACGTTTATTTCTAGCCCCGGCCTTTTCGAAAGCTCATCAAAATACATTGGAGTAAAAAACGTTCATATTTGCCATAATAGAATATGAAAAGACTACGTTTTAACTCGGCAACTGATTTCATTCCTATCTTATGACGCTAATTAATTAATTGATGGAATCATATAAAGTACAAACATGATAGGAGAAAAATAATTATATTTCAAGAATAATATTTATACTATTAGCTAGCTTTTGCCTGCGGCTTCGCTGGCTCCATGAACTGTACTTTTTCTGAATAAAAGATACCCTATGTTTTTTCTGTAGCCCTGACAAACTGTTTGCCAAATTTCAAGATGATCGGTCGAGTAGGTAACGCGTAACAAACAAACTCATTATAGTTAGGACTAGCTGTTACCTACGACTTCGTCCGCGTAGATTTTAACTAAAAAGTGTTCGTCTCCGCGGAACCCTATTTTTTTCTAATATCAAAGTAGCCTAAGTTATCCTTATAACATCCGCTATCTGCCAGTGAAAGTCCCGTCAAAATCGGTACAGCCGTTTCGGAGATTAGCCGGAACAAACAGACAGACAGACAAAAAATTTAAAAATAGATATTATCGTATAGGTACCTTATATACTTTATATACTTTCATATGCATTAGGTAAAAAGCTGTTATTTTGACATTACAAATAGACAATTTTATTTATTTGTATAGATGTATGTATGCGGTTGGATGCGGGTGGCCCAAGGCCGGTCTGTGTGGAAAACCTTGGGGGAGGCCTGTGTCCAGCAGTGGACGTCTTTTGGCTGACATGATGATGATGATGACGATGATGATAGATGTATAGATAGAAGATAAAAGCTTTTTCATTTAATAAGAAGTTTTGTCTTTCAGTATGCCAGTCAGGGTAAGTTATCTAACCTAACTGAGCCTATACTGCTGAGTGCTGCACTTATTTCAAAGATAGCTTCAACTGTTCATTTCGAAGCAGCTACAAAACATACAGATTTCTTCCGGCAGCGAAGCCACACACCAGGAATACATAAAACAAATGCACCATTTGTTCCCAAGCGTGTGAAAACACATAAAGCTGCATTAGTCCGGCAATAAAATGCTTTGCGAAATGAAGACATAAAAGTGTAGCTTTGAAGGCAAAGTGCAATAGTTGGCGAATATTTTGTAAATATTGTTGAAAGCTCAACAACTGGAACGCAGTCCGTCCTCGCTATTAATGGTATAGTTTTACGTACGGATTTAATATCCACAAGGATAATTTGTGGTTCATTTGCATGCCATTATGGCGGACCTGTTTCACTGGTCCCGTTGCATATATTTGCACTTTTATCTTTTGTTTTTTTAATTGCGGTTTTGACGGCCTCCATGGCGTAGTGGTTGGTGTAACCAACTGCGACGCCTGAGGTCGCGGGTTCGATTCCCGCACAAGTCAAACATTTGTGTGCATGAACATAGATGTTTGTCTTGGTCTGGGTGTTTCTACGTATAATAATATGTATGTATTTACAAAAAAAGAAGTATATTATGGATGTTTATCCATTGTCTAGTACCTATAGTACAAGCTCTGCTTAGTTTGGGCTAGATGGTGTTGTGTGTATGTGATAGAATATTATTATTTTTATGTGCAACTGTGAGGATCCCGAGGAGTATTATTAGGATTTTCTTTAACAAAATCGCAGTGACAGTACTGTATTTACCAACGAGCTCGAAGATTGCAACGGGCTCGCATCCCTATTACGTGAGACGTTAACACCTTAGAACTGATGGAATAAAATACCTCTACTTAAGTTATCGGAAACTAGATTTTGATTTTGAAATCTAGGTTATGTCAATTTTCTATACCTAGTCGGTAACAGTAGATACTTTTTCTGAATAAAAGATACCCTATGTCCTTTTCTGTACCCTTGAGAACGTGTATGCGAAATTTTATGGTGATCTATCAATCGATCAGTCGTAACAAATAAACAAACAAACTCACATTCGCAATAATTAGGATAGAGTTAAGAGTTAGGATTTAGGTATACGTTGATCTATGATACTTCTACATTTAGTTTATCAAACAAATGTACGGCGTGCTGATGGTAAGCGATTACAAATTACTATGAATGCCTAGCTATAACAATAGTCGATAACGACTCTGGAAAAAAATTGGGGCAGTCTTTGGGGACTGCCGATAGAAGTGAAACCTTTAATCCTTGATCATACAACACTTCTTTATAAACAAAAAAAAGTAGTAACTAGTTCCTGTTACTCTCTTAGATGTTATTAAGGGGTCAACATTTCGTTATTTTTTGCGTAGGACGCACCATTTCTGAGATATCGTTAATATTTTAAAATAATTCAAAAATGGAAAGCATGGAAGCGTGACAATGACGCGAGTTCTATGTTTTTTGTTCACCCAAGAAGTGCTCAACGCGCCTAAAGAAGTTTTCACTTCAAAAATAAATCTCTGCACTGCCACAGCAAGGGGCTGAGTTTATTAATCGCCCAGACAGCTCAGTGCCTTCTTAAACTCCTATTACAAAGCCTGAAATGCCGTAGATTTACAGGCTGCTTCCCAATGCTGATTTAAAGAGCGTAGACTTACGGCATCCTATCAAATTCGTCAAGTCCCTCTGACTGTGTTAGCTTGATTGTAATAGGTTCGATTGCTTAGGGCACGATATTACTGCAAATATCTAAATAATAATCACAATATTTCAAACGTCAAGTAGGTTGCATTTCAACTGAAAGACTAAATAGTCCTTTGGGTTGTCCCCTTTTTAAAGTAGACAACGACTTGGTTGATTTTTCTTGGCATGGATGACAATAATCGTCAAAATAACAAGATGACATAAATTGATTGCGTGCGCTGGTACGACACAAAAGCAATACACACTGTAACGTAAAGCTCCAGGTCTGCTGCAACGGTATTAAAAGTACCAGTTTGTTTAAATAATTTGTGTTTATTTATTCATACAAATACAACCCCAGTCTTTTTGTCTCAAGCAGTTACTATTACAGTTCCAATTAAAACTATGATAGACACTAAGCCGTGGCCTCACTGGACTTATCCGAAAATCAGCGCTGCACTACCTACCACGGTGCTGCAGCATTATGCTGAGATAAGTGCCATTTTTGGTCTCACACTGGCGGTACGATTAATTATACAAATTGCTTATTCTTGTTTTATATTTATATTATTTAAAATTTTTGTTTTTTTTGTTGTTATTTTTTAATTTTTTTTATGCCAGTGTAGAGGAAATAATAAACTGTTTTCTTTCTTTCTTTCTGTATCGTAATATTACGTAAAATTAATTCAATTTAAATCGTAGATCCAACAAGTCGAACTATTAACCGGTAACAGCAGACGGGCTTTACATACAGATATTATTATAACATATTCCACAAGCTATTCATCTTGGAAAATGCACTCTCCGAGAAGAAACAAAACTGAATTTCCGAGCTAAGGAAAAATATAGTAGGTACGTAACGAGTGACGTCATCCACAGTTTCACACATAAAGCTCGTCACAGACGGTAGCTTCGTCTATACCGTTATATATAATATAGCTCGGCAATATATATTAAATTGTTAAAAACTCGTAGCGAATTCAAATTATATTACACCCTATCATCAAAAGAATTCCTATGTATGTAGCATGCTTAAGAAAAGAATCGAAAATAAATTATATTTTAATAAACTTTAATTTATTTTCATTTTAAATGTGTAATATTGACATATAAAATAATTAATTTAAATTTAATAGAAATAATGTAATTGTATATTTTAGGTTTTATAATCGATAGAATAAGATGCCAAGTGCAAAGTTTGTATAAGTATTTTCGATCAAATACTTCATCACTACATAATTATTATAAAACAAAGTCACCTACCGCGTCTGTCTGTCTGTCTGTTCGCGATAAACTCAAAAACTATTGAACGGATTTTCACGCGGTTTTTACCAATAAACAGAGTAATTCATGATGAAGGTTTAGGTGTATAATTTGTTAAGATGTAGTGCAAATTGGTTGAAATATTGTTGAAAATGTTGGAAAAGTCAAGCCGCCTGAGTGCTTTCATCGAAAACCCTCCCTTTGTCCCTTTGACATATAACAAAACATACCAGTGCGAAGCCGGGGCGGGTCGCTAGTATGTAATAAAATAACGCCTTTGTTCCAAATACTGAACGGTAAGTGCGAGCTGTTCTGTTCGGGTGAAGTGAGGTGGCACGGAAAAATGCTTGCACGCCAGTGAGTTTATGAACAATAAATACACGCTGAGTTCTTAAAATATATCAATAATCTATACTAATATTATAAAGCTGAAGAGTTTGTTTGTTTGCGCTAATCTCAGGAACTACTAGTTCGATTTGAAAAATTCTTTTAGTGTTGGATAGCCTATTTATCGAGGAAGGCTATAGGCTATATAATATCACGCTACGACCCACGGGGGCGGTGCAGTAATGATAAACGCGGGTGAAACCGCGGGCACATCTAGTATATATTAAAGCGCCGTGTGTGGTCACTCTTCTTTCTTTTTCTTTTCGTGTGGTTAGTGGCCAACATGTTGTCAAGAGTTGTTCAAGTCGCCCGTAGGCCTCTTGCATGGCTTAACGACTGCTGTCAATTTGACAACAACCGGGACCGACTTTTTACGTGCCCTCCGAAGCACGGAGACGCTCAGATGAAATACCACTAAGCGTGTGTGGTCACTTTCAAGATAATATTGAAAATATATCAAATATAATATGACAAGCTATAACGTATCTTAACTTATATTATGAATGCGAATGTGAGTTTGTGAACTACTAGACCGTTAGTCACACGCATACACATTGTTAGGTAAACAGAAAAGGAGCGAGAATACCAGCGTTGCAGTATATACTGCAACAATAGCTGACGCAGTTGCCTAATTTGATCTCCATGTTCCGTTTTCTGCTTAATTGTATTTATTATTGTTTTTAAAATTATGTATGTATGGAGATTCAAATAAAACATTATTCTTTTGGAGTGAAAACTTCTTTAGCGGCGTTGTGCACTTTTTTGTGATGGGTAAAACATGTTAAACTCGCGTCAGGACACGTGACCTGTTCGAAAATTCGTAAGACGGAGGTAGAATTGTCATGTTTGTGTACGATAGCGCAATAAATGAATATTGTATTTTACCAAATAAATGATAGTACTTTTATACTGATAATTAAAGCAATTCGTGCAAAATTATTCCCTAACCATTCCAAAACATCAAAAATGCACAACATTAATATTCAAGTTTTCACTTCTGCCGGCACTCCCGGAGTGCAACCCGTTTTATTTTTTTTCTTTCTTTCTTTCTTACATAGGATACCTTTCATCCAGAATAAGAACTGTTGCTAAACTAACCAACATTTACGCGAGCGAAGCCGCAGGCAAAATCTAGTATTCGTCTGTGACAGGCTGAAAACTACAGAGCACGGAATATAGCGTCACGCTTCTGCTGGAGACGAATTATAATCTTCGTGGTGAGTGACGGAAGGCGCCGCGCGCACCTAACATCGTTAGTTCTACAATATAAAGTTTATATTTGTATCGCCTGTGTAATTGTTACTGACAGTTGCCAACCATGAATTGTATGTCGATTATAACAGTGGGCCTGTAGGAAGCTGTTTAGCTTTGTCTTGATGTTCAGAGTAGCTTTGTAAAAGTAGGTGCATGAAAAACATTATTATATATTGAAATTAAACTACTATATACGGATTTAATCGCGTTGTTTATTTGACACTTTATTACAAAATTGAAACTGTTACACTACTATTATTATTAAACTGTAGGTAAGTACTAATTTTTAAGCTAATTAAATTATTGAAACTATTTTTATTTTTTTTTATTTTCACGGAAGACCAACAGCATTATCACTATTTTTATACAAAATATTACGTAGCATACAGCCATTAACCGATCCTCACTTATAAGCTATATAGTACATATTAAAAATGTGGAACACAATATTAGAAATAACTTAAATTAATCTATACTGGGTGTAAGGGACGGCGTACCGAAAACTTTAGCAAGACGTCTTTCTATAAGTACTTATCACGACGCAAGCTTCAATTAATAAAAAAAACGCAAGATTAAAATGTTATGTAGATTAGCATTATTATTGCTACCAATACATCGCAATCGACGAATGAACTCTGCGTTCCGCGCGCATAAAAACAGCTGATCTATTTAAATCACGACCATTTAATTACATTGCTGTATTGTAGAAAAATGTGACAGTCAGAAAAATGAAAAATTGCAGAAAAGCAATAGTGATTGTTGAAAAAAATTACTATTATATCATAATATACTATTATACTATTTATATTTATGTTTACACTTTCCCCGACGTTTCGGTTGCTTTTCAGCAGCCATGGTCACGGGGAAACTAAGATGGTAGTTGTCTGAATGTTCCAGTGTAGTTATTTCAAAATACCCGAACATCATTTAATCATGGGTGTTTCTATTTACGCAGAATCAAAGTCAAATAAACAACGCTATAAAATCCGTATAATAATATAGTAGTTTAATTTCAATGAATAACATTCGCGTCAGCAGAAAATATTATGTAACATTATTATAATTCATTTCATTTAAAAAGACATCTTCCGCACTAGGAGTAATTCGTGTGTCGCGGGGGACTTTACAAACACTCAAACAACGGACACAAAGAATCACACAAATTGTTGTCCCGTGTGGAATTCAAACCCACAACACTCGGCGTAATGACAGCTGTGAGGCGACCACTTAAACCACTACGCCATCCGTGCAGACAATTATGTATGTTAGCTAAAGAAAAATGGATAGGACAGAGCATTTAAACGTCACAGAAAGTTTTCCTGTAACTTCTCGTGCCATTACAAATATTATAAATGCGAATGTAAATTTGTTTGTTACGCTTTCACACCTTAACTACTCGACCGATCATCATGAAAAGGACATAGGGTACCATTCATCTAGGTAACAGTACTGTTCCGAAGGGTCAGAATTTTAATGAACTTTTTATTTACTTTTGTTTATTTTTTGACGCATACCTCTCCGCGGGGCGACCGAGAGGTTATGTCGGGCTCACCGGGGAAAAGATACCCCGGTAACACTGACTAAACCTACCATGGTGTTCCTCGACATAACCATAGACGGCAAGGCCGCGCGAATCGCTTTCACATGCAATCTCGACCCCGCCATGGTTTCGGCCCACCGTGTGAAACGCCAGGCCACTACACAAAAAATACTTCCTCCACCGTCAAAGACACAAACAAAGACAAAGACACGACACAGAGGCGCAAGTGGGAACACGCACGCCGCCTCTAGGACCTGGTGCTGTAACCTAACCTTCATTAACGCGAGCAAAGCTGCGGGCAAAATCTATTTTTGTATATTACCTATTATTCATTTGAAAAGTCAGCAACGGATAAAAGAAAACTTAGTATAGCAACAAAAATTATAGCATCACACAATTTTAGCAAGGTGATTATTTTAAATATTGCACTTTAAATGTAAAAGTTACTCTGTTACCTGTTGTGCAGCTTTGTAACTGGTTGAGTTACAATCAAGTTGACCTTTAACTACAAAAATAGCCCAAAAGAGTACTCTTCTACGCAGTCCTAAAATTTGCCAAAACGTTGCTGGACAATGTTTGTAGAAACAAGTGGATTAGTAAATATCGGCTAAAACAATACAACTGTGAACCGTCATACCGTGAGCAACTTCAGCATCATGTTGTTTTAATATAGAATCTAAAGCTACGTATGTGACCGAGCTTCCGTCAAACCAGATTTTCATCTAACTTTTCTACCCATACATGCGAACGCTATATGTATTGCTAACATATTTATGTAGTTTTTGAAGTGAAAACTTCTTTAGCGGCGTTGTGCACTTTTTTGTGATGGGTAAAAAATTTTAAACTCGTCAGGACACGTGACCTGATCGAAAATTCGTAAGACGGAGGG
Organism: Catocala sponsa; assembly: GCA_963564715.1. Lineage (NCBI taxonomy): Eukaryota > Metazoa > Arthropoda > Insecta > Lepidoptera > Erebidae > Catocala > Catocala sponsa. The sequence continues at coordinate 15,572,615 of OY751352.1, forward strand.
AGAATTGTCATGTTTGTGTACGATAGCGCAATAAATGAATATTGTATTTTACCACATAAATCATAGTACTTTTATACTGATAATTAAAGTAATTCGTGCAAAATTATTCCCTAACCATTCCAAAATATCAAAAATGCACGACGTTAATATTCAAGTTTTCACTTCTGCCGGCACTCCCGGAGTGCAACCCGTTGTTTTTTTAATCTCTTTAAGTAACTGCCATAAACCTTATGTGTAGTATTAAGAGTAGTTAACACAAGTAAGATATAACCACACACAGAGGTGCCTTCTATCTTCATATAAACCAGAGAATACGACGCGACTTATTTAAAAGTTTCCTGAAAATGTATGGTAATATAATATTGTCTTCTGTTTACGCGAATGTTATTCGTTGAAATTAAACTACTATAACAGTTTTCAACATTTTGTAATAAAGTGTCAAATAAACAACGCGATAAAATCCGTATATAGTATAATATTGTCTTCTGTTTACGCGAATGTTATTCATTGAAATTAAACTACTATATACGGATTTTATCGCGTTGTTTATTTGACACTGTTACAAAATTTTTTGAAAAACTGTTACACTACTATAATCACTATTAAACTTTACAAATTTTTAAGCTAATTAAATTATTTAAACTATTAAAACTATTTATACTATTACTATACTATTATACTATTTAGATTTATTTTTACTCTTTCCCCGACGTTTCGGTTGCTTTTCAGCAGCCATGGTCACGGGGAGACTAAGATGGTAGTTGTCTCAATGTTCCAGTGTAGTCGTGTGTAAACGTCGGGGAAAGAGTAAAAATAAATCTAAATAGTATAATAGTATAGTAATAGTATAAATCGTTTTAATAGTTTAAATAATTTAATTAGCTTAAAAATTTGTAAAGTTTAATAGTGATTATAGTAGTGTAACAGTTTTTCAAAAAAAATTATGTAACAGTGTCAAATAAACAACGCGATAAAATCCGTATATAGTAGTTTAATTTCCGTATATAGTAGTTTAATTTCAATGAATGTATGGTAATTTAATATAATCAATTTAACACTAGCATGCTCTCTGTGTTTAAGTAAAATAATTTACGACATGCAAAAGCAATTAAAGTACAAAGAGAGACTGAGATGGTTTCCTCCTTTACGTTGTGATTGATATTTATACATAGTATTGTCTTCTGTTTACGCGAATGTTATTCATTATTATAGTAATAGTATAAATAGTTTTAATAGTTTCAATAATTTAATTAGCTTAAAAATTAGTAAAGTTTAATAGTAATAGTAGTGTAACAGTTTTCAAAAATTTTGTAATAAAGTGTCAAATAAACAACGCGATAAAATCCGTATATAGTAGTTTAATTTCAATGATATTTATACGTTTGTTCTCTTTAAAAAGAAACATGGCATCCAAAATTTCCGAAATAAAGATTTATTATTAGATACTTGCGGTCGCCTAGTGGTCAAAATTCTACCAAAATTCTTAAGCTTCCTACTTTGTTTTATTTTTTCTTTATTACATATAAATAAGGTATAGGTAACCATAGTTACGTACGACGTTAGACGTACAATGCCGAAATACTACGAACGCGTTTCGACTGCGTGTGTCAAATGCATGGATGTGTGCGTGTAGTGTTTTTTCATTAATTTAATGTATCTCTAATGCATATTTTATAAAAATATTAGGATTCGCCCCTCCTTCTCCATATAAACTTTAACTGTGCCAAATTTCATACTCTTCCGTCCGCGCAATTTTCGTAAAAAGGGGTACAAAGTTTTTGCTTCACGTATTAATATAATATCATTTACTGTTAAAGTTCGAACTTGGTTTTGTCTTATCCTAACAATTCAACCAATCCACTCACCATAATTATGTACATACATAAAAATGTACGTTCATTTAACCATACTACCTTACCTTGTAATCTATACTAATATTATAAAGCTGAAGAGTTTGTTTGTTTGTTTGCTTGAACGCGCTAATCTCAGGAACTACTGGTCCGATTTGAAAAATTCTTTCAGTGTTAGATAGCCCATTTGTCGAGGAAGGCTCTAGGCTATATACCATCACGCTAAGATCAATAGGAGCTAAACACAAATGAAGAATGTTTCAAAATCGGAGGGTATTTTTTCCTTTTGAGAGCTTCCGCTGCGTGCGCTGCGTAAACAGTTAAAGTTTCGCAAAAATCATGTATGACAGAATTGTTCCCCTTTAAAAGTTCTAAAAAAAAGTCCGCGACAGCATAATAATATGTCTATCTTTTAAGGTTGGCTCACTATAACCATTTTTATGCTCACCAAATTTGTTCTAAAATAATGCATTATTTGCGAAGGTATTATTATAAACATTATATTAATCCTTATCCAAATAAATACGTTATTCATCACAAGTATTTAATTTAAAACAAAATTGCCCTTTACATCATTCGATTTCAATGAATATCTTAGGAGATATCACAGTTTTAAAATAACATTGCAGCAAAATAATTACCCATTACAGACATAGTACAAACGATGTTTCTCCTGGTTTATTCTACGTGATTACTACTGGTTCGATTTGAAAAATTCTTTTAGTGTTGGATAGCCTATTTATCGAGTAAGGTTAGGCTATATAACATCACGCAACGATCCACGGGGGCGGCGCAGTAACGATAAACGCGGGTGAAACCGCGGGAACATCTAGTATACTTATATATTTTTTGTATTCATTCAAGAGCATACTAATATGAAATCAAAAGACAGGCTTATTGTATAAATCTATTGTTGTCGGGACTCATTAGACATATACATCGAAGAAGCTCTGAGAAGAACCCTCTATAAATAAATAAAGGCACGTATCTTTCTAAGCCGTTGGTTAGACTAGAATATTATAATACTAGATGTTCCCGCGGTTTCACCCGCGTTTATCGTTACTGCGCCGCCCCCGTGGGTCGTAGCGTGATGTTATATAGCCTATAGCCTTCCTCGATAAATAGGATATCCAACACTAAAAGAATTTTTCAAATCGAACCAGTAGTTCCTGAGATTAGCGCGTTCAAACAAACAAACAAACTCTTCAGCTTTATAATATTAGTATAGATTCATTCAATTAAGTATTAAGTTAGATTAAAGTAGAACTAACAGATTTTATTTTTATTTTACCATCTACCACTTTTGAAGTGAAACTTCTTTGTCGACGTATGGGAGAAATTTTGTAGCAGTGTAAGAAAAAATCGTCACGTTTTTCGGTTACGCGCCATGTTGCTTTTTTTATCAAAGTTTAGTATAGTGACGTAAAGAATATAATGTAATATATTATAATAATAACAACAATATATTAGTTTTGAAGTTTGGTTTGAAATAAGAATAACTATATATTAATTTGAAAGTGATAAAATAAAAAGACTTATTCAAATTTAAGTGAATTTACAAGAAAAGTGAGAGTGATTATATATTTCGTTTTATAAATTCAACACGTATGAGCATGATTTTAATATTTATTTGAGGTTAACCTCACTTTTTTTTATAATGGTACACCTATTGTTAGTAATTTAGTATTCGCAAAATATATATTAGTCTTATTAGCTTAAAGGCCAAATATATAAACGGCGAAGAAAAGGTCACGCGACCACATCGCTGCCCTTCTCTTTGGTCAAAAGTCGTAACGTTATGTAAGACTTTTCCAGACAGCAATCGACCGCATATTCAATTGAGATGTAGACAAATAATATCAGGAATAAGTGCTATAACTCATTACTCATACGTAATTTGTATTACACATTCTCAATACACATTTTGATCAAGGACACCACATACCAGTATGTCATACATTTTCCTACGTAAAATGCTATTAGCTTCCAAGATTATAACTCAAAACCAGCAAGCGTTCAATTACAGTTCAGTGAACAATTGGAACACAGGGGGATTAACGCTGTCTTATTTATTTTAAACTTACCCGCGTACACAATCACACACATCATTTCATCTTCAGTAAAGTTCGACAAGTTTCATGAGGAGTTTCAACAAATCGCACACGATGTAAAATAGGTGCAATATTAGTTTATACCACATACGTTTCACGTCTATGAAGTAGTAAACGAGCACTAAGGCGAACAGACAGGCCGCGCTGTAGCATAGTATCTTACGATTTTCACTTATGACCATCTGAAACGGTATCACTAGCTTTACGGATTTGCCACGCGATTCCGAGCTTTAGGCTGTAGGTTGGGTTTTTCTGCCCCCTGAAATACTGTAGACATTATTTTTTAAGCTTTTGTTGTTTTTATGTGAAAATTACTATTATGACATGCGAAATTTTCGAATAGACTGACTGTAACAAAGAATAATTAGAGTTTGGAATTGATGAAATATGTAACTCTATACGTTAAAATTTCTCTTTAATCAGTATAAAATTCTAGCTGTAAAAAGTAGGAATGTTCTTCAAGATTCGGTTTATTAGATAAGACGAATAAAATTGTTAAACAATGTTACTTTGAAGTGTTCTGTTTGAGCAAGGTTAGGGGCCACCTGTTGCAAACGCACAAATGTATCCAGTTTTAGGGGCACTTGTAGCTTCTTATTGTCGAAGCGGACCTAAAATATTGGAATTGTTTTATTTGTAACATAATATAGAGCTCTAAGAGAATTATTGAGAACACTTTGATACAACTGCATTTTTCGACAGAATTTTAAACACATACCTAAAATAATAAAAATACAATACAAATATGATGACAGATGGTAGTCTGAAGGTAACATTTCACGACACTATGAGTCCACATTCACAAATGAACATGTAAAGGGGGCTTCAAACCCAACCACTCGGTTTTCAGGCTTTTTTCAAAGGCAGACGTGTAGCCGGCCATCGGTTAGCGAATATTATCATGAACTAGCATTTTCCACCGTCGCCTAACGGAGATAATGCTAATCAATATATGGGCATGAGTGGGTGCGTATTATGGTTAATCAACCGTCAGGTAGGGGACATAAGGTTATAAATAGGGACATAAAGCCTTTGGAGATATTTCTGCGTTTTCACAAACCGTCCAGTGACCTGGATATACGGATTCCTTTTAGCGTGTAATTCTTTTTCAGGGTTACTTGCTAGTCTTTATATCTCGCCATCCATCTACATGATACTGATATACTATGTGTTAGCACTGATAAATAAGTTCGAAGATAAAAGTGATTGTTATTCGAAGCGATTGGAAGAAACCCAAATATTAATTGATCGTTTGGTTCACACTGGTGTTGGATTTCGGGAAACATGATTTTGCGAGATATATTCTACCATTTTAATTAGCACAACCGCACTTTGTACAATGGACATCTGAAGCCAAACTGTGGACAAACATTTACTGAAGCCCCACAAAGGATTCGCAGACATTTCCGTTTGTCCGTGGGTGTCAAATGATTGATGTGCAGAGGGACCTTGTTTTTAAAACTGTTTATTTTGCTTGTTGTGTGCACTTTCATCATGGAAAACGTTTAGCAAAGACCGGGAGACGTAAATCATTCCTAGAATCATCTAACAAATCCTATGGAATGCTGTGTTAAACATCACTGTATATAATTTCATTCAGTTATGTTTATGGGGTTTCAAAGAACTATGGCGAATGCCAGCTGTATTCCACAACCTAGTGTAGCCACGCGACTTCATACTAATACTCGATCCTTTAATAATCATATTAGGAAAAAGAATAGACGATAAAACTTATTTGTGCCTTCATAACATCGTAACTAATATTATAAATGCGTATATGAGTTTATTTGTATGTTCCGCTTCCACGCCTTACCTACTCATCTGATCATCCTGGAATTTCGCATGCACGTAGTCGAGGGTACAGGAAAAGACATAGGGTACCTTTAATCTAGAAAAAGTATTGTTACTAACCTAACCAGCGACGCCGCGGGCAAAATCTAGTTATGTAGATAGTAAAAATAAGTAGGACTATAGTAAACCTAACTATTACTCTTTATTTAGAGAAAACACAAACATATACTAACATATAATAAAACTTTACTAATCATTTTTAAATTCGAGGGGTTATGGCCATTGATGTATAATTTTATATATCAATGGTTATGTCCGATTGTGATGAAAGTGATTCTATCCATTTTGTTTTGTGTTCAAAGATTGACTAAGCAAGGGAAATATCCCCTACCGGGAAATCGAGTATCTATACCTATTACAATACATAAAAAAATCAATTATCAGCCCTGTATTAAATTATCCCACTGCTGGGCATGGGCCTCTTCTCACTGTGAGAAGGGTTAGGCTATAGTCCACCACGCTGGCCTAGTGCGGGTTGGCAGACTTCACATATCTTCGAGAACATTATGGGAACTCTCAGACATGCAGGTTTCCTTACGATATTTTCCTTCCCCGTTAAAGCTAGCGATAATTAACTATTTAATACGCACATAATTTCGAAAAGTCAGAGATGCGCGCCTTGAGATCGAACTCGAGACCTCTGCGTGGCAGTCCACCGGTTTCCCGCTAGGCTATAGCTGCTATGCTATATGTATACCAGTGCATATATTTTCAACACGAAATTCTTCAAACTACTTCATAATTTTTATACTACAAGATTTGGATTATTTAAAAAAATATTTAAATCTATAATATTGTCTTCTACTTACGCGAATGTTATTCATTTAAATTAAACTACTATATATAAATTATGTAATAAAGTGTCAAATAAACAACGCGATAAAATCCGTATGTAGTAGTTTAATTTCAATGAATATTTAAATCTGTTTATATTTACACGTTCTCTGACGTTTTGATTTATAATAATGACCATGGATGTTGTAAAGCAATTAAAATGTTACAAATACCAAGTTTAAATTTGAAATTCAGTTAACCACTTGTCGACGCATCTGTGTCGCGTCATATTCATTCGCTATTGGTTGTTGATGACGCGTTGCTTGCGTTGACCAATGAGATGACGGCTGCATAAACCAGGGGGGCGCAGCTATCGATTTTAAGGAGTAGTGTAAAATTTTTCTCTGGACAATTACACTAACGAAAAGGCAGCTTGTAATCTGTTACTGTTATTATATACCTCTTTATTCAAATTAAACGCGTATCATTCCATTGCCACCTCAAAACAACACAAACGTGAACACCACTATTTATAAAAAGTGTCACTTAAATCTTTAGCTCCACGACTAACTTACAACAACGAATTAGTAATGGTACAATGTAAAGCGTAACTCCAAGAACCTTTCTGTCTACAAGAGACTACAAGTGTACACCGTTTAGCGAAGATTGTCGCGACTCTTTGTACATGTAAATTTCTGTCGCAGTTTACAAACGTCGTCTGATGAGTATTTGCTTCAACGTACTGAAAAGATCAAGCGCCGTGTACATTCTAATGAACTGAACGATAAAAAGTCGTTACATCTGTTGTCGAATTGATTTTCTTATTACTCAGTACTATATTAAATAAGAATTATTTATAAATAATATCAATCTTGTATGAAACTTTCCCACTGCTGAGAATTATGTTATTTTTTTTATTGCGTTCGTCGGTGGCAGACGAGCCAGCGGTCCACCTGATAGTAAGCGAGAACCGTGGCTCATACACATGACTGTGTTTTGATAGCATTACAGAAGCAATGTCAAAACAAACACAACCAAGTCGCTGCCTACTGGAAGGAAAAGGGGAATGTGGAGCAGGATGGGGTTTGGGAAGGGAAGAGTGATTGGGCCTCCGGCGCTCTCACTGACCGAACGAAACATAACAGATATTGTTATTTTACGTCGATCTTCTGTGAGAGGGTATTAGTGGTACTTCCCCGGTCGAGCCGGCCCATTCAGTGGCAGGCCACTACACAAATAGATCTACCCTTCGAGCACCACTAATTCAATCTCTACTGTCCCCCTAAGGGGGGGACAGACATACTACACAGAGGCGCGTGTGGGAACAGGCACGCCGCCTCTCGGACCTTGTACTGATCGGGTGGCGTGCAGGCCAACGAAGCCCACCACTCCCAGGTAAAACCTCAGGGTGGCTGTAGGTCATCTTGCGCCTTCCGGCGCCTGATTCTGCGGTTCCAAGGTTTAACCGTCCCCTCTCCCACTCCGACGCCTCCTTGATGAAAATTACTTCCTCACAGAAGGAGGCGACGGCGTTCCACGCCCTCTCACTCCGGACCATGGACTGAACCACGGCCTGGAGTGAGAGGGCAACCATACCGACTGCCGCGATCAACTCACGGCGCTGCGATGCCCAGGCGGGGCAATCCGCCAAAATGTGCAACGCCGTGTTCTCAACAACGTTGCAACAGTCGCCGCAGTCGTGACAACCGGGCGTCTCTTGCCGGCCTACGCGACACGTGTATAGGCATGTCGGAATGATATGCCTCTTACAACCTGTAACCCACTATATTCTTTTTATAGGGCAATTCTCGATCTTAATAAATACACCTTTAGGCAAAAATATTGAATATTAATAAGGGCACTATACAGTGGTATAGTATCTCCTCATTCCCAAGGTAAATCTTACGGCGACGCCTAATACAACTCCCAGGGGTACAAAACTCCTCTTCTATTTTGTGCAAACTTGCAAGGACAGGCAGCGCGGAACTGTTTGGAATTGCAAATACCTCTTGTTTATGTCATCTTATTTATTTATTTACTGACTGCATACCGAGGCTCTATAGTAATCTGCATAGTAAATAGCAAGATTTATTAGATCATCATTATTGATTTTATTTTTTATTTGTAACATAACGTTACGGTGTAAACACGTACATGAGTGAACTGACCATTACCACAAATTCCGTATACTCGCGAAATAATACCAATGCTTACCAAGGAATACTTCGCAAGGATATTGAAATTTATAAACAACCTAATTTAAATAGAGACAATAACTATCTTTTTGGAATATTTCGCTCTAGTAATTAATTTACTCAAACACAAGAAGAAGCAAAATGATAAGCTACACGTTTCTCTAAGCTCGTTTTGGGTAAATAGTAATAGTAATAAATAAATTAAACAATGTTTGGATACTTTTAGCAATGTAAAGCAGTTCTGTTTTAATTTTCATTTAGTTTATTTATTTTGCAATATGTTTACAGCACAATATTACTAACTTTAATGTAATTGTATTACATTTGTATTAAAGTAATGAGTATGTAACGATTGATATGTTTACAACTTTATGTTGATTCTTCTCACTGATTTCTTTTTATTGTGCGAGATGACGGAAAATGCCTGACGGCATAATGGCAAACGGTAATTGCTGTATCGATCCTATAATTTCTGAACTTCTCTTCTGGCGCCACTTATTGAGTGTAAGTGAAAATATCCATGACCACGAGAACGGTCAAAGTCAAAGTCAAAAATCTTTATTTGCATAAAAATGTGTAAATAATTCAATACTCAATACTCAATACATTTATTGCACTCCACAAGTTAAATAGATGTTACAATGGTATAATATAAGAAACATGTGTGGGCCTTGTCGGCACGGCAAGATGTAGGAGAGAGGAGGAAGTTTTACATATTTTATTATTTACATTTTTTACTTATGATTGATATTTATTGACTATTATAATATAGGTAATTTTATTAAGGTGCGCTTACTATAGTTAGATAGATATATTACTATAATTATTTTTATTATATGGTATTCTATTACCGGCGGTCTCAGACGCAGGTCATCACTGCTCTGAAAATTCTGCGGAATGCGATTGATTGCCCAGAATTACACAACATACTATGTGCGATTTATGTCCCCGACAATTATCTACGCCACCGGCCCAACCGCCGTCCCAGATTGTTTGCGACTGCACCGTGCCGCACCGTGTCGCGTGCGCATTCCCCATTGTGTCGCATGCACGGCGCAATCAATGCCCTAATTCTTGACCTACCCGATTGTGACGTGTTGACTGATAGATTCAACCAAATTATTATATCATGTTTGAAATTTTGTGAAAGACATTGCATCTGAATAATGTTGTATAATCTAATTATTATCTGTATTTAATAGCTTATAATTTTGATATGACTGTTGTAATTTTAATAATAATGATAATGTAATCTATTTAGATCATAAGAGATTAATTAATTACTGTTATTGGTGTATAACCGTTGTAATTAATAATAATAAATAAATAAATTATATAATTATTATTATATTATTTTATTTATATGATTTAATATTTTTATTTTTTAATATTTTATATTATTAATTCGTGGACCCGTCAATTAATTGATAAATTAATAAAAAAAGAATGAAATAAAAATCGTGCGAAACGACCACTAGGCTTATTTTTATTTCAATCCGTACGCAAAAATTGTCGCAAGAATTGACCCTTCCTAAAAATAATATTTTTTGTAAGTGTCGCTTCGCACACACCGAATTTATTAGAGCGCGAATTGACTCCATCTGAAAAAGTTGGGAGGCGAATCGCCCATTTAATGAAATAGCAATAAAAGTACAAATTCGCGCACAAAGGTTCTAAAATAACACAATTTGCACATCGCCACGTTCTTTTACAGACGTGGTCGAAGTTAAAGAGTTTCGTTTCGCATAATTCGTGCGATCAGATTCATGCGAAACCACCACTAAGCCGTACACTCGACGGTCAATAGGTTAAGCAAAACCGCTTAATCGCATAATAAAATATCCTTTCTATATAATTCCATATCCTACCAACTGAGGCTAACTAACAACCTTTTTGGCCCTTCATTAAACTCCAAGACCGTGCCATATAAAATAATCGGCTCATAATATTATATGAGATAGCTCCTGGTCTATAAATGCCTGAGGGAGGGCACTCAATGCCGACACTGAAGCTTTTGTTAGTGGCTGTGATAAGTAAAAGGTTATAAGTTGGTTTGAATGTAAATAAAAATCACAGGAGAGAAGTAAAACTCTATTAAATATGTTTTTAAGCTTCAGGACCTGATATAAAGACGTGAGCGTAATATCCACATCATAAAATTTTGATCTTGCTATAATATAAACGTAAAGTTTTTGAAGATATTTAGATAATTGTTACACTACTTTACAAGAAAAATACCCACGCATGAAACCAATGCGTATCTTTAGAGTAAGTTATCCTTAATTTGATACTGTAATGGAAAAAAAATTTGCACGTCACATTTAGAAAATATTTATTAAAAAAGATCTTTGAAATTTTAACTTAATTACTTAAGACAAAAATGAAAAATGCTTTAAATTACTTAATCTTTTATACTGGCCGGAGTCAGACTCTCTTAAAATAGATCAGCAATAATCGGCCAGCATTTTTTATCAAGGTTTAATACAGGAATTTGACATACATACATACATAGATTCACGCCTGTTTCCCAGAGGGGTAGGCAGAGACTACGGATTTCCATTTGCTACGATCCTGACACACTTCTCTGGCTTCATTCACTTTCATCACATTCCTCATACACGCCCGTCGGTTCAAGGAGCTCTTAACCTGGCCTTTGTCCAGGACGCCTCCGATCTGGTCGAGAAACGTTCGCCTAGGTTTTCCTCTATTCTTGTAACTATATCCACTTTCATGCCGCATCTCTCTCTAATCACACTATTTCTTATTCTATCTTTCAGAGTCATTTGAAAGTATTGCAAATAGGCTCGCTTTACCGCTTCTGTAACAGGTCTCTTTTTTTGTTCGATTATTTTGCCGCAAACATAACAAAAGCTATATGGGCATAATTTAAACTGTCTTGAAGTCATTTTAAAAAGGATAATAAGTGCAACAATTATTTTAACACAACAATAATAAGTAACAAACTAAGCTCGACATATAAATTGGTATAAATCGACATGAGGGTATATTTAAAAATCATGACGTGATAAAAAATTCGGTAAATGTTTTATTGATGTAAAGGTAGACACAAAACAAATTCACCACAAATTTTAATGGGTATAATAATAATATGGTATAGAATTATCAAGCATATAGACAATCTGCTGTCTGTGGACAATGTTTGCGCAATTGGCTACGTAATATATAAACTTATTAACATCCGTAATGCATTACCGTGAGATAATAATTTAAGTTTAATGCTATGTTAATGAAACTTTATCATTCATCTAATCAATCTAAAGGCCAAGAAAATCGCCACCTTTTTATATATACGAAGCCGCAGGCAGTACGTAGAAAGTGAAAAAATCCAGCAAATATAGTTATGTCAATAAAAGGTCAATTCATATGCTTAAATGTATTATTTACATACACACATGCATACAAAGATTCACGCCTGTTTCCCAGAGGGGTAGGCAGAGACTACGGATTTCCATTTGCAACGATCCTGACCACTTTTCTGGCTTCTTTATTTATTATTTAAGATAAGATAATATTTATTTGTATAAAACATAATAAATTCCTATTGAGTCAATATAATCATATCTATCTATAAACAATGAATAAAATAAATAAATAAATAAATAAATGAATAATGTCAGAGGCCCGCGGGTCAATTCGCCGATTTTGGCGCCACGGCTCTACTTCAATAGGTATTATTATAATTTTACGATACCACGAACATCATCGGCATGTTACAGACTTATCCTAACCATCAAGGTTTATACAATTCGACTAGATGTTCCCGCGGTTTCACCCGCGTTTATCATTACTGCGCCGCCTACGTGGGTCGTAACGTGATATTATATAGCCTATAGCCTTCCTCCATAAATAGGCTATCCTACATTAAAATAATTTTTCAAATCGAACCAGTAGTTCCTGAGATTAGCGCGTTCAAACAAACAAACTCTTCAGCTTTATAATATTAGTATAGATATAACACTCACAAAGCTCACTAGCCTAACTTGATACGTAACTGCGATATTGTATGAGATAACTCTCCGTCTATGAACGGCAGTAGAGAGCACTCAATGTCGACTACGAGGCTTTTGTTAGTGGCTTAGGTGTGTAGCTTTACCGCTACACGTCTCTGAATGTGAATGGAAAAATCTGGGGAAAATGTTGGTGAAAATCATTTTTAGTATTCAGTTGTGTATTCCTTTGTATTCACGCGTTGAATGGTGAAGACAAACCAATGAATCAAGTAGTATTTGAATTGCTTTGTGCAAACGCTTTGTGTGTCGCGTACATACATAGCCAGATTTACGGAAGGGTAGGCAGAGAGCAAAAGATACAAACGGTAAGTTTCAACAACGTGTGTTAGAGGATTATTTTCGACCTCTTACATGGTTGAAACAACCGCGATAAGTGGTATCTCTGTGTACGTCCTATGTATAGGTACATAAAGTGGTATAGACCACAGTTACAGACATCTAATAAAATCATTAGCGAGTCGACAGTAGGGGCCAAGAACCTTGATGTTGACTAACCATAATGTTCTCGAAGATATGTGAAGTCTGCCAACCCGCAATAGGCCAGCGGTGCGGACTATAGCCTAACCCTTATCACACTGAGAACACCTGTGCCCAGCAGTGATACAGTTTAATACAGGGCTGATATTTTTACTATCACTTCTTAAAGTATTGTCATGGTATACCGAAACCGAAATAGCGCGCCACGCGATGTATATATGTCTCTTTCTCTCATTCGGTGACTTAAGGTCCCAAGGGCCTACTGTGAATTTTTATAGCTATCGACAAGCCGCTACATGTTTTCTATCTTGCTATAGATTCTACTAATATGATACATGTCAAATTGTGTGATGATGTTTAAAGGTTGATAGATTTAGATGTAATTTGAATTACATATACGCCATGTGCTGAATTAATACTAACTGTGAAAGAGATTAAATGGATTTATTATTATTATTATATTATTAATACGTTACCGCTACGGCCGCGAAAAGCGTCATAGATTTAAATCCCACACGAGACAAGACTTGGTGTGACCCACAAATTATTGCTCTGTGTCTGAGAGTACTTTAAATCTATACTAATATAGATGTTCCCGCGATTTCACCCGCGTTTATCGTTACTGCTCCTCTCCTATTGGTCGTAGCGTGATGTTATATAGCCTATAACCTTCCTCGGTAAATGGGCTATCCAGCACTAAAAGAATTTTTCAATATGAACCAGTAGTTCCTGAGAGTAGCGCGTTCAAACAAACAAACTCGTCAGCTTTATAATCTATACTAATATTATAAAGCTAAAGGGTATGTTTGTTTGTATGAAAAATGAAAAATGTTAAAAAACGAGGAAAATTAATTTAAATATGAAGCAGATGAAGTTGCGCGGTATATATAATGACTAGCTACGCCCCGCGGTTACACCAGCGTAAGTCCCAATGCCGTGGGAATATTGGGTTATCAAGTAGTTTTTGCGTGAAAGAGTAACAAATATCCATCCGTCCACACAAACTTCTACATTTATAACATTATTAGGATTATTACAATTATTCGTAGCTTTCATAATACGTAGGCCTCCATTCCTTATTACGGCTTTAATTTCCTTCGCTACAAAGGTCATTATGTCAAGACACGGGGATGATAAATACCACTGAACCCATTGTAATCCGTTTCCTTTGTACATTTGACCGTCCGTTACGAAATAATACGCAGGAAGCTCTATACTACATCATCTCGAATGTTGTACGAAAATCGATGTAAGGAAGTGACTATTCTATTATACAGGTTGTGGCGTAAATAATGGATATCCCTGAAACTGTCGACTGGCCAGATAATGATCTATCATTTACCCCACTTATATATTATACAGGTATATACTCATACCTATTTCTTAGTAAGATGGAGGTGGTGGAGTATATATAAATATAGCCAGTTGGTTTTAGGGCATATGTTTAGGGTTCCCAACCATACTGTTAAAACAGTATTATACTTTTTTCACTCGTTAATTCTTCATACTGTTCTATAAAAAAAGTATACAAAATACTGTTTTCATGACCGCTGGTATTCGGAACTATAATGAAATTTGAAATTTTAGAGAAGATTGTGAATATTTTGAAAATGTTAAATTAGGCAAGACACTCCAAAAAATATGATTTCGAAATGTCAAAAAATTAAAATACTGTTTTCTTTTCTAAAATACCCTTCTTCATTTTATTTCTCCGACCTTAATATACTTTATTTCTCGTACAAATGTTGGGAACCCTAAATATGTTATTGTCTATAGCCATCAAGATTTTTTAAATACAAATCTTTTATAACACTTTTCCAGACCCGGGAACCCGAGACTATTTTAAGACCGAGAATCTTACAAGAACATTTTCAGATCCCGCACTGCTACTGAACAGTAAACTCAATAATACAGCTGGAATAGAGCCGCATAGTTCTAAGTAAGCAGCAACTTATACTAAACGTGGGCCTACGAGTTGAGTAAAATAATAATAATAATATCAGCTCTGTATTAAACTGTCCCACTGCTGGGCACGGACCTCTTCTCATTGTGAGAAGGGTTAGGCCATAGTCCACCACGCTGGTCTATTGCGGGTTGGCAGACTTCACATATCTTCGAGAACATTATGGAGAACTCTCAGAAATGCAAGTTTCCTCACAATATTTTCCTTCACCGTTAAAGCAAGCGATAATTAACTATTTAATACGCATATAACTTTGAAAAGTCAGAGTTGCGCGCCTTGGGTTCGAACTCGAGACCTCTGCATGACAGTCCAACGGTTTTCCACTAGGCTATCGCTGCATAGTTAAGTAGATAATGATAAATACAAAACTTACTCGGTTTTCTATATACTTCAACGGCTAAATTTTGCGGGTTCGTATCACACTTGAAACAATTCATCGTATGACTTACAAGTGTTTGTATTAAATCTCGCTGTATTTTGTTATTAATTGTATGTTTATAAAGTCCACTGCGCCACAGGACTTAAAACATAGTACCATAATAGCATTATAAACAGAAATATCTATATTTCTTATTCTAAAACGTAAGTAATTTACCGCAAGTACGAAGCACCCGCGGGTAATTCACCCAATTTAAAATGTACGTCGTGAAGTAACAGCGGGGTATAACACAAGATCTGTGAGGAGTTTTACGTGACGAGAAACTCAACTGACCTAATTAGACGGAGTATAGAGTAACGGAGATGGTAGCCATTTCGTGATCTCCTAGGACACGGAGTAGTAAGACCAGCTAGATGGGTATGGTATTAAACTTTACAAGTAGTGGCATCGGTGGGGTAATAATACTTCGGCATTGGATGCAAACATGCAATCATATGTCAATCCACACAGTTGTTATTTCATTAAAAGTAACAGCTTCATAACAGACAACAATTTTACAATTCACAACTTCGGACTTCACGATCGACACACAAACGGCAAATATTTGTCCTCAGACCAATGCGACAGGCGTACAATCTAACGTATGAAATTTATCCATTTCAGCGGCAACGGCCTGCCGCCGTCGCGCGCCGGCGACCAGACTTAATTTGTTTTCAATCATGTCTGGCATTCATTCATTTATGTTAATTTTCGATAGCTATGCATATGTATTTAATTTTATTGCAGGACCGTTAATAAAGTTTATTTGGCCAGCGTTAAGGCACGCAAGTACGCCACATCCAGCGTCCTTACCTTCCTGCTTGTGTTTGATGTCTAGCACGTACACGATACGCTTTCATAATCAAGATTAGTTTGACAAGATTATTTTTAATTAGTCTCTTATTAATAGAACATATTTTATTACTGCTACCAACAGTATTCGTTGATTCAAAGAAGTTTATGTAAATAACGATTGTAACTAAGACTTATTGTCGCATACAAAGAAATTTGATTACACTTTAATGACTTCTTAATAAAGGGATTAAATATAATGACCACCAAAAACAGTAGGTAATTGCGCAGCAAAATATGCTTACTAAAATATATCATAACGAGCACCTATACGCCTCAAATCACTGCATTGCGTCTCTGGAAGGGTTAGGTTATGTTAGGTTCCTTCTTAAACCCACCCAAATGTAGGAGCTCCGTCGACTTATTTTGATCTCTTTAAATATATTTTTCTGTGCAATTTGGTGATCATTTACTATTTTTGACTGTTATATTTTACTATACTATACTGGTGATAAGTCAAACATAAGCTCTTAATAAATGTTTTTTAAATGTCTCAGAGTACGGCAGTTATTTATAATTTTAATTACATACATATATATATATATATATATATAGTATAGTTACAAGAATAGAAAAGGGTATGTTAAGCTGGTTTGGACATGTAGAAAGAATGGACGAGGAAAGACTGACTAAGAAAGTTTATAAGGCTAGTGTGAATGGAACAGTCGCAAGAGGAAAACCTAGGCGAACGTTTCTCGATCAGATCGGAGGCGTTCTGGACAAAGGCTAGGTTAAGAGCTCCTTGAACCGACGGGCGTGTATGAGGAATGTGATGAAAGCGAATGAAGCCAGAGAAGTGTGTCAGGATCGTAGCAAATGGAAATCCGTAGTCTCTGCCTACCCCTCTGGGAAACAGGCGTAAATCTATTTATGTATGTATAAATAGTATCACGCCTATATCCACCACGTGTATAACATCCACGTTTAGCCAGTTATTTAGGGACCAAATATAATTAGCGCAATAACGTTTTATTCGTTTCTACCTCTTTAAGGCGACGTAGACGTAAATACAAGTAAAGTGGGCCCTACCATGATACACTTCTACCTACCCCCTAAGAAGACATATAGGCGAGATATTACATTAAAATGTACAACGAGCTCTGTAGAATTACGTGACTGGGAACTGAACAAGTCTAATTAGAGGACGTGAGAGACGAGAGACACTTTGATGACACTTGCGGACAAGTGTCACGTAAACGATACGCCGTTAAATTAAAAGAGGTATTAGTGTCCTCTTAATGAAATACTCGTTTCTATTATATGCTAGCTTCTGTCCGCGGCTTCGGTCGAGTAAAAGTAGGTTAGGTTATGTTAGCAACAAGACTTTTTAAATAAAATATAGCGTATGTTACTTGTTCTATAATGTCTAATGGTGAAGGAATTTTTTAAATCTGTTGAGTAGTTTTTGAGTTAAATTGTTACAAACAAATAATCAAATATTTCCTCTTTGTAATATTATTGGTATATATAGTATAGATATGCTAGCCTTTGTCCGCGGCTTCACTATCACACAGTATCGTATATGACATTAATACAGATATTCGTTTTTATCTAAATCTGTGCAACGGTTACGCATGACAGATTTACAAAAGCCCAAACAACTATCATATTTCTCTTAGTAGTAGGTAGTGTAGGTACCTCTACTAGCATTTACCCATAACTTCGTCCGCGTCAAGTTGGTTTACACGAGATTTCAGTAAAACAGGATGGCTTAGTAGTCGTTTCGCACGAATTTTTTCGTACAAATCGTGCGAAAAGAGACTTTTAAATAATATTTTTTGTTGTCGTTTCGCACACGTGGAATATATTTTCGTATGAATCGTTCCCGTCTGAAAACGCAGGTGTCGTTTCGCAAATTTTGTAGGTGTTGTTTAGGTGTATAATTTGTTAACGTTTTGGACTACTCGTGCGAAGCCGGGGCTGGTCACTAGTATAATATAAATAATCTGCAGTGTCTTGAGTGTCATCTGGTAAGTGAAATAAATATAAAGAGTTTGAAGTATCATTAACTGGTAAAATACCTACATATTATCGTGTAAACATAGAACCGCAACAAACACAGCTTTGTCTTATTTTAAGACCATTTGTAAACGGTCCTCATTCAATATTCGTTGTTGTAATGGTTACTCAATTATCCCTTAGTTGATATAATGTAGCCTTACCCTTGCGGCGGATCGTTTTAAAGAGCTCGCCATTTTCCAGGAAAACCATTTGGAAGTACTTTAAATATTGAACAAGTGTTGCATGGGGTTTTAGAAAGCAAATTAGGGAGTTTAATCCTAGCTAGCTGTTCCCCGCAGTGTCACTCATGTTTATGATTACAGTTCGTAAGTGGCGCGTGGATATAGATAGTATACTGAGGGAGGATATAGGCTACTTTTTAGCATAATGTGTTACCATGGCATCAGGCGGGCGAAACCGCGGGCAGTAATTATTATGAAATATTCGAATTTGAGAATATGCGTTTTACCGGTCTTACAAACCATAGAGCTGCTGTACCAATAGTATAAGAATCACAAATTAGTTATCCTTCCTGACAACACAACGTTTTAGAGAACCTGGATATAATTAAAAACTCCTAATACAAGTTTCCTTATGATCTTTACTAGGACGATACTTCTTCAGTTGAGGTAATCTACTTTAAGCGAAATCCTAGGTTTACTGGGGTTCCGTGTCCTGCTGTTCTTTCATCGCGGTTTCTATAACAACTGTTAAGCCAATATCCTGAAGTTTCAAATTATATTAAGCAACCATGATCACGACAAACAAAATCCGTAAAATATAGTTTATATTAAATGTTATATCTCATATTTAAGTAAAAGATGTAAATGTAGCTATTAATTTTGTAGCATGCATTTAGTATAATAGATAAATAAAGAACAAAAACTAGTCGCTCAAATATGATTATGATTCAAATGTGAGATACACAAAAACTGAATGGATTCGTGTAATATTACGTTTACTAGCGTCTGGTGCATGACCGTGAAATGTACATATAAACGAGTAATAACACGGACATAGTATCAACCATTTATACATACACAGATTCACGACTGTTTTCAGAAGAAGTAAAACATACATTTCGAAGTTTTGGGCCGACTGTTCATTCAGTTACGCCGAAATTCATCCTGAATTTCTACCTACGTAAAAACCTCTTGACTTCTCCTAAACCCTTTCATTAAGCAGTCCGAACAATGGAGTGTCATTATGAAAGAAAGAAATCCGAAGAAACTTCATTGTAAGGTTTTTCCGTTCATCCCAAAGTTTCGGATAGAGATTTGAATGGTACTTAGAACTACGTACCGAGTAACTACGAATTGCCATTTGCTACGATTCCGGCATATCTTAGTAACTTCGTTCACGCTCATTCATGAGCGCTTGTCGTTTTCTGAATGCTTGTTATTAAATGTTTCTTATCTATGTTTTTGTGTCTTGTCTGTGTATATGAGTTTATGAAATTACCGACCTAGATAGTTCGTATAAGAACTATAACTATAATTCCATTCCGTTCCCATTGTAACGCGGTTAGTTTTATAATGAAAATCTCTACAAGTCATAATATATCTTGAAAATTAGTTACTCCACTTATTCTAATTCATATTCGAATTAATGGATTGACTAATCTGATATTATATTAGCTTATGATAAGCTTGACACCTGGATACCAAGTAAGTAACGCAAATTATTAAGACATGTTAATTCTCTTAAATGTGATTCCACTCAGTAACAATCCTAGTGTTCAAAAATCTTCACCATTAAAATCAAGTACACAAAAACGCCCCGCTTCCAATCACCCATATGAAGATCACACAATTTTTCAACCAATCCCAGAATCGAACCAAACAAATAACGGCGATTCAAATTAATTTGATACGACATGTGGCCGCAGCCAACACATCAGTCATCGCTGACCGTTAAACCGTACAACACTCTGCCAAAATAAACGAACCATTGTATAGAAGTAAAATGTTTTTGTCGGATGAATCAATCAAAACGTTTCAATGGTTCTTTGGGCACTATAAAAACCGTATTGTTAACAAAAATAATTGTCTTTGTTATGTTATACGAGTTCATGTCTGATTTATTCATTTTTGCACTAGATTTTTGATTGCGGATTTGTTATCGTTGTTCTAAATATAATAACTAACTCACAGGCACCATTAATATTTGACTCAATGGCTCTCTTTTTCCTAAATTATCTCTTTAATGTTGAACCTATGTCCTCGTGTAAATCTTCCGAAGGGCCGGGATTTTTCTTAACATATTAGGAAAATGACCGTGAAAGATAAACAAATAATAATAAAGGGTTTAATGCAAGAAGGCAGTGTTTTAGACACGGAACGCATTGTGCATATCTACGCAAGTGCCTCAACTTGCGCATATTACCCACACCGTATACATCAGCTATAAGCCTAAGTATACACCTACGTATGGTAAGTAAATATACTAGCCAATATTATAAATGCGAATGTGAGTTTGTTTGTTATGCTTTCACGCTTTAATTACTCGACCGATCATGAAATTTCGCAGACACGTTTTGTCAGGGGTACAGAAAAGGACATAGGGTACCTTTTCTCCAGAAAAAGAACTGTTTCTAACATAACCTACATTTATGCGAGCGAAGCCGCGGACAAAATCTAGTACCTCCATAAAAGAAGAACCAGTCTTAAAATTACGCAGACGTGTTTGATGCGCATGAAATCGGATACAACGTCTTTTTTCTACAAACAGTAGCGACGTTCAAACAAGGTCACGCGTGAAATTGTAGACTATACAAGTACAAAGTCAAAAACATTAAAACGAGATGTTCGAGGCATAACACATGACTGAGACTCAGACCTGTAGATATATCTCCAAAGGAATAGGCACAAGTTTATTACAACTAAATTTCTGACTTTTCATTTTGACTGCACGGTTTGGAATTTGGATGGTGGATATACCACATTTACGCACGAAGCGCTTTGCTTCCACTTTTATAATGCGTACCGCTGAGTGGAACTCACTACCTAAGTCTGTGTTGCCCGATGAGTACAATCTGGGTGTCTTCAAGTTACGAGTGAATAGGTATCTTCTAGGCAAGCGTGCTCTATCGTCGACTGTATCTTCACTTAAGATCAGGTGAGATCGCGGTCAAACGCAAGCCTATTGAAGTATAAAAAAAAAAATGCACGGAGTGGCTTAAGTACACGACTCACCACTGCCACCGCGCTGAGTGTTGTAGGTTCGATCCCCATACGGGACACATGAGTCTGGGTGTACGTTGAGTCCTTTGATTGAATGTTTGTAAAGTCCCCGCGACACAGGAATGATTCCCAATAAGGGAAGACGTTCTGTCTCTTAAAGAAAACAAGTGAGAAACGGCAATGAATTGCCGTAAATCTTAGATTTCGCAAAAATGGTTCAAGTAATATGCAAAGGTCACGTGATAACACGTGACCTTCATTTCAGGTGTATATCGACTATGCTGAGTCGAATGGCGTTCACCGCGAGTCTTCAGCTCTTACGGTTCTTGAGTTGAAAGTTGTATAACAGACAGACAGACGGACAAAGCTGTTGTATAAGAGTTTTTCGAACTCTAAAAAACTTTCGCTGCCTGCGATTTAGGTTTCACGTAATTCAATTCAGTTCAATTCGTTTATTGCACTCCATAATTTACTTATATACAGGTCTTATAAATGTAGAGAGAACAATTATTATGGACCTCGTCGGGCACGGCAAAATTTGGAGAGAAGAAAGAACATTCTATTATCTTATATCATATTGAAATAAATTTTACGAGCTTAGTAGATATTTATTTAATTAGGTACACGGTGTCAGCTTCTTGCACATTGCTGCTACTAAAAATTTTCCAACGGATACACTCAATTTACTTTGCATTACTCGAACCCGCAACCTGAGTGTCCAATGTGAGTTTAATCTACATAATACATACAAGCATGCATGAAAAAAGATATAAGAGGGAATCAATCAAATCAGCAAAAGAAGACAAGATCACAACAAGTAGTAAACCTTAGTTTACCACTCCAAATCAACCATCAGTTTCTATATTATTATGGTATTCGTATGATAAAGTATCTTTGAACCAACTAAAATGTCCATAATAGGGTACAATTATAACACAAAGTTTACCCAAATCAAAACTTGGAAGGTAAAATCTCAACAAAAACAGAATGTTGTGAAACATTCACAAAGTTGTACGACGGAATCTGTACAAAATTCAACGTGAATAGACTCCGCGAATATAAATCTGGAGGAATAACTTTTTCAATTCGTATTTTAATGACACAAGTAAGGAATACCGGGGAGATGGGCCTCGTTAGCATTGGTTTGCAACCTGTCTAGGAGAAGGAAAACTCCGAAGTCAAACCAATTTTCAGGGAGCAGACCCGAGAATAAACCCCGATCCAAGGTGTTAACCGACCCGTGCTGATGGATTCGTGGCCAGAGGGAAAGCTGGTCGTGAACGGAGGGTGCCTGTGTTGGTGGTCACAGGGCACAGGATGGATCCACCTTACCTCTGTAAAGGGCTCTGCGGAGGTGGACAGTATTTTCCCTAACAATCGTGGGAACGCATATGGACTTTGATTGTATTAATAATCCGCATGGCGGCGACGCGGTCCGCCACTCGTCACGTCTCGTTTCTCGCGAGGGCGAAAAGTGGCCTACGGAAAGCCGTTTTGCTACATTGAATGTTGGAGGAGGGATGGATGGAAAATTGAATGAAGTATGTCAGATGATGAATGAGAGAAAGATTGATGTTCTGTCCGTGAATGAGACGAAAAGGAAAGGCTGTAACACCACTAGGCATGGACCCTACACGGCGTATTGGTCCGGCGTGCCTAGCAATACCAGAGCCTGTCAGGGAGTTGGTGTTATTCCGTCTGCTAGAATGAATGAGTGTGTAAAAGAATTCGAATATGTGAATGCTAGGTTACTATGGATGAGAATGAAAGTAGGGATTACTCGTGTGTTTATGGTAGGGGTCTATGCACCCGTAAACATAGCCACGGGTATGTCTCAGAGTGCACGGGAAGAAAGAGAAGATTTTTGGGAGTGTTTAAGAGATGTCTTGAGGAAATGCAAGGAACACGAGAGGTTGATAATGTTAGGGGATTTTAATGGTTGGGTGGGAGTAAAGCGTGAAGGATACGAAAGGGTTTTAGGCAAGTATGGGGACGAAAGCGTGAATGAGAATGGAAGAAGGTTTCTTGAGCTATGTTTGGAGTGGAATCTCTGTGTGACAAACGCTATGTTTGCCCACAAAAGAATCCACCAGTATACAAGAGAAGCAAAGAATGTAAGAAGTAGTATGATTGACTTTGTTGTAGTGGATGAAAGATTGAGAAAGAATGTCCTAGACACTCGGGTATATAGAGGTATTGGTGTCCATACCGACCATTTTTTGATTATGAGCCGGATACGTGGCCTCTTCAAAGGATGGCGACACCGTATACCTACCCGAACAAGTGTCCAAGAACGAATAAAAGTAGAAAATTTGCAAGATGAAGTATTGAAAGACGAGTATAAAAATCAATTGAGGAAAAGATTTGAAAGATTTTGTGACACTGATGATATAGAAGAATTTTGGCAGTCGTTTAAGCATGAAGTGGTTGTTGTAGCGTCAGAAGTATGCGGTGTGAGCAAGAAGAGGAAAGTTATAAAATCGAAGAATGCGTGGTGGGATAAAGATGTGCAAGGGGTAGTACGTGAGAAGAAGCAGGCATGGTTGGACTGGCTATCTGTCAGAGCCAATGAAAGAATGCAAGAAGCAACGAATGAGGATGTGAATGAAGCTAGGAATAAGTTTATAAGAATGAATAAGGTAGTGAAAGATGTAATTAAAAGGAAAAAAGAGGAATTGAAAGACGAGTTTGATAGAAGATTATCTGAAGATTTCCGGACCAACGCGAAGTTCTTCTGGAAATCCATTCGCTCGGTTCGAGGTAAAACCGTAACCACAGAGCTGAAATCAATCAGAGATAAGAATGGAAGTTTACTGAATGAAGAAAAGAGCGTACTGAAGAGATGGAAGGAATATTTTGAAAGTTTATTTGAAAGAGAGGAATGGCAAGGGCAAAGTTTCGAAATGAATGATAATGATAGTAGTGATGAAAGCCCTATTAGTATGGATGAAATAATGAAAGCATTGAAAAGCATGAAATCAGGAAAGGCTGGTGGGTATGATAGGATTACAGTCGAAATGCTGACAGCTGGACAGGGTCTTATAGCAACTCAGTTGTGCCGCCTTTTTAACTTGTGCTGGAATACCGGCCGTGTACCAAGTGATTGGTGCAAGGCCGTCATAGTACCTTTATACAAGGGAAAAGGCACACAGCAAGAGTGCAAAAGCTATAGAGGCATTAGCTTGCTCAGCGTCGTCGGTAAATTGTATGCAAAAGTGTTAATTGAAAGGATTGTGAAAGTAACCGACAAGAAAATATGGGATGCACAAACGGGATTTCGAAAGGGTATGGGATGTACGGATCAGGTCTTTTCCTTACGGAGCATAGCCGAAAAAGTTTTGGCCAAAGGTCAAAAGGTCTATTGCGCATTCGTGGATCTGGAAAAGGCTTATGATAAAGTGGTGAGGAATGAACTTTGGTCGGCATTGTCCATGTATGGAGTGAATAGCAACCTCACGCGAGCTCTGAAATCTCTTTATGATGATTCCAGAGCTTGTGTTAGGATAAATGGGACCTACACAGAGTGGTTTAGCATCGATAAAGGTGTTAGACAAGGATGTGTAGCGTCACCTTGGCTGTTTAACCTATACATGGACAATTGTTTGAAAGATTTAAAAGATTGTGAATGGGGATTAAGAATGAATGAGTTACTTGTCAAATGCCTTATTTATGCCGATGACCAAGTAATACTTGCGTCATCGGCGGAAGAGTTGCAGGCGATGGTAACTATTATGCATGGTGCTTTTGAGAGTAAAGGAATGAAAATAAATGTAAGCAAGACGAAAGTAATGGTATTTGAAAAGGAAGAGTGCGTGACGATGTGTAATATTATGATTGATGGAGAAAAAGTGGAGCAAGTGAAAGAGTTTGTATATTTGGGTACTTTGTTTACAAGGGATGGTAAACATGACGGAGATATTGAAAGGAGAACGATTGCTGGCAACAAAGTGAATGGAGCCCTACGCGCTTTTATGAACAGTCGAAATGTATCCGAAAAGGCACGTTTGGCTGTTCATAGAGGACTATTAGTGCCCACACTTATGTATGGAAGTGAAAGTTGGGTATGGCAAAAGAAGCATGAGAGCAGAATAAATGCTGTAGAAATGAGAGCGTTGAGAAGCATATGTGGTGTGACTCTGAAAGATAGAATAAGAAATAGTGTGATTAGAGAGAGATGCGGCATGAAAGTGGATATAGTTACAAGAATAGAAAAGGGTATGTTAAGCTGGTTTGGACATGTAGAAAGAATGGACGAGGAAAGACTGACTAAGAAAGTTTATAAGCCTAGTGTGAATGGAACAGTCGCAAGAGGAAAACCTAGGCGAACGTTTCTCGACCAGATCGGAGACGTTCTGGACAAAGGCCAGGTTAAGAGCTCCTTGAACCGACGGGCGTGTATGAGGAATGTGATGAAAGTGAATGAAGCCAGAGAAGTGTGTCAGGATCGTAGCAAATGGAAATCCGTAGTCTCTGCCTACCCCTCTGGGAAACAGGCGTGAATCTATGTATGTATGTATGTAAGTAAGGAATACTGGGCAGGGTTGGCTGTGTCTTGGTATTAAGACTGCGCCGAGCGTAAAACAGATAATGACAGAGCTCGTGAGGCGTATATTCAAATCAGCGCGCGGCCGCCATAGTAAAATTGTATGGAGGATTTGAAGTGCTTTTTTGATAAATATGTATCTTTATTGTCAATCAATAACTTAAATATTTGGGACGGACAAATTGTAATATAACTATTTATGTATGTTTCGTTTAAGCTGTAAAATAGGATAGATTTCTACTGTTATAATCTAAAAATTAATGCAAATTTACGTAATTTTGTAGGCGAAATTATTAATTATTTGTTTTTATAAAATTATTGTAAACACATTCATTGTTATGGTAAATGTATATTTTATATTTTTATTAAACAAAAAGTGTTGATTTTATTCACTTAACTGTGACCGCCTGTTTTGGCACATTTCGCTCGGCGCAGTCTTAAGCCACATTAATATAACAAGCTGACCCGCGCAGCTTTGTCTACGTCACATAAGAGTTTGCCCCGCTATAGCAACAATCCTCATTGATGCGCCACTCCTATAGGTCGTAGCGTGATGTTATGTAGCTTATAGCCTTCCTCGATAAATGGACTATTCAATACTAAAATAATTATTCAATTCGAACCAGTAGTTCCTGAGATTAGCGCGTTCAACCAAACAAACACTCTTCAGCTTTATAATCTACTAAATGTTCCCGCGGTTTCACCCGCGTTTATCGTTACTGCGCCACCCCCGTGGGTCGTATCGTGATGTTATATAGCCTATAGCCTTCCTCAATAAATAGGCTATCCAACACTAAGATAATTTTTCAATTCAAACCAGTAGTTCCTGAGATTAGCGTGTTCAAACAAACAAACTCTTCAGCTTTATAATATTAGTATAGATACGCTTTCAACGCTCCGCTATTATATTTGAAGTACAAACTACCCGCATTGAGGTACATTTGGCAACGATTAGCTTCATCTGTTACTACAATACTAAGAAACCATTTCCAAGGAGCTAAGTAAACGGAACAACGGTTCTACAGTTTCCTTCCACGTGCGTTTCTTGGAAAAGCTACAATATCCAATAGGCGTTTGTGGGAATCCAGGAAACTAGAAACCATTTTCCGAGACCTCAATCGTTACGTATATACGTTACGGTATTGCTAGCAACTTATATTTTACAGCGCATATTTAAGACATAAGTTATCTCGTTATGTTCTTATTATACTGCCTCCGTGGCGCAGCGGTAGTGAATGCGAATGCTGTGCATGAGGTCTCGGGTTCGAATCCCGGGTCAGACCAACAAAAAATTATCGGGTTTTCTGTTAAGAATTCCTAATAAGCAGCCCGAAGGTAGGAAGTTGGCGGTGTTAGAAACGCCCGTGCCTCGGAAAGCACGTAACGCCGTTGGTCCTGCGCCTGATCTCCTTCCGATCGTGTCAGATTACCGTCCCATCGGATCATGAGAGTTAGGGAACAGAGAGTGCTCTTGTGTTTGCGCACACGCTTGTGCACTATAATATCTCCTGCGCAGATGGCCTGTCTCCGTTAAGATTAGCCGCCGTGACCGAAAATTCGATCAGGAGGACATTATTATTATTATTATACGATATGTTTATGACTTTGTAGTTGAAAAGCCATGGTGGTTTAAATATCCAATACTTGATCCGTCATGTATTTGTCAATGTTTGGAGAAAGTTGTCTTAAACTGGCTAGTAATTCGTCGGCCTTTTAGCAATTTTCATTTTATCTTACATTTATATCGTACGTATCATAGCGATTTTCCTACGTTAAAGGGTTAAAGCATGATGTTTTCTACTCATCAACTGCATAATTGGAAAATACGATTTTGAAAACAACATATGATCAAATTATGATAACTATCGTCCTCAGCAGTGAGCAATTCCCTCAAGAGTGAGAAATCGGTCTGATAACTACAAGAGACGATTCCCCAAATACCGATCTAGCCAGAATCGCTGGCATGAATTTAAAACGTACTCAACAAACATTACATAACTTGTTATCCTATCCTAAAAACACAGTGCCTAACGGACCCACAAAACCGCTAAACGACATGCTATCCGACCCTAAGGGCTATTTTAGTATACTTTAAATTTGGAGTCAACGGCCACTTTAGAGATATTGCTTATAAGTATAACGATAAGATCGTGGATAGGTCCCTTATCTTTTACATAAGGGAGCTATCCACGATTTGGCGAAAGTGCTCATAACTGCGTATTTATACCTATTTTATCAGACTTATTCCTCGCTACCGCGGTTGGGCCGGCTTTTGCGAGTTCAACATTTAATTTTGCGTCTCTTTTAATCTGCAGTCTAGATGAACTTTGTGTTGGTTGTTTTAATGCTGAAAATCGTCTCGCGTTGTAGGGATTAGTCCTAGCCAAAGAGTACTAGTTAGTTTTCGGTTTATTCAGTATAAAGTGACCACAAAACGTTTGTTTGTTAGAGGTTTATTTATCTACTGTATTAATTTTAAAGTCTTGAGCTGCAGCTGCCTGCCGGGGACCGGACGTAATTATTTTTAAATGTTTGGCATTCCAGCAACTGTATTTTTAAAATAATTATCTCTTAAGTAAACATCCTAACTAATCCTTACTAATATCATAAATTCGAAAGTAACTCTGTCTGTCTATCTGTTACCCTTTCACGGCTAAACTACTCAACCGATTTAAATGAAATTTGGTACAGATATAGTTTAAAACCTGGGGAATGACATAGGTTACTTTTTATTGATGTAGGTACCACGCGGGCGGAGCCGCGCGCAAAAGCTAGTGTTATATATTTCGTTTGTTTGTTACGCTTTAACACATGACCGATTATTACGAAATTTGGCATACACGTCAGTGGTGCAGAAAAGACAGGGTACCTTTAATCCAGAAAAAAAAGGTTGATAAGTTGTAAACCGCTCAGTATCGAAAGACAATATGATTGTCGACAATATACGAGTGAAAGCAGTCAATCGATTTCAATTAGCAGCACGACAAGCTCTGAAAGATATAATAACTAAATACCCTAAAATCATAAAGCCAGTTCGTAAGACAAATGTCCTACTCTGGTATCATAATTTATTTATAATATCAATTTATTTATAATATCAATTTCCATAAAATTCATAAGATGAAAATGGCCGAAGCATTGCGCCTTTATGGTTTTTATTGCCTCGCCTCGATACTCGGATCGTTTTCCTCATTACAAAGGGCTGTAATACCCCTGCAAAATATCATTTTGGTCAATATTTACCATTTTTACCTGTATTTAGGTAACCACCCACAGGACAAGCTTGCCCTAGTGTGGGGCCACAGAATATTGCTTTTAACATTGTTCATATTTTTGGCATTAAACAAATTTTATTTGTTTATTTACTTGAACATAAAATAACGCCATTGCATGTGTCGCAAATTGCAGATAGCTCTACAGCGGGCAGTTATAGCACAGATACTCGCCGCCTATTATGCTTAGCAAACCGATTGTTGAACGTAGTCTGTTAATAGCACAAAGATGTCTGCCTTCAGATAACAAACGTTCCAACTCCTTTTAAAACTTCCGCGGCAAATACCGGTTCAACTTTTACTGAGACGACTGTTGAACTTTCATTTCGTTTTAGTTTACATTGGCGACGCAATAATTGAAGCACTTTCTGCAATTTATTAATGCGTTCGTGTATTGTTTTCGAATTAATGCGAATGCGAATATTAGTTTGTTTGTTACGCTTTGTGCAACATATTTTCAGAATTATAACATCTTTTTATACCATATATTATACCATATATATTATTATTATTTCACACCTTGACTACTCGACCGATCATCATAAAATTTCGCATATCTACACGTTATCACGGGTACAGAAAAATACCTAGAGAGTACCAGTACTTTTTAACAGTCCTTTTCCTGGATGAAATACCATTCATTCTGAAAAAAAGTACTGTTCGCGAGGGATAGAAATTTATTGAAGAAATCTAGATTATCGAGAACGAAGCCTCAGGCAAAATCTAGTCAAGAATAATATTGTCATACCAACTATAATACCCAAATAGTTTTACATAATCGCAAGGTGCGTGGTATAATTTGTCATACCATATGTTTAACTAGGTATATCTGAAAGTAAAAATGTCATAATATTATCATCAATTCAAATAAAAAGCCTCTAATAATTGCCATCTCTATTTCACATACCTATCAGTAAACAACAAAACAACCGAACACTGTTAATGAAATACAACAAAGGAAGTGTTTCAACTGCTACTCAAAGTTACATTCGAAGAGCTCAAATCCCATTTCGCGTCGTCATCACAACAGAAGCGCTATTTTCTTTTTACTCTAAAAGTCGCGCATATTCGAGATTCGAGGCAGTTACGAAGTCACCACAAAGAGTTAGATTGACCTGGTTCGGGGAGTGCTATTGAATTCCTTTGTGCATCATTCAACGATAGTGTAGTTTAAAATTCTGCGAATCAAATATGGCGGAGTGCTAAAAGCTAACATTATACATACACTACATGTACCCGCGGTTTCACCCGCGTTTATTGTTACTGCGCCGCCCCCGTGGGTCATAGCGTGATGTTATATAGCCTTCCTCGATAAATAGGCTATCAAACACAAAATAATAATTCAATTCGAACCAGTAGTTCCTGAGATTAGCGCGTTCAAACAAACAAACGAACTCTTCAGCTTTATAATATTAGTATAGATTATGTGGCCTATGTCCTAACACTACTCTCACTGAGAAGAGGCCCTTGCCCAGCAGTGGGACAGTTTAACACAGGGCTTATATTATATTATTATTATATACTAGCTTTTGCCCGCGGCTTCGGTCGCGTTAATTTAGAATTTGACAATCAATTCGGGTTGTACTCTGCTTGTAATAACATGATTCGAAAGACACGTGGCGCCATCTATTATCATAAGAACGTTATTATTTCATTATATTGTGTTATTATATCGGGAACAGTAATTTTTATCGGGATGAAAGGTAGCAATATCCAGAAACGGACATTATCATGAGAAAGTTTTTGTTGTTTTACTCGGGATCAGTAATTTTTTTCGGGATGAAAGGTAGCCTATGTCCGTTTCTGTACACCTGTCAACGTATATGCAAAATTTCAGGATGATTGGTTCAGTGGTTTCAGCGTGAAAAGGTAACAAACAAACAAACAAACTCATTTTCTCTTTTATAATATTAGTTAGGATATAAAAATATAGAGAACAAGCAAACCGTCTACCGGATAATAAACGATAATCGTAGTCTATCTTTGGACGCTTGTTACACTGTCTGTTGTCGGAAGCGATTCGCCTTGCTCCACGTTGAATAATGAATGTTAAGACGGTCATATGGATAGGTAGTGAGCCACATAAGTATATGGGTATTATGATAAGTATACGATATGGTAAGATACTAGCACATTTATACAAATTGAGCTACTATTGATAATTTGTAATAGAAAATTCCACTAACACTGCTTGATCAGAAGTCAAAGTTAGGATCTCACAATTTATTTATTTATCTACTTACTACATTACACATTTTTATAATTGGCAGCGGCTTCCGCACTAAGCTCGAGGATTAATTTAATTAATTAATCATTTAATTAATTAAATTAAGGATTAATTAATTCTTCGCAAACATGTGCGTAAATTATACCACGAGATGAACAAAGCAGTCTGCTTCAAAACATAGCTAAAAGTCTACACCACTTCATTTCTAACTAAATTTTCCCCTCGGTTGCCCTCGCGTCAATGTAGATTTTGTCAATTAATTTCAAACCCTCGAAAACAGCACTTTTTGCTGGATGAAAGGAACTATGTGTCCTTTTTTGTACCCCTGACAACAACAACGTTCATGCGGAATTTCACAACGCTCGGTCGAGCAGAAGCGTAACAAACAAACAAACTCACATTCGCATTTATAATATGAAGTTAGGACATTCTTACTATATCTTGGAGCCCGTGACTGTGGCTACGTAGATCGATTGATCCTCGAGGTAAAAAAACGTTGCCACTGTCAAGTTCATAGAGTGGGAGCCATTTATTTGTTTCGACAAGCATGTTAAATCGACCATCTCGGTTGTGAACATCTATTAGTCGGTACATGGTATAATATATCAGTATTAGTTAGGAAAAAGAAAAGAAAGAAGAGAAGATAAGTGTGTCAGTATCGTAGCAAATGGAAATGCGTAGTCTCTGCCTTCCCCTCTGGGGAACAGGCGTGAATCTATATATGTATGTATTAGTTAGGATTTTAACCTACCACCTACAACAGTACATTTTCATGTTTGTATAGGAAACTGACAGACTGAACTACTTAAACCTTGAAAGCTCAAAGCCCCTAACGACTAATTCTCAGTCAGTGGGTATGGCTCAACCAAAGTTTGACCCTTGCCACGATTAATCACCTGCCAAGCGTGGACAATTGATCACTACGCCCAGGCCCTTCGCCAAAGTCTACGGTAGCCGTCGACTGTGACGAGTTAATTACAATACTACGAACTATCACCTGTTTGTAATAGGTAAAATTACTCGACGAGTTTTGTTAAATATCTTCAAATACATTTCAATCCATACTACAATAATCCTAACTAACATTATAAATGCGAATGTGAGTTTGTATGTTACGCTTCCACAACTTAATTACTCAACCGATCATCATAAAGGAGACCGTCCATATTCGGCTTGAACGTGGACAATCGTCTTTATTTATTTATTTTATTTTATTAAGGTTTACCAACAGTTGTTACAGATATAATACAGATAGGAACATACAAGTATTTGTGTCTTAAATCTAACTGCACAACTAATTATAGGTAAACAGCACATGCAACATGTTTACTGTATCAACATCTATTACTTATATAATTTAATATACTTATATATTATGTGTACTTAAATTCTAGATATGATATTATATACTTAATTTCTATTTATCACATTTTGAATACATTTGAGATGTCTGACAAACGTCGATATTGTATCAGAATGGACGTCAGCCAGGTCGCTGTATTCGTTTATTAGCTTGCACATGCGGGGTATTGGCGAATTAACACCAAACACTGTATGGCGAAGAGCTGGAGCTAGGGGTGTTATAGGTTTACGAGGTGGTCTACGGGGTACTCTAAAATTGAATTTAATCAATAATTGTGGGCAGTCAATGTTGCTATTAAGCAGTTTATACACGAATCTCAAATCCAATAGCTGCCTTCGGGCTTCCAGGGTATTCATTTTGTAGTAGCCTAGTTTATCGAGGTAGGAGAGATATTTAAATTGCCTTCCCTTTGAGTACCCTAGGTGTCGGATAAACCTGTCTTATAAACAAAGTAAAATATTAAAAGCTTTGTTTAAATATATAATAAATATTGGTTACCATCCAGTAGTATGAAATTGACGTATTTTATTTATATATTATATCAGAATAATACACACAGCCTGGAAGCAATAAGGCAGTATTAGTGCAACTGCATAGTCGGCCGAAGGACTGTTGGTTGCTGTGCTCACATAATGTCTGTAATATGGTACCTAAGTTGGGCAAGATATGAAAATGTCAGTTCACCAGCCCAGTTTTTGGAAAATATTTTAATAACTTATGAAGGTAATGGTGACACATGAAAATAAATCATTTTTAAACAATGTGTTTTATTTTATTATGTAACGGACTTGATACTAAACTTCATGGAATAATGTTTTCTACTTAGTTTAGGCTACTCAAAATTAATATTTTTAGTAGAATATAAAATTGTTCACGCCCAGGCCAGGGTCCCATACAAGGTGGTCGGTCTCCTTTCGAATTCACCTTGTTAGGGGTACAAAAAAAGACATAGGGTACCTTTCATCTAGAGCGGTTCTGTTCCAGAGGAATGGCAATTTATTGACAAAAACTACATTAACGCGAGCGAAACGCAAGGAAAATCTAATATGATATAATTTTGTAAAATAGAGGCTGTTGAAATCTTGCAAGCGTGTATCCGACCTATGTTACTGGCTGTGCAATGTAGAACGTTGCATGTTTCACTAGTATTTCTTGGATACTAGTATAATTAATTACTGATTCATATTAGTAGGTAGAAGTTACTCGTTAAAATATACATAATAATAATTAGGATTTTCAAGTTCTTTTTTTTTATACAACTAGCGTGGCAAACAAGCATACGGCCCACCAGATGGTAAGTGGTCACCGTAGCCTATGGACGCCTGCAATACCAGAGGCATCACTAGCGCGTTGTCGACCCTTTACGAAAGGAAGTGGGAAGGAGAAGGAACGGTAAGGGGGTGATTGGGCCTCCGGTACTCTCACTCACCAAACGAAACACAACAGTAGGAATACTGCTATTTCACGTCGATATTCTGTGAGAGAGTAGTCCTTCCTCGGTCGAGCCGGCCCATTCATGCTGCAATCAGCAAGGCTATACTACTCTAATTGATAAAATAATTGTAGGTTAAATTTTCAGCTAATCATATCGCTTACTGTGCCATAGAAGAAAACTTTTATAAACTTTGCAAGCCACATAAATGGTACGCTGACTCACACGTGTGATTTCTTATCAAACAAATACTGGTTTCCTTATGTCTGACGTAAAAGAAACTAATGTTACTTTGGCAATAGCCGAACTAAAGTAATATTGCCATGTTACTGTAGAAAAGCTACCTTTCATTGCCAAGTCGAAAGTGAGTTTGTTTGGCAGTGAGATTTTACAGAATTGCACATCTACGTAGTGTAGGTGAAAACTTTATTAATATTGTTTATGGAAAAGGAAATTTCTGCACATATATTACATTTCAACATTGATTATGAACGTTTAAAATATTAATTATAATTATAGTACATACCTACCATGTATAATTACATAACATGTTTTGCCATTTTATCGTTGGACATTATTTAGAAGTCGATAGAGGGACAAAGTTTTATTAAAAAAAAATTATAGTAGCACGAATATCACTATTATATCAGTATTATTATTATTATTATAGCGATAGCTCAGTGGGGAGACCTACAGACTGCAATGCAGAGGGTCTCGGGATCGAACCCACGTCGCGCACCTCTGACTTTCGGAAGTTATATGACTTTTCGAAATTATGTGTGTATTGAGTGACAATTATCGCCTGCTCCGGGCGTCGGAGAGCACGTTAAGCCGTCGGTCCCGGCTGCCATGAACATCTATGGCAGTCGTTATTGGGAAGTCCGTGCCCTCTAATATCCTGACACTGGTCTAGCCTTAGGGTATCGTTAGCCTTCGGGGAGGTCAGATGGCAGTCGCTCCGTGTAAAAATCGATATCCAGTCAAATCCGGTTAGACTAGAAAGCCGACCCCAAGTGACTTGGGAATAATAAAGGCTAGGGAGAAGATTATTTTCAGCCTGTATTGTCCCACTGCAGGGCAAAGGACTCTCTCCCTTTTCAACATATCCCTGTTATGCGCTAGAGCGTTTGCACCAGTAATTAATTCATCCCAATAACCATTAAATATTTAATTAAGTTTAAATTCATCGTAACATTTTTATTAAAGTTTTTAGCTAAGCTAAACTGTTCACAGGGCAAAAATCTGACATTTCAGGTAATCCATACTTATAATAGATGCCGCCAGTGTGTTTGTTGATGTCCCTTTTTCACATTGCAAAGGAGATAGGAATTGACGTAATTTTAAACATAGAGATATTATTGCGTTCATTTGATAGATCGAAAAGTAACAGACTACATCTTACCCCAGAAAAACACATGCTTATTTTTTTTTGTTGGAAATGACAGGGACAAGTGGAAGAAACTGGAGGAGGCCTTCACCCGTGGAGGGCCCCATATCCAAAAGTAAAACATTCTAACGTTATCTACGTTACGTAAGGAAATTAAAACTACTAACAACTTAGAACCAGTATACATATTATCTATATATCAGGTGAAGCAAAAACTTTGTACCCATTTTTACGAAAATTGCGCGGACGGAGGAGTATGAAATATGGCACAGTTAAAGTTTATATGGAGGAGAGGCAAATCCTAATATTTATATAAAATATGCATTAGAAATACTTTAGATTAATGAAAAAACACTACACGCACACAACCATGCATTTGACACACGCAGTCGCAGCGCGTAACTATGGTCACATATATCAATATATAATGACATATTATTATATCAGCTATTATATCTTATAGGCAAACTTTGGTCGAATTTCGAGCACTAGGCGACCGCTAGTACACATTAAAATGTTATTTAAGGGTAATGAGAAATAAAGGCTTTTTTGTCATTGTTACAGGAGCAAAGGCTACTTATTGATAATAATGAATCGGTTAATATTTACAAATGCTCTAGTCTCGTTTTTAAATCAAAATACAATAGTTCACTCGTCGCCCCGGCGCCCCGGCGTCTGGTGTGAGTCAGGGCTCGCACATGTCCACTTATAAGTTAAACAAACACAGACGCGACTCCGCTATTGTAAATAACATTCGCCGCTACTTCGTATCCTTTTGTTTCATATGTAACTAAGACTAGCTTTTGTCCACAGCTTCGTTTGCTCATAAAGAAGTACTTCTTTTGGATGAAAAGTACTTTGTCTTTTCTGTGAGCCTGACAACGTGTATTCGAAATTTTATGATGGTCGGTCGAGAAAGCGTAAAAAATAAACACATTATAATACTAAAGTTAGGACTAGCTGTTCCCTGCGGTTGTCTCTCGTGGCTCATAGCGTGATATTATAAAACACATGTAACTTCTGAATACAGTCAATCGATCCAATTGTTTTTGAGTTTAATCTTTACAAACATTCTAACATACAAATCTTTCCTCTCCAAATATTAGTAGTACCTATACATTATACAGTTACTAACCAGTGCTCAGTTT
Source organism: Catocala sponsa (assembly GCA_963564715.1). Lineage (NCBI taxonomy): Eukaryota > Metazoa > Arthropoda > Insecta > Lepidoptera > Erebidae > Catocala > Catocala sponsa. The sequence continues at coordinate 15,609,692 of OY751352.1, forward strand.
AATCTCGTATCTTGAAAGGCAGATGGCTAAACGGAAAGTAAAGGGTTTTTTAATATGACGACCCCTGCGGGTAAAAGTAATGTCGCGGGCGTGTGTATGTGTACAGCCTAAACGGCTTAATATATTTTAATGAATAAGGGATCGTTGGATTTGCTTTAATAGCGGGATTGATAAAGGGTATAATTACGTTTTGGTAAACATGAACTTTTTAATAATAATTTTACTTTTTCGCTATCAATTTGTAACTTATTACTACTGTATTAATGCTAACAAACTCTTTACTTAACTAATAGCTTAACCCGGTCACGTTTTGTTGTAGCCCAGATTGATATTTAGTGCCTGTTCCCGTGTGAACTTCGGCATAAAAAGTACATAAAATCACAATTTTATAGAAATTCAACGTGGTGTAAAAATTACTTTTTGAATTGTACGTACGCTACGAAAGCTGCATATTCTTATTTTTATATAAAGACTAGTTTTCACCCGCGGCTTCGCTCGCGTAAATGTAGGTTAGGTTAGGTTTGCAACAGTTCTTTTTTCTGGATGAAAGATACCCTATGTCCTATTCTGTACCCCTGACAACGTGTATGCAAAATTTCATGTTGATCGGTTGAGTAGTTAAGGCGTGAAAGCGTAACAAACAAACAAACAATCAAACTCATTTTCGCATTTATAATATTAGTAAGGATGGTAGAATAAAAAACGAACTCGACATGACTGTAGTTTGGTGTTGCAAACACTGAAATAAATAGAAAACATTGATATTGCCAAACATACAAAAGCTACAGCGCTACTTTTTTAACTTTCAGCTTTTTTCACATGCACATACATGCGCTCCGTCCTTGATTATGTAAGGTAGGTTGGTCGCAACTGTATTCTAATATTTTTCGAATGCGCATCACTAGACGTTGATAGACGACGATTTAAAGCGTACTGCTTATTTGCATAATCCTGGAATCCTTATTCACCACTGGAACACAACTCATAGTTGCAATTTACGCTTTACATCAAGACGTGTTGTTATACTTACCGAATTTTCCGACACAAACGTCAAAAATAATTCACATTACAGTATGAGTACAAAAAAGAGGGCTTTTTATATGGGAATGTTCTCGAAGGCTCTCGAGTCACATTCACATGACTCGAGATCCTTTTGCAGTCTACCGGATACTGTTAAAAGACCTCGTCCTGCTACTGAGGATTGCCTCACAGAAAGTATTAGGCCAGACTCAAGTATCGAACCATGCAACGATCTTACGATCTGCAAAACTTACACAAGCGTTGATACACGAGAAAAGACTGACGAAAACTTCAAGGTAAAACAAAAGTTACAATGAAGAAAACAACGTTGTTTATATCCAACTAAAAAGTAACAGTTTTGGAGTAGAGAGCGTTTGTTCTCGGTAACTAGTTACTGCGCTAACAAGTTGGCCAAACTGTTTGTCAAACATTTACTTTTAATTACAAATGTTTGTTCATTTCACCTGTACATAATTCATAAAAAGCTTTTCTGTTTTAAAACGTTATATTAATTTACTACAATCACTTTTTTTTATACAACTAAAGTAGCAAACAAGCATAGCACATTTAGCAGTTTTTCTTTAAGACTCTAATGCGGGCGCACCGCATTAGAGTTAATTCCTGTATCGCAGGAGACTTTACAAACATTCAAACAACGGACACAAAGAACACTCCGACTTGGAACAACCATTTGTGGATCACACAATTTTTGTCCCGTGTGGCATTCGAACCTAACCCTCGGCGCGGCGTCAGTGGCGCGGCAGCCACTTAAACCACTACTCCGTCAAGTCTTTACGCTTGATTGACTAACAAACATCCATACAATCAAACTTTCACATCATTTATAATACTAGTGGGATATATGTATATTATATAATAAAAAAAGTATAGCGCGGGAAGTAAACGGGAGGTTAAGTAGGGTAGTTACACATGGTCGTTAGTTCGACACGTTTTCGCTCCTAGTGTATTTACACTACGTTGAACATACCCCTAATTGCTTCGAACCGAACGATTAGGACAAGTGAAAAGCGCTACGTTTACTTTTCTTCGTAGTGAAGACCATTAGTAGTCACATCGACACTTGTTCGGATAGATAAAGAAAGCCTACGGTTTCCTTCATGTATTTTTCTAGATATATTCCACCAACTATGTTTTTATGGTCTACGACGAGCCTGGCTGTTTACCAGACTCAGGTCCATAGTCCGTGGTGGTACTGAGAAATTCTTGACAGGAAAACCCAATACCACTTTGACCAACCCGGGATTGAAACCCGAAACCTCAGGCACAACGGCCGCTGCGCCACCAAGGCTACTGGTCAATACGTATGCTTTGGAAATTAATATTATTTCTTTGAAAATTTTAAGAGAACAATCCATCTTAATTTAAGTGGTGACCTTTGTAATAGTTGTGCCATCTCTGGATGCCCATAACGACCTGGTTACGTTTATGTATTTTTAATACCACTCGCTACACAGTGAACATCTCTGTACTTAAAAAAAATGTAATCCACTATTATTTTTGGCATCAAAAACAAAGGCATGACTAGAACTTTGAAGAAAAATAAAATATTGTATGTGAATAGAAAAAAATACATTTATGTATGATTTTGGCAGTCGGTAACAAATTAATATTTACTTTGGCGATTTGCAAGTCAATGTTGTCTGGTGTCTACTAAAGAAGCATCTTTCGTCGCTTTTTGATAGCCCGGTATAAGAAGTACGGACGACCGTGACTGAAATAAAGTCGGAATTTTATAGCTCAGGGATGTTTGAGAAGTAAATAAATGTGGCGAATTATTCCCCAGAGTCGAGTAACGCTATAGACAGAGGTATGGTGTAGACGCGTGTACCCTCTTCAGAAATAAACGAAAGTAAAATTTTGGATGGGTACAAAATATCTCAATCTGTTGTTTCACTTGATAAATTCAGTTGATGTTATACCGTAAAGGATGATTGATGATGACAGATGTTTTCATCTCAACATGACGGTTTTATTTTCTTTATATGGACTTTTCAAAGGACGAGATGGATTAAAAGAGAAGAGCATTAATTAATTTTATTATGGAAAGTAATTTAATGCTCTTGTCTTTGTATATTTATAAATGTAGATACGCAGGCACAAGATTTTATACAAAAGAATATTACAGGCTTGGCCGAATCCGCGATTTCGTTTAAATCTATAAAAATTAAAGGCGTAGATTGAGCCTTTAATTTCCCAACCAATTTTAAACATTACAATAAAACCCATTGTAAGAGCACCTCTAATTTTGTATTCTACTACTAAGTATTCTAGAATATTTGATAGAATAAACTACATATAGAATAACATATAAAATAAATAATGTATAAGATGGACTAAAATAATATTGCCGCTTCATTTACCACATTCGCTTGACATAACAATGTCCCTGACAGACTCAGGCCTTCATCCAATTTCCAGGTCCATTAAACGAGTGATTGAGTTTTTTCTTTCAAAAAAATCTTATTTAACCTTCAGGGCTCGAAAAAAGTACGTACAAAGATAAGTTTATCTCTTCTAACATAAATGCACTAAGTATTACCACAACCAATTTTAATACGAAAATTTTGTACCCTTTCTTTAGATGTAAAAGTTCACTGAGATAGACATCAGCTCAATTTTAAACTGCTAATAGTTTTTCTAAAAACATTCATATTTCGATTTACTAGACAATGAAACCCGTGGCCTTGACTGTGAAATAATCTACAGAAGACTGTAGTAAAGACACTTTAAGTTCTTTTTACAATAAGTGGGGATTTTAAAGCTTTTTAAGGAAGCTCTGTTGTCTGTAAGTCTTAGATCTTGGCTGGGGTGCACAGACAGATCTTTGCAGTTCGCAGCGTGGTTGTGATATACATAGTATCACAAATTGTAATTTAATAGTACGATATTCTCTTAGCGCCTACACGTGTCTCTTTCATATCTAAACTAATATTATAAAGCTGAAGAGTTTGTTTGTTTGTTTGAACGCACTCATCTCAGGAACTACCGGTTCGATTTGAAAATTATTTTAGTGTTGGATAGCCTATTTATTGAGGAAGGCTATAGGCTATATAACATCACGCTACGACCCACGGGGGCGGCGCAGTAACGATAAACGCGCGTGAAACCGCGAGAACATCTATAAAAAGATAAAATAATAGCATCACGCATATAACTTCCAAAAGGTTTAAGGTGAGTTTGTTTATTCCGCTTGCCCGCCTAAACTACTCAACCGATCATCATGAAATTTCTCATACACGTTGTCAGTGCAACATAAAAGGACACAGGGTACAGGGACAGACTTAACCTAGATTTACGCGAACTAAGCGAAGGCAAAATCTAGGATTACATATTATAATAAAACAGTCCAAGCCCAATTTGTTTGATAAATTAATTTCTACGAACACAATCTATTGATTTAAATTTGAGAACGTTTAAAATTGTAAGAGCTGGGGTAGTCGTTTATCAGTTCAAGCGTAACCCATTTCTGTCGATCCAGATGACAGACAGATGATAAATTGTGCCTATTCCCCATTTCTAGATCACGAGAGCTTACTGCGCAGTAATTTATATACACCCGTATCCAAATTTATGAGTTATATATCTCTGAATTTAGTCAAGAGAGATGTGGTCAAAATGTTTGTTTTACAATTTCACGCACGTTTAAGCCGAAGAGTTAGTTTTCCATTACTTCTGTACATTCAGCGGAAGAAGTGGATATGCATACACAATAATGGAGATGCCTCATCTTTTATAGCAGTAACAGATAAAGGTTTAAAGTTATTTGAATCACAATTTGGTAACCTCTGAGTTTTCTTCAGAGGTTAATGAAAACACTATGTGGATCTGTTGTCTGTCTGTTAGTGACAGGCATAACTCCGGAACTACAAGACTGATTGACTTGTAACTTGATGTGCCGACACCTTGGGGTCATACTTCGGTCGAGTTTGAATATGGGCCCTGTGGGTCAAAAGACCCCCAGATATAGGGGTCATAAGGTCACATGATGTACATTTAAGACGAAGAGGTTGAATCCTGGGTTTTTACTCCCATCTCGTTACTCGAGAATACTATACAGATGGCGCTGGCGTAGTGATCGCCTCACCGCTGCCACTCCGCGTGTGAATCAAACTTTGTGTGATCCATAAATACTATACAGATGGCGCTGGCGTAGTGATCGCCTCACCGCTGCCACTCCGCGTGTGAATCAAACTTTGTGTGATCCATAAATACTATACAGATGGCGCTGGCGTAGTGATCGCCTCACCGCTGCCACTCCGCGTGTGAATCAAACTTTGTGTGATCCATAAATACTATACAGATGGCGCTGGCGTAGTGATCGCCTCACCGCTGCCACTCCGCGTGTGAATCAAACTTTGTGTGATCCATAAATACTATACAGATGGCGCTGGCGTAGTGATCGCCTCACCGCTGCCACTCCGCGTGTGAATCAAACTTTGTGTGATCCATAAATACTATACAGATGGCGCTGGCGTAGTGATCGCCTCACCACTGCCACTCCGCGTGTGAATCAAACTTTGTGTGATCCATAAATACTATACAGATGGCGCTGGCGTAGTGATCGCCTCACCGCTGCCACTCCGCGTGTGAATCAAACTTTGTGTGATCCATAAATACTATACAGATGGCGCTGGCGTAGTGATCGCCTCACCACTGCCACTCCGCGTGTGAATCAAACTTTGTGTGATCCATAAATACTATACAGATGGCGCTGGCGTAGTGATCGCCTCACCGCTGCCACTCCGCGTGTGAATCAAACTTTGTGTGATCCATAAATACTATACAGATGGCGCTGGCGTAGTGATCGCCTCACCACTGCCACTCCGCGTGTGAATCAAACTTTGTGTGATCCATAAATACTATACAGATGGCGCTGGCGTAGTGATCGCCTCACCGCTGCCACTCCGCGTGTGAATCAAACTTTGTGTGATCCATAAATACTATACAGATGGCGCTGGCGTAGTGATCGCCTCACCACTGCCACTCCGCGTGTGAATCAAACTTTGTGTGATCCATAAATACTATACAGATGGCGCTGGCGTAGTGATCGCCTCACCACTGCCACTCCGCGTGTGAATCAAACTTTGTGTGATCCATAAATACTATACAGATGGCGCTGGCGTAGTGATCGCCTCACCACTGCCACTCCGCGTGTGAATCAAACTTTGTGTGATCCATAAATGGCTGTTCCGAGCCTGGCTGTTCTTTGTGTACGTTTGAGATTGAGATTTAAGAATTTTATTGAAATAAAAACATATTGTTACAATTATTTTAAACCCACCAAACTGCATAACAGTTTGTCGGCGGGATTAGCGCTCGATTATAACATATAAAAAAAGTACATATGTATGTTTATTCATTGTCTAGTACCCATAGTACAAGCTCTGTTTAGTTTGGGCTAGATGGTGTTGTGTGTATGTGATAGAATAGAATATTATATTATATGTGCTAAATATATGGAACCAGTTTTACGCTCTCGGTTTACAGTGCTTTAATAATTAGTATTTAATGGCAATAACAATCAAATCAAATACACAAGTAAGTAAAAATTAAGCGGTTTAACTCAGCAATACCTTTTTAAGTTTGCTTCTAACAGTTTGTTTCTTCATTAAATCAATATTTGTTCTCAGTCAGGCATGTTTGTTAAACAATGTAGGGATCAAATACTTGCTGGTTCTTTTTCCATAATAATTTCTTACTTTAGGTATTACAAATTTATGTTGTATAACGCTTTTAGTATAATAAGTACTTTCCACATTTATTTTGAACTTATCCTCATACAATTGTTCTAGAACCACCGAGTATTCGACCCTTTTATGTATAGGAAGTACTTTACAGATAGATAATAGTTTCTCATAATTATCTTTGTATTCAAGTTTTGTTTTTCTATCGACTAAGTATTTCATGAAGCGAATTTTTGTTTGTAATGTCTCCTGCGACACATGAATTAATCTAAAGTCTTTCTAAAAAAACATTTAAATAAGTAAAGTTTTATAAAATACTGATACAATTTTGTTGAACGTTTAGCTACTATGATGCTGACTGACCAATAATAATAATAATATAATAATAATAATATTCTATCACATACACACAACACCATCTAGCCCAAACTAAGCAGAGCTTGTACTATGGGTACTAGACAATGGATAAACATACATATATACTTTTTTTTTGTAAATACGTACATATCATACATAGAAATACCCAGACCAAGACAAACATCCATGTTCATGTACACAAATGTTTGACTTGTGCGGGAATCGAACCCGCGACCTCAGGCGTGGCAGTCGGTTACACTAACCACTATGCCATCGAGGCATACAAGCATAGGGCCCGCCGGATCAGCGATAACCGTAGCCTTTGAGCGTCTGTATCATCAAGGATATTATTCACGCATTACCGGTTCCGAAAACCTTTGAACTTTTTCCGTTTAAAATAAAACAACATTATGAATAGCTTCTTTAAAAGTATAAAGAGTAAAGATCATTTTATTCCGATTCAGTAAGGATATTTGAAATAGTTATGTAGGCGCTTAATTGTCATCCAAGTTATATCTGAATCTGTCATGAAATAGAGATTGTACCTATGTATGTCTTAGAGGCTTTCGAAAATGGTGTTGGTAGGATGTTTCATAAAAGTTAATGAGAATTATAAAAGAGATGATATTAATTAATTAATTAATTAAATTGTGTCTACGTATTGAGTAGATTAAATAAGTTTTATTTTGAAGATAACATAAAAGTTCCATATATGATGACTATCGTCATCATATATGGAACTTTTAGTTACTTTTTTACAATGTGAAGTTTTTGCAAAGAAAACCCATTTAAAAACGTCACTTGCTGTTTTAGTAACTTAAACAGTAGTGGCGTTAATTTGCTTTTTAACTCCTAAAATTTTAAGTAGACCAACACAAAAGTATAACGAAATCAACGAGCCACAGCACACCTACAATAATTTCAATTTTATGCGCAAACAAAACGAAAACAACGTACAAAACATTTGGTTTTACAAATCGGTTCCGATTTGTGGAACGAGCGCACATTTTCTTTGAAAACATTACAATTCTAGCCACCCCGTTTTAGTCAGGGGGACCTGCCACCCCTTCCTCCAAGGCTCCAAGGCTTTTAGATTAATGATTGACTATACAAACAAAACCTTTTGAATCTCGACCTGTTAATACAGGCGAAAATACAAAGTTCAAAATCAAATTATATTTTAAATTCAACACACGAATTTTGAACCTTTGTTATGTGTTTTGGCAATATGACTTTAAGATCGTGAAGAGAATGAACATTGTTTTATTTTTAAATATGGTGGTATGGCTGCTGGTAAGGCTTAGCATGGTATATGAAGTCTTATGAGAAGTTTATCCGTTTAACGTTGCCAATCTAGCAATCATGGCGGATCACTGCACGGACGGCGTAGTGGTTTAAGTGGTCGCCTCGCCGCTGCCACTGCGCCGGGTGTTGTGGGTTCGAATCCCACACGAGACAACAATTTGTGTGATCTACAAATGATTGCTCGTAGTCTTTGTGTCCGTTGTTTGAATGTTTGTAAAGTCCCGCGCGACACAGGAATTATTAATTGTGACAGCTGCCTTTAAAAAAAATTAATAATATGGTACTATTGCAATTTTCTGTAGACACGTGCCTGGTTAGGCTGGTGCAAGATTGAGAGTTGGCCTTGGCAGTCCTTCTTTGGCTGATGCATGTTTGTTTATCATTTCTATCAGTATAAATTCATCATCAACATCATTTTTATAAGTTGCCGTATTGACCTTCCGTACCTTCGACTTTTGTGACATTACTAAAGACTACCACACAAACCACAGCTCCTAGGAGCTGTGGTTTTACTGCAATTATCGCGTGCCATTTCTATATGTATGTATGTATTCATACTATCACATCTGTTATCACGTTACGTTCCACCAACTTGTAGGTATTTGAATGGGTTTACTCCCTACTTAATTGAAATAAACACAATACGAGTACATATGCTTATTTCGTTGATCCAGTGTCAATGAGTTGGCGAGCACGTACGCAAATTTCTTACAAACATAGAACTACGCTTAAGTTTGAAAGAAATCTAATTATAAGAAAGATAATTATAATTGCCGATATCAGAACTGTTAATAAATATTTATTAATCACTTAATACATCGTTAGTCTAACGCTAAATACACGTATATAAAAATGAGCCAGTTAGGCTGTGCCCACCTCACAATTGTCTGGTGCCTACCCCAGTATGTTAGATTTCAACTCAATAAGTCTAGGGTTTTATGTTGACCATCGCTGTTTTCAGGTCGAAAGTAACCGAGATACGCCAACGAATCCCAAAAGGCGAATTGTTATGTCTCAGTTTCAACAACAGGCTCGAAAGACACATCAATAAAGCGACTGGCAAAATCAATAGGCACTCTTTACGTAGGCGTCGAACAATAATTGAAATGTGAATTCTCAACGAGGCGTGAGTGTGACATACTCGTTGCTCCCATCCGTTCAGTTCAATTATCGGACCGAGGAAAACGTTATTAGGTTTTCTGTGAGGAAATCTTCATCTCACAGAGCCCAAAAATCGGAAACAGTAAATAGCAATAGTACCCTCTTTTTTACGTGGAACAAAAATCATAGATCGCGATATGGGACTTTAACACTAAATGTTTTATCAAGTTGTGGTAGACTAGAAGCTTATCCTAATACACTTTATAAAAGATATACGGGCAGATAGTTGAGCGAAGTTTCAAAGAGGTTATCGAAAACAAAAGTCGCATGACAGGAAAGTTTTGAGATAGTGATTTTGGTCTTGTAAACTAAATGGAAGTCTGGAAGAAATCCGCTTTTCAACTAGAGTAAGGGGCAACCGATAAAGTTACGCTGCAGTCCTAGACGTCAGCATAGGGTGAATTGAGCCGTTTCTCGAAAAAGACTTGCTAATTTGGAACTTCTTCGATATGTGATCGAAGAAGTTCCAAATTAGCAAGTCTTTGTATCAAACTCATAAGAGTTTGATACAATAGTAACCAATACAAACGCATATACAAAAAAGGACCACACAGCCAAACTAGAATAAGCTGAACTAGTCATATAAAAATCAACAGGTTGCACTCCGGGAGTGCCGGCAGAAGTGAAAACTTGAATATTAACGTTGTGCATTTTTGGTATTTTGGAATGGTTAGGGAATAATTTTGCACGAATTGCTTTAATTATCAGTATAAAAGTACTATCATTTATGTGGTAAAATACAATATTCATTTATTGCGCTATCGTACACAAACATGACAATTCTACCTCCGTCTTACGAATTTTCGGTCAGGTCACGTGTCCTGACGCGAGTTTAACATTTTTACCCATTACAAAAAAGTGCATAACGCCGCTAAAGATTTCACTTAAAAAATTATGAGAAAATATTTAATCTCATAATTTCCTTTTACACACAGACCAGTCGAACACTGTTCCAACACAAAATGTACACACATTCTGGACTAACGTCTTAGTCCCGTAGCATAAGTTTTCATTTGCTAATATGTGCATACGTTTTTAACACCCCGGGCAATCCCAGCTACTAACACTTTACGTGATCTGAAAATCTAATTTCCCGGTCGAATAAAATGTTATTTTCTTTTTCTTTTCAGAAACTCTTTCTGTACAGAAGTGAAGAATAGACATCAATGACTCGGCCCTATTACGTGGGATATATAATCATGCTGGCAAATTGTGGTTTAATACAAGCACTCTGAACAAAGGTGCAAATCCAGCCAATCCAAAGGTCTACCTTATACAACATTCAACAATTGCTATAAAATAGAAACGTAACACATTTATATTGAATTGACATATCCTATAGAGAAGCCAAGCGATCAGTAAGGTCATTTCTATTCATTTATTGGCGTTTTTATGTTATTGCCATCGTAGGTTTTTACCGGCTTGAATTTCTAGGCAGCCATAAGCAGTTACTAAGGGGAAAACAATCATAAAGAACAAAGATATACACGACTGGGTAGTTTAGGTAGCGAGGTATAATATATTATGTATAGGCAAGCGAGCAATGAACTTTAATGAAAAATTTACGATATTTGACACTTTAGTAATGTTAAGGTCTACTGCAGCAGTCGATGTAAATGTAACCTGAGTCACAAATCAGAGGTTTTATGTCATAGGTACTACTTTTTGTTACATCTTCTTGCTGCACTGATACGTGTGCTACACAAAATAAAGGCACGAAACTAATCGTGTTTTCGCCATGTCACGAATCTTCGCACTTTTTATAATGTTCGTAAATGTATGTATATTTCGAAACAAAATGTTGAGTATTTGTCTTCCAATAGACAGACGTCGCTGATCTGCGTTAGCTCTTCCATGATATAATATATACACACATCCTAAAAAAATTTATAAATGCAAATATGAGTTTGGTTGTTTGTTTGTTACACTTTGACGCCTTAACTACTCGACCGATCAACATGAAATTTCGCATACATTTTTTCACGGGAACAGAAAAGGACATAGGATACCATTTCCCCCGGAGAAAGTATTATTACTAATCTAACCTAACCTATATTTACAAGCGAGCGAAGCCGCGAAAGAATTTGCCTAAACCTTTACAAATAAACATATAAAAATGGTAAAATAATTAGCAATCTTAAGGAGCATTCAAGACACAACTGGAAAAATTGAATCTAAATTGCAATGACTCGATCAAACAGAATTCATTCTGTTTGACAGTTCATGGTCAACAATTACCATGATTCATGTGTATTTTATGAAGACATGTGCAAGTTTAATAGTGTTACATTCAGAATACAAACAAGATAGCAGACTCATTTAGAATTCATCATCATCCTCTTGCCCTGGTCCCAATTTATTTGGGGTCGGCGCAGTATGTCCTTCGCTTCCATACTTCTCTGTCACCCGTCATCTGATCATTTACCCCTTTCCCTTTCATATCCATCCTCACACAGTCCATCCATCTTAAAAGATGGATGGACTGTGTGAGGAACTGTGTAAAGAATTAAAGATGCTTTTTAATAAATGTGATTGTTATAACAATAATACCAAGCTTGTTTACAAGCCGTGGATTTTGAACAAGGTATGGTAGGTAGGCAAGGGTCACGTTGGTCAAGTGCGTGTGCAGATAGCACGCCTTCTTTATTATTATGGAGCGATTTAAAAACAGTATTTTTCCCTCCTTAACCGTACAAGATAAGGTAACAAGGCACTATGAAAATTTAAGGGTGCAATCAGGTGCATGCCGTGGATTTAATTGTGACTAAACCTAAATTTGATTTTGGACAGATATTTAAAAGCCCAAATTAATTACCTGTCAACCAATATTTTGGCTGAGATCTAGATTTTGACGTAATTACTATGTCGATTTTTTATATCCAGTAGTTCAAACAATCTAAAGTTAGGTTATTTATACTAGCCAACAGTCTAATAAAAATAAATTTATACAATCTGTCTAAATCAACACGTGCCCAATATCAGCTAATTAAGCAGTAAGCCGGTGTACTTTCCTCGCCCATAACTCGAAAAGTAGTCGATGGATTGAATTGAAATTATTACACAACGTCGCATTTCTATACAGGATATCCCAGAAGTCGACGTGAAGCCAGACTCAGGTAACAGGCTAAGTTATAATAGCTATCAGAAAAGTATTAAAAAGATATAAGTTACATATTTTAAAACTATAGGCATTTTAAAAAAATCAAAAAATTCTACGCCTGTGACGGTCTTTTCACTCCTGTTACTACAGATATTTACTTTTAAATGCAAAATAATTCGAAAAGTAAATATCTGTAGTAACAGGAGTGAAAAGACCGTCACAGGGTGTAGATTTTAAGGTTTTCTTTTTAAATGCCATAAATTTTTTAGATACGCAGCTTAGATTTTTACCGAACCTATCACACTCGGTTCAACGGCAATAGCCAGGCGACCACCTAATCTATTACGCCATTAGCGCAGTCCAACATCGATTCTGTAGCCCTAATAAAATTCCAGCTATAATAACACCGTTTCGAACCGAACTCGGAACAGGAAAACGTTTGGTATAATCTACAACAGTTAGGCATTTTGGCGCTATTGTTACTTGCTTCCTGATCGTAACGGCTTTATTGATGGCCAAAATTGTTTCGTCTAAGAAAATTTATTCGTCTGTATACAAATTTTGTTTTGTTTTATTGGGCACTATATTGTAAGAATGGCACGGTTTGTTAAGTGGTCGATCCGTAAATGTCTTTTGTATTTTCGGGTACTATATTAATGAATAAAAATAATATATTTTATTGCAGGAATGGCAAGCTTAAGTGGTCGCTTTGTGAGTGTCTCAGCGCCGTCTGTTGTGGATTCGATGCCTGCTCAAAAATTTGGACCAAACACAAATTAATAATTTTGTTTGAATTTTTATTATGTTCCTCGCGATTATAAATAGTGCAAGACTCAACGTTTTTAGTATATTATTTAGTATTTATATATTTATGTAGTCGCTAGCTTCGATTATGCGCTTAAAATATTAGCTTTAATTTAGTTCTAACTAATAATATACCCATTATTTCTGGTAATTAAATTACCACTATGACACAAAATAACTAATAAATTCCCACAATCGTTATCTCAGGCGAACAAATCCTGCGCGTGCGCCGATACGACGCAAGGTCGTGTACCCGTTATTATAATATAGTCGAACATAACTATGTCAACACAACAAATTTAGGATGATTGACTTTGAATGGCTCTTCTATCTGTTTAAAAATGGATTGTTTTATAGTAAAATGGTTTATTTTTGTTTAACTAGTAACTAAAAAAACAAATCAACGCAAAACTCTGATAGCCGGCTGCCACATTCACTACTGCAATCGAACGATAGCTTATAATTATAGAATTAATTTTATTATCACAAATAATATGGGGTCTTCTCCTTAGCCTTTATTATTCCCAAGTCATTGTGATCGACTTTCTAGTCTCGGTTAGACTGGACTGGATATCAGTTTTTACACGGAGCGACTGCCATCTGACCTCCGCAACCCGAAGGCTAACGATACTCTAAAGGTAGACCAGTGTCAGGATATTAGAGGGCACTGACTTCCCAATACCGACTGCCATAGATGTTCATGGCAGCCAGGACCGACGGCTTAACGTGCTCTCCGAGACACGGAGCAGACGATAATTGTCAATCAATACGCATATAATTTCGAAGTCATATAACTTCCAAAAGTCAGAGGTGCTCGACGGGGGTTTGAACCCAAGATTATCTTCCGTGTTACTACTAATAAAAAAAAACACAACGCTGCTGTATACGAAAACCCGGGACTTCAAGATCAAGTATAATCGCATGCCACTAGAGCAACAAGGCTGTTAAGTCAACTCTTTACTGTTCTAGCATATCAGAAGATAATTTATAAGCCATTTCTTGCTTGCTGATGCGTGATAGTATTACGTATTCCGAAACATTTTCATACATATAATTTCAGTTTAATACCACCAGGATGTTTACCTATTAGTACCGAGAACGCACTATTTCCTAAACAAATTTTGATTGATTGATTGATTGGCTTAACAAAACATCTCAGAGACCACTGTTGTTACTTTAAATTAAGAATTTTACTGTTATTCTCACGTTGATATTTAGGTTTTGTTTGACAGGTCGCAAAGCTTATAACCACGATCCATTTTTGGCGCCGATATTTGTCGTATTAACCTGAAATATTGTCCGTCTATCAATACATCATGAACTTTATTAACGCGAGAGCAAATTTTTTTTTAAAGATTACTCTTCCACTTGGTATAAATCCTGTGTCTCAGGGGACTTTACAAACATTCAAATAACGGACACAAAGAACAGCCAGACTCGGAATAACCATTTGTGGATCACACAAAGTTTTGTACCGTGTGGGATTCGAACCCACAACACGGGCTCTCTAGCCCGGATGTCAAACTTAAAACACATAAAAGCAGGTAAACACAGGCTTTCGGCACCACAAAACCAGTCATTTATACATAGTTAAATAATGTAATTCATCACGAGATTTTTAAAATTAATTTACGCACTATATCTGGCAACAATGGCCAAATTGAACTTATGTTTAGTTAAAGTTAAAATAAAATACTACTACTTGCTATGTAGGTATACATGTTAATTTTTCTTTTCGAAAATCGGTAGTGTTAATGATTGGGGACTATTGTGCACGAGAGATTTTCTATCATCTTTAATATCAGCACGGAGCCTGAAACAGCGGTCGGTACGCAGGACTTGAGACTCGTGCCCTATGACGGGATACTTAAAACCATAGTGAAATGTAGAACATCTACATATTGCTATGGCACACTATGGGTAAACCACTGCTATTTTTTGACGTGACAATGTCTAATAAATCGATGAACGCCGGCTGCACGCACGAAAAAGGATGACTCATTGTCCCGTTACGCTCATTGCCCCGTTAGGCTCACTGTCCCGTTACGCTCATTGTAACGTTACGTTACGGGAAAGAAATTTTATTATGACGTTGTCACGTTAAACTATCGTCCGTAAACCGACTTTACAGACAACCAATTTTTCTTTTTACTTGTTGGAATGCTGTGGCACGTACCCCTCCACGGGGGCGGGCGGAGGGGTTATGTCAGGCTCACCCGGGGTAGATAGAAAGTCCCGGGTCGTACCGACTAAACCTAACACGGTGTTCCTTCATACGGTCTATGGGCGGGGTGCAGGGATCGCTTGCGCATTCATCCTGCAGCCCCGGCAGCGGAACACCTCTGCCTACCTTTTCAGAGATATAGGCGTGAGCCTATAGATCTTTATAATAGCAAACATTGTTAAACCACATTGTTTAAAAACAATCTAAATTATATCTTTCAATCAGTCATCAGACAATGTTAAACAAAGTGTTACCCATCATATATCGAACCCGCGGACGGACGCTGAACATATTTCGACAACCCGTCAAACAAATCAAGGGCGATCGGTACAGTACGGCAATCAAACATTTCGTTTTATCTTAAAGAATAGTCACCGTACATTTATTTTGGAAGATTATTTACATTTATACCTACTGATTTTTTGCGGCCTATATACTTGAGGATTTTAAAGGTAAATTAAAGGGTCGCATGTATAAGGCGGTTATAAGGCCTGTCGTACTGTATGGAGCTGAGTGTTGGGCTACTAAGAAGATGGATGAGAAACGATTGCATGTAGCAGACATGAGAATGTTACGATGGATGTGTGGAGTGACGAGAATGGACAGAATTAGGAATGAACACGTAAGAGGTAGTCTGAAAGTGGTGCCTATAGACGAGAAGGTGAAAGGAAATCGTTTGGCTTGGTATGGACATGTTATGCGAAGAGATGATACGAATATAGGTAGGTAAGCAAGTGATGAATATGAGGGTAGAGGGACGAAAAGGGAGAGGAAGGCCAAGGAAAAGATGGATGGACTGTGTGAGGATGGATATGAAAGGGAAAGGAGTAAATGATCAGATGACGGTTGACAGAGAAGTATGGAAGCGAAGGACATACTGCGCCGACCCCAAATAAATTGGGACCAGGGCAAGAGGATGATGATTATACTTTAGGATTTTTTATTTTAATTACTTGAAATCTATTGCAAAATATAGTCTTACTTACCGAGTATCGTGTTTTCAAACAGTTTATACCTACACAAGAATTTCGTTTTACTTATCATCGAAACAATGAAATTAAACTATTTTATAGCATTGTTTATTTCATACACACAAACTGTTATCACATAATTTTGAAGCTATTAAACTACTACTGTTAAACTTTAATATTATTCAAGCTATTTAAATTATTCATCTATTTACGTTGACACTTTCCCCAGAGTTTTACGTAGTCACAGCTAAGATGATGGTTGAGTGTAGTTATTTCAGAGTACCCAAACTGACCATTGGGTAGGTCTATTGTGGAGTGGCCTGCCGTTTCATACGGCGGGCCGAAATTTCGGCGGGGTCGCGACTGCATGTGAAAGTGATTCGCGCGGCCCCGCCGATAGTGGTTTGCCGAGGAACACCGTGGTAGGTTTAGTCGGTATTCCGCGGGAGGTCCATTTTATCGTTGTAACATCTTTTTGTACCCCGGCGAGCCCGACATAACCCCTCCGCCCGCCCCAGCGGAGGGGTATGAAATTAAGAAAAAAAGAGAAATTATCCCGTGATATAGCCTAGCCTTCCTCGGTAAATGGGCTATTCAACACTGGAAGATTTTTCAATTCGAACCAGTAGTTCCTGAGATTAGCGCGTTCAACCAAACAAACAAATTCTTCAGCTTTATAATATTAGTATAGTAAGCATAGAAGTACCTATAGATAATAATAAGGCTATATTGACACCTGTACGAGATACAGTACCACTTTAGGCCAGCTACGCTATAGGTGTCATATAATAAGGAGCCTACTGCCGTCCGTTTATCAGACATGTTACCCGATTTTGTGGTGCTGTTGAGAATTTCCTGACAGAAAATCTAAGATTCAGTCACGTTATTTATTACTAGATGTTCCCGCGGTTTCACCGCGTTTATCGTTACTGCGTCGCCCCCGTGGGTCGTAGCGTGATGTTATATAGCCTATAGCCTTCTTCGATAAATATGCTATCCAACAGTAAATAATTTTTCAAATCGAACCAGTAGTTCTTGAGATTAGTGCGTTCAAACAAACAAACTCTTCAGCTTTATAATATTAGTATAGATTGTATTATATTTCTTTTTATCTGAGGCCTCACTCTGTCACAAACATAAATACTAACTTATTTTATAAACCTACAGTGCAGTTAGTTCGTTCAGTTTCAGTGATTAAGTAATTTTGCGAATAACTGATAAATTATTTTAAAATAATCGTTATGCTATACTTGGATAAAGTTGGTAGCACATGGTTATTTTAATTTTATTTTATTTAAATATTACAACAACCGACATGAAAAATTAAGATATAATTACATAATTACTATTGTACAATTCGTAAATCATAACGAAGACGGACCAAATTTAAATAAACCTTCGCTAAACTGTGCAAACATTAAGCTTGTCACAGTTTTTGTTAATTCTATAACGTTCTCAAGCAATGGATGATGAAATATAAACATCTTGTAAAGCAAGATGTTCAAAAAACAATTTATAATTGTTATTTTTATACCCGTTAGTTAATAAAGTTTAAGCGCAGGCAAGACGAGCTATTTTACATTGACGATATCAAATTTGTATTTTCATAAAACTCGTAATTTTAATAAAATCTGGATTGAGAGCGTCATGTCCTCGTCGTCGTCGTCGATGTTTAAAAAGAGCAGCTCTGAAGGAAGGTAAAGCCGAACTTGAAAGGTCTTCGTATATTTTAAGACTCCCATCAAGATTAGCCAATCCAAACTTTTTCGTTTCGGTCAGGAGAATATTGAAAACTATAGGAAAAAGACCTAAGAGATTGCATTTATACTGCAGACATAGCTAGATCGACGAGCTTTTTTTAGCGTGTCTACCACGCAGGATTTATGTTAATAAAATGTTATAAAAAAAGAACTTAGAAATTGATAATCATATTAATCGCTCACTTTTTGTAGTCATAAACCAGCCTATAGTTTGTCAGACTAACAATCCAAATATTATCGATATCCAAGTTCTTTCTGATACAAACTATTGGCTGGTTAGACCAAAGCTGAGCGTTTCGTATATATTATTTTATTCACTGAATTTGGTCAAGCCAAAACTGAAACATTAGGGCGTTCGAATTGCAGGAAGCGAGATAGAAACTGTGCTGTAATGAATATTGTAGTTAATAAGTTGCGGTTCAAGTAGGACTACCAAGAGATGTAAATGCCTAAGTTTTAGGTCGACAGTTATTTTTTTAATAATAATCTTTATTTGCTAGAAACACGGTTACAAAGATGTTTAAATAATAAAATAAGCACAGCATGGTTCACCGTATGAACGGTATGCAAAATTAATATTTAAGATTAACAATATGTGAATATTAGATAACATTAAGATAACAATAACACTGTATGAAATAAAGTAAATATTGTCCTTCATTAATTAGCATCGTCAATTTATGTCATTAATTAAATTACATAACTAGATTAATTAGAATTATAATAGTTTCTACGTAAGTGTGGGTATTTGACACTAACAAATACTTATTTATCTTTACATAACATAAATTCAGCAAGTGTGTGAAAGCATTTATTTGTGAGCCATTGCTTTAATTTATGTATGAATTGTGTCGGAGGCAATTCTCGTATACTTTTTGGTATTTATTTTGTGCAGAGTAGTTGATGTCTATGTTTGTTTTGCAGTTTACTGGGGTCTCGTAAGGAATATTTTCTATATTCACTTACTTTTTGAAAAATGTATAAGTGCTTTTTAACAAATACTCCGTTTTCAAATATGTATGTATATTGAAGTTAATGTTAGCAATTTTAGTCTCTTAAATGAAGGTCTACACAATTCTAGTGGGGCAGCACCACAAATTGTATTTATACATTTCTTTTATGATATAAAAGCCCTACTGACATCTGGTGAGTTGCCCCATAGTAGTAGCCCATACCTTAGCACCATAAAACAGATTTATTCCCATATTCGTCTTGAATTTCGGTACATAACCTCTTGATTGTTCCAAATTCTTTTAGAGGAGTAATTTCATTTCAAATAAAAGAAATACGATACAAAGAAACGCAGCAGTAACCATAAACATCAAATAACGTAATCATAACCTAGAGAACGGCTAGTTCCATAAATGATAATTATGTAACATAACACAAAAGCAACTCAGAACTATATAAAAAAACTTCATAAATACTCACAAATACGAACTAAGAGGTAACGAGGCATGTTATTGGTATGCTAATTTACGGAATGAACTCCACAAATACTAGCCGGCAGCTATAAACACAACGATGAAAATCAGACGGCCGAAACGAAATCATCGCTGCAGCACCGAGCCACTGCGAGCCAATTAATTAGGGTGCCCGCCGTCTATTTAGAGCAATTAGAGGCAGATTGACTAGTTGTGTTCACTACCTACGTTTGTACATTTATTTCGGTGTACAGCTATTCACCTTGTGATTAGGCAATAGCAATTTTCTCATAGCTTGTTTGAGCGATAGCCTAGAGAGAGACCGTCTCGAGTTCGATCCCAAGGCGCGCATCTCTGACTTTTCGAAGTTATGTGCGTATTAAATAGTTAAATATCGCTCGCTTTAACGGTGAAGGAAAACATTATGAGGAAACCTACATGTCTGAGAGTTCTCCATTATGTTCTCGAAGATATGTGAAATATGCTAACCCGCACTGGGCCAGCGTGGTGGACTACCTAACCCTTGTCACGCTGAGAAGCGGCCCGTGCCCAGCAGCAGGACAGTTTACAGGGCTGATATTATTATTATTGCTTGACGACCTGGAAAAGGTCGCGGGTTGCGGTTGGCCGAAGACCGGTCTGTGGGGAAAACCTAGGGGCAGGCCTATGTCCAGTATTAACGTCTATCGGCTAAGATGATGACAGCTATTCCTCGAAGAGATTCCATTGAACGTTTCCTAGAGCAAGGACGTTTGAACGGTCCGTGACAAGACAGTCGTGGGCGATCTAATAAACGCAGTGAATGAGTTGTTAATGTCCGAAATTGGATTTCATTGGCGAATAAAAAGTGGCAGTGAATTTCATGCAGGTATTGCATAGGCTCCAGCTTTTTAAGGCGTTACTTCAGTAAGCTCGATATAACTACTAACCTTTAAAGTTTATAAGTGTTACCATGCATGAAATTATAAAGTAGCTACTTATTAACTCTTTAACCGTTGGTTCAAACTTAAATTCCAAGATTTCGACTTAATTCCTTGCAAATAATTAATCATGGAGTCATAGTTACTATTTTAAATTTTTTTTTATTAAGTTTACAGGAACAATACTTACATAAAGTCAAATTATTTTTTTCATATGATCGATTTATCTTATTTCAAGACCTGTTTTATAGTCTGTGGTTGTTTGCTATGCATAGGGCACTTCACTAAATGGGTGTTACCCGTCAATAAAGTACGACATTATTGTAGTACATTATTCCGAAAAAAAAAACGGTAATTCATAGGCGTGAGCTGTCAAAAAGAAAATAAACGAATGGACAGAGTATAATTTAGCTCATCTCGTTCCTCGTTAATCGCCATCAATGGGACATGTTCCCGAAAAATGCATTAAGTCATAACTGTTTCTTTACTAGAATAATTATAATATTAATTATATTATTATAATAGTCATATTTGCATATGTTGTGTTTTTTATTTTGAATATTCCGTGTCCCACTTATGATATCCTAACTATCCAAATCCTAACTAATATTATAAAAGCGAAAATGAGTTTGTTTGTTTGTTACCTTTTCACGCCTAAACCACTGAACCGATCATCCTGAATTTTGCATATACGTTGTCCGTTTCTGTACAACTGACAACACCTGAGAACAGTAATTTTTTTCGTGATGAAAAGTATTTCATCCCGAAAAAAATTACTGTTCTCGAGGAAAACAACAATAACGTTCGTATGATAATAGATGGCGCCACGTGTCTTTCGAATCATGATTGAATTATATTATTCCAAGCAAAGTACAAGCCGAATTGATTGTCAAATTCTAAATTAACGCGAGCGAAGCCGCGGGCTAAAGCTAGTTATATATAAAGCTAAAGCTGATTTATTTTTCATAACATGTGTACAATATGGTGTTACAAAATGTTATAGTCTCAACATGTTACGTCAATTTAAAGATATGCAAATATTCATAGTAATAAATAACAGCATGCATACATTATAATATTAATAAACTAAATCTTTGAATGGCCTTAGAATTTTTTATTTCGGGTAGCTACATCTAGGATACTTACGGCCACTCCTACCACTAACAAGTAAAAGTTATCCGAAAGATAAATCGCATGCTGTCTCATCCATGCTACGTTAAAGAAGAGAGATGGCGAGACTTTTATCTTATAGATAAATTCTATCTGGAGTACAAGCCCTTAGATTACGTGCTAAATAAAAGACGCTTGAAATATCGTGAAGATTAGTATGTTCATTTGGCGGTTAAGAGGTTATGCGCTAGGTTAATCCATTTGTATCCAGTAAGACTGCGCCGAGCGAAATGTGACAAAACAGGCGGTCACAGTTAAGTGAATAAAATCAATACTTTTTGTTTAACACAAATATAAAATATACGTACATTTGCACGAAAAATACAAAAACGTAAGCTCGTGTTACGTGATTTTAGATTACAACAGTAGGAATCTATCCTATTTTACAGCTTCAACGAAGCATAAATAGTTATATTACAATTTGTCCGTCCCAAATATTTAAATTATTGGTTGAAAATGAAGATACACATTTATCAAAAAAGCACTTTAAATCCTCCATACATTTGTACTATGGCGGCCGCGCGCCGATTTGCATATGCGCCGCACGAGCTCTGTCATTATCTGTCTTACGCTCGGCGCAGTCTTAACAAACATTGAAACAACAAATTCTAACAACGCTTAGGATCGGAGCAACTACTTGTTGATCATACTTATAGATTTATGTAGTGGTTTAAGATGTCTTCCTCACCACTCCTAGTGTGCCAAGTCATGTAGGTTCAATCCCTACACAAAAAAAAATGTGTCGTCCAAAAATATTTGTTCTGAAACTGGATGTTCTTGTAACGGATACAATATTTGTTAGGTGAAATCCATACAAGAATTATTCCTAGAAAAAGAGAAATATAAGGCGATGGCTGGCTCTAAATATAAGATATGGATTATCAAAAAATCAATAAATCTAAAAAAAAATCTTCTTAATTTTATCTGCAGTTTCGAAGTCTATTCATAATGAACATGTTGAGTGAACATGAACGAGTTCCATGAATCATTTTTAATACATATACAAATGGCATACCTACATTGACGCCACAATTTTATTTATTTGTTTACATTTCCTTGTTCAGAACCGGTGTCTTAAATTCCAGTAAATGTATTTTTAGAAACCTGTATATCTGGACTGATAGTTTACATATCGCGGCAACACGGTATCATTTGTATTGAATATTTAAAATTGCGTGGATTTATTACATTAAAGGATACGGCAGAAGTAGAATGCAGAATGGTCCGAAGTGACCAGCCCCAATAGATTCTTGAGGATGATCGTACATCTATGTCGCAGGCATGAGCGAGATACTGTTAAAACGGGTGCCAAAAGATCTGTAAGGTCTTGTTGTTATCTGTCGTGAGTTCTACAAAGTACAAGCAATCGCCTCGCCTGCAGGCGGAATGAGTGTACAGGTTTCAAATCTCATTCGAGGCAATTATTTTCGTGATACACAGATTGCTCCAAATCTAGGTGTAATTTGTGTTCATTAATTGTAATTTTTAAGGTCCCTCGCGATACATGGCATAATCCCTAATGCGGGTGTTGTCTTTTAAAAGAAGAAGAAGAAATAATTTAGCAAAAAAGAGGACTTCTTAGCTTAATGTTGCTTACTCACACTAACCTAGTCTCGTTTTATAAACCTTCATACAAGGCTAAGACGTATCTAGTATATAGCTATGACGAATATTTGGCATTTACATCAAAATACATATTTAATAACAACGCAGACTTATGCAAATACATTTTCATTCCGTGGTATAATATTAATCAACATATATTATTTAAAATCTTTGGGGTCTAATCTAGTCTTTGAAGACTGCCAATAGAAGTGAAAACTTTAATCCTTGATTATAAACACTTCTTTATAAACCAAAAATAATTCAAAAATAGAAAGCGTTCGGTGACGATGACGCGAGTTCCATGATTTTTGTTCACCCAAGAAGTGCTCAACGCGCCTAAAGAAGTTTTCACTTCAAAAATATATGTATTATACATATTTATATACCAAAAAAGGTAGCTTTTTATAGTAATGTACCAAGTTTATAACATCTGGTGCCATGGCATCAGGTAAAAATAATACAATAGAAACGCGTGTGACGTGCGTGAGCGACTTAGAATAAAATGTATAACAGCCAACAGATATTATACCTGCATGTCTGATTTGAATCGAAGATATGATAAGTCTGCGAACACACTGGGCCAATGTGATGAACTATGGCCTAACCCTCCTGAGAATATGTCCATGCCGAGTAGTTTATAATCAGGGCTGATCTTGATGTATACAATCCTTCCGTGTGTATGTCACTGAACTTCTAACCGGCTGAACTTCTTTTGATGAAATTAATGAATTTGAATGATTTCGGGTGTTTAAGTGGCTTTTATTTATCGCTAGCTCGTGACGAAACCTGCATGTCTGAGAGTTGTCCATAATGATCTCGGAAATATGTGAAGTCTGCCAACCCGCACTGGGCCAGCGTGGTGGACTATGGCCTAACCCTTCTCACACTAAGAACTGGAGGCCCGTGCTCAGCAGTGTAGCAGTTTAATACAGGGCTGATATTAATATATATATTTTATTAATTGGGTCTCTGAATAGTTTAAATTCACTATTGGACCCAGTAGGTGGCGCCGCGATCCTGTTGCAAGCTAACTTTCGGGCAGGACTTCTGTCAGGTCCGCTAGAACTATTACATAATGGTTTTAAGTTAATGAACACTTATCTTAATCTTTCGTGTGTTTTCTCTACAATGCACGACGCAATGGGACAGCGGTTGCATCACCGTTGCCGGCACACTGAGTATAGTGGGTTAAAATCCCGTACATGGACAATTATTTGTGTGATCCATTGCTCGGTCTGAGTTTAGATGTACTTTATATCCGTTAATTGTATGTTTATATAAGCTTTCTAGCGACACAGCTTGATATCTAAAATGGGAGTTTGTGGTTATTTGCAAATAAAAGTATCATGTCTGCGGAATGGAAGTTGGGCGTACCATATATTCATGGTCAACCTTTAGATATTTAATAGATAAAGCATTATCATTATCATAAACATTGTAGTATGTGGTTCGTAATTCAACCATTCTTATTTAAACGCTTTAAAAATTATCTTTGTCATTATCTATGGTTATTGTGTAGTAAGCAAACTCATTAGTCAGCTACTAGAGTGTGGACTGTGGAACATAACACGTATTATGTCGTAATACCTTGTATGTTAGCCACAGGTGTGTGGCGCTTATATTTCGTTTCTTCGGATGCTGTAGCAGGAACTTATAGCGGAAGTTTATAACTGTCTAGAAACGAGGCACAGCTGAAGGATATACACGTTCAAATTTAAGTTAAATTAACCGCGATTTAAGCCGTAAACAGTAGTTTAATATAAATGTTTACATTCGCGTAAATAATAATAATAATATTTTACCACATACACACAACACCATCTAGCCCAAACTAAGCAGAGCTTGTACTATCGGTACTAGACAATGGATAAACATACATATATACTTTTTTTTGTAAATACATACATATTATACATAGAAACACCCAGACCAAGACAAACATCCATGTTCATGCACACAAATGTATGACTTGTGCGGGAATCGAACCCGCGACCTCAGGCGTGGCAGTCGGTTACACTAACCACTACGCCATCGAGGCCGACAAAATGATGACAATGTCATTCCCATCGTACCTTATTCTAAAAAAGAAACAACTACTACAATAGCATAGGCTAATCTTAATAGCTACTAATCACAGTCACTGTAATTAAATGTTTAATAATATAATACTATAGCTGCATCAGAGATTGGTTCAGCTAGAATAATTAATTCCATTAATAACAACATCCAATTTACTATGGAATTAGAGGCAAATAATTCATTGGCTTTCTTAGATGTCCTTGTCATCAGGAATTCTGATCATACTTTGAGCCACACTGTATATAGGAAAAAGACCCATACAAATAGGTACTTAAACGGTGAATCTCACCACCATCCTGAACAGTTAGCTACCGTGGGAATGTCTTTGTTTCAGAGAGCCCACGGGATCTGTGACAAGAAACACCTGGACGCCGAGCTTCAACATGTCAAGCAAGTACTGCAAGACAACAAGCTCCAACAGCCGCGCCGCTGTCACAGATCCCGAGAAAAGCCAGCCACAGTCGAGCGCCAGCCTGCTATACTACCTTATGTAAAGGGTGTCACTGACAAGATTGGCTACATCTTGAAGCGAGCTTCAATCAACACATACTTCAAGCCGCCAACGAATATAAGTCAATTTTTACCATCCGTTAAGTGCCAACTACCTTTACAAGATGCAGGGGTCTATAAAATAGATTGTGACTGCGGACTCTCATACATTGGTCAAACCAAGAGAAGCATAGGCACCCGCATAAAAGAACACATAACTGATGTAAAACACCAACGCTCGTTGAAGTCTGCTGTGTGTGAACATGTGCAACAGGGGACCAACCACTACCTGAGATTTGACAAACCACAGATGCTCGCTAAAGAACACCGATTCCTACCAAGGATGCTTCGCGAGGCTATTGAAATCAAGAAACATCCTAATTTCAATAGAGAAGATGGTTGGAATGTACCACCAGCTTGGGATCCAGTAATTCAAATAGTCAAACCCAAGAAGAAGCAAACCACAGCTAGACTTCACGATACTTTGAACTCATTCTGCGTAAATAGAAACACCCATGATTAAATTATATTCGGGTACTTTGAAATAACTACACTGGAACATTGAGACAACTTCCATCTTAGTCTCCCCGTGACCATGGCTGCTGAAAAGCAACCGAAACGTCGGGGAAAGTGTAAACATAAATATAAATAGTATAGTAATAGTATAAATAGTTTTAATAGTTTCAATAATTTAATTAGCTTAAAAATTAGTAAAGTTTAATAGTGATTATAGTATTGTAACAGTTTTTCAAAATTTTGTAATAAAGTGTCAAATAAACAACGCGATAAAATCCGTATATAGTAGTTTAACCTAACGTAACAGTTTTATATGGACAGTAATATACGGCACAATGACTGCAACGCTTGGTACATAAATGAGTTCTAAAATACTGAAATAATAATTAGATGGCGATTTAAAAGAGTAACCGTGAGTTTCTTGCAGGTATCTTCTCATACGCTGAACCTCTTGCCTGAACGTACCAACTAACATAAATGTAAATTCAGAAAATTTAGTAAACTCACTAACTCCTTTTACGACCATAAGTGTTACTTTGTGACCTAAATGATTTTCAACTTTGAAACTAAAAAGGATAAAAACTGTGAGTAGGATTGCCGCCCTAAGTATACCAAACCGTACTTAACATCAAAAAGTCCCTAACCAAAAGAGAAACATAATAATAATAATACATCGCGGTTTTATCCTGCCGGTTCCTAAAGCTTGAAACGTGATGTTAGGTAGCCTGAACATTCCTAAAGGTCGTCATCCTAAACAGAGCGCGATCCTATAACCGGACTATAGAACTCCGGACTCCGTGATGCTACCGAGATAGCTTCTCCCAGTCAAAAAAAACCTCAATTAACTTTGCTCGACCGAGGAATTGACCACGGTCTCGTGTTCAATTCCTTGATACCAAACGCCTTCCGTAAATGGCTACCAAGGCTAAGCCAAGTTCTAGTTACAAAACGACTTAGGAACCGCTGAAGGAATCAAGATGACATAAGAGATCGATATCATTTAATTAAAGACCTTCTCAATTATCTGAACAACAATTAATAAAATACATAGTATGTAGACATTTGGTACAATACGGTTGCGCCGTAACCAATCGTGAGGGTTTAAATTCAATTCTCGAGTCGGGGAAGTCGCGGACTGCAGATTACCACATACTACGATCCTGTCATCTTTTTTCTCATTCACTCTTATTAGGTATATTCTTCCTTTCCCCATACAAATCGTACAATCAGCTGATCGCTTTTATATAATAAGTAGACGCCAGCATCCCAGCTTAACCACACTAGTTAAAACATAAAACTATAAACTTTTGTTTGAATAACTTTTTTGTAATTTCGTAGTAAATATTATCAAACTGGATTGGTTGAGAAGTTAAAAGTAAGTGGTTACAATTATTCTATGTACGGTTAGCAACAAAAGTAACAAAATAAATTAAAAAATAAAATAAAGATCAAAAACTGCTTATTAACCTTAAAATTTCTGATAATACTAGATAGTCAAGGTAAACAACAATTTTATAAACTGTTGTTAACCTTTTGATTATCAAGTATTCACAAAGTCTGAGGCGTCAATTGCTGGCTAACATAGATGCGCGTATAGAAAATATGGTCCTATTTGTCATAGAATCAATCAACATTCAATGGAGCAAATCATTATGACTAAGTATCTTTTTCTATTCTATTATCATTTATTCTGTTACTGACTGTACTTACTTAGGTAAGACTATTTATTTACAAATTTTTAAGAGAATGACAACATATTAAATTGAAATCTGCTGTTACTGACTGTACTTATTCAGTTTATTAATGACTATTTATCTACTATATTTTGCCTGACTTTCTGGATGGATACTTTTCAGTATCTAGAGTAGTCTTGGTGGATGTTGACTATGTCAACATCTTTGTAATGTAAACTGAAGATTTAAATATGGAAAATTTAGAAATTATTATTTCTTTTGAAAACAATATTAAAAAAAATTGGGATAATTGCATAAGACTGCAGTCACAATTTGTATACATTTTTTCATGCGTAATAATACCTAATGGGCATGTACTTCAAAGCTGACACCGATTTGAACACTAATTGTTTTACAAGTGCACACATTTAGTTCCATTTACACCATATTAAATTGTGTGTGGGAGAGATTCACTTGTTCCGTTACACTGTTTACGGAGACCTGAACAATCTCAGTACGATTTTAAGTGGGTGTTTAACTAGAAGTACTGAAATTTTTTATGCCATCTTCTCAAGAATGCATAAAATAATTTTGTATCTTAGAACATAAATATAGGCCATATTTTCAAAAAAATATGGTGTATAAAATATGGTTTATAAAATCAGTTTCAAGCAATACCTAACAATTTTATTAAATCCTTATAGTCCTTTCGTTAAAAATAGGTATATATTAGTACCTAGAGCAAATGCTCGGATGATAATGCATAAGTGTGTAATTATTAAAAATGAATTCCATACTTAGATCCCGTTAACGAAGGCAATATTGAAAAGAAGTTTATGAAGATAAAAGTTCTCTTTTATGGTTTTAACTTACTGTTTTAGGAAATATATTGGTTATAATGATATTTCATAAGTCTTATTAAAAAAATTATTATTTTCATCCCAATATTAGTACCTACAATAAGCCACAATATCAACCAGTCACTTTCTTGAATGCTACAGACTAATAAAGATAAATTAGCTATAACAATAATAAGGCAATATATTCATGAAGTGTCTGTAAGATGTCTTTTAAGATACTCTTATTAATGAAAGTATTTAGTTAGTACTTGTCACTTAACAAAGCATGGAAGTATGTCTAAGGTTAAAACAGAAAACCAATTAGCTATTATAGAAATAGAAACTAATTAATAAGTTAATAGCTGGAATCTAGACAATAAAAAAAGCATTGTTTCTGGGCCCCAAGGTAACAGATTGGTCAAAAGATTATAAAATAAATTTTCTTTATGTGGGTATTTAAAAAAAAACAATAATTAAAAGTTCCACTTTTAAAATGAGTTCAGAATTGCATTCAACCTCTGACAAAATGTCAAGGATCAAGACAAACCCATTCTTGGTAATAAAATTGGTTGTTATAAAAAGGTATAAAATTTATATTTAATATTAGGTCATAATTATGTTATACAATAACATATAATTAATAGTAGTTATGTTTAGCATGGACTATGCTATTCATTGGTGATATGAATTCACTCTCAACATAAGAAGAGAATAGGTATGAATAATAATAAATTGCATGTATAGGTGTATGTATGTGTGTTTCTAAACTACTGCAGAAGGCAGATCCTTATTTTATAAGCAAGTCATATTGTACCTACAATATTGATAATTATTCAAGGGAATTACCTACTTGTAAACTGAATAATAAAGACCATTTTATTGTGAAATGTTCACTATTAGTTAAATTAAAAGTTTTTGTGACACTATTTTAAACATCATTTTATGTTTACATTCATCATAAAAAAGAAATTTTGACTTAAAATAAGTTTTAAAGTTAAATAACTTAACCTATAAAAATGTTGTTTTAAGTTACTGAAGGTATAATTAAGTTACAACTTATTTATAATTACTAAGTGTAATTATTATTAAAGATTATGTATTATACGAAATAAGGTCATAATTAACTTATATTAATAATGCAATCAAAATTGTATCATACTTGAAGCCTTGTTTTAAGAATAAAACCATGATATGACTTTTAAAACAAAGTTCAAGACAATCTAATAAAATTCCAATTAGACTGTGTTCCGTCATAATTCCCATAACCTTCTGTCTTCTGCCAATGTTATCATAGCGAGAACACAAATTAATGCAAATAATTAAGTCAAAGCAAAAATATGGAAACAAAATAGATACCTAATAATTTAATATTCAATAATAACTGCATGAATACAATCCCCTCGACCCCCGTAAGGTCACCAAATGCCAAGATTAAACACAGCGATGAATATATGATTATTACCAATCTATTATTACTCTAATAATTATCCTGATATGAACAAAATTTAGTTTTTCGAACCACCGTCTGATATGGGCAAACAATAGTATTTACAATATTATCTTACCCTTATCGTACACCTCCGCCTCTCGTATGATAACGGCACATAATCACAATAACGTCACTTGAGAATAAAAAATTTGATTTAATGCGATAATTCGAGAAAAACGTAAACTTTGATTTACAGTGACACACGGCGAAGCGAAATCACCTCGCGTGAAGGCGCGCCACTACGCGGTGTTGCCATCCTAAAATTACATTTACCTAACAACGAACAGATGATACCTTGGATGATAGAATACAAAATAATAACGAGAGTAATTTTATTCAGAACACAAAATTATATTCACGAGGACTATACAATTAATAAAATACATTACAAAACAGGTTTTTGTTTGATACGTAACTTCAAAGTTTTTTTATCACACGTAGCACAGTATGTGGTACAAGGATAGGACCGGACTGTTTTACAACATGTATTGCAAGATTTAATTGTATACGTTTTATGACTTGAGTTGGTTCTCTCGGTGGAGTGTTTTACTTGATTATCAGCACAAGGGTATCGACATGAGGAATCCGTTGGTAGAAATGGTACCAATACAGGTATTTTATCACCAAATAAGTTTACAAACTTACGGATGTCAAATTGTTTTGTCTGTGACCTGAATAATGAATTATTTGATGTTCTTCGACCTCTTTTTATGCATCTCTTATTCTTGCTTCCTGGCTCTCGATTTCGCCTTCTTGTAGATCTTGTGGTTTCATCTGCACTCTGTTCCGAGTCCTTCCAATCTAATGGACTACTTTTTAAGTTTTGGTTACCCATAATAAGGTACACGTAAATTTAAACAAATTTTGAAAAATTTTGCATATATTTCACTTAATTGTTGACATGTAAATTTTATTTACTTAACCTAGACAGATTGTAATACAACCAGTGACAAATATTTATTGAAAGACTAAATACTCCTTATTATATTAATTTCATACAAATGTAAAACCATGTTTTCACCATTAACGAAAAAAATATAACTAGCTAAACACTACTGATGTAATACTTTCTTTTTTTATTATTTAATTATTATTATAAGGACCAGGAACCTTTAATTTACTCAGTTATATTACTGTTTGTAGAAGACCTTTTTGTTAAAAGTTTGAAGGCTGCATTTCATCACATTATAAAGCTGAATTGGTTTTGCACGTAAACGTATCGTATACGTTAAACGCATCAATCTTAGGAACTATCATTCCGAGATGAAAAACAATTGCGGCAGTTTTTAAGCTATCTATACGACGCAAAAGGCCGTAGCTCTCAATTTAACTCGGCGGGAGAGTGGTGCCAAAAATTATTTTGAGTAGGTATTGGGTGGGTTTGACATACCCCCAAGAACAAAACGCATGCTACCTAAGTTTTTAACCAAAATAGTATGAAATGACTACTGTGTAATGTATATTATGTGTTATTGTAATATAATTGTAATAGTTATTGTAATACAAAAATCAAACAAAAAGATAAATTCTTAATACTTTATTACTTTTGTGGCGACTCCGCACAGACGAAGAAGTTCAGCCTACAATTAACAGATGGCGATACAATCGCACTTCATATGACGTCATACTAGTCTGCATCGCACAAGTGGAGTTTACACAGCGACTAAGATACAAGCTCCCGACATCAACCGTCGGGCCGCGGCCCGCCAGGCACGATCAACCAGCCTGGTCGGAGGGTCCTCCCTTTGTGTTGGAGGGACATCACACCCTGTTCCTCCACATTGGTGACCCCAAGGTGATCATCCAGCACCCGACGTCACTGGAAGCAACCTTTATGAAGCAGATCAGCAGCAGCAACCATCGCCATCATCTTCACTCCTCTCCAGATGAGCAGTAATCAAGTCGCAGCCAGCCAGCATCTTCGGCCTCAACAGGGACCACCACACGTCTGCAGCGAACGCGCAGCCTGGTCTTCCCTACGGCCTCACCAGCGTCAAGGCTCAACCCACTGCACACACGGTCCACATAAGCAGCGCACCTCACTCGCCGTCAACGCAGCAGCTAGCCTCGACGCAGCAACTACGCAGCAACAAGCCCGACTCACTGGGGCACACGCACCGCTCACTACACTTCGACCCCGACTCACTGGGGCACACGTACCGCTCACTGCACTTCGACCCCGACTCACTGGGGCACACGCACCGCTCATCGCACTCAGACCCGACTCACTGAGGTCTAGCGGCATACAGTTCCGACTCACTGGAACTAGCGGCATACAGTTCCGACTCACTAGAAGTTACTGGCATCGAGATCAACACAATTTTTGCAAGAAAAATTGCATGTTCTAAGCATATGGCTTTTCCACAGCTTATGCATGCATGTTTTGTCTTCCGATCTTTCTTGCGGGGACAATTGGCACATCGAGTATATCGTCCAGGAACATTTTGAACTACTGGGATTTGGGAAGAAATTCTTTGGCGAATGTTAACAGCAACATATTTTTAGTTTTCCCGCAACTGAAGATGTTTATTTACCAAACTCAATCCCAAGCAACGGAGAAATTCTGTTCGTTTGTTTGTTTCGTTCAGATTTTCCCGAAATATTATGTTAGCATTGATATTGCCATATTGAAAATTCCATAAAATAGCGTCATTGGCCAGCGCTTGCTGTTGCGAGACACATTATATGTAGCGCTCAATTCGTCTACAACGTCTACCCCAGCTTTTGTTGAATTATAGAAAGTAATTATCTCCGGTTTTCTCTTGTATCCAGTGCTCTCATCAATTAAATCATCGTGGTGAAGAGTGGACTTTGCTATTACCATTTTATTATTTTTAGGAGAATATGACACCAGAGAAATATCCTTCTGGAAACCAAACATTTAACTTCCTGGTTGTTTTCAGTCAGTCTTCAAAAAAGCAGGAGGAATGCATTATGCCGCTTTCATCATGGTCATCATGGATACGTTGTGTATCCGATTCTTGTTCATGCTCACTGCAATAATCAGATACTTCAGTCGACCTTGATTTATCATATGATTTATTTAAAACTTCATCCAGTACTCTTCTAACTCGTCTTTCATCTGCTTTCAGCGACATTTTTATCCAAAACCTAAAAACAAACAATAATTAGTAAACATATATAACGATAATCAAAAAGTATTTATTTCACTAAAAGTATACAAAAACTATGTGGCGGGGTGTCACTTACCCCACGGACATTTACGCACGTGTACTCCAAACGCCAGCCAGCGGAACACTGAGATTACGCCACTATGCCCTCTCATATCCCCTTCACTTCAGCTACACGAAGCCGCGAAATCGTATAGTTGCGACTTAAAAAAATATACCCAAGTAATTTAGAGATGGGGTATGCTATACCCCACCACACTCTCGTCGGGTTAAAACAGGTAAAAGAGATGGACAGTTGAAGAGGCAAATAAAAGCGCTATGGTTCACACCACGTTTGACATGCCTCTTCATTGTTCAAATTAAGTGATGAGGCTTTGCTTTCTAGACTAACTGTAGCAATGGGGAATACGTGAGTCAAACCTTCTGCTCTTAATATCTATCTTTATCTTTATATATAACACCTTTTCATTTATCAATTGGGAAAATACTTGAAAGAGGTAGAATACAGTGGTGTATCCGTTTATAGGTACCTGGTATTTCACTTACGCTGGAGCTCGATAGGGTAAATGCCTTTACCCGACAGAAGTTAAGTAAGAAGTTTTTCAGGCACCTTAAAAAGCCACTGTGACATCATCAGGGGACCACTGTGTGGTCGGCCTTAGCTACTTTTTTGAGGAGTGATTGTCTAGTTCCTAACAGTGTTGCCAACTCTTGTAAAGTCGAGTCGCTAGATTCAATACCAAAAGTCGCCATAAAGTCGTTAAACCTGATTCTGGATTGGTTTTTCGACTGTCAGATATTCACTATCTGAACTACTAAAAAAAAGGTCAGCCCGTCTACCTGTGGAGTCTCTACAGTAGGCAGGCTTCTTTTTCTTTTTTAGTCGTTCTCTACCGAAAACCTGGAAATTTTATAATTTTGCCCATATATATCTCTTCGCATTGTATAATTCTGTGTCGAATTAACAAAAAATGTATTTATTACATGCCCTAAAATTGTTTTCATTTGCACCCCAAAAGTCGCCAGATAAGTCGCTGAAAATTTTTTAGCGACAAATTTTATTTTTTGTCACTAAGATATACACGAAAGTCGTCATTTCTAGCGACAAAGTCGCTAAATTGGCAACAGTGATTACTAATACTCTTGGTGTTGCCACCGCTAACCTTTTTCTCCACTTTAGTAGGTACCTAATACTTTAGTTAGTTTGTCCCGCAATTACCCTCACAATTGGCCTATAGTGCGTAGAAGTTCGAAGTTAAATAGTACTTCTTTCATTTTTTCTGGATTGTTTATTTATCAAGAGATCCTGATCAAGTCCCGACCAATCCTGAACATTGTAAGTACACGTGAGCCGGTGTCTCCCCTGCCTCCATACAGCCTCGTTTATTTGTTGTGATGTTTTGTAGTTGACGATTTCAATCCAGATTAAGTCTACTGTCAGAGCATGTTAATAATAATAATAATGTCTTCCAGACTGAATTTCGGTCACGGCGGCCAGTCTTAACGGAGACTGGCCATCTGCGCAGGAGATGATATATATAGTGCACAAGTGTATGCGCAAACACAAGTGCACTCTCTGTTCCCTAACTCTCATGATCCGATGGGACAGTAATCCGACACGACCGGAGAGAGATCAGGCGCAGGACCAACGGCTTTACATGCTTAGGTACCGAGGCACGGGGGTATCTAACACCACCAACTTCGTAACTCCGGGCTACTATTGAGATATCTTAACAGAAAACCCAGAATAACTTTTTCTTGGCCTGACCCGGGATTCAAACCCGAGACCTTATGCACAGCAGTCGCATTCACTACCGCTGCGCCGCGGAGGCAGTTACGGCGGCGCTATCCAAGATAATGCGTATTTATTTGTAGCTTAGGTGTTTAACGATACAGATAGGATCAGTATTGCGGTCAACAGACTTTGCCTGAAACTGGAAGGATATGTTGAGTGTTTGATCTATCCTATAACATTCCAAAAAACATATATCCTACCAAAAATTAATTTTAACTTAATTTTGGCTTTGTCGTAGTCGTGTAAAAAGGAATTTTATTTTATTTTACAATTTTTGGAAAACTTACAGCTAAATTAGTATCATAGACACATTTACGAAAAAAGAAGGCCAATTAAAAGTTTTCACAGATAGCAGAATAAAGTGTAAATATAATAGAAGAAGACATTTAAATAACAACATAATAGCAAGAAATTTGGCTCTCTCTTATATGTGAACTAAAATGGGTCGATAACAGTTCAATCGGTCATCTCTTCCTGCATACTCGATGCGGGTTATTAGCCCTAATCCGAAATAGCATATTTCAGCGTTGTTACTTGGATTTAGTCCCTGAATAACTTTTACAAAGGTAGTAATTAAAGATAAGGTCCTTCAGACCAAATTGCGGTCAAGGCGGTTAATCTTTACTGAGACTGGTCATCTTCGCAGAAGACATTAAAGTGCATAAATGTGCGCTAGGATAGGTGTACTGTCTATTCTCGCACTTACGAAGCCAATAGGACGGCAATCCAATAAGACCACAGAAAATTCAGACGCAGGACTAACGAAATAAAGTTGTAGCCAAGGCACGGAAGTAGGTATGCAACACCACCAAATTACTATCTCCTGGGTACTTTTGAAAATTACTTGACAGATGAACCGATAACTTCACTCCACGGGATTCAAGCCCGAGACCTTATGCACAGCTGTCTCGTTCGCTAGCGTACCGCTACCGAGATAGTCTGTCGGTGGCAAAATCATCACATCGCCCCGGCGCGGCGGTCTGCGTTCTGCGGTCGAGCTCTGCGTTTAGCGTTCACAGTTGCCCACACAGCGAGCGGTCTAGAAATCTGGAGTTCAATACGTTTGACACGCACTAATTCAATAAACTTTTCAATTTCGTCGGATATACTGACCGCTTTTGAAAAGAAAATGGAACTCCGACAGAACGTGCGTTCTCTTTGACGGCCGCGGTCTGACTGCTTTTGTGTGTGTAGGATTCTAAGACACAGCATAGGTATATGACAGTGAACGCGGAACGCAGAACTCGGAACTCTGACCGCAAGACCGCCCGCTATGAGGCCGGCACCTAAGAATGGATATTAAAGATAGTATGAAAGAGAAGGTATGTAGATATATAACCAGTCGGTAGATATTATTTTTAAAAAGCGAAACATACCACCAGAGAAGTAGTAACAGCAACTTTTACGTCAGTTTCCTGTAAGAGAATAGTATTTAATCAGATGACCTCTTTCACACCGTCATCAAAGATTAGAAACAGTAGGCGTTTCTATTCAACAGTGTCCTTAAACTGGGTGTTACTTTTATTCGTAACCTTTTTCTATCAGTAATTGTGTGCGTTAAATTAGGTAATTTTTAAAGACATCGCACGCATTGAATTTATTTTCTGTGTCGCGGCGAACTCTACAATCATATTAACAACCGACATAAACAATACACAGATACGAAACTACTATTATCGGATGACTCAAATTTTTGTACCGTGTGGGGATCGACCCCACAGTACTTAGCGTATGGCAAGTGACCATTTAAACTACTACGCCATTCGTGCAGCGAATAAATATATATAATCCTTAAATATATTGTTTTATCATTCAGTACATCAAAATGTGTTTTATAATTAGATGTTTTTATTTCTTATCTGATTAAGACTATACTAGCTAATTATTATTAATATATTAATTAGCCAATGAATTATTTATGTCATTTAATCTGAGGTTGAGATAATATTGTACGTGCTTGATTGTCAGTGCATTTTATCAGCACTTATGCGGATTTATTATATAGGCTGTACAAAAATGTTGTTTCCGTTCAAAATAGAGGCCAGTGCCTAGTGAGAGTTTGTTTTAAGGCGGCTGTACACATTGGGCCAAGATAGTGGGCCAGCGTGTTGGACCAACGTGTAGAGATCTACTTGGCGGTATGTTGATACCGCCAAGTAGATCTCGACACGTTGGCCCAACATGCTGGCCCACTACCTTGGCCCAATGTGTATAGCCACCTTTACGTTAACGCGATCGACACGTTTATGACGTTCGGCGCTCAGCTTGGCGCGCTCCAAGCTCTTACCAATCAGAGAGCCAAACGCAGTAAACGTTCTGATCGCGTTAACGTAGACACAACTCGCACTAGGCACCCAGATTCATTATACTAACCTACATACTTATTCAAATAGGTGTAACTCATTGATCCCGCAATAAGTTTGCTTGGTTCAATTCCTACATATATCGAACGATATGTTATTGGATTTTTTGTTGAAAATTCTTCGTAGCACGGTGTCTGTAAATATGCCTGTAGTCAGAAATAGACTAGCTCTCTATTACCTAGGATCTAATAACATAGCTAACAAGGCCAGGCTAAGAGCACCTTAAACCGGCGAGCGTGTATGAGGAATGTTATGAAAGTGAATGAAGCCAGAGAAGTGTGTCAGGATCGTAGCAAATAAAAATCCGTAGTCTCTGCCTACCCCTCTGGGTAACAGGCGTGTATGTATGTATGTATGTAATAACATAGCTGGCGAAATGTAGGTGTGCCTCACCTTTGCTTACCTCTTCAGGAATGTATAGCTTGACGCTGTGTATGTATGACTGCCTCAATGTCGCAGCGGTACGTATACAAGTAACGTCATGCTGTGATGTCTCCGGATTAAATCTCCGGTCGGGCTAACAAAAAGCTACTAGGATTCTCTAAATACCAACACGGAGCTTGAAAGCCTTCATGCCACCTAAAGGCTTGGTTCGTCCTGCGCCTGATCTTTCTCCGATCCTGACAGATTGCCGACCCATTGAACTATGATAGTAAGCGGATACGGAGTGCACTTATGTTTGCGGACACACTTGGCACTATAATATCGTCTGTGCTATCATATCAATTTTAGATATTATAAATTTCCAAAAAAATATTTTTAATTAAATAATTATATTGAATCGAATTTGGCGTTACTTGACGTAAATCCATTGCTATTGCAATAGACGAAGGTTGACAATACCGAACTCCTCTGGCAAGGACAGCCACGTCACCACGTGGATTCCGGCGTACTCCAACATGCAGTATTCCATTTCAAACACAAATCATCGCATCCATGCGGCACCAGGCTCGCTCCCTATTAAAGTAAGTGGCATGTGAAACTACATATCATATCCTCCCACTAAGAATAGGTCATTCCTGTGTCTCGGGATCTTTAAAAACATTCAAACAACTATAATAAAACTCAATCGTTTAAAATATTATGTGACTATATTACCAAACTCACAGCAATTACACGGACTATTGAGAACGTCTTACTCAGTTGAATGCTAGTTCCTTACTGCTGAGCGATCTTTCGCCGAGAGAACGAGTTATTTTTCCCCTCTACAATAACCCCACTATTTAAAAATTATAGTTGGCTGTGTTGCCAATTGAATAAATAAAAACTCCCGAACAGAATTATTAACAAAAATAAGAAATCATGACACAACAGACATAATTCCAGATTTGGAGCAACTTTTAAACAGCGCTAAAATTTTTGTCCTGTCACCCACAACACTCGGTGTAGTGCCGCGAGGAACAATTAAACTAATACGCCATCCATGCAGTACAGCATGCTTCAAGTTACGTGACTGACAACACCTCAATCTACGCGATCATTTCAAGAACCTGAAATAAGCATTTTTTACAATCCGTTGGTTAGAATGTGTCGAATGTATAATGACCTTTTACCTGAATATCATAAAACTCTAGACGTTTTTAACTATAAAATGATACAATTTAAAAATACTGTGAGGCATATTTTGTCTTTATTTCCATAGTATAAATAAGCATCTTAACATACCTGCATATATTATATTTTTAAACGTGTTGTAATTTACTTAGTAAGATTAAGTCAATTGTTATTATTTGTGTTTTTATTTTTAATTAGAGCTCTGTAGCGTCATCTTGTACTGATCTATATCTTATAATCATGATGTGTACACATAGTTAGAACCATAGTTTAAACCAAAACTGTTAGTTTATAAGTTTTATACTGTATGCACTATGTTTTGTTTTGTGTAAATATAGTAGTAAATCGCCACAAAACAGCACGTAAAACTAAGAGCGCATTAAATAGGCGGAGCCGGTGCGGTTATCTTGACAGATTTTGACACACCAACTTATCGCCAACGACGGACGCATATTTTCAGTCATTGAGAGCCCATGCTGTTAGCACTAGCAAATCTTAGTGCATCATGTGTAGATAGTTATCGCCAACGACGGACGCATATTTTCAGTCATTGAGAGCCCATGCTGTTAGCACTAGCAAATCTTAGTGCATCATGTGTAGATAGTTATCGCCAACGACGGACGCATATTTTCAGTCATTGAGAGCCCATGCTGTTAGCACTAGCAAATCTTAGTGCATCATGTGTAGATAGTTATCGCCAACGACGGACGCATATTTTCAGTCATTGAGAGCCCATGCTGTTAGCACTAGCAAATCTTAGTGCATCATGTGTAGATAGTTATCGCCAACGACGGACGCATATTTTCAGTCATTGAGAGCCCATGCTGTTAGCACTAGCAAATCTTAGTGCATCATGTGTAGATAGTTATCGCCAACGACGGACGCATATTTTCAGTCATTGAGAGCCCATGCTGTTAGCACTAGCAAATCTTAGTGCATCATGTGTAGATAGTTATCGCCAACGACGGACGCATATTTTCAGTCATTGAGAGCCCATGCTGTTAGCACTAGCAAATCTTAGTGCATCATGTGTAGATAGTTATGCAGGGACACCAGCACCCACAGCCACCACGCAGCAGTCACCGCAGCTACCTCCGCACATTTTATCGATAGGTTTGTTTATATTGTAATAGGTAAGTGTAGGTACTACTATGACGATCTGCGAAAGACTGCAGGCAGATGCTGGATGCGGCAAGCTGAAGACAGGGCGCTATGGCGCTCTTTGGGGGAGCGCTATGTCCAGCAGTGGACTATTATAGCCTGATGATGATGATGAAGTGTACTAAACGAGGCTTGTAAGTCCTGACCGTCAGCGACAGACACTGAGCAGGAATGGAGATAACTATTATAAGGCTTTTCTAAAAAATAGACTTCGTGTTTTGGTAATTTTTAATTTGTGTACATGGCTCAAGCGATTTAACTGTACTGGAATGATTATAGACATTTAAAAAGCCTAAAGAATTTCATCCCCTTCGGTTTGTTATTTATATATTGTTATTTTATTTATTGAACAAAAAACACACATCCTGTAGCATTAAGTAGCTGAACGCATCATTAAGATTAGAGAGGATAAACAGATACTATAAAAATTGAACCTGCGTTCCCAAACAGTGTCCAGTAATTCGGTCAGTCGTTATCATGGCTTCAGTGGTGTACTTGTTACTTGCGTTGGTTGCTGCTGGTGAGTACTTTTGTTTATTTAAACCATCGGGTGATGAAGTAGACAGTAGTTGTGAGGAATAAACCTGGTAGCAAACGATATAGATAGGTGTGGAGTTGAAGCCTTGTTTACTTCGTTGGCTTTGAGACCCGAAGAAGCAAAATCTAGAGTTAAATAAATGAAATACATGCCTTATATCTCGATGCTCTCTGGGTGGATGTACAAGCTTCTATAGCATGTCATAAAGAAAAGCAAAATATAGCATATTTATAGAAATAGCCCTTGGTGACCCTAGTGTTTCTTAATTCTTTTATTACCTACTGGCAGTGAATGCCATGTTCAGGATTTGGGAATAGGTATTCGGCGCTTCAAGACACAGTTTCCTATTATTATCTAAATATTTCTTTGAAGTGATTTTAATTTACACAATGTAGGAAATTATGTAATCTATAACCATAGCCAAACATTTATATGCGAGAACATTTAATTTCCTTCTTAGAACTTACTTTTCATCCGGAGACCAGGGTACTTTATTTCACTGACCAGGGTACTTAGCACGGGAATAAGGCAGCTCGTCATAGAGTGGATCGCTTTACCGCGACTTCGCGAGTCCAAAATAATCTATACTAATATTATAAAGCTGAAGAGTTTGTTTGTTTGAATGCGCTAATCTCAGGAACTACCTACTGGTTCGATTTGAAAAATTCTTTAAGTGTTGGATGGCCTATTTATCGAGGAACGAACCTGTATAACATCACGCTATGACCCACGGGGACAGCGCAGTAACGATAAACGCGGGTAAA
This sequence comes from Catocala sponsa, assembly GCA_963564715.1. NCBI lineage: Eukaryota > Metazoa > Arthropoda > Insecta > Lepidoptera > Erebidae > Catocala > Catocala sponsa. The sequence goes on from OY751352.1 coordinate 15,651,609, forward strand.
ACCGCGGGAACATCTAGTTCTTAAATAAATGTTGGTAGCAACGCGACAACGGTAGCTTAGTGGGAAACCGTTGGATTGCTACGCAAAGGTCTCGAGTTCGATCCCAAGGGACTCTGACTTACCGAATTTAAGTGCGAATTAAATAATTATTTGTAGTTAGACCCCCGTGCCCAGCAGTGGAACAGTTTAATAATGGACTGATATTATTATTATAAAGCGCTCATAGCCAGTTGCACTCACTGAGCGGTAAACGATTAGCGAGGCTAAGCAACATTGGGTGCGGTCAGTCTATAAATGGGTGACCGCTTAGTAGTATTTCATCTGAGCGTCTCCGTGCTTCGGAAGGCACGTAAAAAGTACGGTCCCAGTTGTGGTCAAATTGACAGCAGTCGTCAAGCCATGTCAGAGGCCTACGGGCGACTTGAACTACTCTTGACAACAGGTTGGCCACTAACCACACGAAAAGGAAGGAAGGATTATTATGATAAATGTTATTATCTTTGTTAAATGTCAATTTGTGAGTCCATTTATTTGGAATCTAGTGGGATCACAATGTAAATATTCATGTCCGTTATTGTCTACAGCATCAGCAGCTCCTGAAGGCCGAGTGGTCGGCGGTACTCCTACCACTATCGAGGAGTTTCCATATGCTGTCTCTTACCAGTACCACTACCCTGGGCCCGGTATCACCATCCAGCGCTGCGTTGGTGCGCTGCTGTCCTCCTGGCATGTTCTGACCTCAGGATTCTGTTTCACGTAAGTATTGTTCTATTGTACGGATGGAGTAATAGTTTAAGTGGTCGTCACGCCATTGCCGCTACGCAAGGTGTTGTTGTTGGCCCCACAGGACACAAAAATGTATGACACATAAATACTTGTGAACCTCCGAGTCTTCTTCAGCGGTTAATGAAAACACTATGTGGGTCTGTGTTAGTGACAGGCATAACTCCGGAAACACCGGACCGATTGACTTGCCACTTGATGTGCAGACACCTTGGGGTCATACCTCGGTCGAGTTTAAATATGGGCCCTGTGGGTCCAAAGACCTCCGTGATATAGGAGTCACAAGATCACATGTATTTTATATGGCAATATATTGACTTGTGACTTGGTGGGGTCATACCTCGGTCGAGTTTGAATATGGGTCCTGTGGGTCAAAAGACCCCCGAGATATAGGGGTCTTTTTTTTCATTACTTTTACATTTAAGATGAAGAGGTTGAATCCTGGGTTTTTACACCCATCTCGTTCTGTCTAGGTGTTCTTTGTGTCCGTTGTTTGAATATTTGTAAAGTTATATTTAGTGACGCAGGCATTTTTCCTAATGGAGGAGCTAACTTTAAAACATAAAAACCAAGCAAATTCTTATCAAGTGGCACCAAGATACTAAGCTGCTGAAGTAAATTTCAAAAGCTGTTTCAATGTAATTTGTGATCCTGAAAATCAGTACGAGTCTTGCGAGTTTCATGGGTTTGTAATTTTATAAACACTAGGAAGGAAATACTTTGGCCAGAGTTTTGTATACCATTGTCATTATAGTTAGCCTAGAGTAGGTATTCAGTAATAATTGTAGCCTTTGTAAAGTCGGCCTCGATGGCGTAGTGGTTAGTGTAACCGACTGCCACGCCTGAGGTCGCGGGTTCGATTCCCGCACCAGTCAAACATTTGTGTGCATGAACATGGATGTTTGTCTTGGTCTGATGTTTACAAACAAAAAGTATATATGTATGTTTATCCATTGTCTAGTACCCATAGTACAAGCTATGCTTAGTTTGGGCTAGATGGTGTTGTGTGTATGTGATAGAATATTACATTTACTTCTTTAAGTAGGTAGATAGGCCAAGCGAGTGAGAGCGCAAGTATTGGTAGCCCAACTAGTAACGTCATAGTTTCTGACAGCATTTGTTATTCAGTCACGCGTAAACCATAAATAAATAAATAGAATTCACAGGGGCGAACCCTTGAACAGAACCTATATTAGCTAAATTAATATGTTTCTATCTACAGAGGAGCCGTTTTAGACAACATGCAAATCCGCGCTGGATCCACTTCAAGCCTGTCAGGTGGTACTCTGGTCACCATCCAGACTTTCGTGAAACACCCAGACTACCTCGAAGTCCCCAGGACTGGAGACATTGCCATCACGACCTTGTCTCGTGCTCTGGGCATCACCAGTACCATTAACGCATTGTTCCTGCCTCCTGCAAACACTTACATTGCTGACGATACTTCTGTGAAGATTGTGAGCTGGGGATTTGAGTCTGTAGGTATCTTTTTTATTAGAAGACTATCTTACTGTATGCGACTTTCTTAACGAATTTTATAAATGCGAATGTGAGTTTGTTTGTTATGCGTTCACGGCTGAACTACTCGACCGACAATCATGAAATTTCGTATACACGTTCAGTGGTACAGAAAAGGACATAGGGTAGGTACTTTAATATAGAAAAAGTACTTTTGTTCGAGAAATAGAAATTTATTGACAAAATCTAGATTAACGCGAGTAAAGCCGCGGGCGAAAACTAGTAGGTATGTACAATCACCTGTAATAGTGGACACCTTAGGGTTCAAAATCCTGAGAACACTCGAATTAAAATCAATATAAATGAACTAGATGGCGTTGTTTTATAAATATTGCAACGCGTACTCATTTTCGCAAATAGGTGAAGTTTATAAGAAATTATAATCTCAACCGAAAAGACATTTGAACACAGGAACAATGTTCGCGTACGAACGGTATAGCGAGTCATCGAAATTATCTATAAAATAAACTACCCACTATAAATTTATAAACTATTGTGAATTGAGATAAAAAAGGTTTAAAGTAAATTTATCAAAATTGAGTTATTAAGAAATCTTCTTTTTTATTTTATAGTAGTGCACCGCCATCTATTACGGTATGAATAAAATACTTAAGAATTGTTCCATTAGATGGCGTCAATTACCGGCTTATACCTACCATTTCAGTTTTAAAATGAATTTTTGCAGCCCACTGTACATACCTACTACACCGCAGGCCAACTCTATTGCCACAAATGTAATAGGATATATTTTAAGATCAAGTTCAGTCATATAAAGGCGCATAAAAAAATATTCTTAATTTCTGAGGTCGCTGTCATCGAAATCGATAAGAACCATCACAAGTTTTACAAAGCCTATTGGAAGATCCAGAGATTAGCGCGTACAAACTACCTCTTCAGGTTTCTTATATGTGAACTGATTTCAAACATTTATTCTTGACTCTTTATAATTTAGTTGGAGGGACCTCAAATGGAACTCCTAAAGACGGTGTACCTCAACAAAGTAAACACCGCTGAGTGCGAGGCTAGGTTCGCCGGCAACAACAACGTCGCCATTACTGACAGTGAGTATTATTGAACCAAACGAATATTAGCGAATTAATCGTAGGTACGTTTAAAATACGGTTTTTTCGAATGTTGATGATTTGTCGAATAAGTAATATTTAACGCATATACCTACGCGAAAATTTGCTTGCTAATCGTGAATTTTCAGATTCGTTTCTCGGATCAGAATGTTGTTGGGCTTCATGTCAACCAACTCTTGGTACCTAATGATACGCAGTCTGGCAATGTGCCCAGTAGATGGTTATATAATAAGCTGGCTAACTTATTCTTGCATCACTACAGAAATGGGCTCCCTTTTAGACGTATAAGTTATGCGGCCAATTGAAGTTTTGTTAATATATGCAAATTCTATATCATCATCTCCATGTTCCAGGAGTTATCTGCGCTCAAGCGACCGACAGGTCCATGTGCCTCGGAGATTCTGGAGCTCCCATGGTGATCAACAACGTCGTGGTAGGCTGTTCCTCATACTTCAAAACCTGTGACCATTCATTCCCGAGCGTTTTCACCAGGATCGACCGGTACACAGACTGGATTCTATCAGTAACCTCTTCTGGTAGAAGTGGGGCTGGAATTGCCGCAGACTCTCTTGGTAGCGGTGAGAGGATCATGCCGAGCCCTGTCGTTTTAGATGCTTAGACATTTTGAAAAATTAGTTCTGATATTTATTCGCAATGATGTAAAATTTGTCTAGTAGAACTGTCCTGTCCTTTTTCATCAAAATAACAGCTCGTATTTTGGTTTGTTATATGAGAACGTTTTCATTTTATTTATTAAGACTGAATTTTCGGGACTGAGCTAAGTAACAATCACAAAATAATCATTTATAAACTTCTTTTTATGTTTGTTGTAAATACTTTCTTAACCTAAGTCCCAATGCGTTGTCTATTATATTTATTTATTAATATTGTAAATATGTATAAACATATAAGGAATTCAAAATTCGTTGATATGTTATTTAATTTGTAGAAAATCACAATCGTCTCGTTGACGACAAATCCGAAAAATAAAATACTTAAAATAAACGTACTTGTGTGTTTTTTAAATATTTGTTAACATCTACCAAAATATTGCATGATTTAATAAAAATAATAACCTTTATTATTTTTAATAAAAATAATAACCTTTATTATTTTTAATAAAAATAATAACCTTTATTATTTTTAATAAAAATAATAACCTTTATTATTTTTAATAAAAATAATAACCTTTATTATTTTTATTAAAAGGTTATTATTTTACAATTTCCAATGACGTTGTTGTAAAGTAACTACTACTGATGAGATGCACTACCTTTATCTATTGGTTGGTTTATATCGAAGATGGTTCAGGAAACCCTTTATAATAAAGAGTTTCCTGATGTATCATCGAAATCCACAGACCAGTGTCCATAAAACTATCTAGGTCTATGTAGGTACCCATAAAATGTCCCCTTTCCAACAAAAGAGGGCTTTTAAAACTGGTTGATAAATGACGAAGTTATGAGGTAACAAACATAAAAGAAATACAACTCTATTGAGAAGCCTCCTTTTTGTGAAGTCAGTTAAAAAAGAAACAAATTTACGTACGTGCTCGCAGTAGCTACGATAGTGAACCACAATGCACCGTCACCACAGACTTGGGTCCGTAGCAAGTCCGTAGCCATGGCCACGGCTATAACATTTCTGGTGGATTTTATTGGATCCTTTTCCATGCAAGTATATGGGTAGGTATCTCAGACAGTGATAGATTTAACATGCTTTGCTCGATCTATCGTCTACATATTGTTAAATAGACGCTTCGATGTTGGTGATTATGGCGTGCAAACTTCTTTACCGCCATTCACGATCTGATAGCTCATTCCAGTGACATCATATCATTATCTTAATACGTGCAATATCGATCTATAGATAAAATCTTAAAAAATAAAACAATATAATCAATTAAAGAACCCGTCAAACAAGTATTTAATCATTACTTACTGATTGCTGAATTACAGAATTAAGTGATTAAAATCGAAAACAGGTTCTAAATACTTAGTTTAAACTGTAGACAATTCACAAGCCGGCTTGTGAGTCGAACTTGAACAACATAAACAGAATTTTATAACAGAGTACTTACTTGCACTGCACCGAACGGCGCGTAGGAGAGAACTGGGACCTAAACTATGGCTCAATTTACACCACCGCGGAATGGAATGGAAGCGTCAATTTCGCCTCATGACGCGAGAAGGCGTGCGAATGCTCGAGAATTCCCGCGCATTCGCTCTTTTAGTTGATAAGAATGGTTGAGTTGGATCTTATTTTTATATCGCTATTTGTGAGGCAGAAGAAAAAGAAAGTCCCGACCGGCTCCCTGTTCGCGCCACTTGCCGCGGATTCCACGGACGGCGCTGACAGTAGCTAGGTGAATACTCGAGAATGCGCAAGGATTCCCCGGAAGACGCGCGACCTTATTTGGCTTGTTTGTGCTTATTTGTACTTTATACAACTGACATAAAATTCATTATGCTATATACAATTTCGCTGCAAAAAGTCGCTTCCATTCTATTCCGCTGCGATGTAAATTGACCCTATAGTTGGTGATATGTAGCTGTAATACCCTTTGGTAACATACACTTAAGACTATTTATGTATATAAAAATAACATTTAATTTGAATTTAATATTCTGTAAGCTAAGCCGGACTTTTGAGCTTATACTAATTATTATGGGATTATTATTATTTTATTTACTTATATGGGATTATTATTATTTTATTTATTTATATGGGATTATTATTATGGGAACCGCTATTGGATTAGGTACCTACGAGGGGAGGTCCAAAATTTCGCGGAATGACAGGGAAGGATAATGAAATGAAACATCAAACTATTTTTCCTTTTCAATGTATTCTCCCTTAACCCTAATACATTTATTAGATCTGTCAAATAATTTATTAATAACGTCGAAAAATAAAGATTTTGTCTTGGGCGTCTAAATAGGCCGAAATTACCGACTTCACTTCATCATCGTCGCACAATTTTTCCACGCTGCTCTTTCTTCATTTTTTTTCCAAAATGATCGCTTGGGGCCAGGTCTAGGCTGTAGGGTGGGTGGCGCAGTTTTTCAAAACCGCACCGGTGAATGGCAGCCGTCGCAACATGGCTTGTGTGCACGGACACTTTTCTCCATAGTGGCTAGTTTCTTCCCGATTGACTTGTTTACTCGTTGAAAACTCAAAATCTAATGACTCGATTAGGCTAAAACTCGGTATATATACTAACAATGAGTCACTCAATTAGCGCCTACATGGATAAGTAAACTCACCCTCGCCAACCCCGCCATTCCGCGAATTTTTTGACCTCCCCTCGTACATAAAGGGGTCATTTAAAAATACTTATAACGTTTTAGCCGTGACTTAAAATATCTTCTTAACAACTTTGTTTTACTACTTTTTATAAACTATAATTTCATATTTTTCAAACAACAATACAAATAAGTTTCTTTTATATCTTGTTCTTCAAAATGACCACACTTCGCCTGATGCTAAGCAGTGGTGTGGTCTAAGAGCAGTGGCCTCCACACCGTCCTCATAGCAGCCGAGGCGATGTTGAGGTCTCTACTTTGACGGCACACGACTTAGACGTGTTTATCAATGTACTGTGACTGGCTTAAGCTATACGAGATCGCAAGAGAATGCAGCGGCGTTAACAACTAACCCACCGCGGAGGAGGAGGCGCTGTGATTTTAGACTTGTTAAAATATATTTTATGGAAAAATTATTGAGTTTTGTAAAAAGTGCTGAAACAAAAGTTGTTAAGTATGAAGCAAGGAAGATACGGGTTTAAGGTCATTAGTATTTTTCAGTAAACCATGTATACTTGTGAAGTATTAAAAGAAAACGCAACGCGTATACAATGTATTTCCCAAACGTAGGCATATAAGGAATTTGGATTACGTAATTTTAGCCATCCGTAAAATGTTCCACTTTAATAATAAAACAAATAATGATATATTAAATAAAAAATATTTATTGAGTAAATCTCTCTTATTTCATATCGTTATACATTAGGGTCTACAGATCTGATTTGATTCGGAATGGATCACTCTTTGGATATAGTTTTATACAAATAGGTTTAGTTTTTTTTTTCATTTTTACAATCTTGGGTAAGGCAAGACATTGTTTACAATAAAGGCACATCGATTATTGCGACTCTTATAACTAATTACACTACTCAAGAGACATTACGATTCTCAGTGTGATTCTCATATTATAAAATTAAATTGTTTATCTAAAAGCTGATTGTGTGGTCCAGAATTTGATGCCTAGTTTGAACAAATTATTCGGGTACAACATTCTCAATGGCTTGAAGTTGTAGAACTGTGTCCAGTAGATGACCATGTTTACTTTGGACCTAAATATATCTAGCGTAATATGAGTATAATACACTTCAGCTTATCTCTTTAGGGAATACACATGCGTGGTGTTATGTTATATTTAATAAAACTAAGTACAGAGAATCTTTAATAAGTTTAAATATCATAGCTTTGATTTTAATTAGAATCAACCTGCCTCTTTTACCAGGACATTTTATTTAAAATCTAAAGGTTCTCTGTAAATTATTTACATTGATTTCAATTCAACTCATGTATAAAGCTCTTATTCAGAATTCAGTAGTACATTCAATTATGAGATCGTTAGCAAAGTCAACTGTTGACATTGGTCACGATCTGATACGATAGCTGCCTAATTTTCTTCGACATATAGTATGATCTGAGTTTTAAATTTTAGTCAAATATGCTGCATTATATAAGACGACCAGGGTTAGTCGGCATGATACCAAATAACTCTGGCCATCCTTAAAGTTACTGAATATGACTTTCTATATACATACGACGCACCTATTAAGTAAATATAATAAAAATCGCGGCGCAACATCAATATTAAACTGTGTGACGTGTACTAAAATACAAACATTTCGCAATAAGTATATATAAAATAATCTAATTGCATCATAGTTTTCTCAATATATTTCAAAATCAGCTGCATTAAACGCAATTCCCGGCTATATATAGGTACTTGATTTTATTCTTACACATTATTGGCATAAAGATTTAAACCTTATAAATATAGATTTACATTACCATTAATAATAATACCATAAGAACATGGAACTACGAATAATATGACAATAAAAAACAATACAACTGGGTATACTCTACTGCCAACATTAAATTTAAAAATACTAGCATTTTACAACATTTATATTTAATACTAATTAATTTTATAAGTGGCAATAATACCTATTTTTACTACACCAAACTATGGTTGTCTAGTTCTATATTAAAATTAAAACAAGTATTTTTCGAATCTCGGTGGTCCAAATTACTTATAACTGCCATAAATAAGCGACTATACATATTTATATAGTCACCCTAACATTAAAAATTAAGTCATATTTAATATTTATTTTAAACAGTCAATGTTTATCACTAATATATAATAAAATGGAGCTACAGTATGTGCAGGGTACATCCTAGGAATAACAATTATAAAAGCCATTAGATATTAATATTTAAACACCTAAGTTTTCATTCAATGAAATAAACATTTCTTATGAATATTATGTTCGTTATATAAACTTTGAATATTCAATTATACTGGATGATTTTAACACTATTAAGAACAACCTTTAAAACTAGTACAATAAATCAAGTCCTGTGTGTAAAACTCATACGATTCTCGATAGTTACATAACAACATTTATTTGACAACAAGCTCACTATTAATTATAGTATAGTAAATCATGTTTATGAACCTCCTAAGACCCTCCCCCTCTCCCCGTACGTTTTTCTGTACAAAATATTTCAGGTCAGTCAGTCCCGACCAAAAACTGTTCCGTATAGTCATTGAGACCCAGTGTACAGTTATCTGTACATATTCTTTTAAATGACTTTTGCTCGTTTTTAATTTTCGCGGAAGTCATATGACCTATCCTATTAGTGAATGTTATCTGTGGTTTCCAGCATAAAAATATTTTAGCGCCGGGTCTTAGGAAAACATAAATTAATTTTTTATTATATATGACTTACAACTATCTAGTATCTTTCAAATGAAATATATTTTATACAAATAGCTGTGTACAATATATTGATGAATAAATTTATCGAACTTCATAATAATATCAATGTCAGATAGCTGCAAAATTCTTAGACAGTTTAACACAGAGCCATTGTAGCTGAGAAAGTCAAGGATATATTTGATTAACTGTATACTTAGCTGCATATATCATATACTTTCGAATTAATATTTTAAGTCTATATGTAAAACGTATATAGACGTATAAAAAAGGCAAAATAAAGATAAGCTTATGTCATTGCGATCGAGTATTTTGGTCAAGTATCCTTAATACTCCAACGAGCAAACATGTCAGATATATCCAATAAATAATACAGTTACTTTTGTATCACATCCTGATGTACTTAAGTAAAACCAGTACATCCTTAACATCCTTGGTTAAAATGTGGTTTCTGGTTACGAAACAATAGTTGATTAATACAAAAAAAACCACATCCTTAATACATAGTAACATTTTAATATTAAGGATGTGGGAGACTGGCTGTAACATCTAAATATTACAGTGGAGAATTATACTAATAAAGCATAAGTATGATTCTCCCAGCGAGAAGTAAATACTTATGTATCGTTTTTGCTCTTAAAGACTATATACATGAGTCTTTACCTCTGCAGAAAGAAAATTCTTTCTATTTATATGTATCCCAAAGTACTTGGATTGTGGCCTGTGTTTTTGATTAGCAACCAACCAATCGAGGCAAGTTTCGTGTTCTTTGTTCTCTTAACACGGTCTTTTTAGCTTTTATTTCCATTTTTGTTTTGTTTTCTATTTCTAATAGCGTTTATGTTTGTTTAGCTTGTGTGCGGAAACCTGGTGAACTGTAATACAGGTAATTTTATACATACCACAGGCACCAGCGATCGTCTTACCGAAATATTATTGCTATTGTTTTATATTGCAACTTTGCAAACTATATATGTGTATTTGGGTTTTGTTGAGAAATAAACGATTTTTATTATTTATTATGATTTGGTGAAATATACAGGGATAGAAAGACACTTGCTTCCAGAAACTCGCTCTGTAAAAATGGCCCTAACAGTTTGCTTATGTTTAGGATGTGGTTTTAGTGTTTGGGCACATCATGCTATGACTTCGTTCTCATAGCTAAGAAGTCAACGGGTTTGAGGTCAACAATTACTATTGTAACGAAAACAAAATTATTGCTATGTTGTTTTTATCCTACGGTCAGGACGTGGAAAAGCTATTATATTGTATTCTTATGTAAATATTTAATACCTATAAAATACAACTCTCATTATACTAATGTAGACTGCACTGCCTGCTATCGTATTTCATAAATTCCAACGTTAATACTATTTAATATTTACAATTCCAGGAGATTCTTAACCATAACTATCTCCTAAAAAATATCAACTTCTTAGGAAATGTTGAGCAGTTAAAAAGAAAGATATATTTCTCTTTCTTTCCTTCCTATAATTCAGTTTACAGTAAAAAGAAATGGCATTTTATCTTTTTACAACTTAACATGTCTGTAATAAAACAGATCTTTAAAATAATCCTTGTCTCAGTATAATGTACACTATTTTATTTTAAGAATTGATTCTTATTTTTAATAACTAGTGTATATATTTCATATTAAAGCTTTTAATTCCATTAATTTTAGCACAAATAGTAATATACTATTTGGCACGGTGCTAGTTGCTTTATACTTTAACTTATTCATCTGTCAAGTCTTAGAAACCAGACATAATTAAAATCTATTGTCTGGCCGTCGGTGTGCCACTGCGCAGTAGGTTAATTATCCCCAGACATCATGAAAAAGCATTGTGTCTAGCCCCTGGAGTCCGAGCGCCGGATAAATTCCAAAATTAATAACCTATCTTGCGATTGTTTAATCTACCGAAGAAAGACATTTGACTGAAACTCCATTTTTATTCAATCTCATTATTCTTTTATAGTAGTTATGTCAAATATCTTCTAGTAGAAAAGACAATCGAAAGATATATTATTAATTTTGAACGTAAGAGATTAATGTGTGGGCCTTTATAACATAATACAGTTAAAGATCAGGTTCTATTAAAAATACCCTTAAGGAGAAATCCTTCTGTTTACTGGAGGGACGGTTACCGTAACAGTCTGGGAGGCGCTGGGTGTCTTAACTTGTCAATTATTGGCAAGCCAGAAATAATTGTGAAAGAAAATGTATCTGGTTGCCGGTGTGTCGTTGCGACTCAATAGGTTAATAGGACGGTTATATAAACAGTAGAGCACATAAGCGCGAGAATGGCGCGACGATTATTGCGTAAATTGATACTGTGTCACTTGCTGTGCAATTCTGTTCTCACTGGCAAATTTACATCCGAGTCAGCTTTTATAATTTGTATAGTAACTATGGCAAGAACAGTTGGCTTCTATGGACTATGGTTACTGGTGATGCGACAATCAAGATATGAGTTTTTGCAGAACAGCATAGCACATCTTCGATCGCGGATTCATACGGACAAGTGCTCGCGAACTGGTAATGCAACATTTAAGTAGCATTATTACATCGCGCACAAATTTTTAAGACACAATTTAGCCCCTTGTACTTTTTACTGTTTGCCGTTAATAAGTTTTCAAAATATTGTTTATGTTTTCGCATGTAACGAAAACGTAAACAACGATTTTTTGCCTGCCTGCTTTTATATGTTAAGACATATAAAAGCAGGCAGGCAATAGCTATGAAAGTTAGCAGACAGAGTTTTGAATGTAGTGATAATTCTCCGGTTTCCGAATTGAGAAAAGTAGTAAATCTTTTTCTTTTACAGAATCAAATTTTAGCAAAACGCTATTATTTGAAAATTTACTTAAGTATATGATGAGCAAATCTTCTGTCTGTTTGTTACCATTTCTCGGCTAAACCATTTAATCGATTTGGATGAAATTTGATATAAAGATAGTTTAAAATCTGGGAAAGGACACTACTGTTAATTGAAGCAGCTAATACGCGGGCGAAGCCGCGCGCAAAAGCTAGTACTTATATATAGAAACCAAAAATTGGTCAACTAGTACTTGACATGTAATTCTCAATTCAGAAACCGCCGGTTATTTCTTGCCAATGAAGTGCATAACTGCTCGTTTATAATTATAGTCTAGCCATATAATTATAATATTTAATAATATAAGTAGCCAAGCAAGCTTGCGAGCCGACAGACGGACAGGAAAGCCGTTACTATCCTAACTAATATTATAAATGCGAATGTGAGTTTGTTACGCTTTCACGCCTAAACTACTCGACCGATCATCATGAAATTTCTCATAGACGTTTTTAAAGTACAGGAAAGGACAAAGGGCACCTTACATGCAGAAAAAAAATGTTCCAGAGCGAAGCCGTAGGCAAAAGCTAGTGCTCTACAAAGCAGGCATCGAATTTTAGTCTGCAACCTATCTATACTGTATTTTCTGCATTGCTACGTTCATATACATTTTGTATGAACATATACTGAAGGAGCGACATGGTCTTAGGACCTTCTTTGTCTTAAGATGTTTCTAGGTAGTAATAAATTCGCTATTTACACTATTTGGATATAGAATAGGAAGACACTAGGGAAGCATCAGTTGAACAATAGGACGGAATTAAATACGTAAAGGATTTGTATCGAACGCTACATAGCACTGTTTCAAACACCATATATTCAGTTTTACTTATAACCGTTTTTTTATCGTCATATAACTTTTTGAGGAATAAATATGGCGGTTTTACATATTTTTTATACAAAAACTGTCGACAAAATTATTCCACAGATAAAAGTAAATCAGCCGTTAGACGAATGCCAGTCATTCAGAATCCGACTACTATTATAAATGTATGTTTGTGTAGCTGATTAGATGATTGGTAATCAATAAAATGTATTTTTAAAAGTTTTGCTTACTATCGAGTAGCCATAGTAGACGGCAACTCTCGCTGCCTATTATGTAGGATTTAGACATAAGTAGCAAATTGTGTAATACAGCCTAACCCAACAAATATACAGGTCATTGGTGTCATTGAACTGTTATTTAGTTAGCTGTCGCTAGTTGGCGTTAGTCTCTTTTTCATTGGGTTTTGCTGCCAAAGAAGATATTAATAGCTGCTTGGAGTCAGGCTGTTGGCCAGCTCATGCCTTTAAAAGGAAGTATAGCCGGTGGTCCTGCGCCTGATCTCACTCCGCTAGTGTCGGTTGCCGTTCCAACGAAATGAGAGTGAGGGAATAGAGAGTGCACTTGTGTTTGTGTACTACATCTCCTGGGAAGATCGCCAGTCGTTAAGATTGGCTGCCGTAATCGAAATTTGGTCTGCGCGACTCTTTATCTAACACACCCCTTATGAAGTAGAATCCAGACAAAGGCAGCTAACGCTGTTTTATAACCTTTCAGTGACATAGGTGTGATGCTATGCATTCGGGGACAATTTAGATAACCGTCGATACGGTGGTAGCAGTATCGTATAGCCGTCACTAGATGGCGTTAGTGTCTTCGTATGAACGTCACTAGATGGCGCTAGTCACTTCGTAAATAGTTTTAAAAATGTAGCGTTTCGTCATGTCTCGCCAGTGTGAATGTGTGATCATTACACTTAGCTGGGGGCGTGTGTCAGTCCTGCCTGTCCGGTGGTAGGACGGTGAGTGTGACGGTGGTGCCTGAATGCTTGATGAGGCCTACCACTTCCGGGTGTGGCAAGTTCCTGATGGGCACATGGTTGATGGCGACTATTGTGTCTCCTACGTGGAGGTAGCCGCATCGCGCCGCTGGGGAGTTGGGGATTAGTTGACCTGGAAAGTAAGAGAGTAGTTTTTAAGACCTTAGAATTCGATCTTTATATGAATGCAGTCACCATTTTTAATCAGTCAAGTCTTAGAATACGAGACATAATAAAAAATCTATTGTGTCTCGCCACCGGTGTGCTGCTGTCTCAATAGGTTAAGGCTAAAAGTTATGGTTACACTCTCGGCTTGAGAGCACAAGCCTGGAGTCTCCAGGTTAGCTTTATACTTCATATTTGGTTGACAGCAATGAATTCGAATAATGAATGGATCAATATTAGTGTTCGCTCAGAGGTTGAAATTCTACCGTACTTCCTATATTTATATAATTTTAATTTTTTTGCTATCCCTCTCTATTTAAACTTAACTATACCTAATTTCACACTTCTCCGTGCGTGCAGTATGCTTTAAAAAGGACTATCCTTTCTATTAAATAATATGTATTTTAATTATTCAATTACATTCGAATCACTTGAATATTTAAAAGATTTGATTATTTATTTAATCGATAATCGCATAATGTTAAGGAGGCCCTTTTATAGAAGAGTATACTTACCTATTGTACTGGTAGCTTTGTTCGCTGACGAGATGACAACAAACCCGAATCCTTCGCCTTCGTTTCTTGTGACTGTAACGTCATACGGCACTGACGCCCATCCGCCCGTGGCCGTGTCATATTGAACACCATACCTGCGAAACACAACAATTGATATCAAATATGAAGACTCACATTTATTTCCTAGATGAGTAAGCAGAGCTTCTATTTGCTACGATTCTCGAATATATGACAATTTATAATTGCAAAAATAAAAAGGTATTAGCTGAATCTATTATAGGAGCTACCAATAGGAGGGGAAAAGAATAGGATCCATGACTGTGAAAGGGATAGAGTATGAGGCATCGACAGCTTAAAAAGTTGGAATTGCATATTTAAGTCATATATAGGCTACGTGAAAATTTAATAAAATCCTTACTAATATTATAAATTCGAAAGTAACTCTGTCTGTCTATCTGTCTGTTACCTTTTCACGGCTAAACCACTCAACCGAAAATTTGATATAGATATAGTTTAAAACTTGGGGAAGGACATAGGCTACTTTTTATTGATGTAGGTACCACGCGGGCGGAGCCGCGCGTAAAAGCTAGTAATAAATATAATAACAATAAACTTATTTATTGGCACAAAAATACAAGTAGGTACATAGTAGTAGAAAATTTAATCTAGGTACAAAATTTCTTAATTATAATGTTCTGCTGGTACTTAAAATAGGATATATCCTGTGCTATAAGTACCAGCACATAAAATACTCTCTATTAAAAAAAAACTCAGTGTATTTATAAACATTTCCTTTTTTTATTATAAGTGAAGTATGAGAAAGGAACTACTTTTTTATATTATAGTTATCACAGTGACACTTGTGTAATGGTGGAATTCCTTTATTAATTTTCTGGTTAGTGATGCAGTGATTAAAGGACGCCGGTGTACCGTGGCGACACAATAGGTTAAGGTGTAGTGTTCTGTTAGGTTGATATTTCGGGGTGATGCAAAGATAAAAGGAGGAGCTACATCCTAACTAATATTATAAATGCGAAAGTGAGTTGGTTTGTTCGTTACGACTGTTACTAAATTAACCTACATTTACGCGAGCGAAGCCGCGGGAAGAGTCTAGTTAAACCTGTCCCTAATGAAATCCATAGTCATAGGTTTTACTTACATAGGAACGTGCGCGGCGGGTGGGTACATAGGTGCTGGGTGAAGTATGTTGAATTGAACTGGTGGTATGTGATGTATTGAAGGGTCAGCACTGTAAGAAAGGGTGATTGTTAGTGTCGAAGGTAAGTGGGTGCTTTGTTATTTATTAAACTTTGGAGTGACCAATAATTGATCTTTGATCTCAATGCCATTACCAAGAGATAAGTGTAGCGGAATAATATGACCTTTTTGTTAAATATTATGTCTGTTTGAACTACGATAATTAAACGAGATGGATGTAAAACCCCAGGATTCAACCTCTTCGTCTTCATGTGACCTTGTGACCCCTATATCTCGGGGGTATTTTGACTCACAGGGCCCATATTCAATCTCGACCAAGGTATGACCCCAAGGTATTTGCATACCAAGTTACAAGTCAATCGGTCCAGTGGTTTCCGAGTTATGCCTGTCACTAACAGACAGATACACAGACCCACATAGTGTTTCATTAACGTCTGAAGAAGACTCGGAGGTTAATAAATCATTTAACAAGTGGTGATCCTTACTATACATTTTTCTTATCAATGAAAAGGTATCAATGTAATTAAAAGACGGTAATATGGTCTAAATGCACATGTCATGAATTGGCCAACATTTCAATAGAGGAAGAAATGGGAAGACAAAGCGGGATAGTATGATAATGGTTTATAATAATATAAAATGGTAGGACATGGCGTGTTGAGATAATTTACAAAATTTACGTAAAGATTGCCTAAATTTATTATATTATATTGGTAAATAAATTTTTAGTCGGATACATTACGCATATATTATAGTTGATAATGCTAAGTACATCATCAATGACAAAATGAATTAACGGTACTATGGATACATCAAAAGCATTCGACTTTGTTTCATATATTAAATTGAAAATAAAGAAAATACGGAAGTATCAGGCACCAATTTTACCAATCTTTTTTGTAGGATGATTGGTATCAATGTGGATATGGTGCAATGAAGTCAAAGAATTCCATCGCAGTAGCATAATGAGGTCGGGGTACCTCAAGGCAGTGCACTTGGACCGCTCTTCTTTTAAGTTACTTTCGAAACATATTACCTACTTGAATACATTGATTCACCCCTGTGTATTTCTGGCAGATTAGAAAGAAACACATACAATACGAATGTTTAAGGTTCCAAAGGAGACTCGATAGCCGTATCTTGATCCTTAAACAGGCCGTAGTACAAAGTTGGTTAGTGGCAAAACCGAGTTTGAAAATGTAGATGGCAATTCATCCACGTATTCAGACTCAGTTTTGCTATTGACCACCTGGATGGGCTACTAACAACTGGGTGTACTATTTATAAATATCTCACGTGAGTAGCGGCTGCGGCGGCAGCTGTAGCGGCGCCAGCGGCTGCACATCGGCGCGGTTGTGTCGCACGCCGAGCGTCACGTGCCCGCGCGCCGCCGCCGCGCACACGTACGACACTGCGCGCGAGTGTGTCGCGCCCGCTAAAGGAATCCCGTCCACTGACGTCAGCAGGTCGCCTGGCCGGAGGAACCCATCTGCTGGACCACCTACCAGACACACACAGATGTAAAAACCATCCTAATAATGATAACTAGATACGTAAAATAGAAATGCAATGATAATTTCCGCAGCACAATTTAAAAATATTAGCATAATTCAAAATAACAAGACAGGTAATTCGACAAGTTCTACACATCTAATTAATGATAGAATAATTAGGTGTTAAAACAAATACAAATGTAGTGTTAATGAGCCTCGCCACTACTACGCCGAAGGTTGTGGGTTCCATCTCCACACTCGACAAAATTTGTGTAGCTGTGAGTTAAGTGTTATTTGTGTACGTTGTTTAAAAGTAACTCCCCCGCGATACATGATTTATTCCTAGAGCGGGAATATTCTTAAGTAAGAATTGAGTTTACCTGGCACTACATATCCAACAGCGACTCGACTGCCATCCTCCGTACCGCCGACGATACGAAACCCGAATCCAGCCGCACCTCTAGCTAATCTTACTACTACATCTGCTGAAGGATCTTTACCACCGCCACCTGACACCTATAAAATTAAGATGTTGATAATAAAGTGTCAATTATAGTAAAAACCAAAGAAGAGCTCAACTAGTTGTTATCTGTAAGCCGCTAGATACAGACACCACAAAGTGTATCTTTATAAAACAATTAGTATAGGAATAGTTAGACAAAGGTTGCTTCCTTGGAGTACACCATATGATGTGGGGCCACAGAAATTACAAAAAAATAAAAGAATACGTTGCACTCCGCGAGCGCCGGCAGAAGTGAAAACTTGAATATTAAAGTTGTGCATTTTTGATATTTTGGAATGGTTAGGGAATAATTTTGCACGAATTGCTTTAATTAATTAATTATCAGTATAAAAGTACTATCATTTATGTGGTAAAATACGATATTCATTTATTGCGCTATCATACACAAACTTGACAATTCTCCCTCCGTCTTACGAATTTTCGATCAGGTCACGTGTCCTGACGCGAGTTTAACATTTTTACCCATCACAAAAAAAGTGCACAACGCCGCTAAAGAAGTTTTAACTTCAAAAATAGTATTGCTGAATTATTTAAGTTTTTATTTGGCAATGGGTATGTAGAGTCTCAAAGGCTTTGCATAGAACCTTGATGTTAATGTATAACTGTCAATATTTTTCATTATTCAGTTCGATATGATTTAAAAGAGTTTGTTTTGTCATATGTCTAATTCCGTACATCTAGACAGCTGTTTCTAGAGAAAATCGTATATATATTTGATGTCTGGACATGAAAAATTAAAAGCGTTGTTATCATTAGGAATTATAGTGTATAGAAATTATAAAAGAGATTACACTATCGCTGGGTCTCCACATCTCACATTTCTGCAAAAATAGTTATATCAGTTTTATGGCATGTGGATATATTGGTTGATAATATTAAACAAGATTAAAATTAAGTTTAATGCCATGCGCTAGATAACACAATCGTTTATAGAGCTACTTACTTTCCTAATCCAAAATAGAGAGACCTATAATTAAATAAATTTTATTTACATCACATTTATCCCGTTTTTGCTTTAAAAATATAAAGTCATTGATAATATTTTTAATTCACTACATTAGCATTCTCCGGATGGGTATGGGTTCTCAGTTAGGAGTAGGAATTCTCTAAGTAGTCGGCAATATGCGAACTAGACGGTAACAGAGTCGCTCCTATTATGAAGCACCTAAAATCATTACTTATGCCAATATGCTGAATGTGGTCGTGACACTTCCTGCCTAGCTCTTCAACGATATACAGGATAGTCTATAGGCAGAATTTTATATTATCAAGTTGCTTGTATTGAAATACTACACGTAATGCTCGCTACTTTTTGCCGCTAGTCGCTTCAATGCTCTCGGTGACTACTGGTTGTGTTAATTGTTTTTATGGATGTACCACATGTCGCCAGCTATCGTTTCAAGATCCACGTAATAAGGAGCATATTTACTTCATTAACTTTGCAGGTGAATTTGAAGAATAAAGAGGGAAACAAGATGGATAGCACATAATTTACTGTTAGTAAACATCTAATGAGCTTGCATTAATCTCAAATTTTCTTTTTGCTAACGTAGGGGAATGCCATTTCATACCCCTACGCTTGAAAAAGGGAGCGGTGAGTCATACTGACTAAACCTTGCCTTATTCTGAAACCCGATTTACGTTACTGATCACATAGTACAGTACAGACCTGTGGGTAGTTAGCGACGTACAGTTGATTGGGCTGCGCGAGAGAATCGTTCTCGAGGCAAGATGGCGACTGTCTTGATGGTGACGTTTCTCGTAACCTGGTAACAAAGAAATAAAATTTTGCCATCATCAGAAATGGTCACAGTGTTTTTCTTCAGATTATTTATAAGTAGCAACAGCTGCTGAGGTATTGAAACAATGAGATTAATAAAATATTGAAATTAAAAAAGAATTATTTAATGCACTACATACAGTAAAATGCACAATCCAGACAATATAATTTTATTATGTTAACAACCGGTTTCGAAAAGACTAGTTAACGTGACAAAATCAACACACATCATGTTTAGTGATTTGATAGCTGTTACTAATTTAGACACCTAATACGAGTAGAAAATGAAATGCGCTTTACCGCCTGTTTAATTTTTTTTGTTGATTTGCACTTCAGTATCCTTACGTTAGTGTCAGTAATATTAATTTTACATAGTACTAGATGTTCCCTCGGTTTCACCCGCATCTATCGTTACTGCGCCGCCCCCGTGGGTCGTAGCGTGATTTTATATAGCCTTCCTCGATAAATAGGCTATCCAACACTAAACAATTTTTCAAATTGAACCAGTAGTTCCTGAGATTAGCGCGTTCAAACAAACAAACAAACAAACTCATCAGCTTTATAATATTAGTATAGATAGTATAAGGTACGAAAACAATCATATGATCATATCTAGTAAAGAGTTCGTCTAAGTTTGATTGTGAGAATCCGGATTCGATTCCCGAGTTGGACATCGTTATTAATTTTATGTTAGGAAATTCTTAGTAGCAGCGTGGAGTCTGAGAGTATGCTCATTAGATAGCATGCTCTCACTTTATCACAAGGGACTTAACTAAGAAAATGTGTACTCTGAGTGTACCCTAAATGGAGTACGAAGTGTGAGTTCTATTTATACTTGTTTGTCTGTTTATATTATAGAGAAAGTTTCCTTACCTAAGTGGTGACGACTTGATTCTGCTATTAGAAGAGTTGTTGGATGGCGACTGGCTTTGCCGCGTTGACGGAGAGTTGGATAGTAGCCGGTCTGTGGCACTGTTGTTTGACGGTGAGTGACTTCTTAATCGGCCTGAAATAATACCACTTATTTATATCATATATATCTACTATATGACAAGTAAGCATAGATCGATTTTCACTTACCACGTGAAATATAACATAACATACGTATTTTTAAAAGCGTAAGCACACACAGTATATTTAACCCACTTGAACCCTCCCGGGAATCAAACTGAAGACCTTACGCATAGCGGTTGCTAGTGTGAGGTCTCCAGTTAGTAGTAGTACATACACTACGACTGCGTCACCAAGGCAGATATCACATCTATGAATTTAGGTCCCGCGAGCAATAGCTCTTTACCAGGCACAGATTCGTATTCCATGCTGCTATCAAGAATTTTTTGATCGAGAAATCCAAGAATACTGCCCGATCTGGAATCCACTTCTTCAAGGATATATGCCAGAGAATATTTACATATACATAATTATAATTACTAGCGGTCGCCTACTGCTCGAAATTCGACCAGTTTGCCTGTAAGATATTGCTGATATATATGTCATTATATATTGATATATGTAACCATAGTTACGCGCTTCGACTGCGTGAGTTAAAATGCATGGATGTGTGCGTGTAGTGGTTTTTCATTAGTTTAATGTACTTCTAATGCATATTTTATATAAATATTAGCATTCGTCACTTCTTCTCTGTATAAACTATAAGTGTGCGAAATTTCATACTCCTCCGTCCGCCCAATTTTAGTAAAAAGAGATCCAAAGTTTTCGATTCACGTATTAATATATAGTTAATGAAAGCAAAATCAAAAGGTAAATTATATTTACCAGTGGAGTTAGATGGGGAGTGGGGTCGAATACGGCTTGAAGATGGCGATTGTCTCGTGTTAAGACCACCGATGGCTGCCGTTGTGGGAGAATGCAGCATACCATCTTCTGGGAAACCTAGACAAAGTTAATTATGGTTACTATAACAGATGTGCCTCATTGCTTCCGTGGCATAAGCTTGCGGTGCATTATGAGGTCTCGGGTCTTAGATTTTCCGATCAGAAGTTTTATTGAATGCTTTCTATAATAAATTGACAGTAGCAGCATCGAGTCTGGCATACTGCTCCATAGATGACAATAGGATCGTACCCAAGCTGCAAGGTGCAGTGTGAGTGGTGTGAGAACAAGACAACTAGTTAGCGCTGGAAGTTCACAAGGAGTGATAATCCTTGTGTTGCAACCGATAAATAATATACTGTAAGGGCAGCTAACTGAATGCTAGATTGCCATGTTATTAAAATATTCTTTTAATATCATAAATGTTGTCACGTAATCGACTCGCGGCGCACGGCTGCGTGCGCGGCGAGCGAGATGGTGGCATCACTAGTCCCCCTTCGAGCGGCGGCGGCCTATATATAGTGGATCGCGTCCTGGTGGAGCTTCTTCCTTCCGCTGAGCTGCACATCAAGTTAAGTGGTTCTTCCTAATAAGAACCACGTAGGAAGCCTTTGAGAACCACGCCCTGATTTCTATTAATTGTATAGTTTGCTTTAAGTGTGTTCTATACTCATTGCTAATAAAAGTGTTAATTGCTCTAGTATCTTTGAATCATCTCTGCTTAAAGTAACCTCAAGACACGTCGCCCCTACAGCGTGGCCTGTCGTTAACCTAACTAAAACCCTAAAGGTTACAATGAGACCTACATATAAACCTTGTTCAAGATAAAGACATAGGATGCCTAAATTTTAATCACGTGCCCATTGAGTTCATGCTGGCAGATCCACAGCCAGTACTTAGTGATTTCTCCCTTAACCTTTATTATTGCCAAGTCAACTGAGGTTTGGTATTCTAGTCTAACCGGATTTGACTGGATATCAGTTTTTACACAGAGCAACTGCCCCCTGACCTCCGCAACCCGAAGGCTCACGATACCATAAGGCTAGACCAGTGTCAGGATGTTAGAGGGCTCTGACTTCCCAATAACGACTGCCATAGATGTTTTTGACAGCGGGGAAAGACGGCTTAACGTGAGATCTCCAAGGCACGGAGCAGACGATAATTGTCAATCAATACGCATATAATTTCGAAAAATCATATAACTGCCGAAAGTCAGAGGTACGCGACGTGGGTTCGAACCCCAGACCCTCTGCATTGAAGTATGTTGTTGTTACTTAGTGATAAACAAAACAATGTTTCTTACCTCCATTGTCACTGCTATCCGCAACACTGGCATTGCCTCTCCAATACGCCGCATTCATATCGACATGCACAGTTGGAGTGGGCACTTCCCCCCAATTCCCATTACCCCACCTTTCGTTATTAACCCATCTGTTTCCATTGGTACCGTCATCATAACTTTGTCCATTCTCCACCCACTTCTGACTGTTCTCATCCCATTTTTGACCATTCTCCTCCCATTTTTGGCTATTATCGTCCCATTTTTGGCCATTCTTGTCCCAGTTTTGGTTGTTCTCGTCCCATTTCTGGCCATTTTCGTCCCATTTCTGTGCATTTTCTGCCCAATTTCGTATGTTAGAGTTGTCAACCCATGTTTCTCTTTCTTGCCATTGGTTGTCTGGCTGTGGTTCAGTCCATGGGGTGACTACTGGTAAGGTTAGTCGACCGCCCGGCGTGCTGCTCCGTCGACGGCGGTCTATGAGGCTTTCTCTCTCGCGGTTTTTGTGTTCTGGTACGGCGTATGTTGCTTCAACTGCGAAAGGTGGATTTGATTCTCTTATATAGATAATAAAATTGTGGTTGTATATGACGTGACAACATTTTTAATTTTATAGTATCTATACTAGAAGGCATAATTTTTATACGGAAAAATATTTTGTTCTGGGAGAAAAATCATAAATACCTAACAATTAAATCTGCTAGTCACAATCTAAATAGTATAATTGTATGTTATAATTTATTATATAAGTACATTAAAGACTAGTAACATATATGAGACAGATATCGGAGATAGATAATTACTATTTATGTAAACCTGTCTTCTAAAAGAATACATTTACTAATTCCACAGTTTATTAGCATACTACACATTGACAAAGGGGAACGCCCATCTGAGGCCATGAGTGGACAAGAGGCTAGAGAAAATACTTTCCAGTTGATTTTGTCGTAAAAAAACATGTATTTACTTTCATTCAAATTGACGTCACTGCAATTTACAAAAAATGGTAAGTATATTGGGCAAGATATGAGTCCAATATATGCCCCCCTGCGCCTTTTCTAGATGATTTATTATGAGTATACGACAATGAAAAGAATATATACGTTTAAAATAAGAAATGTGTTTTTTTTCATACCCTATTAAGTATAACTTGATAAAAATAAATTACAAACACACCTCCTATCATAATATAGAGCATTAAGAAAAGAGATGTTTTTGAACTATCTCACAGCCAGACACATATTCGTATAGAAAAATAACCTCAATACATTTTTTTATAGGTATTTCTAAAATAGTGGCGTCAATTTAAATATATTTTTTAGATAAGTAATACTGTTAAGACCTCAAAACACTCAATTTTTATAGTAATTTTTGATGTCCATCTTTGGCCCGAGACACTATGGAGAATAGGCATTCCCCTTTCGTACAATGAATTAACAGTACACTAGTATTATTATTAATAACAATGGATATCATAAATCATATCATACGTAGTGAAGGGTGTCACCGCAACATGGCACGACGTCTGATGCCAATGATGCCGCGCAGCAAACTGACACGCACTGCTCGAGAATACGCAAATTCGTTTTATCAAAAATACTCTATGTATTTCTTCGTCTGTGATGGTAGACTAACTAGCGGTCCACCTGCTGGTTATGGTAAACACCGCTATGTTTATCTGATTAGGCGGGAGTAATGAAAAACAACCAAGTTGTTGCCTACCATGGAAAAAGGACCAGGGGAAAAGGAACGCTCGGCCTTTTAAACAGAAACCATATCAGCTTACCGACTGAAATAGGCAGCATTTGGTAGCAAATTGTTTTGATATTAGCATTATGTGGCAAGTAATTAGTACAGTACTGCCTGTGCTGTATAGTTCAGCATAAAAATGTGCACGTCGTTTTAAAACTATTATTATTATATGGCTGGCTTTAAAATCATTATTAACCTTTCAAATCGCGGCGGCACACCGGTGGCCAGACACAATATATTTTATTTATGTTTGGTATTCTAAGACCTGACAAATTAATCTTGAATTAAAATTACGGATCGTGAGCATCCTCCATTTTCAGTGAGCATGGGCCACGTACGCTTGAGAGAGTTATCAACTCAGATACGATGCAAAAACAATCATAAGCGGCGCAGTGGTGCCCGTTCGAGAGTGACAGTCTCCCACTGATTTTACTTTTACACATTGATGTTTTGCCATCTCCAAGCGATAATATACTATTCGCACCTTCGGTAAGACAAGGGCATAATGTTGTCAATTAAAAATACATAATAACTGAATTAATGGAACATTCGCAAGAGGAAAACCTAGGCGAACGTTTCTCGATCAGATCGGAGGCGTTCTGGACAAAGGCCAGGTTAAGAGCTCCTTGAACCGACGGGCGTGTATGAGGAATGTGATGAAAGTGAATGAAGTCAGAGAAGTGTGTCAGGATCATAGCAAATGGAAATCCGTAGTCTCTGCCTACCCCTCTGGGAAACAGGCGTGAATCTATGTATGTATGTAACTAATAACTGAATAAAAAATATTTAACTCTTGTAGAGAACATGCACCTAATCACAAAAGTATAGGGCTTATTTCATGCCAAGAACAATTACTAAAACAGTATGAGCAAAATAATACGACAGGAAATGTAAAAAAAAAACATTGAAATGGCTTTCCTGTAAAATTACAAAAAGTGCAGTTATGCCCTTGTCTTACCGATGGAGCATATTATTTAACCTAAAATGTGTTTGTTACTTTAATTTTAAGAATACATGGTTGATAGATATTACTTACCAGAATTCATGCCATTAAGTCTGTCTCGCAGGGAGTCTTGTGTGTGTAAGTTTGGTGATCTCAGTTGTTCTGCTGTTGGAGTTTTACTTCTGATCAACTGGTTGTTGTTTGATGCGGCTGTGGAATACAATAAGTATTGTAGTAAGTATGCATACATAGTTTATACAGATGTTTTGCACATAAGTATTTTTAGATTTTCGCAATTTGTATACCTACATAATACGATTTTTGATAGCGGGTTTATGTTGGTAAGTTTCAAAATACTAAATATACTTATCGATGTGAATCAAGCCTGGTGTATATCTAATGAGGTGTAGCGCAAAGTATTATCTATTGTCAAAGCATTATCGACCTTCTTGGTATTGAAAGAATGTTGAAAATCAATTAATATTATTAGTAATCAAGAGTATCAAAGCGACTAGCGGCGGAAGACAGTGCGTAGTGACGCATGGTATTACAACGTTAACAGAGTCAGTAAAGGCTTGGCAGTCATGTGTTCTGCGTTGCATTTTGATAAGGGATTAAATATAATGACCACCAAAAATAGTAATAGCGCAGCAAAATATGCTTACTAAAATATATCATAACGAGCACCTATACGCCTCAAATCACTGCATTCCGTCTCGGAAGGGTTAGGTTATGTTAGGTTCCTTCTTAAACCCACCCAAAAATAGGAGCCCTCCGGGCTCCGTCCACTTATTTTGATCTTTTTAAATATATTTTGCTGTGCAATTTGGTGATCATTTACTATTTTTGATTGTTATATTTTACTATATCTGGTGATAAGTTAAACATAAGCCTTTCAATAATCGCCCTAACGCTGTTGTCTTAGAATATGTTATATATTTACTGTAAAAGTAAACGAGCTTTGACGGCATTTTATAGTATAAGGTGTGAACCACATAAAAATGGCATTTGGCATTGGAGCAGGTGTTTTGCTACACTTTTCTTTTTGAAGTGAAAGCTTTTTTAGCGGCGTTGTGCACTTTTTTTTGTGATGGGTAAAAAATATTAAACTCGCGTCAGGACACGTGACTTGATCGAAAATTCGTAAGGAGGGAGAATTGTCAAACTCGCGTCAGGACACGTGACCTGATCGAAAATCCGTAAGACGGAGGGAGAATTGTCATGTTTGTGTACGATAGCGCAATAAATGAATATTGTATTTTACCAGATAAATGACAATACTTTTATACTGATAATTAAAGCAATTCGTGCAAAATTATTCCCTAACCATTCCAAAATATCAAAAATGCACAACGTTAATATGTTTTCACTTCTGCCGGCACTCCCGGAGTGCAATCCGTTGATTTTTTTGAAGCAAAACATATGTGTGTGACGTGAGATAGCATGTTTGTTAGTATTTTGTTATCCCTTCCTTATTAAGACAAAACATGTTATTATGAGTGAAATAGTATGGCACGGCGCGGCCGCTGGTATAGCGTATCCAAGTACTATACTTAGATGCCAGTGCGTTTAGCGTGTCAGACTTGACTAGACGTACAGTTGGCGGGCGGCAGGCGCGTGGCGGAGCGACTGCGCGGCGCACGAGTTGCGACGCTGCGGCGCCACACACGTAGTGTCGTCTCGTGGAGCGCCGGGCACTCCTTCAGTACCTGTAGACACGGACTTATATTATATTAAGTACTGCCTCCGTGGCGCAGCGGTAGTGAATGCGACTGCTGTGAGGTCTGCATGAGGTCTCGGGTTCGAATCGAGCAAAAAGTTATTGGGTTTATATATTAAGAAATCTCAATAGCAGCCCGGAATTAGGAAGTTGGCAGTGTTAGACAGCCCCGTGCTTCGGAAAGCACGTAACAACCTTTGGTACTGCGCCTGATCTCTCTCCGGTCGTGTCCGATTACTGTCCCATCGGATCTTGAGGGTTAGGGACAGAGAGTGCACTTGAGTTTGCGCACACGCTTGTGCACTAAAATATCTCCTGCGCAGATGGCCAGTCTCCGTTCAGATTGGCCGCCGTGACCGAAATTCGGTCTGGAGGACATTATACTTAGTAAGTTGTTTACAATTGAGCTTTAGTTTATTTTATACTAGCTTTTGCGCGCGGCTTCGCCCGCGTGGTACCTACATCAATAAAAAGTAGCCTATGTCCTTTCGCAAGTTTTAAACTATATATGTACCAAATTTCATCTAAATTGGTTGAGTGGTTTAGCCCTTAAAAGGTAACCTTTTTGCTTAAAGGTAACAGACAGACATAGTTCCTTTCGAATTTATAATATTAAGTAAGGATCAGTCGTATAACAAACGCGGCACAGATATAATCAAAGTGACTACTGTAGCTGTAAGGTTTCGTACACTTAATTGTTCTTGTGGTCACATAAGTATAGCGAAAAGGCTCAAGTTGCTCTAAATAGTTAAATATAATGTGAATTATTACATTAAAAAATTTTTTACGAATATTATACATAAATGTGAGTGCACACAAAGAATTCGAATATCTTTCGAATGTAATAATACGCATCAATAATTCGATCTTAAATCACAAGTTATAAAGCTGATGAGTTTGTTTGTTTGGTTGGTTGAACGCGCTAATCTCAGGCACTACTGGTTCGAATTGAAAATTATTTTAGTGTTAGACAGTCCATTTATCGAGGAAGGCTATATGCTACATAACATCACGCTACGACTAATAGGAGCGTCGCATCAATGAAAAATATTGCAAATACGGTGTTCTTCTCCTTTTCGTGTGGTTAGTGGTCAACCTGCTGTCAAGAGTTGTTCAAGCCGCCCGTAGGCCTCTGACATGGCTTAACGACTGCTATCAATTTGACAACAACCGGGACCGACTTTTTACGTGCCCTCCGAAGCACGGAGTCGCTCAGATGAAATACCAACAAGATGAAATAACAAATACGGTGAACATTCTTTTATGTCACGCAGACGAAGTTGCGCGGGTCAGCTAGTGTATCCTATGTATGATGGTATTTTTTTTTTTAATGGATTACGGGGCAAACGAGCAGACGGATTGCCTGATGGTAAGCGATTACCGCCACCCATGGACATCTGCAACACCGGAGGAGTTACAAGTGCGTTGCCGGCCTTTTAAAAAGGAGTACGCTCTTTTCTTGAAGTGTTGAAGGTCGTATTAGTCCGGAAATACCGTAGGCGACAGCTCATTCCACAGTTTTGTTGTGCGAGGCAGACAATTCCTGGAGAAACGCACAGTTGTGGACTGCCAACCATCTAAATGATGGGAGTGAAAATGCTGTCGCGTAGGACGATGGCGAAAAGAGGCGGCAGGGATCATTCCGAACACTCAGTATATCGCGGGCAACGGCAACGTTCCAAGTTAACTTAGTACACGTAGTTATTTAATGTACTTACTTGAACAACGTGTTGGTGTGGCGCGTGCCGAACATCAGTCTCACCGATCTGCAGTAATAAATCTCCTTCACGAAGACCAGCACACCGACTGCGATCCAACACCTAGGTACAAACATACTTGTTATAAGATTGCGATCTTACGATTGTGACATCCTGGGTTTGATGCCTGTGTCAGCTAAAATGCTATTATTGGAATTACTCAATAGCTGTAGGGAATTTTCAAACGTGTCCGGTAGACAACAATAGGTTTTAATTACTTTGGTGTTATTATAAGTTAATAGTATAAATAATTATATTTTGATTTTGTGACTGACTTCTCAAATTTTAAATGATAGCGAACGCGTTGAATTTCTAAGTTCAGATTTGCAGTGTAAACATTTAGTAATAAGTTCCTTAAGAGCTATTATCTTCGTGTATAGGATCCTTTATAATGTATAAGAAATGGTGACTAAGTAATTTACTTGATGTGCAAATTATATTGTACTAGCGGTCGCCTAGTGCTCGAAATTCGACCAGTTTTGATATATGTCATTATATATTGATATGTGTAACCATAGTTACGCGCTTCGCGCGTTGTTATTTATTGAAAATAATGTATTTTTACGCATAATTTAAAAAAAATATTAGCATTCGTCACGTCTTCTCTGTATAAACTATAAGTGTGCGAAATTTCATACTCCTCCGTCCGCCCAATTTTCTTAAAAAGGGATCCAAAGTTTTTGCTTCACGTATTAATATATAGATTATAGTTAATGTATTCAATAAATATAGGATGACCGAAGTGGTTGTTTTCAGGTTTAATACACTTAAATGCGTACAAATAGCAAGATAAAGCTCATTCCAAAGTACTTTTTCTATACGCACTATACAGACACGCAAACTGTATTAATGTACCATGCATTAATGCATTTAACGTATCTGTTATAATACTCCTAACAGTCATATGCAGTGGCAGTAGGTAGCATAGGAAATGCTATAGATAATGTAGTTACCTTTTTAACTCTTTGTCCATGCACGCTGTCCGCTATAGTGAAGCCAAACCCCGCGTTGCCTCGCCGCAGTGTGAGCGACAGCTCCCGCCCCGCGCCGCCCATCGCGTTACTGTCTGCTCTGGATGTGTGCTCTAATAAATATAACAACACACGAATTAAGTTAGTTTAATATCGAATAAGAGACTTGATAGTAGTGCAGGTAATGCGGCTACGTTAGGGTGTATAAAAAGTATGATGAGTATTTAAAGGATAGAATAAAGAATAGTGCGATAATCGTCTAATAATAATGCTACGTCTGAGGCACAGATTAAAAACTTAAAAGTCGATCGCGCGTGACGTACAATCTCCATGAAGGTATAGATAAACAATGTTTGGAGTATTGGTGTTCATGTGTTCGGGGTATTAAGTGGTGACCATGAAATCAGATACAGATTTACGAAATATATAATGTGTGTCACGTAATCGACTCGCGGCGCACGGCTGCGTGCGCGGCGAGCGAGATGGTGGCATCACTAGTCCCCCTCCGAGCGGCGGCGGCCTATATATAGTGGATCGCGTCCTGGGGCAGTCGTCTTCCTTCCGCTGAGCTGCACATCAAGTTAAGTGGTTCTTCCTAATAAGACCCACGTAGGAAGCCTTTGAGAACCTCGCCCTGATTTCTATTAATTGTATAGCTTGCTTTAAGTGTGTTCTATACTCATTGTTAATAAAAGTGTTAATTGCTCTAGTATCTTTGAATCATCTCTGCTTAAAGTAACCTGAAGACACCACGCCCCTACAGCGTGGCTTGTCGTCTTCCTAACTAAACCCTAAAGGTTACATTTGGTATTTATTGCGATACATACAATGGTGTTGGCTATGCTACAACGAAACCCCGACTGACACGCTTACCCATACATCTTACAAGCTGCTGACAATTACATTATTGCGTCGCCACAAATAATACTCTATAATACTCTATCACATACACACAACACCATCTAGCCCAAACTAAGCAGAGCTTGTACTATGGATACTAGACAATGGATAAACATACATATATACTTTGCGCTAACGCGCACACGGGACAATGATTTGTGAGTTTCACAAATAGTTGTTTCAAGTCTGTGTGTTCTTTGTGTCCGTTGTTTGAATGTTTGTAAAGTCTCCCGAGACACAGGAGTTATTCTTAGTGCGAGAGTTGTCTTTTTAAAAATAAATAAAGCGATATAACTTCATCAGCGTCGCAGCCTGCATAGGGTACCCACCCAGCAGTGCCCTATGCAGGCTGTTACTCCTGCGGTTACGAGCAGCGATAGCTCAGTGGGGAGACCAACAGACTGCAATACAGAGGGTCTCGGGTTCGAACCCACGTCGCGCACCTCTGACTTTCGGAAGTTATATAACTTTTCGAAATTATGTGCGTATTGATTGACAATTATCGCCTGCTCCGTGCATCGGAGAGCACGTTAAGCCGTCGGTCCCGGTTGCCATGAACATCTATGGCAATCGTTATTGGGAGAGTGTCGACACAAAAGATCCCACTGGGTCGAAGTGTCGACGGTCTGCACTGACTGGCCCCCACATAAGATAAGATACTCCTGCGGTTGAAGACTCATGGGCATCGTAGTCTAGCCCAACCAGTATCTAAAAAGTGCTGATATTAACGTTATGAAGAGTGTTCATATTATGTTTTGTACTTACCATTAGATAACGACAATACGTGGTCAAGAGACGGACATCTTGGTAACTCCTGGTTGTTGTCATCAATCGTCAGCTCGTCGAGATCAAAGGATCTGGAACGTATACGTCATTTCATTAGACTTTATATGGATGTACTTGTACGGCATTTGCTTTAGTTATGATATTTGTGTACGACGCAAGTTGGCGTGAGATACATGCGCAAACAACTGGCTCGGGTCGAGATAATATCTTGCGCATATAACCACGTATACCCTACCCACGCGGTAATACGGGTTGCTTGCGCAGGTGGTTTGTGTCGGTTGTGTACGTACACGATGCAACCTTCGCAAGTGCCTTAACTTGCGCATGTTACTTGCTTCGTGGACAAGAGCCATGTGCGTGCCATCTATAGAATTTTTTTCTTTTTATTATTTTTTTTATTAAAGGTTTACATTTTTTATATTTCACCTAAATATATAAAAGTAAACTTGCGAGTAACAGAACTATACAGGTTGATTTTGAAATCGTGTAATTCCTTTTAACCACGCATTCTACTGGTGATATAGAATAACCTGACCATATTTTTTTAAATTAGATTTGTGTTTTTGTAGAAATTAATGTATTGATTTTTTTCGTGAAATGGTTTCAGATAGTCATAATATGTTAACCACCCGACACAATCTTAATTTTTACTAATTAAAAAAAATAACATAACAATAATTACTGATGTAGTAAATAATAAGGGGCAATAAAAGGACCGCCCGTTATTATTTACGACATTAATCATCGTAATTTTTTTTTATATGGTAAAAATTAAAATTGCCTCGGGTGGTTAACATGACTATCTGAAACCATTTCACGAAAAAAAACAGTACATTAATATTCCCAAAAAACTAATTCTTATAAAAAAAAATATAGTCCGGGTTATTCTATACCACAAGTAGAATGCGTGGTTAAAAGGAATTACACGATTTCAAAATCATCCTGTATATTGTGGTTTTCGACTTATTTTACGTACTTATTTTTAAACATCTGTTTCGCACAGATTAACTCCTAATACATCTAAAATAATAAATTCGTAAAACAATGATTATATCATGTTTCTTTATAAGTTACGTTATCATTTGTGCTAGTTTGTTTCTTTTGACACATGGCATAGTTTGCGCTCGATTACTATGTTGCAAGTTTCATACCCGAGTCAGATGAAGAGTTATTCTGATTTTATTCAGAAATGCTACCAAACTGGCACATTTGCAGGCATATTGTTATTGATAATAATAATGATTTATTTCTGTAAGTAGTTTGTAGAAACACTTTTACATGTCAATCACATTTTGAAAACTAGATGAGTCCAGCGTTTCGTATCTGACTACTCTGAGAAGAAAGGCCGAAACAAACTCAAGAGGTCACAGTCTCTTTTAAAGTCCAGACATAATCTTGGTCAGATCATGTGAAGACCATGCAGATTGGTGTCTGAAATGTTTTTTTGAGGAAAGAACCACACAGATTGAGTGGACCTGTCAGTGACCATTTACAATAAGTTCTTATTACGTGTAACATAAAAGATATCTTGTGAAATTAGTGTTTAACCCTTTCGCTGTCCCATGAACAATGGAAAATTTATTGTTATGTATCATATGTGATTCATCGGACAAGGAACCTGTCATTACACCTCTGCCTATCCTTTTTAGATATACAAGCTTGACTATACGAATGTTATTAGATTTGAGTATAATATTAATAACAAGCAGTCATACCTGGACATCATACGCCTTTGACCAGGGCTGTGCGGTGGCATCGGACCTCCGTCCGTCTTATCACGACCTTGGTTCGACTCGTGGTTGGGCGAGTCTAAGTTGAACCTAAATATAATAATATCGGTTAAGTCTAACTGATACCTGATGGGATTTGTTTGGGGAATGTTCTGGAATATATCATGTATAGAGTGAGCCAACCAGAAGAGACTTTCAATACAAAGAATATATGATGCAAGATGTCTATTCTCAGATTTTGAAATCCTTAAAATAATAAGGATGTTTGGAAAGCAAATTTGGTTAAAGTCAATGATATTATATTCAGAAAAGAAGCAAATATATTATTAGCGCATGAAAAGTTAAGACTTAAAAACGTCCCAGTTAAGTTCTTTTATTGGCCCAAAACCGGTTCAACTTGTCCTTTTGTTATCTAATATATATTGCGCCATTTATTTGTTTTTGTCAAAGATTACCACAACTGCAGTTATTAATAACACAATTGTATAGATCTGAGTCATCCATTACTATTTATTTATTTATTTGGATCTCCAACAAAGATTACACCTTACATGCTAAAAATAAAACATAAATAGATACAAATCCTTGTGCATCTTCAATTATAGGAGACCACAGCTTGCATTAAGATATCAAACAATCAATTTTTAATATGGAAATAAAGTATACAATTTAAAGTAAAAATAACAAGAATTAAAATTAAAAAAAAAAAAACTATATATATTGAGTTGAACAGTGGGGAGGTAGGTCAACACTTACTCAATATTAAGTTTTGCGTGTAACAGCAACTTAAATTTACTTAGGCTGTTGGAGAAAATGTCTATATCGTCGGAAGAACATGACAGTGAGTTGTATTGATTGGTCATCCTAACAATCGGCGAGTGTTTACCTAGATTTGTTCTGTGTTGAGGGGCTTTCAGTAAAGGGCTGGGATAACGAGGAATACGAGAAGGGACGTTAATGCGTAATTTGCTAAGAAGATCTGGACAGTCAATGCCATTATTGAATAACTTATACAGGAACAACATGTCGGAGATAGTGCGGCGAGATTTTAAATCTTTGAGTTTGAAGTGATTTAGTCTGTGTTCGTAAGATCTACAATTTCTTACTTTAAACCTAAACGCTAGATGACGGACAAGTCTCTTTTGAACCCTTTCAATGCGACTTATGTGGACTTGGTACGAAGGATTCCACACCGTGCTGCAATATTCAATTGGCTTCGTACGTAACTGTTGAATAAAAGTAATGTAGTGGTTGGTTTTTTAAATTCTTTTGAAGATCTCAAGATAAAGCCAAGAGCTCGGTAAGCTGAATTAAGCATTTGGTCTATATGATTTATAAAATTAAGTTTACTATCCAAGTATACTCCTAAGTCACGAATAACTGTTACTTCTGTTAATGTGTTTCGCTGAATATTGTAAACAGATTCGACTTTATTGTGTTTTTTAGTAAATTTTATATGAAAACATTTAGTACAATTCAAGTACATTTTATTGTTGGTACACCATTGACTCAGATTATTTAAATCAATTTGTAATAGCTGTGTATCGACATTATTCAAAATTACACGGGTCAGTTTTAAGTCATCAGCAAAAAGGTATGGTGTGGAGTATTTAAATATGTCTGATATGTCGTTGATAAACACATTAAAAAATAACGGCCCTAGATTGGACCCCTGGGGTACACCGGATGTTGCAATGTAGGGATCTGACTCATTACAGTCTACAACCACTGAAGAAGTCCTATTTTCGAGGTAAGTTCTGCACCAGCTCAGTGTGATACCGGTTACACCCAACGACTGGAGCTTATTTAGCAGCAATTCATGATTTACTTTGTCGAAGGCCTTCGAAAAGTCTGTGTACACTGCATCAATTTGAAGACCTTTATCTACTGCGGATGTTAGTTCAGTGACATAATTAACAAGATTTGTGTTTGTAGATGTTTTAACCATGAAACCATGCTGACTAGTGGATATTAATTGTTTAACATGGTCGTGCAATACTGGGTACACTAGTGATTCAAAGACCTTAGACAAAGTACATAGAATGGAGATGGGTCGATAATTAGATATCACCTCCCGTTTCCCATTTTTGTGAATAGGTACTATTCTAGCTTTTTTCCATTTATTTGGAAAAACCCCAGTTTTTAGCGAGTTATTATAAATATTTGCCAGTGGAGAAGACAAATACTCTGCACATCTTAACCAGAATATTGGGGGCACATTGTCAGGTCCAGCACCTTTAGATATGTCGAGTCCAGAGAGTTTATTAAATACAGCTTCAGGAAGGATTGAAAGGTCGTCGATGGGTAAAACCGGAACCGAGACGGAAGGTAAGTTATTAAGGAAATTATTGCGATTATCGTAAGGTGGATCATATACGGAGGAGAACTGTTCTGCAAATAAATTTGAAATGGCTTTACTACCGTAGGCTTTGACATTGCCGAGAGTCATTTCTGGAGGGTAAGAAGAATTGCTTTTTCGGAGGTTTTTAATATGTGACCAGAAGATTTTAGGGTGATACTTAATTTTATTTTCAATTTCATTTATGTAGTTGTCATAACATTTTTGGGTAAGAATTTGGCAGTCTTTTCTTATGTAATTAAATTCTAATATGTCCATTGGATTGTTGTATTTTTTTATCTTGATACGAAGTTTCAGTTTCACTTTAAGTAGCTTTTTTAATTGATGGGAATACCATGGTGGATATTTGCCTCGTGTAAATTGTGTTACTGGCACATGTATATTTATGGTTTCGTTGATTATATCATAAAATTTCTCCAATTTATCATTGACGCCATCACCTTCACTGAATTCCTTGGTCCAATCGACATGTTTCAGAGATTTATTTATAGCTCCGTAGTCTGCTTTATGAAAGTTGGGTTTACTCGCAGGTTTTAAGTAAGTTTTAGTAAACGTTTGAAAAGTTATTGTTAAATCAAAAGCCGGGTGGTACTTATCTAGTTCCCTTATAGGGTCAAGGCAGCTTCTTATTTCAGTTTGTTCAACATCTGAGAGCACTAAGTCTAACGTCTTATTTTGAAAATTTTTAATCCAGTTTAGCTGTTTTAAATCATTAAGCGCTAAGAAGTCGAGCAGTAAATTTTTAAGGTTTCCCGTGCTAGAAGTTGATGGTATGCAAGATTCAGTAGTAGCCTCATGTATCCAATCAATACAACTCAAATTAAAATCGCCGACAATTGATGTTGAGGAGTCGCTATTAGTTGTAATGACCGAATTGCAATTATCAATAAAGTATTCAAAAACTTCAAGATTTACAGGTGGTGGCAAGTATACAGCACACATCTTTAAGGATTGGGATGTATTGGAGTTGGTTTTAATCATAATCCATAAATCTTCACAGTTACTTTCCCAGTCTGTCATGCGACATGAAATTAATTTATTAGTTACCGCTACGAGAACTCCACCGCCTGTTTTTTTGTGATTATTCAAGCTTGACGATTCTCGGTCTCTTCTATATACAGAATAAGAATCATTAAAAAGTTCAGAATCAAAAATACTTTCGCAAAGCCAAGTCTCGGTTAAGACGAATACATCATAATCACTATCATGTATGTGTTGACGAACCTCAGATAAATTGCTACGAAGACCACTGGTATTTTGATAGTAACATTTTAGGGAATTGAATTTTATAAAGTTTAGGCTGTTGAACATTCTTAGAAATAAAATTAAAAAGTAAATAGTAATGACACAAAAAAAAGAAACAATAATACAGTACTATAAGATCTATGTTAATGACTTTAGCTTTTCAAAGTCTTCCACAACCACACTTTGCGCAGTTTCATCCTTCTTCAATAGAACTCTCCCATTGCGAACCCATACGAATCTGTATCCTAGCTCCTTGGCACGAACTCTTGTCGCCGCATGAAGAGCCTTGTTCTCAGGAGATAGGTGTTCAACGACGAATATTGGCACCGGCTTGTCGTTAGCTATGCCAAGGTGACTTGAATTTAGTTTATTTTTCGAATTTGCTTTGTTGAATTGAAT
Source organism: Catocala sponsa (assembly GCA_963564715.1). NCBI lineage: Eukaryota > Metazoa > Arthropoda > Insecta > Lepidoptera > Erebidae > Catocala > Catocala sponsa. The sequence continues at coordinate 15,689,054 of OY751352.1, forward strand.
TGATGCTGCAAGGAACGAATCTCTTAGTCGCGGGCTATTGAACTTGACAAGAATAGACCTCGGTCTTGCACTGCGCGTGTCTTCTTTGGCGACCCTTGTACATAGTTGAATATCTATATCCTTAATATCGCATTTAATTACTTTGCCTAACTGAGAAATAGTGTTAGTTAAATTCTCTGATCTGTATTCCGGTACACATTGCAGTTCTATGTTACTCGAACGAGCGTGTTGTTCCAATAGGTTCATTCGTTTTGTTACATCCTTGAGAGAATTTTGAAGAACACAATTTTCCTTCTCGAGCATGTGTATTTTAGCGATCTTATCTTCTAATGTTACCTTAATTTCTTCGTATTTCTCATTAAAAAACGACAAGGACTGCTTGAATTCCGAGATCATATTGTTAATTACGCTAAATTGTTCATGGATTAATCCTGCGATTGTATCATGTAATGCTTGGTTAATTTCATGCCTTATCATCTCTCTAAGAGAACCTGTTGTAATATCTGCCAGTAGCGTGTCATTACCACGGTCAGGTGAGTGGCATATAGGTGGTTTGTTGCGTAGAGTAACATTCGTACTGTCAACAGGGGATGGTTGAATCACTGGACTAGATTGCCGGGCGGGTCTAATAGGAGTGTTAGTGTTATCAAGTTTGGGCTGTTTATTTAGACACCCAGGACATTTCCAAGCATTTTTAGTGTCGGCATGCATTGATTTAAACCTCTTCTCTGATATATTAGCGCACAGTAAATCATACCAGTGATTGCAAAGAAAGCATCGCAAACCTTTCCCAGCCTTAAAGTCTTTTATACATCCAGCGCAATTTATTGTTGACATTCTTAATGCGTGCGTGGGTACGTTGAAATCAAATCAGATTTGGCAATAAAGCGCTTACAGCGATTAAAACAGGATGCGTCTAATAGTGAATAAAAATATTAGCGCCGTTTAGAGTATTAAGCTTCATACAAACTGCGAATGTTGTTCTTGGCAAGAAGGTCGTAAGCGCCGTGGAATGCGCGTCGCTTACGCGTTTCGGTCGTTGCGGGACAACGGTCACTCAAACACTTTGTTTATGTTGCAAACTTTTTGTTAAAATCCAAATATCACTGATAAACACTGGTTGTAATGGCTTGTTATTTTGACACTGAGTTAATATACGTTAATTATTTAGTTTCTGCTCAAAATCTGAGTTAAAACAACACTTTAAACAATATTTTCAGAATTATTTTTCGGGAGCAAACGGTTACGGACTGTTTGAATTGACACCTGACACAGAGACTGACTATAAAAGTTAACATAATAATCTAGTGTATAAATATGAGTTGGGAGTGGGATAATATTGACAGCGCAGTGGGGTTCGATCCCACGACCTCTTAAAAAAAAAAGTTTATGTAAATTGTGTAAAAAAAGTTTTAAAGTTTATGTATGTAATGCTGGCACATTTGAAACGTGGCATTTGTGGCGCAGGGCTGTCACTTTAATTTATGTTTATTAATTACCTATTTATTATTGTGTATATGTGTGTTCTATTACAATTATTTACATAATATTGTGAAAGATTTTAGAAATAAAGTATGTTTTCTATCTTTCTTTCTTTTCTTTCTTAATCGGTAGTCCGATGCCTTAGCTATTAGATTACACCCCCATAGTTGTACATACAGTACAAAAGTTGTGTGAACCACAAATGGTATGGGTTCACTTTAGATACGTTAATTGTCTGTAAGTACAGACCCTAAGTTAAGTGTATTACTATTGATCTTTTTTCATATAAGTGGACTCGACAGAGGTTACCCTGCCTGAACGAGGCACACCGGTGGCCAGACAAAATAGATATATTTTATTAATTTTTTTATACATCTAAGGTGGCAAACAAGCATACGGCCCACCTGATGGTAAGTGGTTACCATAGCCTATAGACGCCTGCAACGCCAGAGGCATCACTTGCGCGTTGCCGACCCTTAGCAAAGGAAGTGGGAAGGAGAAGGAGCGGGATGGGGGAAAGGGGGTGATTGGGCCTCCGGCACTCTCACTCACCGAACGAAACACAACACTAGGAATACTGCTATTTTATGTCGATATTCTGTGAGAGGGTAGTCCTATCCCGGTTGAGCCGGCCCATACATGCTGAAATCAGCGAGGCTATCCGCCTTTCCTTAATTATGTCTCGTAAGACTTGACAGACTACGATATATTTTACTAGTTCGAATATAGTTTACCTCGTCCTCAATGCTCTAGTTAGCTGCTGCATAGCCACAGCATCTGAAGTGGCAGGCGTCGTCGCATCTACTGCTAAGGTACTTAGCACGCGGGTGTTGGGGTCCTCTGAGTCAAACGACAGGGGATAGCCTGGAAGAAGCGAGGTGACTCTTTAAATGATGAATGTCAGATTTTTGGAGGAGAACAAAGGGTTTACATAAACCCCTATTTATGTACCTGCATTAAAACAATTTTATAGATTTCGCCGCATGGCCATTCATTATTTTCTATCAATCTAAAATAGTCCTTACTAAGCTTGTTGATAGGGAATAGTAATCAAGAGCTAAAATTGTTTGTTAGGTAAAGTTTAACAGTATTAATTTAAAAGTTATTTATTAGTTATTTGTAAATATTAGATATTTTTATTGTTTTAAAATTATGTAATAATAGTGTTTAGAAATAAACAACGCGTTAAAACTCATACAAAGTAGTTTAATGTCAATAATTTAAGTAACATATGTTTTTTGTCAACTAAACTAACTATTATATTTTTTAGTAATATAAGTATCTATAAGTTAAAACTTGTAATTGGCCATCGTTTTTATATTGTGCGAATTATTACTTTAATAGCCGTAAGTTTTCTTAAAATATAAAATAAAAAAGAAATAACAACACTTCTGATTACTTATAAAGAGATATAGGTGTGACACTATGTACAAAGATAAAGAAAATATAGGCGTGATATACCTCTGCATACACCATCGAAGGAATACAATTGTAAGTATGTATGTGTTACAACTCATTAAGTATTATTATAATAATAATAAACTCTTTCCCTTTTGGCATACTTGGCTAAGGCCCGTGTGTCAGGTTTTTACCCCTTTGAAATAAAAGGGCGACCAAACATAAAACAAAAAAATAATAATAATATTATTATTATAATAATAATAATTGTTTATTTTCAGGAAACATGTACATACAATAATTACATTTGTACATTGAGGGCCACTTGCACGACAACTCAAAAAATTCATTTAGCACCAAATAGATTTAAAACATCGTGCTGTCGCAGCCATCCGTGTGACTGAGATGCCACGATCTATTTAGTGCTAAATGTATTTAGTGAGTTGTCGTGCAAGTGGCCCTAAATATGTTCTTTATAGTGTACTGACCTCTGACAAGATGTAACGTGACTTCAGTGCCCGGTGTGATGGACTGGAACACTTGAGCCACGTGGGCGTGGGATAAACCTCGAACGCCACGGTTACCCACGCCGACTACCACATCGCCTGGACGGAGGGCACCTGTAGAAAAGTATAAATAAAATAATTTCTATGTAACCAAGGTGTCAAGGACACATACGGCCCACCCCATGGTAAGTAGTTCCCGTAGCCTATGGACGCTTTCCACGTCTATCATGTACTGAAGAAACATATAACATACACCTTAGGACGGCGCCGAGCGAAATGTGCCAAAACAGGCGGACACAGTTAAGTTAATAAATCAAAACTTTTTGTTTAATACAAATATAAAATATACATTTACCATAACAATGAATGTGTTTATAATTACTTCGTGTAAAAAACTGAAAATAATTAATATTTTCGCCTAGAAAATTACGTAAATTTGCACGAAAAATGCAAAGACGTAAGCTCGCGTTACGTGATTTTTAGATTATAACAGTAGAAATCTATCCTATATTACAGTTTAAACGAAAAATAAATAGTTATATTACAATTTGTCCGTCTCAAATATTTAAGTTATTGGTGGACAATAAAGACACATATTTATCAAAAAAGTACTTCAAATCTCCATACAATTTACTATGGCAGCCGCGCGCCGATTTGAATATGCGCCGCACGAACTCTGTCATTATCTGTCTTACGCTCGGCGCAGTCTTAAGAAAGGTTTTACTCTCTTGGCAGCATTTTGTTTCACATACAGACAGTTAAGTATAAATATATGTACATATTATCATTATGATTGAACCCTCCATAACTATACTATTATAAATTCGAATGTGAGTTTGTTTGTTACGCTTTCACGTATACATACTTGATTACGCATACACGTTGTAAGGGTTATAGCAAAGGTCATAGGGATATCTTTCATCCAGAAAAAGCAATTTTCCCGAGCGAGTCGAGGACAAAATCTAGTAAATAAAAGCGACAGCGTTTTAGTTCAGTTTATGCTGCGCATTCGTTTAATGAGCACGCGTGTAATGAGCTTGGAACCCTTTTCATCGTTCTGGTATGCTCAAGAAAAGGATATTTGTCTCCCTACAATCTTCTGTTAAGTAGTTCTATAGCCGGTCAGTTCAAACGAAATTTTATCAATAAAATTGTTTGATGAATGCAGTGACTTACCGTCTATCCACGCAGGACTATGAGGTACGATGCTGCGGATTTGAAGATAGCCCTCCGTCTCTGGTATACCTTCAGCTCCGATCAGTGTGAAGCCCAAACCCTTGAACAGATATTAACATAAGAGTATAACTTAATCAAAGTAAATCTTTAGTCACGTGTACATAAAAAATAAATTAGGAAAGGTACAATTGTTAAAAACAGCGATTCTTGACCACGTATGAGTGACTCGAACCCGAGATTTCAAGATTAGATTCAAAATTTATATAAATTCTTCTCAAACATATGCAGTGTGATCACTAACGCAGTCTATTATTCAATTAAATTAAATATACATTCCATTACACCCGGTAGCGTGGCGGTGGTGTATACGAATGCTATGCATGATATCTCAGGTTCAGTTACCAGATCAGGCAGAGTGCTATATGGTTCTTCTGTCAAGAAATTTTCAGCTGCAGCACAGAGTCTGGAGTTTTGCTCGGGAACAGACTTGCTCCATATTACGAGATACTTATAAAACTGGGGAACAGTCATTTTGTGGCATGGTAAGTTGAAGTCAATTTTGTGTAAGTTCAGTATGCTGTATACGAGCAAAATATCAGATTTGTTAAATTGACTCTAGTTTACGAGATAAGATTTTATAACTATATGGCTGAAAGAAGGTCGAAATAAAAACACAATTACATATTAAATATATATTTTAGAAGCGGCTATATAATAACGTCAAGAAAACTTAATACATAAGCTATTAAAAAGCAAATAAAAAAAAGTATTAGAAATAACTTTATCTGTAAGCTTTTCTATTGTGTTTATGTTCAGGACAATCCCTTATTTAACTCAAACAATAGTCTGTCATCATAATATGTGTTGTATATACTATTAAGTTAGAGCACTTTCCTGAAGTGCTTAGTTGTGCAATCTATGGTTGCACCATAGATATAAACTATGATTTTTGTATTGTGTGCTCAGTGTGCTGGTCTCATAATAAACGTGTTTTTCATTAGAATAAATGGGTGTATTAATTAATTACCTCTAAAGAAACATGTTACAACAATATGGCTGTCTCATCGGCCTTGGTATCTTTCTTTCATTGTTCTAATGTCTTGATGGAACCGTTCTTTATGTTGAATATCTCAAGAACCAGAGTCAATCTATACAAAGTAAATACATTTCGGGTATGACTGATGAAGGTGTTTATTAAAACCAGTAACAAAATTATTGCCGCAGAAAAAAATACTTTTTGTCACCAGTGTAATTATAGCTTACGAAATATGAGGGGCATATACCACTGTATACTCTTGGCGTGAGACTATGTATTCATGTATGTAATATATATCTAAATCGGGACTAAACAGGGAATGAGGCGTGGATAAAGTTGCAGCACTTACTTAGTCTGGAATTGTACTTGGGAAACAGTAATAGCTCTCCACCTATTTCGTGAGACATCAAACCATAGATTACGAAATGTTGGTGTAATAGATCTTTGCCTACCCCAGGACTATGTATTTATCCTAATCCTATCCTAACTAATATTATAAAAGCGAAAATGAGTTTGTGTGTTTGTTACCTTTTCACGCCTAAACCACTGAACCGATCATTCTGAAATTTTGCATATACATTGTCAGGTGTACAGAAACGGACATAGGCTATCTTTCATCCCGAAAAAAATAACTGTTCCCGAGGAAAACAACAATAACGTTCTTATGATAAAAGATGGCGCCACGTTTTTTCCGAATCATGATTGAATTATATTATTACAAGCAGAGTACAACCCGAATTGATTGTCAAATTCTAAATTAACGCGAGCGAAGCCGCAGGCAAAAGCTAGTAAGTAATAATAAGTATTTATTTCCTACAGCTATTACATACAAAGGGAATTAAACAAACTTAAGACACAAAGCATTTAGGAACACTGATACCATGGTAAGATCTAACTTGAGTTATGGGTATCAGGGGCCCTATTACAAACTTTTATAAAACCTGTCAAGTTTCAGGCAATTCAAATAACTGCCTGGTTTTGTTTCGTATTATGACATGTGAATAGTTGATCGTCTTCATGCTGGCAAGTTTGTCGCTGGCCGATTTGTGACTTGACAGTGCATCGTTCAAAAATATGACATACATATTTGTCGGTAAGTAACGGTTTTAATTTGATTGTATTTTGTATGATAATATAATTAAAACTATTATTTTTAGGCAAATATAAAACAAATATATCTTTATGCTATCATATCATGAATTTTATTATTATATTTGCAGCATTAAACTAAATATATAAGTAACTAATATTCGGTTTCAGAACCTCGTCTGTTTTTGTAAACGCGCGGGCAATTTGTAACTACAGAAGTACCTACCTAGTTACTTACTTACTTAAAACTAATGTGTATCTAACTCTAATTAGGTTTTCAAAAATCTTTGTTACTTCTATAAAGACATTTAAAATAATTATGGCGTATGTGTATTAAAGCTTTTTTAATTATTTACATTATTATCATGATGAATACTATTACTGTCAGTGTATTCTTTACAGCTTAGTAGATGAGCATATTTTAATTAATATTTATAATTTAATACGTGAAGCAAAAAATTTGTACCCCTTTTTACGAAAATTGCGCGGACGGTGGACGGAGGAGTATGAAATTTGTCACAGTTAAATATAAACAAAAATAAAAGCAATAATTAATGTAACTATTCAAAAAAAGCCACTCCAGCTTAGCGTAAACTGAATGGTTTGCTTTGTGTACAATATGGCGACTTTAATATGAAACGATATGTCAAATGAAAGCTCGTAATACGGTAATATATATTTGCCAGGCAATATTCGATCACGGACGAGGAAAGACTGACTAAGAAAGTTTATAAGGCTAGTGTGAATGGAACAGTCGCAAGAGGAAAACCTAGGCGAACGTTTCTCGACCAGATCGGAGGCGTCCTGGACAAAGGCCAGGTTAAGAGCTCCTTGAACCGACGGGCGTGTATGAGGAATGTGATGAAAGTGAATGAAGCCAGAGAAGTGTGTCAGGATCGTAGCCAATGGAAATCCGTAGTCTCTGCCTACCCCTCTGGGAAACAGGCGTGAATCTATGTATGTATGTATGTATTCGATCACCTGTCACATGACTGCTGACTGGCTGGAGTTAGAACGTTTATAATACGAAATAGCAAGGCAGTTTACTTTACGCCGTATACTGCCTGGAAATAAGAGTTTGTAATAAGGCCCCAGGCCACAGCAAGTAAATTGTTTACAATAATTATGTACATAAAATTTGTATGATGTTTGAACGATTAAAATACATAAAATAAACTTAAACCTACATAAGTCGTATTATATTAAGCTACGTGTACTTGTTCGTGTGTGTGTGTGTGTGTGTGTGTGTGTGTGTGTGTGTGTGTGTGTGTGTGTGTGTGTGTGTGTGTGTGTGTGTGTGTGCGCGAGTACATGTATTATATATAAATAGGAAATGACGCATGGATAACTCTTTAAGTCAGGATAGCAAACTAGAATCACTTAAAATTCTACTTGACTTATTAAATGATTAGAAAATAGCAAACTTCCTGAAGATGGATCCAGTGATTAGAGTAGTTAATGATTACGTATTGCGCAAGCTATAATTAGTACGCTTGATTAAACGATAATTTATCGCGATAAGAAAGTGAAAAGTTAACTAATGCCTATTCAGGGCAATTGAGATTTCAACAAAGATAATTTTAACGGACTAATTGTATTTGCAAGGCATTTCTTGGTCAAACGTATGAAAGTACCTATGTTAAAAACATATGAGACACGATACCTATATACTTTCTTTCTTTTAATTATTAGATTTACGAGGTATTCCTGTACCTACGTATTTACAAACATGGAACAGAAAAGAACACTCACTTGTGGATCACGTATTTTATATGCCCCATGCAGGGAACGAACCAGTTATACTCTGAGCTGCATGTTGACGATATAACAAATTACGTATTGCGTTATTTGTGCAATGAATAGGTTAAATAATATCAGATTACACAATAAGTTTCACACAATGTGATATTAAATCATAATGTAATCGACGATTTTAATAATGATAATGAATTTATTGACTGAGAAATGTAGTACATTGTGTGAAACTTATTCTCGTACTAAGAGTTAGCACAATACTTACTAACAAGCGGTCGCTTAGTGCTCGAAATTCGACCAAAGTTTGCCTGTAAGATATTGCTGATATATGTCATTATATATTGATATATGTAACCACAGTTACGCACTCCGACTGCGTGTGTCAAATGCATGCTTGTGTGCTTGTAGTGTTTTTTCATTAACTTAATGTATTTCTAATGAATATTTTTAAAAAATATTACGATTCGTCACTTCTTCTCTGTATAAACTACAAGTGTGCGAAATTTCATACTCCTCCGTCCGCCCAATTTTCGTAAAAAGGGATCCAAAGTTTTCGCTTCACGTATTAATATATAGATACTGATTACCAAACTAGGTTATAGCCTGTTATGATGCAGTAAGCTTACCCAAAAATAACCTATTTATAAACCCATTTAGAACCGTCCATTTAACAAAATATATTTTAAGTACCCCTGTCTAGTGTTCTGGGTATATAGTATCTACAAGCGTAATATTATGTACTAGCGGTCGCCTAGTGGTCAAAATTCGACCAAGATTCCTAAGCTTCCAACTTTGTTTTCTGTTTTTCTCTATTACATATAAATAAGGTATAGGTAACCATAGTTACGAAGAATTGTACGACGTCAGACGAACAATGTCCAAATACTACGAACGCGATTCAACTGCGTGTGTCAAATGCATGTTGGTGCGTGTAGTGTTTTTTCTTTAATTTAATGTATTTCTAATGCATATTTTATAAAAATATTAGGATTTGCCTCTCCTTCTCCATATAAACTTTAACTGTGCCAAATTTCATACTCTTCCGTCCGCGCAATTTTCGAAAAAAGGGGTACAAAGTTTTTGCTTCACGTATTAATATATAGATTAATGAATTGATAATGTTTACCTGAGTGCCTTTAGTGAGAGTGAGGGTAAATCTCTCGCCGCGTAATTCTCCTGTCGGCGTTGGCCCGTTGGATTGGCCTGTGCCGCCATTTTCTGACGACATCTTCTCAGCTGAAATATACAAATATTATAATTAATAAAATATTATAATGCGATAAAAATAATCGTCTTGACTACTGTAGTAACTCTGCTCCGGCCTCATACTATTATTATAAATACGAATGTGAGTTTTTTTTGTTTATTTGTTAAGTTTTCAAGCCTTAGCTACTCGACCGATCATTATGAAATTTCACATAGGTAAACGTTGTCAGGTGTACCAAAAAAGTCATAGGGAAAGCCGTGTTTTAAAAAATGTTTCACTGCCGAGCACGGGCCAGGGATTGCTCAGAATGAGATGGATTATTCTTCAGCACACCAAGCTAGCCCAGTACGGCTTGGCTGACTTCACGTATCTTTGAGAACTCTCATACTTAAGATTTCCTGAAGATGTTTGCCTTCACCATTAAAGAGAGCCATAATGAATCATTTATTAAGAAACATAACTTCGAAAAGTCACAGGTATGTGGCATAGGATCGAACTCTAGACCAATGCTACATAATGTAACATTCTAATGGTGAAAGAATGATCAAAATCGATCCAGTAATTTCAGAGTTTACCGATTACAAACAAATCTTTCCTTTTTAATTACAATATTCTTTAGTTTAAATTAAATGGTTCTGTAAAAGTTATAGCAGTAATGTATCAACGCACAATACGAGACTAAGTAATATTCATGATATATCTTTTAGTGCAGTATCTAAATTAGCATATCGATATGCATGAATATTTACTGGTTTGTAAATGTTAATGTGCAGCATCGATGAGATATTGCACAATTAAAGCAGTAGTTTCAAATGAAGTATAGATAGGACCTTGGCCAATCTATACTAACATTATAAAGCTGAAGAGTTTGTTTGTTTGAACGCGCTAATCTCAGGAACTACTGGTTTGATTTGAAAAATTATTTTAGTGTTAGATAGCCTATTTATCGAGGAAGGCTATAGGCTATATAACATCACGCTACGACCCACGGGGACGGTGCAGTAACGATAAACGCAGGTGAAACCGCGGCAACGTCCAGTAGTTAGATACTTTGAATATTGTACCACATTAGCTGAAGCTTGTAATAAAATAAAATTTTTGGGAAGAGAGAAACTCGCCACGTGTCCTCGGATTGTCTACAAAAACTACTGCAATAGATAAAGGTTGACAATACCGAGCTCCTCTAAATAGGGATAGACACGAAGTGGGACCCGCGCGTATTCCAACTTGCTTTTGTCGGCCTCGATGGCGTAGTGGTTAGTATAACCGACTGCCACGCCCGAGGTCGCGTGTTCGATTCCCGCACAAGTCAAACATTTGTGTGCATGAACATGGATGTTTGTCTTGGTCTGGGTGTTTCTATGTATAATATGTATATATTTACAAAAAAAAAGTATTTATGTATGTTTATTCATTGTCTAGTACCCATAGTACAAGCTCTGCTTAGTTTGGGCTAGATGTTGTTGTGTGTATGTGGTAGAATATTATATTATTATTACTATTCCGCTTTAAGCACAAAATATGCGTCGTCACGAGTTTCGCCTCAGCGCGAGGCATCTTCACGACCGTTTGCAGCGAATGAGCAAATAATTTTATTACAATGGACTTCCCCCAAGTAACTCCTACTTCGATTCAATATAGCTTGTAATATAGTAATATCAGCCCTGGGTATAAATCGTTCCACTGCTGGGCACAGACCTCTTCTCAGTGTGAGAAGTGAAGCTTGTACGTCCCAGAAATGGTAGGCACTAGTGTGTTGCAGCCTTGATTGCAGCCACATCGTTAGCTACCTATCCAATATTACAAGGTACCATGTTAAATTTTTGAAAAAAAAACGAGTTATAAAATTTGCATGGTTCTATATGTCATTCCTTTTTGTTTAGACTAATATAGTAATAGATGCAGCACTTACCACCTTACAATATTAAATCGCAAATAGTTCTAAGTTACTTTTTAAGTTATTTTTACTGATATGCAAATTTTAAATCTCATTTCCCCAAAGTTAAAAGAAATAACATAGGACCTTGTAATAGTGAGCCTGCGATATGTTTATGTTCCAAGTATTAGAGAGCGAGCCTATTGCTGTCTGCTATTTCGGTGGGTACACTTTCAGATTCCATGAGCATTTCTTATCAAACAGTAGCCGGGAATCGAAACAGAGATCACACCATCGATCATGACGCGGGTCCATCGAGGCACTTGTTTAATTAATTTATTTCGATCATTATAGTATGGACGCCGACGTCTAGACACAATGCTTTGAACATTATGTCTCGAGATAGTTAAGCTTAATGTCGATGATCTTACGAAGATCGCTTAAAGACTGGTTTCAGTGGTAGCATCTTCATATAAGCCTAAATGACCGACACCGGATTGCTTTACTAAAATACTCGGTAGAAAACAAAATTTTAACAAAAAAGAAAACCGACTTCAAAATAGAATATTCTAAAACTTAAAATGCACTAAAAAGCTAATAAATAATTGCATATTCTTGTGAATAATTAAATTATTGTTATTTTTGGAGTCCACCATACATACCACTTTATAGCCACCCTAAAATAGTTTTGGTAACGCTTTTTCACATAGTATATTCTAAAACTTTTTTATCTGACTGTAGGTACTTAACAGCATCAATAATTTGATAGTGTCAGATTTGTCCGTAAAAAAAATATTAAAATTAAAATGTGACAAATCGGACACTGTGGTCCGAATATATTGTGTCCGAGTCGTCAGCAACTCCAAGTAACGCGGTAACAAACATAAAAAAAAAAAATACAGACGAATTGAGTACCTCCTCCTTTTCTTGAAGTCGGTAAAAAATGATATATTACTTTGGAGTCCAGCACTGCGTTCAGTGTGCTTTAGTAAGATTATCCACAACATTAAAATAAAGATAATGAGGGATCCAGAAATATTTATTCTGATCTAAAGACACTGACTTGACACTGTGCCACTGCTGAGCACGTGCCTCCTCTCAGACTGAGAAGGATTAGGCCATAGTCTACCACGCTGGCCCAGTGCAGGATGGTAGCCTCACATATCAACTCACAGACATGCAGGTTTCCTAACAATGTTTTCTTTCACCGTTAAAGGGAGCGATAATTTACTATTTAAAACGCACGTAACTTCATAAAGTTAGAGGTGCGTGGCAGTCCAACGGTCTCCCAATAGGCTGTCGCTACTATGCTGAAAAGACAATATACCAGGCATGCCTCATTTTGAAACTTAGATAGGTGCTTGTCTGGCTTGATATCTTAAGGATCGCATATTTTAACAGGACATTTTTCAAAGTACTAGGAAACACTTTCGGATGCCTCATCCAATCATCGTAAGGTGATATCTATTAAGTTGTTACACTGATCGTAAAATGATCGTTTTCAGGTCACTGTACAGTCTCATTAACCTTTTAACCGCTTAGGTCGGATTAATCCGACAAATATTTTCGTGTCCATTTCGCCAGCGTCGTATATTTCCGACCAGATACCACAGCTCGTTTAATCTGCTTTTTAATTTAATTACGGTGTTTTCTATCAAACAAAATGTTTATATTGTGTAAATGTAGTACAATTTAATACACTTTAGTCTCATAATTAGAAGTCCAAAAAATAAGTATTTATTTTTGTAAGTATTTATTTTCGATTCACTGTGCCGGGCGCTGGGGGCACGACAACTGCTATGAAATGGGGCGGTTAAAAGGTTAAACTGTACCTACATTGCATTTTGCTGACAACGCGACATGTCGGGCGCGCGTCGTTTACTTAATCAACAGAGATTATATTATTATAAAAGCAACTCAGTTCTAACTTTACTGTGGCAACGTACAGACATTAGAGAGACGAATTGCCAAAACCTAACTCGTGTTATCGTAACCTATACGTGACCGTTTAGTGCAACTTGTGTCTTTCTCTTCTCTCCGCATTTACCAAACCAGAACAACTATCAAGTGTACGAAACCGTACAGTCACGTTTGATTGTGTTGACGTGATAATTGATGGTTCAAACGTTACGGTGTAAACAAGCACACGGCTCGGTTGATGTTTATTGAGGCCTATGGAATACTAGAAGTATCACTTGCGCATTACTGATCACAAAATGAGACGCTGGGCTGCTGTGCCCTATTCTGTATTGTACAACAAAAGAATTGAATTCTATGTGTTATTATGTAAATAAACAAAATTTTAACAAAAAAGAAAACCCTCTTCAAAAAAGAATATTCTTAAACAAAAAAAGCACTAAAACGTTAAAACATAATTGCGTATTCTTGTGAATAATTAAATTATTGTTATTAAAAGAGTCGAAAAAAGAAGAATCATCAAAATCGGTTCACCTACAAAAAAGTTATGAGTTATAAAAAAAAACATACAGTCGAATTGAGAACCTCCTCCTTTTTTTGAAGTCGGTTAAATAGCTCGTTTTTTGTAATAGCAGAGGCCTTTGCCCATGTGTAGGACACGCTCAGAAAATAAATTGCAATCAGTGGCGATCCTATATAATAGTTTATTTTATTCAATCTTGACTCAAGTACTAGTATACCTTCAATGTGATTTTGTGACCTTATTCATGACATACAAGTAAATTTGAGGGAACAGGATGGGTTTCACTACATTCAAATAACATATCCGACGGGTGTCACAGTGGTAAGTTGTCGCCAACCGTGGCCACTGCGCCGAGTGTTGTGGGTTCAATCTCCAGGACAAAAATTGTGTGATCCACAAATAATTGTTCCGAGTCTGAATTTACATTATGTCCGTTAAGTCCCCAGTGATACAAGATTAACTCATAACTCGGAAGCAGTCTTTAAAAGCGTGTCCGATCAAGGCGTACGCATTTGATGCCTTTTTAAAGAGTCACCATAGCAAGTTGCACTCACTGATCGGTAAACGATTAGCGAGGTTAAGCAACGTTGGGTGCGGTCAGTCTATAGATGGGTGACCGCTTAGTGGTATTTCATCTGAGCGTCTCCGTGCTTCGGAGAGCACGTAAAAAGTCGGTCCCGGTTGTTGTCAAATTGACAGCAGTCGTTACGCCATGTCTGATATGGCCTATGGGCGGTTTGAACAACTCTTGACAACAGGTTGGCCACTAACCACACGAAAAGAAGAAGAAGAAAGAGTCGATCTCTTTTCTATAGGGTATTAATATCATAGAAGACATCAACATTATTACGTGACTAAGAAGATATTTAGTAAACACAGCATATATTGTGAGAATCTATTCTACTGTGTTTTGTCGATCGAGTGTCAGTTATGTAAATTCGCATGAATAATCTCGCAAATCAGTGGCCGTCACGCGTAATTGGATGCTTTTAAATATCAGCTTTTACTTTATCAACACCTTAATGGCGATGAGTGGTTTTTATAATAGCTATAGACATATACTCATGCCTACACAGCTGGAGGGGTAAGCAGAGATATACCTGTCATACTTTCCAAGTCTTATGTAACAAGGACCGAACCTATATTCGTCTAGCAGACACATTTCTAGAATGCTTACGGGTACACTCAAAATGATCCAACATCTAAATTTACTCGAACCCGAATAGAATCTGAGACTTTACCACGGAAGTAATAAGGTAAACTTTTATTATTTCTTGCGTGGACCGTCGCCAACAAACTTTACATCCCCTAAGAAGTACCTATGTACAGTGGTGTAATACGAGTATATACTCTTATTTGGCTATTTGATGTCTCTTGTAACACAGGCCGACCCTACAGCAGACACAACGTCAGAATACTTGCTGGTACTCAGGACTTCCTTTAACAGTTTGTCCAGTCCGGTAGTGGAACCCGAAAACATGATGAATGGTCGCAAACCTTCATTCTCCGAAGAAGTTGCCACCTAAGGTTTTAGACCCCACGTGATATGATGCGAGCATATTGATGTCTATCGAACACATACAGCTAATACTCAGAATTTTTAAAATATCTAATAACATCTACCGATCCGAGAATCAAACTCGTCAACGCCAGTTCAACATTGATCTTAAATATTAACAACAAACTCCTAAGTACCACAAGGAAAATCCTACGCCACCTAGTGGGTATAATAACAGGCCACTGCTCACTCAACAAACACCTATTCAACATCGGCATCACCGACAGTCCCCTATGTAGATGCTGCATGGAGACACCGGCTCACGAGATCCTACACTGCAAAAGCGTGAGCAACCAATAGACGAAACTTCTGAACAGTCCAGAGACGATGCATGAAATGCTGCGCAACACCGATCCCCTATTGTCTTTCTGGACGGCGCTGAGGTGATATGAGTAACCGAACATATTTTTGCGTCGGTTACTTACGCACAATGGCTCAATTGTGGGGTTAAGTTCGGATAACACATGTCCAACTAACTAAATATTAACAACATATTGCCTATCTTGTTTTCTATACCAACTTAACAGTTAGCACGAACACGTAAGATCAAATTATAAATTACACAACTCTGCTACTACCAACACAAATAAAAAGCGTGATGTTATACATAATCTTCCAATAACAGTTATAAAACAAGTACTAGCTAAATTATTACTAGCCAACTGGACCATTACGGCGTTAGTCGGTCATTTCTATGAATTATTACGCTTCCTCGGACTGAAGTGAAACAGTTTCATGAAAACTGACATTAATTTAGTTGACTGATTACGTCTAGTATGAAACATCGAAGACGTATACTAATTTATGTATGTACTAGAAAGCTGAAGAGTTTATTTGTTTGAACGCGCTAATATTTGCGACTACCAGACGAAAAGTCGAAAATCCACCATAAATCATTAAAAACCTAACAAATATTATAAATGCGAATGTGAGTTTGTTTGTTTGTTACACTTTTACACCTTAACTACTCAACCGATCATCGTGAAATTTCGCATACATATTGTTAGGGGTACAGAGAAGGATATAAATGGTGTTTTGTTCCGGAAAAGTACTAATCTTGAAGGCTTCAAATTTATTGACAATCTACATTAACGCCAGCGTAGCCACGGACAAAATCTAATATAGTCAGATTGGAAGCTTTTTATTGTATTTTGTGCATTAAGGACACGTGGTGTTCTAGATGACCTTTATTAGATACTAGCTTTTGCGCGCGGCTCCGCCCGCTTGGTACCCACATCAATAAAAAGTAGCTTATGTCCTTCCCCAGGTTTTAAACTATATCTGTACTAAATTTCATCGAAATCGGTTGAGTGGTTTAGCCGTGAAAAAGTAACAGACAGACAGACAGAGTTACTTTCGAATCTATACTAATATTATAAAGCTGAAGAGTTTGTTTGTTTGTTTGTTTACTTGAACGCGCTAATCTCAGGAACTACTGGCCCGATTTGAAAAATTATTTCAGTGTTAGATAGCCCATTTATCGAGGAAGGCTATAGGCTATATATCATCACGCTAAGATCAATAGGAGCGGAGCACCAATGAAGAATGTTTCAAAATCGGAGAGTATTTTTTCCTTTTGAGAGCTTCCGCTGCGTGCGCTGCGTAAACAGTTAAAGTTTCGCAAAAATCATGTATGACAGAATTGTTCCCCTTTAAAAGTTCTAAAAAAAAGTCCGCGACAGCATATGTCTATCTTTTAAGGTTGGCTCACTATAACCATTTTTATGCTAACGAAATTTGTTCTAAAATAATGCATTATTTGCGAAGGTATTTTTATAAACATGATATTAATCCTTATCCAAAT
Source organism: Catocala sponsa (assembly GCA_963564715.1). Classification (NCBI taxonomy): domain Eukaryota; kingdom Metazoa; phylum Arthropoda; class Insecta; order Lepidoptera; family Erebidae; genus Catocala; species Catocala sponsa. Next base: position 15,706,381 of record OY751352.1, read on the forward strand.
AAATACGTTATTCATCACAAGTATTTAATTTAAAACAAAATTGCCCTTTACATCCTTCGATTTCAATGAATATCTTAGGAGATATAGCAGTTTTAAAATAACATCGCAGCAAAATAATTACCCATTACAGACATAGTACAAACGATGTTTCTCCTGGTTTATTCTGCGTGATTACTACTGGTTCGATTTGAAAAATTCTTTTAGTGTTGGATAGCCTATTTATCGAGGAAGGCTATAGGCTATATAATATCACGCTACGACCCACGGGGGCGGCGCAGTAACGATAAACGCGGGTGAAACCGCGGGAACATCTAGTTTATAATATTAGTAAGGATTTGTCGTGTGGTCTTTGAATCCATTTGGCGCAGTGTCGACGGCGAGGCGATCACTTAAACTATTACGCCATCAGTGTAGTCATTTTTCAATATGACCAAGATATTTAATACAGGTACTATCTGACACATTGGCAATGTCAGGGTTTGCGATTCTTTTTTCATTATCGGAATTCTACAGCTTGGCTTTTCGAATCAGGGTCCAATAGCAGGGTTTCTGACTATTCGAATAAATATCCATATTATATAGATGATTACTGATAATTTTCTAGTTGAAATTAACACTTGAGAGTAAACTTGAACGGCTAAGAATTGTCATGTCTGCGAGCCCCCAATATGTGAGTTCCAATATGTACATATTTCACACAAATATCACCAAGTATAGTTTTGAACCAAAGTAATAGGGGGTGAGCCTGTTACCATCCATGGACAAATTGCCAGAAACCATGCTGCCATTGAATATTCCTAAACGAAAATAGTAAATAACATTTTGCGTAGATTTAAAATCAAATCATGGACTTCACGATTACAAGCTCTCATAATCCACCAACAAGTCAACTGCAATACACACAATGATGAAACCATATTAATTTATTTAAATTATGATATATAATACGTATATATCTTTAAAAATGCCTCGGAGAGCACGTTAAGCCGTCGGTCCCGGCTGCCATGAACATCTATGGCAGTCGTTATTGGGAAGTCAGTGCCCTCTAATATCTTGACACTGATCTAACCTTAGGGTATCGTTAGCCTTCGGGTTGCGGAGGTCAGGTGGCAGCCGCTCCTTGTAAAAACTGATATCCAGTCAAATCCGGTTAGACTAGAAAGCCGACCCCAAGTGACTTGGGAATAATAAAGGCTAGGGAGAAGAAGAAGATATATTATCTATACAAATAAATAAAATTGAAGTGTATGTTTGTAATGTCAAAATAACAGCTTTTTATCTAATGCATATGAAAGTATATAAGGTACCTATACGAAAACATCTGTTTTTTAAAGTTTTGTCTATCTGTCTGTTTGTTCCGGGTAATCTCCGAAACTGCTGAACCGACTGCGACGGGACTTTCACTGGCAGATAGCTGATGTTATAAGGTGTAACATAAGCTAATTTGATTTTAGAAAAAAAATAGGGTTCCGCGGAGGCAAACACTTTTTAGGTAAAATTTACGCGGACGAAGTCGCAAGTAACAGCTAGTTAAAAATAATTCCATGAAACAATGACTGAATCCATTATCTAGTAATATATTCTATACGTATCTATTATCTACCTACGAAAGTGAGATACGCGTTGACTTTCATTTTTTATTACAACTATGTATAATTAACTAGTATAATTATTGTGTAACTTTTAATGTTGCATAACTATAATTAAATTTATTTCGCTTTGTCTATATGTCTTGATTGTCCGTCTTCCGTTTATATTTTGCTTCGTTTGTGTTAAAATGTTGTGGGAATACTTTCTTACATAAATAGGTACTATCACGCATGTTTTTAGCAAGGGTATGCAGAGATTGAGGTTTTATGAGGCATAAGACTCTTGGACTAAGTTAGCTTCGTGATCGAGAGGTTCCGTTTTCGATGCTTACGTCGGGTAAAATGTTATTGGGATTTGTGTAAGGAAATTATCAATGACAGCATGACATTAGTAAATTATACTGACATATTGTCTTGTCTACTGTTATGTTGCTTTAGAGCGAATACATAGTATTAGTAGCAATGATATTATACTTATACACTAGATATAATGTCACTCTCATAGTAATCGTGTAACTCTGCGTACTTATGTTAAAGATAAAACTTACTCTAAAGAGATAGATATCATTGAAACAATTGCGTTTTAACTGTTTTGCAAGTCATTACGTAGAACTGTATCTTTTTGTTCTTTAAAAAGATAACACTCGTACTAGGAATTACTGTATCGCGGAGGACTTTACAAACACTGAAACAACAGACACGAAAAACATCCAGACTCGGAACAACCATTTGGGGATCACAAACATTATTAAACATTTGGGGTTCGATGCCAAAACAGATTTTGCATTTAGGTCTATAGAAAAACTAGTATTTCGCGTGGTTGCGCGTGCCACAAGTGGCCCGCGAACAGTTGGATTTAATAAAAAAACTAATTTTAGATTTGGATTCAGGGACCTTGAAAACCCCGAAGCCAAAAATTACCGATGACCCCCGGTGACTTTGAAAATATTTTCTGGAAAGATCTCGTCGACCTCTATGACATTTGTTCGAACACACCCCGCCTATCTCTAACCGTTTCGGAGATATTAGAGGTAAAATTTTCTATGGCGGCCGTGTTTTTTTGTATTGAAGCCATGTTTTTTTTCGCCCACCCCTAAAAGTTGCCAGGGTTTTAGAAAGATTTTGTTCGAGAATGACTCCCGTAGATATCAACGTTTCTGAGATCCGATAGGGTACCACCACCAAGAGCTGACCTTCCGAAGGTCAGGCATTTTTCCCGGGCCTTCTGAACGATTCTCTATACGACGCTATATTTACTTTTTTCCTACGACTCCCCCTTGTACGACTTCTATTTCTCTAAGTCAGTCAGTCAGTGGTAATTTAAGTTTACCTATATAATGGCAAAGTCCCCATGAAGACGTTTTGTCAGTTTTGTGTTTTAGTATTTTACACCTCGCTAGAGTTGGTTTATACAGGAAGCCTTATTGGTCCAGGCATAAGCGTAAATACAAGGATTGGATTTCTGCGCCAATTAGTATTATTGGATTTCACATGCTACTATATTATTTCATTCCGTGCGCTTCAGTGACTCATTCACGATATACCAATAAAATAGAAGAATGAGAGAACAACATAGATTTACCTTCATTAACAGTTAAAAATATTTTATTTTATTAAGAAAAGGAACATCAAACAGCTACACTACATAATATAATCAACAGAATCATTTAACACTACGTAGTAGTAGCCCACGATGTTCACAGGTTACCATTACGTTAAAATGCTAAGAAAGCATAAATACATGTATGACCATCCAGTAAAATATGAAAAATCTTAAGGAATTCAAAAGCATACAAAAATATACAACAATAGATGTGCCTGCGGTTTCACTCGCGTTTATGGTTACTGCGCCGCCCCGTGGGTCGTAGCTTGATGTTATATAGCCTATAGCCTTCCTCGATAAATAAGCTATCCAACACTAAAATAATTTTTCAAATCGAACATGTAGTTCCTGAGATTAGCGCGTTCAAACAAACAAACAAACTCTTTAGCTTTATAATATTAGATTATTAGATTATTATGGATAAATTTAAAAAATTATGTGTACGGGTCTGGAGTTCATTACCGTACATACCAATGGTGCCGACGCAGCACCCACGTCCAATAATAAAATGCGTCCATAAAGTATTTCGCAACACCTTTTATATTAATAAGCTATTAATTGAGTAACGAGTACATTATTAACTTATAAGTCGTAACTTAAAGGAACTAAATCAACTATCTATACTAATATTATAAAGCTGAAGAGTTTGTTTGTTTGTTTACTTGAACGCGCTAATCTCAGGAACTACTGGTCCGATTTGAAAAATTCTTTCAGTGTTAGATAGCGCATTTATCGAGGAAGGCTATAGGCTATATATCATCACGCTAAGATCAATAGGAGCGGAGCACCAATGAAGAATGTTTCAAAATCGGAGAGTATTTTTCCTTTTGAGAGCTTCCGCTGCGTGCGCTGTGTAAACAGTTAAAGTTTCGCAAAAATCATGTATGACATAATTGTTCCCCTTTAAAAGTTCTAAAAAAAAGTCCGCGACAGCATATGTCTATCTTTTAAGGTTGGCTCACTATAACCCTTTTTATGCTAACGAAATTTGTTCTAAAATAATGCATTATTTGCGAAGGTATTTTTATAAACATGATATTAATCCTCATCTAAATAAATACGTTATTCATCACGAGTATTTAATTTAAAACAAAATTGCCCTTTACATCATTCGATTTCCATGAATATCTTAGGAGATACAGCAGTTTTAAAATAACATCGCAGCAAAATAATTACCCATTACAGACATAGTACAAACGATGTTTCTCCTGGTTTATTCTGCGTGATTACTACTGGTTCGATTTGAAAAATTCTTTTAGTGTTGGATAGCCTATTTATCGAGGAAGACTATAGGCTATATAACATCACGCTACGACCCACGGGGGCGGCGCAGTAACGATAAACGCGGGTGAAACCGCGGGAACATCTAGTATAATATATGTTTAAACACTTACTATAGTATGGGAAGTTAATATAAAATATTAATTAAAATATCTTTATAATGAGATCAATTATTATAGAGTTTAAATCTTTGTAACATTTATTATAGAAAGTTATAAGATTACTTTTATAACAAAACTTAAATCTTAAGGCCACGCGCACCGACACCGATTGAGTAAGAAAGTTAAGATCCGTATCCGTATCCGCGGATCTACATTTTTAATTATCTGGCACATCATTACTTATAACTACAACACACTATCAAGTCAAGATAAGTCACCGTTGTTTACATTGTAATAATTTTAACTAACTTATCTTATCTTATCTTATGTGGGGTCCAATCAGTGCAGACCGGCGACACTTCGACCCAGTGGGATCTTTTGTGTCGACACTCTCCCAATAACGACTGCCATAGATGTTCATGGCAGCCGGGACCGACGGCTTAACGTGCTCTCCGAGGCACGGAGCAGGCGATAATTGTCAATCAATACGCACATAATTTCGAAAAGTCATATAACTTCCGAAAGTCAGAGGTGCGCGACGTGGGTTCGAACCCGAGACCCTCTGCATTGCAGTCTGTTGGTCTCCCCACCGAGCTATCGCTGCTCTTTTAACTAAATTAAGTAATATACAGTGTCTATCTTATCTTATCCTATGTGGGGGCCAGTCAGTGCAGACCGGCGACACTTCGACCCAGTGGGATCTTTTGTGTAGACACTCTCCCAATAACGACTGCCATAGATGTTCATGGCAGCCGGGACCGACGGCTTAACGTGCTCTCCGAGGCACCTCCAGGCGATAATTGTTAATGCACATAATTTCGAAAAGTCATATAACTTTCGAAAGTCAGAGGTGCGCGACGTGGGTTCAAACCCGAGACCCTCTGCATTGCAGTCTGTTGGTCTCCCCACTGAGCTATCGCTGCTCTTATACAGTGTCTAACTTTCGGCTTTCTTTCATTTTCATCACAACTCTACCAGTATAAAGTGTGAAGGCTAACTAGCCTGAACAATATGTATTTTAGAGTTTGGGTAATGTCACTATTTGATTTAAATAATATAAAAAGTGAGCCTATTTTAAGAAGGCTGACAATCCCGCCATGTGGTATAAATAGCCAGGAAGAGAGAGACAACGTTTCATTAATCTCATCTTGGTAATGAAACTTTTTGACTGAAATAATAAAAATTGTGAGTCAACTACCCTATAAAGCAAAAGTGAAACGCAACGGCGTATACTGACTAAACAAAAGCATGATACACAATATGACTGTGAATAATATGTTCCACTAACCGCTGTCCGACATTCATTGTGTGCATAGTCAGTGCATCCTTTTTAATATAAACTAACTGAATCCCGCGGTTTCACGCACGTTTGTGATTACTGCTCCGCTACTGTGGCTCGTAGCATGATGTTATATAATATGACGGCTATCAATGGCAAAATTTTACTTCTTAAATTAACGTGATCAAACGAAAAAGCAAACAAACTCTTTTGCTTTATTATATGTACTAGATGTTCCCGCGGTTTCACCCGCGTTTATCGTTACTGCGCCACCCCCATGGGTCGTAGCGTGATATTATATAGCCTATAGCCTTCCTCGATAAATAGGCTATCCAACAGTAAAATATTTTTTTTAAATCGAACCAGTAGTTCTTTAGATGAGCGCGTTCAAGCAAACAAACAAACTCTTCAGCTTTATAATATTAGTATAGATAATACGATTACAGTTATTCATAACAAAATTGTATATATCTATCAGGTTTTCGACGTCCATTCTATGTAAGTGAATATCTAAATAGATATCGAAAGAAATTATGGGAAAGAGAGAGCTATCATTCGAACAATTGTGCTTTGACTGTTTGCAGGGGATTTTGTTAAACGGATTTTGTTTTGATAAAGTATACATAGTACAGTATAGATTTAAATTGGTTTTAAGAATGAATACCGCCTGTGCCCCGGGAGACTTTACATACATTAAATTAACAAATACACACAACTTTTTACCCGTGTGGGGATCGAATCCAAAACACTCGACGCAGTGGCAGTGGCGAGGCGACCGTTTGAACCACCATCCGTGCAGTGGATCTAATCGTAAATTAGTCAAGAAACTTCACAAGAAAATCTAATGTAATAAATGATTAAAACGTTTCAGTTTGTGCTTGTTACACTTACAATAGACATAAATACTGTCTTGACCCCCAAAACTATTGGCTGGAGACGCCCTTCCCGATTTGAATACACTCGACATAATTTATGTGTATCGTTGCGCTTCAGGAAATAGCGACAGCGGGGCCCGGACATTTGAATGGTTTTGTCGTAAAACCGAGTCGTAATATTCACTTGATAAATTGTTGAGGTCCCTTTCATACTAGCGTTTTGGTCGGCGATTTCATGGCGGAGTGAGACCGCGGCAAGTAAGCGGTGATATCGTCGCGATCTTGAAACGGTGTGTTTATAGTTAAAGTATATACAAGTATAACTCGTCATCGTTTGAAAGAATATTCAGGATAATTTATTAATTAACTTTAGGAGATAAGAGCACTGACATGTGCTCTTATCTCCTAAAGTTAAGAGCACATGTCAGTGTTGCAATTTTCATCTTCCTCTTTACATTCGGTAATTGAATAGGCACTTCAATTCTCTGTATGTTTCTTTTAGTTGATCTGTATACTTTCTTCTTCAGTAATGGAAACAATCCTAAAAACATCTCGTCATTGGCGATTTAAGAATCGGTATGGTCTCGCACCGTCAAGAAATCGCCGATCGAAATGATAGTGTGACAGACCTTCATAGCGCCGCCGCGCCGTATATTTAAGAAATTTTATATGATAACCGTAAATTAATTTAAATGTAGTTTTAGTAACAGTTTGGTCACGATGTGCCATCAAACCTCGTTCGCGCCGACATCATGATTATATCGGATAATGTAATTAAATTTAAATGAACAATTTGAATGCAACATTTTTGTATAATACATTCTTAGGGTAACTTATTTAACAGAAATAAGCAGCCAACAACTTTTGTAGTATTACCATTATAGTTCGAATACGACTAACTAGTTATAAAAATATTGTATTTTCTTACCTACCTAGGTCTAGTAGACCCTTAGACTGCTGCCTAGAGGTCTCGAATTCGTTCTCAAGTCACGCTCGCACCTCTGACTTTCCGAAGTTATAAGCGTATTAAATATATAGTTAGTATTGACTAGTTTCAATGCTGAAGGATAACATTCCGATGAAAGCTGCATGTCTGAACAGTCTGTATAAGATGTGTGTGGTCTACCAACCTGCACTGGACCAGAGTGGTAGACTATTGCCTAACTCTTCTACTGTAAACTGAGAAGAGACCCATGCCCCACAGTAAAACCGTTTATATACTGGCCTGATTGAAATTTGAGAGCAAACTGACCTTATAAGCATAAAAACTATGACTATATCTCATGACTCACTGTCCATAGGTAAAACAACTCATTTAATAAACTAAAATAAAATATTGTGTTTTATGAACTTACCTCTCAACCTCCTCGCTTGAAGCACTGGATTCTCATACTGAGTTCGCCTATTGATGTGGTCCACATAGTATGATCCATATCTTTCATCTGTGACTCTCTCCCAGCCAAACGGCAGCTCATCTTCACCACATTCTCCAAGAGAATGCTTGCGAACCCTGGCTAGCCTAGGGTCCAACCAATGTGAAGTGCCGGTATTGTGGCTAGAACAAAATTGTTAAAGTAATTCATTATACATATGTTGAGCAGTTTTGTTGGTTATCGAGTTACTTTGTCATTCATTCTCGTGATTGACTTTGGACAATATTTATTAGGTAAACAAGACCATAGACTTATTTGTTATACCATGAGATTAAAATATAACCATGAAATATGTCTTTGATCCCATCTAGGGTATTCAGATCAATGTATCTATAAATATTATTGTTACATGTGTTATAAACTATCTAATTGGTCTCTAATTACAATAGTAAGGCCCTAATGCTGTCTACAGCACATGCTTCTAGACTTAATCAATTTACTAACTAAAATCGAAGAGCATAGAAAGCCCGAGATGGATACAAAAAGTTTCAGTAAGGTAAGTATAAATAAATAACTGGAGACCTGTAAATCTGTTTTCAAATACAATGAACACTGTTCTTGAATCTTTATTAAATGAAAAGAACCCAGTTTGTGTTTACTGATTCCTAATTATCTCCTTGTAGAAAGAGCTGATATTTATACCCCTTACAATATTGTAGAGTAATCATAATTGTCTTTACTGATTGAACTTTGTTCAATTAGTATACTATATCATAATAAGTTAAAACACTGATTTACATCAGAAAATATTAGTATCACAAATTATTAAATATAACATGTTCAAAAGTACCCCCTTTTAGCAATATTTCTGAGTGTTAACACCTATTGTTATATCATATTAAGGACAATTTTATGCAGAAACAGTATAGATGAAGGCCTTTTACTTTTCTATAAATAAATTATTGATTCCTTAGACAACATTGCCTTGAATACAAAAATGGACAAGTCAGAGCTTGCCTTACCATATACAATGTAATGAATATTGTCCTATCCTTTTATATTCAGTATGTGTTTTAATCTTTACTCATTTCCCTTCAACCGAATTGGTTTCAATCTCAAATATATATTGACCTTAATAATCAATTCTATTGATAATATAATATTAATTAGGTTTCTTTTAGTTATTTTAGTATCACAGCTAATGATAATTAGTTTTGCTATATACTAAGGCATAACTAACATATCCTTTGTATACAAAATTTCACAAAACCAATAATATTTAAGGACGACATTTTATTGTTGAACATATCTATTTATTAGGCTCTACATCTCTATAGGAAATGTAATTACCTGGTACTTATTATTTGAAGATTAGATTCAATTTAAAACTGAAATAAGTAGAGGCATATCAATAAATATAAAAATAAATATTGTGTACTTACTCAATGAAGTACACTTCTCCGGAAGGTGTGAATGCCTTCTCCCACATAGGAGGCAATGGTCCCAAATTATATTCATCTTCATCTTCTCTTTTGAGCACAGCATCCCCAGGTCTCACTCCAACTACAGACCCACCAACTGTGCCAGCTGTCCCAGAGCTGTGAGTTGAGATTCCCGCTGATGACAGTCTATCTGAGTCAACTGAACTCTGAGCCATTGCAACTTTAGTTCAAAAACACCACTTTGAGCATATTTAACATATAAAAATCTACTACAGTTCACAAAACGTTCCCGCCAAATAATAACACTGATAAAACTTGTCAATAACTTTAAATATGGAACATTCGATAATTATGATGTTCATAGATAAAATGTATATTTTTCAGTCATCCTAAACGCAATTTACTCATCGCTATGGCATTCCACAAAAACAAAACACTACAGGAATGTCAGTAACCACGTATGAGTCATTTTGGGACCGATTTCTCATTGACTTGTCGAATCGTGTATTTTTTTACCTGCGCCATAGTTACCACGTAACAAATAACTGGATTTGGGTACGTTTTCCGTAAGACCTTGTTAACAAACGCGATGCACTCGACTCAATGCAACGATATGTACTGCAGGTGCATCGTAACGTACTTTGACGATAACAATATCAAAACACATTTCCCACGTTCACTAGACAATCGTAACGGTAAATTAATAAAATGAATTCTTTTACATGTAAATAAGATAAGTTCACTTTCTCACCAACAGGTAAATTTATATCTCTATCATTTTGAAAGTGGGTGCAACAAGTGTAAGCAGGCACACATCTACAGATGTTTGTTTATAGCCACTGTGAGCACTTAATTAGAGGTAGTTCCACTCTTTATTGAATTACTGACAATAGCAAGAAGTAGATTATTATTTAATTCACTCTATTCATATAGTTTGGATGCTTTTAATATAATGTTAATCACTTGCCACTTCAAGTCACAGTTTTCACTTATAAAATTAATAAAACGAATTTATTTTACATGGTTGAATACATTACACAAAACATAGACAAGAGAGCAGTTGAGAGTACAAGTTATAATAGAGATGCGCCGATGCGCACTATCGATGTAACGTAACGGACAAACGATAAGACAGGTTTCACACATTTAAATGAAATCACTATTATTACAAGAAGATAACTAGGCGCTTGACAGACATAAGTAATATTATCAGTAAACGCGCTATTTTTAAATATAATGATTTTATTTAATATGATCACATTTTACCAAACATGTTTAAGCTTCTTATAATAAATATTTATCGATTACTCAAATTCCTTAGCAACTCTTCACAACGTTCCGTTATGCACAGTCTAAGCACTATAGAAAATTATAATAGTTCACAACTTTTGTTAAAATAAATATGTGGTTTCGTATAGAAAAATGAAAACAAGAAAAATAAAAATGAACTGGTCTAGTTAAAATTTAAATACGTATTATATGGTTGGGTGTTTAATTTCAGTTTGCGCGAGAAACACGGCGCACGGTATTCTTTTCTGTATATGTCAGTTCAATACAATTAGGCTATTCACTAATAGATGGCGTTGTGTAAAAAGCAATTCTACACTAAATACCATTTTAATACTTTTTTTTATTAATAAATCGAATTTTATTTTTATGTTACCACACAATGCATGTATGGGCAAAAAGATGAGAGGGGTCCTGATATAAATTTTTCAATTTTCCTTGATATCAAAGATTCAAATCTTTGATTTCAAGGAAAATTGAGGTTTCACTTTTACCAGCTCCGAAGAGGCAGTGAGGGCGTTCAAACAGCACGTCGAAAACATGCTTCCAGATCAGTGGTCCTCGTATTTTCAAAAATGGTTCGATCGAATGAATAGATCTTTGAAATGTAAAGGAGAGTACTTTGAAAAGCAATAAACAATAGATTGAACGCCTATTTCCCAGAGGGGTAGACAGAGACTACGGATTTCCATTTGCTACGATCCTGACACACTCTCTGGCTTATAACATTCCTCATACACGCTCGCCGGTTTAAGGTGCTCTTAACGAGGCCTTTGTACAGAACGTCTCTGATCTGATCAAGAAACGTAATATTTTGGTTTTAACGTGTTTTTTTCTAGGTTACGCAAAACTTTCAGTGTGACCTACGTATACTACTAGATTTTTTTTTCGTCCGAAGTAGTATGCTACAATAGATACCTACCCGATGGAAGAAATAACGATTATTTAACTATCTTGCTCATGGTGCTCCAGTGTCATAAGTACTGCCTCGAAGGCGCAGTGGCAGTGCATACTGCTGTGCATGAGGTCTCGGATTCGATTCCCGAGCATTGACATACTTGGGTTATTTGCTAAAAGGGGCCTTGCCCCTGACAAGCAATGGCCTCCATACTGCTTACAAAATGTTGACCCGTTACCTTACTTGCTGCACTAGACAATGTTGACCCGTTACCTTACTTGCTGCACTAGACAATGTTGACCCGTTACCTTACTTGCTGTACTGCGGTGGACATGGCTTACCAGGCCCCAACTTATAAACGACATCCTGGGTTGGGCAATATGCAATAGGATATTTCTGTCAAGAAATTCTTAATAGAAGTCTGGAAAACGGCAAAACGCTCGTCTCCTATAACGTGGTATTTAAATGTCCAACTTATGTTTCTACTATATTCCCTACATTATATTGATAGAAGAAGGTTACCGAATGCCAGGCCCATACAAGATATACACATATAACACGAATAAACACAAAATCCAAATACAGGACTAAAACCAAACCTGGCGAAATTTGTTTGAGAATATGTACCTATGTATTTATTTTTCTTTACTACCGAAACGCAAAAGCAACTTGGTCTTGCTAACTGGAGCCAAGCAGAGTAATATATCCCGTATAATCTCTCTCTAATCGGATGTAGGTCTAACGGCTGTATATCCTAGTCATGGGGTGTCTAACACCACCAACTTCTTAACGCCGGTCTTGGTATGAAAATCCCAATTAGTTTTTGGTGGCCCAATTAGTTGAGGCGCTCATAGCCAGTTGCACTCACTGATCGGTAAACGATTAGCGAGGTTAAGCAATGTTGGGTACGGTCAGTTTATAGATGGGTGACCGCTTAGTGATATTTCATCTGAGCGTCTCCGTGCTTCGGAGGGCACGTAAAAAGTCGGTCCCGGTTGTTGTCAGATCGACAGCAGTCGTTAAGCCATGTCAGAGGCCTACGGGCGGCTTGAACAACTCTTGACAACAGGTTGGCCACTAACCACACGAAAAGAAAGAAAGAAAAGAAGAAGTTTTTGGTGGTGTTTGCCCGATCCGGGATTCAAACCCGAGACCACCCGCAGCAGTCGCCTTCACTACCACTACGCCACGGAGGCAGTTTAATCCATCTTCATTACGCCACTGTTGTTAGATACAACATAATATAGTCTATTGTAGTCGACCGGGCTTTAGAGTATGGGCAAGACTAGCAATATCCTATAGGTGCTATGTAAAAGCCAACAGGTCCTTCCTAGAACGCTGGGCAAACACACACGTGCATGCAAGGAAATAGGACGAGGATAATAAGAACGAAGATTCCGGCGACTGGGACCGCAATTAACTCGGACCGCGGTCCTAGTTACGGGATCCATTTAATTTAATATTTTTCTTACGGCAACAAATGTTGAAGGAAAGATGTTTCGACGCCTTACTTTTGATATACACCACGCAGACGAAATTGCATGTGGCACTCAGTAATTATAGAATAAATAATAATCTTGTTGCCATTTACGCATCCTAACATATTGAAACGTCAAACATTGGGCAAAAAATCCAAAACATATTTAATCATATGACGCAAATTTGAATATAAACTTAAAATGTGGAATGCACGTAAATTATATCAAAGTTAAGGATTTATTAACAACGGAAAAATAAAGTACGTTCTATTTTTGAACTAAAATGTAGCAACAGCACTATGTACTTCGAAGTTTAAATCTTTATAAATAACAAAATGTCAAATTAATTAGAATGAAGGCATTCAATTAGGAATTGAATTCACAGTTCACGTCACAACCTCGTCGACAAAGTTTTGACGTACAAATTATGGTGCTAAAACAATATTTGAAGTGAAAAATTATAAACTGATGTGTGAAATGTGACAGCTCGATCTGATTTGTATAATAGTGTGATTTCTGCAAAACATAAAGACACAAGAGGGCATGATTTATTTAGCCATTGTTAGTGTTGTGTGTCGAAATACCGACAGTGTAAATATACTTATATAATAAAGACCAAGTGAGTGTAGCTGCCAAAACCCGCACTACGACACACGAAGGCGCTGCTGAGCTCACATCAGTCAATCCTTGCCAACGATCGATGCGAACATCGGTCCAAACGTCGGGCAATCAATAATTATTTATTACCTTTAAATACTTAATTGCCAGTAACACCCGTTGTTTAATATTGTCTTTAGTATGTGTTCTAATCGCGTAAGTCTAAGGCGCAAGACACACAGAAAAGACGTAAGACGCGGCGCCCCTTCAATCAATTTTCATACTAAATGTCTATACATTTTGTATGAAAATTGATTGAAGCGTCGGGTCCGCGTCTCGTCCGCACCCTGTCTTTTCTGTTTGTTTTGTGTCGCACCGCTTCTATACATTTTGTATGAAAATTTATTGAAGAGGTCCTCGTCTTAAGTCTTTTCTGTGTGTCTTGCGCCTAAGGGAAATCCTAATTTCTGTCTACCGTAAAGGAAGAGAGAACAGATATAGCTAATCTGTCCCTCAGTCGAAACACAAATTATTAATGCAATGAATCGCCAAGCTGTGGCGACTGAAATGAACAGGTTTGTATCACCTACCCGGCTAGGACTAGTACTAAGTGGCAAAGCTCTGTTTATAATTAACCTAACGATAAGAGAATTGAAAAGAGTAAGGAGGCAATAACGCCTGAAAGGAAAAGTGTGCACTGTGTGCAGCATTCTTTCTTTTCGTGTGGTTAGAGGCCAACCTGTTATCAAGAGTTGTTCAAGCCGCGCCCATAGGCCTCTGACATGGCTTAACGACTGCTATCAATTTGACAACAACCGGGACCGACTTTTTACGTGCCCGTCGAAGCACGGAGACGCTCAGATGAAATATCACTAAGCGGTCACCCATCTATAGACTGACCGCACCCAACGTTGCTTAACCTCGCTAATCGTTTACCGATCAGTGAGTGCAACTGGCACTGCAGCATTGACGGCCTGGAAACACCACAACAAAAACACCGCTTAAAATTCAACAGTAATTAAGGCGATTCACTTAATAAATATCGTGTTAAATCACTAAAACATTTAAATAATTGTGCATAAAATACAAAAGTAATTATTCCTCGTGATCCATTCAATAAATATCGGGTTGAAGCACCAAAACATAATTATCAACAAGTCGCGACGAAATTAATGTTAACGTTTGTTATTTTAACGCATTCGTGAAATACTCGTTTAGTCTGTACGCCCAAAATATCAGCAGCCGCTTCGTTTACTAATAGGTAAATGTCAAATTTTTACACAGAGAACCGTCAGTCACAGATTAAACGGGATAATATTAACTTTTGTGGGTCTATTAGCCAGACGAGAATAGCAGCACTTACTGTTAAGAATAAAACTATCCAATAATTCAAAATTTAATAGAATCGCTATCTTTACGTGTCTTCGCGCGCGACAATAAAAATATCAACCGTTTTATTTCTTTTACTTATAGATTAATCTGAATTTTATTATTCATTTTATAATGTCTTTGATGTGGAATGAAAAATGGTACAGCAACTAAATATATTTAATCAGTTTAACAAACTGATTTGCAGCTAGCCGCGTTGCCTAGAGTAATCGAAAAGTTAAAATGATTTTGGTTGAAAATATATTATGTCCACTACGACTTAAAACCGAAGAAATGTATCCGTTTACACATTCATAACTATTGAAATTAGACCTACGGCTACGATTACGATTTTATCATAGTTTATTTTAAACACAACTTGATAAAGCTTATATACCTACACATATTTATCATTCAAAACCAGTAAGGAGACTTTTCCATTTTTCTGGACTCCTACGTAAAAGAAAGGCGTTAATAAATTTACATATGTAATATGTCCTTTATATTCTACTATGTCTGTTGTACAAAAGGATAATCTTGTTACTAGTTATGTTAATGTTTGCTTGAGGTGTTTCAATGGCTACAGCCATTAAATACTTGGATTGTCCTAGTAGTTTTCGTATCAAAGGCACTCTTTGTTATCTGAAAGATAAAGTCCATTAATTTATGATTGAAATGGTTTGCCACAAATATTGTTATATGTAGTAGGTACCTGTTATATTTTGAGTATGGTTTATTTAAATTATTAACTATGTAAATATAAACACAATTCTTTAAAACTAACTTATACCTAAAATATTATAAAACAGAAATAAAAAAGAAAAGAAAACTAAAACCCTCTAATAGGCGTCATAGAATTCCCCCGCATTACAGTCGACTAATAGTGTGCCCAGAAGACTGGCAGCATTGCCACGTTGAATGGCGATAAAGGCCAGCCCTCTGGTCACGGGAAGCATCGATTAACCTTTTCGCTATGTCTCTATAGAGAACACGAGCACTGGGACCCCATGACCCTAGCGCTTCCACCCCAAACGGCTCAAAAACATAATCCCCTGGTACCTGTTATTATGTATCTATCTGTAAATTAAAAAAAGTTGAGAGTCGAAGATATTTATTATTCTGCCAGAATACAAGACACTGTTATAATAACTAGAAAAAGAGTTATTAGGACTAGAATAAATTACACGATAATCGTTTATTTCGTGCGATACGACAGGTGTTGCTAGCCGTAGATCTAGCTAAGTAACTATTTATAATGGATAACATTAGCTACAAATTTGATTTTATTGTTTGGCTTGTAAGCTGAAAAATAATAGAGTTATCAACGTACCTATGTACCCACTCTTTTTCTTTTTTTAAACATTAGTGTTTTAAATGCCTGCTATATGCGTTCCTTATTACATAATATTTTTTTTGCTAAGAAATCACTAAACGCGTTAATTTAATTTACTGCCCCACAAATTCACAAACTAAATTATACATTACACTGACATCATATAACTCAATGTCATATTTAGCGGTTTTAATTTAAGAATCAGTGAAGACGTAAAAAAGATAAGTCCATGTTTTATTACATAAGATACATCGATGATTGAAGTTCGCGCCGCGTGTAATGTTTTAATAGTTTTAAATATTGTCTGTGCACATAAGGCGTATTGGATTAAGTGATCGCTTCCCCCTGCGCCGAGTGATGCGGATTCGATGCCTGCACGGGAAAAAATTGTGTAATGCACTAGTTGTTTCAAGTCTGGGTTTTCTTGGTATCCGGTTTGGATGTTTGGTGGTCAATAAACATACACTCACCGCGGAGGTAAGCATCTACTGTAGTCTATGTATATCCAGGGAACGGCAGGGAAGTAAGGAATTGACAAAACAAAACGGAACAGTACGTATACTGCAATGTCGTTATTCTGTTAGATCATAGTAGTAGATATGTTCTTAGAAAGAACAACTCCTACACTGGATATACTCAGTTCCCAGACATTTTTTCTCATAGACCACTTTTAAAATATAGCTGGTGCCGGTGGACCCCCTGCAGCTACATTTGTACCATATTCCTTGGTATTCGTATTTTATATTGGTGAAGAATCAAACAAATTTGCTCAAATCTCTACGGGCTGACCTTTTTTTTTTGAAATTATCTGGATTGAACCTCGGTAGGCGAGATGACCTTTTTTTTTAGAAGGTCTCTACCGAATAATTGGTAGCTTCGGGACCACTGGTACTGAATATGGAATATGCAAGTTTTTAAATAACAGTCGCTGAGCTTCTTAAAATATTATCTGCCTACATTGATAGGGTGAAGTCAAGCTAACATTTTAGTTCTTGAAAGCAAATAAATTTTCGTGGACCTCCGCTTACAAATTGTGAACCCCCATTTTGTTGTCACGCCAACGTAGACCCCCGTTGAGTTTCCCGTGGACCCCTGGGGGTCCACTTGGACCACTTTGGGAACTAAGGATATAAACAATAAACACAAAGAACTTACAGACTTAAAGAACTTGCATACAATATTTATTCCGTGGGATTGAACCCACAACACTCGGCGCAGTGTCAGTGGCGAGGCGTTAACTTAAACCATTACGCCATCCGTGCAGTCATTTACTGGCTACGTCGATATTCTGTGAGAGTATAGTATATTCAGTAATTAATTAATCGTCTAGAAACTTGCTAGTATTTTATAATAAACCTTGGAACTTAAAATATTTAGCACATATCTATCTCTCGCTTCGTTTATTCTTCTATCTTATCTTTGAATCTGTCATAATAATAAAAAAGCATTCTCCGACATAATATTAGAAAAATACTTTTACTTATCGTCGAGGACATCGGTTATTCATTAGTTGAACTAGACTGCCTCGATGGTGTAGCAACTGCAAAGGATCCAAGTTCAAATCACGGTTTGGTCGAACAAAAACTTTTACATTCTTACTTAATATTATAAATGCGAATGTAAGTTTGTTTGTTTGTTACGCTATCACGCCTTATTTTATCTTGGGGCCAGTCAGTGCAGACCGGCGACACTTCCACCCTGTGGGATCTTTGGTATTCCGCTTTAACTACTCAACCGATCATCATGAAATGTCGCAATACACGTGGTCACGGTTACAGAATAAGAGATAGGTCTTTCATCTCGGAGAAAGTACTATAACTGATCTAACCTAACCTATATTTTCGCGAGCGAAACAGCGGGCAAAATCTAGTATTAAGATATTTTCAGGAGTTAATTAAGTTGGCAGTGCTTAACCCCTGTTCTTCAGAATGAATTAAGACGTTGGTACTACGCCTGGTTTCTCTAACATCGTATTGTAATTTCGTCGCAACGAACTTTGAAAGTGAGGGAAAGATAGAGAGTTTTTTGCAAACTGACACACGTGCACTCTCTATTCCCTTATGCACTTGTACACTATAATATCTCTTTTAATCTCTGTTAAGGTTGGCGCTGTGACAGAAATTTGGTCTATAGCCTTAGTTCCCCTAGGAGTCCACGGGAGACTCGACGGGGGTCTACGTTGGCGTGACAACAAAATGGAGTTCCACAATTCGTAAGGGGGGTCCACAATTCGTAAGCGGGGTCCACAATTCGTAAGCGGGGTCCACGAAAATATATTTGCTTTCGATAGTGAAGAACTAAAATCTTGGCTTGACTTCACCTAAACTTCAATGTAACAAAAAAAAGTCAGCCCGCCTACACGACAGGTTCAGTCCCGAGAATTTCTTAAAAAAAAGAGGATAGATTTGATCAAATTTTTAATTCTTCACCTATATAAATACGAATGCCAAGGAATATGGTAGAAATGTAGCTGCAGGGGGTCCACCGGAACAAGCTATATTTTGAAAGTGCTCTATGGTAAAACAGTCTGGGAACCTCTGGTCTAGAGAATGTTATTATTAGTTAAACAAGATAAACTGCACAGATGGCATAGTGGTTAATATAGCCAATGCCACTGCGCCGAGGGCTGTGGGTTCGATCCCTATACTGGTCAAAATGATTGAGATCCACTAGTTGTTTCGATTCATGCTGTTTTTTGTGTTCATATCTATACTAATATTATAAAGCTGAAGAGTTTAATATATATATATATATATATACATATATATATATATATATATATATGTATATATATATATGTATATATATATATATATATGTATATATATATGTATATATATATATATATATATATATATATATATATATATCTATATATATATATATATCTACATATATATATATAATATAATAATAAAGATATTTATTTCCTCTTTCACAAAGGTAGGTAAGTACTTATTATCTAAAACAATACATGTTGAAAAAATTCTCATTCCTTTGTGAGAGGCTGGTGTCTATAGTAGGTAAAAACCTGTGTTACAGTTTGTTTGTTTATTTGTTTGGTTGAACGCGCTAATCTCAGGAACTACTGGTTCAAATTGAAAATTCTTCCAGTGTTGGATAGCCCATTTATTAAGGAAGACTTTACGGTATATAACATCACGCTGCGACTAATAGGAACAGAGCATAAATGAAAAATGTTGCAAAAACGGGGAAAATCTCTTATGTGAAGCAGACGACGCGTGCAATATAGAATACAGGAATTATTACAAATGCGAGTTTGTTTAAAAAATAAATTATGTTTAATTTTGCAATGAAGTTGTAAGGAAATCTTTCTGTAATTTTTATTATACGTAGGCATATTTGATTGTTATTGCCATTATATCTAATAAGCTATTATTGTTTTACTCCAAAGTTTACCCTAGAGGCAGAATTATATGTTTAAAAATTTTATGTTTTCTGTTTTTTTCTTTAATTAAGTTGTTAGTTTAGTTGTAATTATAATTTGCAAGCTGTGGTTTCCTATAATTGAGGGACTATACACGCTAAGAACTTTATTACTGCTATATAATGTATGTTATTGTATATTCCTTTGTTGGAAATCCTTAAATAAATAAATAGTAATTATTAAACCACTGTAAACCGAGAGCGTAAAACTGGTTCCATATATGTAGCACATATGTTATAATCGAGCGCTAATCCCGCCGACAAACTGTTATGCAGTTTGGTGGGTTTAAAATAATTGTAACAATATGTTTTTATTTCAATAAAATTCTTAAATCCCAACAAAAAAAAAGTAAAGTTTGTATAACGTGCAAATAAAACCTATTCATATGATACACCTCTTTAACTAGTTTGCAATAACGTCTACTGCTGGACGTAGGCCTCCCCCAAGGTTTTTCACAGACACCTATCTTGGGCCGCCCATATCCGACCGCTTCCGCGACCCTTACCAGGTCGTCGGTCTACATAGTGGGGAGTTTACCTTGTCGGATCTTTCACTTCAGAAACAAAACATGTTTTTTATAGTTTCTAAATTTGGTAAATCTTTCTTTAATTTTAATTTGATAGCGCTAATAGTTACATAAAAGCAGCTGACCGAGGGTAGAACAAACAAAATCGTACCATATTGGTTCTATTTTTACTATTCTGGTACGAAATCCTAAAATACCTGAACGAAATCGACGTACAAGAAGATAATATGTAGTATGTTATTTAAAGTAAATCGATGGCTCCCACCTGTTACCGCCTTCCATAATCCGAATACGCGCCGTAAATCATGAGTAACTCAGCATCTCTAAGCATAGCAATAAAACAAGTACTTTTACTGAAAAATAGAAATAAAAATAATAATGCGTAAGCTTGATGTTTTTAATTCGTGAATAAAAACATCATTTTATTACTAAGGCAATACTTGTCGTGTAGTTATCCACGGTATACTGTTAAAAAACCATAAAATGGTGTTTAAATTTTTACGCAGTTTGAAATTGCTGTTATGCCATAATATTGTGACGTTCAGCATTTTCCACATCTGCAAAGTATTGAGATGTACTATTTGGCTTATAGTTTTATTTGCTGTTGACTCTTTTTGTTGTTTTTTGTAACTTCCTGAAACAGATATACTCTGACACATTTTTTTCAGAGGCTCTACCTCGACTTTTCATTTCATTCGATACATCTGGAGATGTTTAATCATTGGTATGACTTTGCATACGCTTTCTGAAAGCGGTCTGAGTAATGGAAAGTTTGTCCAAATAATAAAATGCATGATGTGCTTTGAAACTCAAGGTCGACCCTTTGTACGAATATTTCCAATTGCCAACGTAGGCTCAAAGCAGAAATTATTGAGTCAAAGTACAATGAGATTGCAAACGCTTGCAATATCAAAATCAAAAATAAATTTATTCAAGTTAGGTTACAAAGTAACACTTATGAATGTCATCGTTACACAAAATTTTTTCTGTGAATTTATATTTACTGCCACGTTCAGCAAAGCAAGGGTGTAGGACTCATGAGAAGAACGGGCAAGAAACTCATGGCCACTCTTTTTAATCGCATTTTAATTTTAATTGCATTATAACAAAGCTCATTCGTATTTATTAGAATTAAAATGGGGGACGCATAGTATCGCCAGGCGATGGCATGGCGAAGGCGATGATCGCCTTAGTTGCAAAACATACAGGCCTTGAATCCTTGACGTAAGATCACGAATACAATAGCTTAGTTGGTAGAGTCACGACATGGTTTATAGACATCGTAGGTTCAAGTCAGGCTATATGGAATTTCTTTTTCCTCAGTTATAAATTTATAATTTACATTATATCGTAGCACGAGAAATGCTAATAAATTAAATGTTAATATACTAAGAATAAATCGATGGACTGAACATCAAAAGAGCGTGTTCAATTCGGACGATTGCTTAAACTACGTTACTGCCTAATGGGCAGAAGTAACTCTTCTGGGCGTTAGACACTAACGTAGTTTTGACCTGGCCTGCTGCAACATAGCCACATCATCTCTCAAATTACACGCAGCGGAGTAACAAGTTAACTTTTCGGTAGATATTTCTATTCCACATACTGTCATGCCATTTTCCGGGCACTCCAAGTTTTCCGAGAATTACCCCATACAACAGTCCAGTTCCAGAATCAAAATCGCAAACTCATAATCAGCAGTTGCGTAATCGTGGGCTAAATGCTCAATGACAAATGAGCTAAACGCCCCCGGACCAATGGAGTCAGCTATTTGTAGAAGACATAAATAATTTTGTGTTATATTTATTGCCCTTGTCCTTACGATAGCATAGTTACTTAGTTTAGTTCGTCTTGCAATGAGACCATTTTGTCTACATGACGTAAGTGGTCTGTGATTCATACCACCTCAGTCCTGTGCAGTAAAACAGCAGAGGATCGATGTTATTCAGTATTTCTTATTTTATTTATTTTTAGGATAGCTTACGGACTAATTACATTATTGATCAGCTATTTAGTATAAACAAGTTGCCAATTACAAGCTGCCGCAGTTGGTAACAATATTGTATGCTTAAAACAACGTCATACAATATTAAAGCATGTAGTAAAACAATGAAAATAAATTTAACAACTAAAAATCACTGAGCATGGATTCGCTTTGCTGTTTCGGGCTTTGTACAAAACAAATAAAATCTAAGTGTATTTCTTTCAGCATAATTACTTATTAAGTACATATTATTAGGTGGACCGAGTTGGTAGACTGCCTTGGTTGTTTGTGCTTATGTTTGGTCAAACCTATATACAGTCGCAACCGGTTATTGGGTGAAAACTTCCTAATACAAATGAAGATTTCAGTAGCAGCATTTGCCAAATTTAGCAGTGTGACGATGGCAGATAAGATTGCACAATATTACGTGGGTCTTTAAAGTATCTGGCGAAATGTGGGCGTGGATCTATTGCTTCCGCAATTAATCTAAAATATATTAATTGTCGAAATAATAGATTAAGGATGCGTTGAAGATGAAATCTGGTAAAATTCTAATATCACTACATATCATAAAACACAGTCCTCTGCTGCCTCTGTCTGTCTCTCTGTTCGTAATAAACTCAAAAATTACTGAACGGGTTTTTATGCGGTTTTCACCAGGTTTTTCGTTTTCTGCGAGTTAACGCGTAGTGGTATCTCCAATTGAATCTGGCATGTCGGTCAACCTGGAGCCGGCAAAGTACGAGTACCCGAACCCTATAAAAAATACAGTCAATTAGCTTTGTGGTAAGTACCTGCGGTGAGCTCCTTAGAAGACGATGTGCTTATAACATGGCAGTGTAATTTAGCCTGCATTGTAGGTATCGCAGGAATTCTTCCTTTAAAAGTAGGCTCTTTATGGTTAAGCTTCTATCGGCTTTTTCGGCATTTTCGTTGTCTATAAAAGTTGGTTCAAGTTTTTATTATACCATACAAGCATGCGTAGTACTACTATTTTAAGAGAATGTTTTCTTTTCCCTCAAAGTTACAACACATACACATTTATTGTTCTGTCTTTGGATTTTCAAGTGGTACCTAATTACAACTGAAATTGTAGACATTAAAATATCTCAGTGAAAAACAAATGTGATACTTTTTTAATTTACGTGTCTTTCGTTCGGCTACTGAACTAGGATAGTGTCACACCTCCCACAGCTGGCGAGCTCTGTGCCTTACCTCATGTACAGTTATTATTTCCATGCAACGCGACTTTATGACGCGATCCAAAATACATCGTAACCCGCCCAGCATTTCACCCGTGCCACCTAAATTTTATAATAAAATCACGTGAAACCGTCTTAGTCACGTATGTTCGCTGGCCGGGCGCAGTCTACGCGATAAAAATTCCAACACACATCACTAATAAAGTATCGTTATTAATTATATAACAAGGCATTTTGTGATACCCCCGCCGGTCTCACTTGACGTCCGCTACGGTTTTCCCGCGCTTTCGAGTACGCCGCCATCTTGCGCGCTTTCGAGTTTTCCCCCCGGAAGTAAGTGTCATGGTATTTGTTTAAACAGCCTATTATTTGTGCTTTACATTTTTCGAAGTGTTCTGTGAGTGATTTTTTATTTCGACTTAAAGGTAAGGTAGTTTTAAGCGTTCTGTTCTTACTCCAAATTATTTTAGGTACATTGTTATTAAACATTACAAAGTTATTTTAAAGCTTCGTAGACGTTGTTCTCATTTGCAAAATGGTTGAAGTGCGTTATGTAGACTAATTATTTCACAGAAAGACATTAAATTGGGCTTGGCATAACCGCTGGATTTCGCACAAATTAAGTACGAGTAATATTAAACGGGTTGAATCGAGAATGTCACGATGTGATGTAATCGGTTAGCGAAACCCTGCTATTTTAGGATTTGCATAAATACCGTTATTTTGAATCGCATGTGATTTTTTGTGTAGGATGATTTCTATTAATATCATAATATCATTGCAGTAACAGGATACATTGATAACCTACAGATTTCAGTTACTATAATTTCTTATAAATTAATATTACTAGCTAAGGAAATAAAAAACGAGTCTAATAATTTCGGGTATATTAAACAACACCAAAATGCACATATTCAATGACAACACATGGTAACGCCGTGTAAACTCTATGACAATGAAATTTATTGAATTAAATTTCGAATATAATTAAATAATTTCAATTATTATTCACCAATTCTTAAAAAAACACAAATTACAAAATGGAAAAAGACAGCACAGAAGCGAAAATGGACTTATATTTTATTGCCAATAACAAAAAAAATTAAATCGATTATTGGACACAACAATTACATACATTGGTCTTAAAGGTAAATACAATTCGTTTACAAGTGTTTTTAGTATAGGTACTGAAATTGAAAACCCAAACTAGGCAAATTGCCTGTATCTTGGGAAACGGTGTTCAGTCGTGCAGGAGGTGACGGTACAGTCTGTATATTGTGTCGCTGTTTTTCGTGTCAATCATTTGTTTTATTTGTTGGTGAAACAATTTCATAACTATATTAATGGATAGCATAATATATAGAAACAAATTATTATTATTTATAATAAGGATGCCGTAAAGAGAAATAAGGAACAACAGACTTTAAAGCCGTATTAATATTCCTCGGCTTCGTAAATATAATAAGCTATTCATAAGCTGTCATGTGTGTATTTTACAAAATAACCTTTATTGAAATCATTTTCATTTTCATTTTATAATGATATTTTCAAAACTAATTCTTTGTAGTAAATAATCTGGAATCAATCACGTTCATGCTACTGTACTACATATTTAAAAAAGCAAGGCATAATGGATATTGATCTCAGCCTCAACTTTTGAAAATTTATGACTTCTAGGCCAATATATTTACACCATTTTATTATCGCTTTTAAATTTATCTGTTCACGATAGACGAGTCCTACGTCTTCTACCTAAAGAAATTATTTCAGTGTTCACAATATTTATGTACTAGAGTTATTTACGTGTTGTCGGGTTCCTTAATTAATTAGCTTGAAAATAGGACAAGGATGAATTTTAGTGGCCATTTTGCTGCTCCCAAGAACACACTTCTTAGTAAAATAAAACAGATCATAATTAATGGTGATGTGCAAAAATGAATCTTTGTTCATACACGCGAATTTTACGTCTTCTGTCCAATCGTTTGAGTCATGACTGTTTTATTTTCGTTAGTATAGTTACAGTAATTATATTATGCTAGCTGTTTAAATTAATGTCGGAAAAGTTCCAAATTTTGTGTAAGTTGGCAGATATAGGGTTGTATGAGTGTAATAATCAGTTCTGTATATAAACTGTCCCACTGCTGGGCATGAATCTCTTCTCAGTATGAGAAGGGCTAGGGCATAGCCTAACCCACCACGCCCACCACGCTGGCGCAGTTTGGGTCGGTAGCTTACACACATAAGTATTCGAGAACATTATGGAGAACTCTTAGACATACAGGTTTCCTCACGAAGTTTTCTTTCACTGTTAAAGCGAGCGATAATTAACTAGGATGTAAAATGCATATACCTTCGGCAATCCGAGGTGCGTGCCTTGGTATCAAACTTCTAAGCTCTATGTGGCAGTCAAACGTAGACTGTATGGAGAGGCAGAATATTATATAGTACATAATCATATTATCATTTTAAGACCTTTTTAACTATATTCAAATAAATAACAATGACCTATTATTATTATTTTCGTAACACTGGTGATTAAAGGCCCGGATAACCGGAAAAATAATTATTTTGACTCTCTTAATCTTATTCTCATTTAGTTACTGTAATCAAGGAGTCTGTAGCACCGTGCTTGCACTCTCACATACCTACCGTAGGACATATTACCCTAACGCATACGCACCACGAGTTAAAGACAGATCTCTATCCTATAACTAGTGTTGTTGAAAAATCAAACAAAATTTTACTTACTTAATCTATTTGCCAATTGCTGAAATGCCAGACTTAATCGGAAAACCATTGTTTGGCCGCCGGCGGGCCGCTGCAGGTCAAAATGTTCATGACTGTAATTAAATTTTCATTAGTTTACAATATAGTTTTGTATAATATATTACTCGGTGCATTGGCAGTATTGAATTGATGAACGGACGGGGCAGTGGATAAGCGATCACTTCGCCGCTGGCGCCGAGCCGATATTGGTTCTAGTCCCACATGGTACGATCATCATCACACGACAATAATATTATAATTATCATTATAAACAAATAAATATTATACTTTACTAAAAAATACTTTAGTAGCCCAATAGCATACCGATAGATAATAATAATAATATTCTACCACATACACAGAACACCATCTAGCCCAAACTAAGCAGAGCTTATATGGGTAATAGACAATGGATAAACATACATATATATATATACTTTGTTTTTTGTAAATACATAGATATTATATATAGAAACACCCAGACCAAGACAAACATCCATGTTCATGCACACAAATGTTTGACTTGTGCGAGAATCGAACCCGCGACCTCAGGCGTGGCAGTCGGTTACACTAACCACTACGCCATTGAGGCCGTCAGATTGTATAGTCAATCGGTACAGTTCCTCAGTACTTTATGAGAATTATTAAAGGGGTATCGAACCGAAACCATATACAGCAGTCGCATTCACTACCGCTGCGCCATTGAGGTAGTTATTAAATATCCAAAATTAAATTTTGGCTTCCTTACGTACCGTTTCTGAGTCAGAGTAAGGATAAGTACACACGATGACCAGAATACGATGAACAAACATTTTTCTTTCATTCGTACAAAACTTAGTTCGTGTAAACTGTTAACTATATAATATACTAGATGTTTCCGCGGTTTCACCCGCGTTTATCGTTACTGCGCCGCACCCGTGGGTCGTAGCGTGATATTATATAGCCTATAGCCTTCCTCGATAAATAGGCTATCCAACACTGAAATAATTTTTCAAATCGAACTAGTAGTTCCTGAGATTAGCGCGTTCAAACAAACAAACAAAGTCTTCAGTCTTAGTAAAGTTTAATAGTAATAGTAGTGTAACAGTTTCAAAGTTTTCTGCAAAAACGCAGTTTTACTAATAAAGTGTCAAATAAACAACGCGATAAAATCCGTATATAGTAGTTTAATTTCATTAAAGTCTTTAGCTTTATAATATTACTAGCTTTTGCCCGCGGCTTCGCTCGCATTAATTTAGAATTTGACAATCAATTCGAGTTGTACTCTGCTTGTAATAATATAATTCAATCATGATTCGAAAGACACGTGGCGCCATCTATTATCATAAGAACGTTATTATTGTTTTCCTCGGGAACGCTATTTTTTTTCGGGATGAAAGGTAGCCTATGTCTCTTTCTGTACACCTGACAACGTATATGCAAAATTTCAGGATGATCGGTTCAGTGGTTTCGGCGTGAAAAGGTAACAAACAAACAAACAAACTCATTTTCGCTTTTATAATATTAGTTAGGAAGTTAGGATTAGGATTATAGATTTTTTGTGACCTACTATTTGATTTAAATTATATTTGAATGTATGAAGAACCGACAACCGCTGGGGTAAGCGTGTTCTTGAGTGGAGACCGCGACTCGGCAAACGTAGTGTAGGACGCCCTCCGACCAGGTGGGATGACGATCTGCGAAAGACTGCAGGCAGATGCTGGATGCGGCAAGCTGAAGACAGGGCGCTATGGCGCTCTTTGGGGGAGGGCTATGTCCAACAGGGGACTATTATAGCCTGATGATGATGATGATGATGATGATGTATGGAGATAACCATATTGTAAGTGCACGCCCTGAGTCCTTGATCATACAAACAAGGTATTGGGTTGTGCAATTTAAACATCAATCGATTGAAATAGCGAGCATCAATGGTTTCTGTTGTTAATTTTGAGCTAGTAGTAGTAGAGCCTCGCTGATTTCAGCATGAATGGGCCGGCTCGACCGGGGAAGAACTACCCTCTCACAGAATATCGACGTGAAATAGCAGTATTCCTGTTGTTGCGTTCGGTGAGTGAGAGTACCGGAGGCCCAATCAACCCCTTTCCCCCATTCCTAAAGAGTCGGCAACGCGCAAGTGATGCCTCTGGTGTCGCAGGCGTCCATAGGCTACGGTGACCACTTACCATCAGGTGGCCGTATGCTTGTTTGCCACCATAGTTGTATAAAAAAAACACATATTAAAAGCTGTGTAATAAAATAGACTATTTCTAAAATCACGCTATTGGCTTTATGGTTATTGGGTATTAATAAAACATTATAATTTTGTCTTAGAGTAAGATCACACTTTTTTATAACAATAACTAGATTTTCCCGCGGCTTTGCTCGCGTTAATGTGGATTTTGTTAACAATTTTCTATCTCTCGGAAATAGTACCTGTTCTGGATGAAAGGTAATCTATGTCCTTTTCTATATCCTTGACAACGTGTATGCCAAATTTCATCATGACCGGTCGTGTGGTTAAGGTGTTAAAGCATAACAAACAAACTCACATATGTATTTACAATATTAGTTAGGGTTAATTTTAAGTTCTTCAATATGTATTCAATATACATACATACATAGATTCACGCCTGTTTCTATGTATGTATGTATATTGCCCCCCCTCTGGGTAGGCAGAGACTACGGATGACTCTGTATTCAATATATACCTATGTCAGTAACATGCATTGATTAGGAAAATAATTATTATGACGTTGGAATGCGATTGAATTGAATGTTCCTAATAATGTGGACAATTTAAGTATCGCATCGCAGTCAGGCAGCAGGATATCTGAAAATCCGTCAAGCCAAGTTGAACACACTAAGGTTGATATCATAATCTTTTCTTTAAGAATAATCAGTTAATTCAGAAAAAAGAGAACACTGATTATGTATGGAAGAGTCTAAGAAATAAAGTCTAGAAATTTATATAAATCTTGTGTTTGAATTATATACAACAGACATGTTAAAGCCGCGACATACTCTCGTCTCGAATCCTATATAAATCATGTTAGCGTCCGCCTGTATAAACACTCACTCGTATATTTTATACATACATACATAGTGTACACGCAGCTTTACTCGGCTACCGTATTTATAGAGCACCTTTAATATACTGTGAAATATAACCGTGTCATTTTAACTTTATTGGAGAAGTAAATGAATAAAGGAATATGGAATATATTTATTGTGTGTTTCCCGATCAGTATCTGGGTGTCTTCAAGTCGCGAGTGAATAGGTATCTTCTAGGCAGGCGTGCTCCATCGTCGACTGCATCTTCACTTAAGAACAAGTGAGATCGCGGTCAAACGCAAGCCTATTACAGCATAAAAAAACAACAAACGTGCGTTTACTGCAACGATGTCTCAACTGCTCAATTTTGCATTTAAGCACTCGCTTAAGTGCAAAATGTAATAAACAGTATCGCAATACACATGAAAATATATTTTGAATATTAAAATTCGTATTTAAACGTGTCGTTACAGTAAGCGCGTGGCTCAAACGGCACTCTAACGCGAGTTACAAAAAATCCAGTTAAATTGTCTTCTGCAGAACGTTTTACACATTAACTTAATGGCAATGAACTTATTTAACTACGTAAGTACAAGTTAATTTTAATTTATATAACATATTATGAACTTTCACTCGCATAAAAACCCTAGTGGTTTAAGCGAGTGGTCTAAGCCATGGTATTATTAATGTAAACTTTAGTCAATAAAAAAAAAAAAAGTAAACAAGCAACGATAACCTAGTGGGACACCGTGAGTGCAAACATTGGACTACCACGCAGTGGTCTCAAGTTCGATCCAAAGGCACAAATTTATGAATTTTCGAAGTTATGTGCGTATTAAATAGTTAAATTATTGCTGGCTTTACAGTAAAAGAAAACTTCGTGAAGAAATTATGTGTGAAGTCTGTAAACCCACATTGCGGCAGCGTGATAGAATAGTGTAACCCTTTTTATACTGAGAAGAGGCCCGTCCGAGCTATAGTGGGACAGTTAATAATTATAGTACCAAAATTAGGTATGAAACGTTTTTATGACGATTTGCAATAGTTCTGCAATTACACTTGCGTTGCAAGTCGTAAGGATAATAAGGTTATTTTACACTAGATTTGCCCGCGGTTTTACCCGCGTTTACGGTTACTGCGCCGCCCCCGTGAGTCGTAGCGTGATGTTATATAGCTTATAGCCTTCCTCGATAAATAAACTATCCAACAATAAAATAATTTTTCAATTCGAACCAGTAGTTCCTGAGATTAGCGCGTTCAACCAAACAAACAAAATATTAGTATATAGATAAGCTCAAATATACAAGCATTTATTTTGATGGTGTTCATGATGTTCCAACGCGAATTAATATAACTATAGTTAAGTCTTGCTCAAACTGTCCGAATGACGTACGAGTATATTGCCAAAAGACATTAAAACGAATGTTCGGTGTTTTCATTGTTATTTTGATATATTTTATGTGTAAGACCTAATGGAGTGAAGTTAGTCCTCGGGACTAAAGCTCCTTAAATAAATTTAGAAAAAAACAACGGGTTGCACTCCGGGAGTGCCGGCAGAAGTGAAAACTTGAATATTAACGTTGTGCATTTTTTATATTTTGGAATGGTTAGGGAATAATTTTGCACGAATTGCTTTAATTATCAGTATAAAAGTACTATCATTTATGTGGTAAAATACAATATTCATTTATTGCGCTATCGTACACAAACATGACAATTCTCCCTCCGTCTTACGAATTTTCGATCAGGTCACGTGTCCTGACGCGAGTTTGACAATTATTTTCCCTCCGCCTTACGAATTTTCGATCAGGTCACGTCCTGACGCAAGTTTAACATTTTTTACCCATCATAAAAAAAGTGCACAACGCCGCTAAAGAAGTTTTCACTTCAATTAATTAATCAAATAAAATAATTGTAACGACAAATAAAAAGAAATATGTAACAATAGAGCTAGGTATATGATAAGAGTATACAGGAAACACGAAATTACTATTCCAATAACTGTAGTCGTCGCAAATTAAAGTAATAATTCTAGAAATCTAGAATGTAATATTATTTATGTGCCTTTGGAATAGTTTCATTTCACCATTTCACCGAACATATTTTATTAAATTGTTATCATCTCTTCCCGCGTAAAAAAGTATTAAGTAACTTGTAATATTTGACAGTTTGACGTTAGCAAATAGTGTTACCAGGTGATTTAAGAATTTTAGAAAAAATATTGGGATTATCATAGGCTGGTTGTTTCAGAAACAAACTTGAATTATGTTTGAGATATGATATGATTATTATTGATATGATTCTTTAGGATTAAAGGAGTTAATGTGTGTTAATGTGTTAGATCTGCCTTTGTAATAGCATGTTTATGTTCCTGCTATTTCAGTTCCATTGTTTTGCAATAATGAATTGCATCTGAAATTGAAATTCTGCGTTAAATGTTGGCGATGCACCAAATATTTTTACTTGTTGAAACTGTGAAAGATTAGCGGCTATATTGTTATTGCAGTTCGTTTTTATAAATCGTCACTTCATATTTTTATATCGTTGTGAATGTGAAGAGGCATGTTTTGTATTTATTTGATGTTCGTTGCCAGAGCTGGCTTCGTCTTCATGATCAATTGAATTATATAGTATAGTATTCCTACGCCTGTTCTCTGGCGAAATAGGTAGCTGTGGCTTTTTACTTGACACGTCATGTCTTTTGTTTCAGTTACTCTCATTTTATTTCTTACTAGTTTTCACCCGCGGCTTCGCTCACGTAAACGTAGGTTAGGTTAGGTTAGGTTTGCAACAGTTATTTTTTCTGGATGAAAGGTACCCTATGTTCTATTCTGTACCCCTGACAACGTGTATGCAAAATTTCATGTTGATCGGTTGAGTAGTTAAGGCGTGAAAACGCAACAAACAAACAAACAAACACACTCATTTTCGCATTTATAATATTAGTAAGGATTGGCTATCTATTTTTCCATTAATCGCACTTTTCGGTTCCTAACGCCATGCGCCATTGCCAGACACAATTGTTACTCGTTGTTACTATTAGCTCTACTCTTGTGTCTGGCTACCGGTGTTCCGCTGCGACTCAATAGGTTAACATTATTCATAGAGCACGGATAAAATAATTCATGTTGAACATTTTGTTTCTAGTATTGATATAAATATTTTTTATTTTGTAACTGTATTTTACTATTGTTATAATCATCTACCCACTCTATTTTATCTTATTAATAATGTAATTTAATCTTACTAAATACCAGCGCTTTCGGAGTCTAGAATATTCTGATGGAATTTTATTATTTTCTCAATTCGCGCTCATTAATGTCGCCAGCTAGAAAATAACATAAATAAGATATATATTTTTGATAAAAATACTGTTCTATTTCGATCGAATAAAAATTTCTGAGCGAGTGGTTAATTAATGCGAGCTGTGTGATATTTATAATCTGTGTTTTATGGCGGGATCAGTTGCTCGAGTTATATTATATTACAGTCTTGTTGGTTGCTAGCCTGTTTTTTGACGACGTTTGTGGAGGAATAACTCTACAAGCTTTTTGAGATTAATAAACATGCTTGTTGAAACATTTATCCTCAGTCTTACCATAATGTCGTTCATTATGGTAAGATTAAAAACATATCATTTTGCGTGATAGATATATTCAACAATGAATCTGATTGGGTGGTCTATATCATGTAACTTGTAAGTGTTATAATAAACAAATTGAAGACTGACTAGTACAAATAATTGCGGATATGGGAGTGAGCAATGATTAATACCATAGATATGTTACGTACATATTAAATGGCGCGCAAATTTAGTAGCTGCGTGTAACCTGTGAAATGGCATTATGTTTATATGCTTAGCTAAAGAGTTGTAAGAAAGGAGATACAAAAGTTACGAGTTTAATAGAAATAGCGTTCTGTAGTTCTAGAAATACATATAAATTTTAAAACAATAGAACGCTTTCATTCCTTGTGAGCAACATTTTGCCTAAATCTCAAAGAAATTGCCTAATTGGTCTCATAGCATAAATCTGTTTGTTTTCATGTTTGCGGCTCGTCGTAAAGGACGGCATATCAATAAGCAATGCACACTACATATAGGTATACTCAGACTCACGACTATGTTACGCCGAACGGTAGACAGATGTATTAACACGACAATGGATACAGGTGTCTCACTCAATCTAGATCAGAGGTTCCCAGACAGTTTTTTTCATAGACCACTTTCAAAGTTTCCTCAAAAAAAATTGATAATTTTTTTTTAATTCTCTTTACTTATTTGGTCTGACCATTTTTTTTTGGAAATTCCCTACCGAAAATATGCAAGTGTTTACAAGTAACAGTCGCTCAGCTTCTTAAAATATTATCTGTCTACATTGATAGGTAAAGTCGAGCCAACATTTTAGTTCTTCACTATCAAAAGCAAATAAATTTTCGTGGACTCCCGCTTACGAATTATGAATCCCCATTTTGTTGGCACGCCAACGTAGACCCCCGTCGAGTCTCTCGTGGTCCCCTGGGGGCCACCTGGACCACTTTGGGAACTAAGGATCTAGAGTATGAAATCGAAGATCCCTTAGACAACAGAACTACGAAGTAGCTTTAAAATAATAAAGTATGTCCCATAAATACAAATTGATCGGAATAAAGAAGCACATAATTTGTCTGCAATTATATCCAAAAACGATTTTCAGCAAGTGGGATAGGTGCCTTTACCATTTGACTATATTGACTGGTTACCATCAGGGACCATCACGTCCATATAAAAGAACAGTATAAAAAAACCTCATGGAGATGTACCTATTACTAAGAAAAGTATATAGTAATGTATGTAAGCAATAAATCTTTCTGCGTGCATAACGAATACAATTAAAACGTAACATTTCATAGCAAATAATACGATAAATCTATCTAATTAAATACCGATGTGTTTGTCTTAACAAATGGATAGAGTGATAAATAAGATGCCTATTTTATTTATTGAGACATTTTAAGATTTTTTATTCTTGACATTAAGTGTCTTATTGCCACTGTTATATATATATTTTTTTATTTTATTTATGATAATAATATAGTAGGTAAACAAGCAGACGTATCGCCTGATGGTAGGCGATTGCCGCCGCCCATGGACACCCGCAACACCAGAGGAGTCACAAGTGCGTTGCCAGCCTTTTAAATTTGATCCTCCCCTCTCCGGAGGGAGGGGAGGGTGGTTGGGCCTCCGGTACCCTCACTCACTCGACGAAACACAACGCGCGCTATTTCACGCCAGTTTTCTGTGAGGCCGTGGTATCACTCCGGTCGAGCCGGCCCATTCGTGCCGAAGCTTGGCTCTCCCACGGTATATATTATATGTATTACATTTCTGGCAACACTAAATTGATGTCGATACTTTAAGTTGTATACAACTGCAACGGTAGCCATTATGATAAATGTCAGCCATATTTTATTCGCTCTTTGGTGTGATGAGGTATAAAGCAATAAACCTGCAGTAATAGCTTGTTTTTACCATCACAATGAAAAATTTGACTACTTAAAAATTTTTTTTGTTGCAATTCTCAAAGAAGAGACTACTTCGAGTTTGTGTGTGTGTTTTACATCACTGCATTGTCACAACGATTCATATGTCATTTGGCTGTGGTTTATCAATAAAATTAATATATAACTAGATTTTACCCGCGGCCCCATTCGCGCAAATGTAGGTTATGTGAATTTTCTATTCCTCGGGAACAAGGATGAATTATATGCCATGTCCTT
This sequence comes from Catocala sponsa, assembly GCA_963564715.1. Classification (NCBI taxonomy): domain Eukaryota; kingdom Metazoa; phylum Arthropoda; class Insecta; order Lepidoptera; family Erebidae; genus Catocala; species Catocala sponsa. Next base: position 15,741,601 of record OY751352.1, read on the forward strand.
TCTGTACCTCTGACAACGTGTATGCGAAATTTTGTCATGATCGGTCGAGTAGTTAAGGCGTGAAAGCGCAACAAACAAACTCACATGCGCATTTATATCATTACGTAAGGATAAAGTAAATATATAAAATGCAACCGTTAATTAGTAAATGGATTTGTAAATCGGCTTGGTAGTGCTAGAGTTAACTATTTACATACAAACCAACAAATTTTACCTTTACGTATTATGGTAGACTAGCTATTAGCCGTGACTTTATTCTCATTCCTGGACCCTTCTTCTTTCTCAGAGAAATTCTTCTGTTCGTAAGAATTTGGTACTTCCCCATGCAGCTGTTTCATTCGTGTCGTTACCAAGTAATTTTCAACAGGAGGCCACCCAAGAACTTAAAACAAGAGTTTTTATTTTGTACTAGATGTTCCCGCCGTTTCACCCGCATTTATCGTTACTGCGCCGCCCCCGTGGGTCATAGCGTGATGTTATATAGTCTATAGCCTTCCTCGATAAATAGGCTATCCAACACTAAAATAATTTTTCAAATCGAACCAGTAGTTACTGAGATTAGCGCGTTCAAACAATCAAACAAACAAACTCTTCAGCTTTATAATATTAGTATAGATAATCTCCTTCAAGAATTGGGCCAACAAATGCAAAAATATTTTTTAAATTCGTTTAATTTTTAGTAATTCAAGAGATAAGCGCGTTCAAACAACCAAACACTCTTCAGCTTTATTATATTAAAAAAATATACATCACTTACACACAGCGCCATCTATTTTAATTTGCTATTAATACTCAATAATAGCAACCAAAAATAGATGGCGCTGGTTTAAAACTTACTTTTCAATAAACACTCAGTGTTCTGCTAGTATTATTTAGAAAATATCCTCACACATCGTGAGTAGGTCGGCACGTTGCCGGAGCGTCATGCGACAGTTATAAATTGGAGCGGTATAAATCATTTCAGTCTCTGGACGCACGGACGGTTCCTGACAGTCCTGATGACTTCCTCGTAGCAATATAAAGTGGAGACAGATGTCAGTATGTGATGCCTAATATTATACTAAAGCCGACGCGTCCGTTTCTTGTGTTGGTAACTGCTTTTAGTGGAATGGGTTATTAACTAGCTTCTTGGTACAGCTTAGTACAAGTGGATCCCAAGGAATTAAACGTCGGGATTAAAAGTGGCTACGTTCTCAAACAGCGCTCGTGAATAAATTGTTGTAACGATGATATTTAAGTTAGTGATGTACACAATTGCACTGCACAATTGCAATGTATTGACTACACTATACATAAGTACTTGCGCTGTGCTCTTGACCATTTAGGTACCGTGTTGAGCTTAACTCTATTCAAATGTCATTACTATATTTCTTAATATATAAAAATCTCGTGTCACGATGTATGTTCGAGATAAACTCTAAAACTACTAAACCAAATTTGGATCAAACTTCGTAACTATCTGTAATTTGGTCCAACTTAAAAGATAGGATAGGTTTATATTTAAATAAATGTCCACTTTAAAATAGATAGACAAGTGATCGCCTGAAACACAGGTCTAACCTAGTTCAGGCAAGTAGCTTATAATAATTTAAAGATGTTTAATTATCCTTTCTTGACATAATAGATTACTATAATTATTATATTGGTTATAAACTAGTTTATTAAGGCATTGAATTATTGTTAGATATTAAGATTTAATTTGAAGTTGATTTAAGTCCACTATTGTACTCTTTTTTTTTATCCGAATAAATTTTATTATTATTATTATGATCGATTTTTTGTTTTTCTCAGCATTTTAGGAATGCCGGTAGTCTAATGAAACCACGGGCCTAGGCCAAGTGAGATTCATTTAGGGGGTTTGGTTCAATATTTGCATCTTCTTGTAAAAATTTGCGAACTATTCTACACGTGTTTAGTATGGCGGCTTTTTGCATGGTTATGTATGTATTTGTTGGCAATTCAAGTTGTTGTAGGTAATGAAGAAGGTGTGTCGGTATTATACCGGTGCTAGAAAGCACCAGAGGCACAATATATACTCTGTCCATCTTCCAGATTCTAATTATTTCCTCTTTTAAATCTGTGTATTTATTTATTTTTTCAGTGATTGTCTTTTGTAGGTTGTGAGTGTTAGGGACTGCTATGTCTATAATGTATGCATGTTTATTTTGTTTATCTATCATGGTTATATCCGGCCTATTGTTGTGTATCGTTTTATCAGTTAGTATTGCTCTGTCGTAATATATTTTGTGATATTGATTCTCCAGCACCGGTTTGGGATTATATTGATAATAGGGTACAACTTTAGGTGGTAAAAGGCTATGTTTTATAGCTAACTTCTGGTGAATAATATGGGTAACTTGATTGTGTCTGTGGGTATAATCGGTTTGAGCTAAGTTTGGACAGGCACTGGTGATATGTTGAATAGTTTCGGAGGCGCGGTGACATTTCCTGCATTTATCATTCTGAACGGTTGGATCTTTAAGTATATGTTTTTTGTAATTTTTTGTATTTATGACCTGGTCTTGTATGGAAATCATAAAGCCCTCGGTCTCTGGAAACAGTGAACCTAATTTCAACCAAGCATTTGAGGCGTCTACATCGACGTGTGGCTGTTCTAGATCATGTAGATGTCTTCCATGCAGTTCTTTGGAACGCCATTTATTGATCTTGTCAGTGACATGAATCTGTGGAGTTTTATAAGCAATGTTTCTATTGGATAAATTTAGTGGAGTATAATTTTTATCGGTATCAACTATTGCTGAATGAATACTGCTAGTGGTAATTTTGTTGAAGAAAAAATCTCGCAGGTTTTGTATTTGCCCTTCCCATAGCACATTTAGGTCTATGAGTCCCCTTCCTCCTTTTTCTCTCTTCGCAGAAATTCTTTCGATAGCTGACTTGGGGTGTAGGTATTTGTGTTTGGTTAATGTGGTCCTAACTTTAATTTCTAAATTACGGATATCTGTGCGTGTCCATTTAACTACACCAAACGAAAATGTCAACACAGGTATTGCAAATGTATTAATAGCTTTAAAGAGATTTTTTGAATATAATTGTTTTTTGCATATTGAATTCAATCTTTTAGTGAAATTTAAACATAGATCTTTCTTTATTTTACTGTGGTCAATTATGTTAGACTGGTGAATACCTAGATATTTATAAGTATCTGTCGGTCCCATGAATTCAAATGTATCAGGTTCGTCTACATGATCAACGTTACTAACTATTTTACCTTTTCTGAATGTGTATTGTGCGACATTTATCTAGGCCAAATGACATGTTTATATCTCTACTGTACAGGGCGGTTATTTCTATAAGAGATTTTAAGCATTTCTGGGACTTAGCAAATAATTTGATGTCATCCATATACATGAGATGTGTGATGGCTGTATCTGAATTTAATTTGTAACCATTTGCAGTCCTGTTAAGAAGGTGAGATAATGGATTCAGGGCAAGGCAAAACCATAGCGGACTGAGAGAGTCTCCCTGGAAAATGCCATTTCTAATATAAATTTCATCTGTTGTAATAGACTCTGTACCATTATTAAGGTGTAAAGTCGTTCTCCATTCTGACATAGCATTCTTCAAGAAGTTAATGATGGTGGGGTTTATTTTGTATACCTGTAAGATTTTAAGTAACCAAGAATGCGGCACGCTATCGAATGCTTTCTTGTAATCTATGTATGATATAAATAAGTTTCTCTTTTGGTTATGAGCACATTTTAGAATGGTAGAGTCTATTACAAGTTGTTCTTTACATCCTCTATGATTTTGCCTACATCCTTTCTGTTCTTCTGACAATATATTGTTTCTATGGAGGTGACTATTGATGTTTCGTGTAATGAGTGAAGTGATAAGTTTGTAGATTGTTGGGAGGCATGTAATGGGGCGGTATTGAGAGGGGTTTGATGTATCACTACTTTTAGGGAGCATATAAGTGATTCCTTTTGTAATAAATTGAGGTAACGGTTGTTCGCCTGCAATAAGTTCTGTGATGTTTTTAGCTAGTATGTGATGTAATGTGAAAAGCTTTTTATACCAAAAGTTGTGAACGTTATCTATGCCGGCTGCCTTCCAATTTTTCATTTTTCTAGTGGCAATTGCTACATCTTCTGGCGTGATATCCATTAATTCCATATCATCTACATGAATCATTCTATTTCTTTCTTCATCAATCCATATTGCATCCTCGTTATGATTGTTTCGTTTTTCCCACAAATCGGCCCAGTAGTTTTTGAGTTCACTTTTTTCAGGTATTATATTGTTGTTTTCACTCTGTATTTTATTTTCTCTGCATGACCTGTAAAAATTCTTCTCATTTATTGTAAAAAGTTTATTGTCTTCCTTCCGTTGTAGCGCTTTTAAATATCTTGCTAATCGTTGTGATTTTAAAATTAATTTTTGCTTTAACGTGTCTAAATATTCTATTGGCCTAACATTATTTGGTTCATGTATACTATGTACTTTTGTTGTTTTGAATATAGTTTCAACTGCTTTCAATACCTTTCTTGATCTATTGTTATTTATGTATTGACTCAATCTACCAATATCTGCCCTTAAATTGTTGATATCTAGTTCGAGTCTTATTTGCCAAGCAGGTTTATTATTTTTTCGTGTTTTCTTTTGATTGCCTAGGTTATGTGTTCGTATTTTATATCCCAAATTTTGACATATAACGTATGCACTGCAATATATTAGTGTGTGAATAGAAACTAAATCGGAATCAACAGAATAAAATCGATCCAGTATGTGTTTGTTAAAAATATCAATAAATCCATAAAGTTTCTTATTTTCTCTCAATTTCGGTAACTTAGGACGTGTTGTAGGGTCTGTGCCTGTGTATTTGATAAGAGCTGTTTCTAGTTGTTTAATTAATTCATGTGTAGTTGTGTCTATTTCTGTCGTTTCACTGGGCTGTGTGATTAGAGTGAGTTGTGGTACGGAATCGGGTGAGAGATTTGTCTGAGTGGATGCATGTTGAGTGAATGTTTCGTACTGTGTACGTGATATATTTGATGTTACTGTCTGTGTATTTGGGCTGGCGCCTAATGTGGTCGCTGAAACGTGTTCTAGGTTTAATGAATGGGATTGTTCTGTAGACTGCGATTGCTGGAGTGATTGAAAAGGAATGTTATGTGTATTATGTGACGTGTTTATGAGGTTGTAATCTTCACTCGTTTCTTCTTCTAAGCTTCTACGTACTTCTTCTTTTAGTTGATCTAAGGTGTCCTGTGAAAGTCGCTTATTTCTAACTATTGTTCTCATTTGGTCTGACACGCGCTGTTCAGAAACTGAGATTTGTGGGTACTGTCGTGAGAATAGTTCGTGGAATCGCTTCCTATAGGTTGTCATATCAGTCTCTAATTTCGTAATATAATAATAGGTACGCATGATAAATATATTGACATCCTTGCTCCAAGACATGCGCACCCTTGCTTTGCCAGCTTTGGTGGACGCGGGTAAAAAGGTATTTACCTCCCGCGCAACATCCAAGGCTGGTGTGAATGGATCACTAAAATGAACTGTATGTGGTGATGTATTAGTTGACGAAGGTAACGATTGCAATGAGGGTGTATATGAAACGGTGCTTGGGCTATACGGCTCAATCGGGCTATTTGTAATAAAGTCAGTCTGTCTGTCAGAATAGTCTTGGTCGGCTGAAGTATCTTCGGGTGACCCGGTGGGAGCCCGCCTGCTCAACTCCTCACCACTGACGGCTTGCATGCTGTGACACCCAGCGTCAGCTCCAGGTGTGCCCCGGCGATTGCCCCCGGGAAGCGGTCCTCTCAATTTTCTTTTCGAACGTGTCTCCATGGTCAATGGGTTTCCAGAGCCATGTTGGCCGCGCCAGTAACATATAAGTCGCGTGTCCGCCCCCCACGTGAATCTGATGGTCGATTATTATTATTATTATTATTATTATTTTGTGTACTTTTATTTTTTCTCAGCTCAGGGCTGGTTTTGACTACATGTACGGGCCGAAACCAAGTAAATGTAGCGTGTGGTGTGTTTAAAGTCATGTAGATGACGTGTTTTGTGTAACCTCGTTTTCATCTAGAGACATGAACTTCCTAACTATTCTGCAGGTGTTCAGAATGGCGGCTTTTTGGAGCATAATGTATAGGGAATCTTTAAGGTCTATTAATTTCAGGCTATGGTGAAGATGTTTAGGAATGATACCGGTGGTGGAAAGCACTATGGGCACTATATAAACTTTGTCTTGTTTCCATATTCTTGTTACTTCATCCTTCAGTTCTGTATATTTACCTATTTTCTCACTAATTGTCTTTTGTAAGTTATGCGTATTGGGGACTGCAATATCTATTAGGTATGTGGTTTTATTGATTTTATCTTGTAGTGTTATATCCGGTCTGTTATAATGGATGGTTCTGTCTGTAAGAATGGCGCGATCATAATAAAGCTTGTGTGTGGTATTTTCAAGTATAGTTTGAGGCGTGTATTTGTAATAGCGCGTATTATCGTCTTGTGTGAGTTTATGTTTATGTGCTAGTCTTTGATGGATTATGTTAGCTATTTGGTTATGGCGGTGTGTGTAGTCCATCTGTGTGAGAGTTGTGCATGCTCCTGTTATATGTTGGATGGTTTCGGGCTGAGTGTGACATTTTCGGCATTTATCATTTGTTATGGTAACGTCTTTTATTATGTATTTTCTGTAATTTTTTGTATTTATTACTTGATCTTGAATTGCTATCATAAATCCTTCTGTTTCTGGAAACAATGTGCCCAATTTCAACCATTTATTTGATGCTATTGAATCTATATGAGGCTGCTCCAAATCATTGGGGTGTCGTCCATGAAGAATTTTCTTTTTCCAATTGTCAATTTTATGTGTTTGTGAGTTATTAGTGTTAGGTGCTTGTATATTTAACTGATTGCTAAGATTAAGGGCAGTGTAGTTAATGTCATTTTGGACAATGGCTGCATGTATCTTACTTGTGTGAGATTTAGTAATGAAAAATGTTTGTAGGTTGTGGATTTGTTTTTGCCAAAGATGGTGAATATCTATGAAGCCTCTGCCACCGTCTTGTCTTTTGATGGTGAGTCTTTCTATTGCGGTTTTAGGATGTAGATGATTATGTTTAGTTAATGTGGTTCGTGTGATTCGTTCTATTTGTTCCAGGTCAGTTTTAGTCCATTTAATTACTCCAAACGAATAAGTTAATATTGGAACAGCGTAGGTATTTAATGCCTTTATGAGGTGTTTGCCAGATAGTTGGGATTTGCAGATAGCGTTTGTTCTCTTTTTAAATTCTGTTGTTAGTGTATGTTTGATTGTTGTGTGGTCTAGCCCTTTTAGTTGCTTATATCCTAAATATTTGTAAAGATCATTCGGTTCCATCGCTGTGATAGTATTAAAATCATCAACTACATAGTCACCGGGTCGAATTTTACCTTTTATAATGTGAAGTGTTTTACATTTATCTAAACCAAATTCCATGTTTATATCTTTACTAAATTTTGTTGTTTGTTTTAAAAGTGTTTTCATGTCTTTTTCTGATTTAGCATATAATTTAATATCATCCATGTATATAAGATGTGAGACTGCTATTTGTTCTGAATTATGTTTAAGATAATATCCGACTCGGCAGCGATGCAGCATATGTGATAAAGGGTTTAGGGCAAGGCAGAACCACAGAGGACTCAAGGAATCACCTTGATAGATGCCTTTGTTAATTGATATTTGTCGAGTTCTAATTATGATGTCGTGGTTATGTAGTTGTAGTGTTGTTTTCCACCGTGTCATGATGTTGCGCATAAAATCTGTTATTTGTGGATTAATTCTATATATTTCTAAAATTTGTAGTAGCCAAGAATGTGGAATACTGTCAAAAGCCTTTTTATTATTATTCTTATTTTGGTTGGTTTAACTTGTTTTTTCTCGAAATAAAATTCGGTATTTAATGAAAACCACGGGTCTAGGCCAAGTGGGGTTCATTTGGGGCATTATTTATTAAAAGGGGCTCGTCCTGCAAAAACTTACGAACTATACGGCAAGTATTGAGTATAGCGGCCTTCTGCATAGTGATGTAAAGATTGGTGGGTAGCTCTATCTGTCGTAAATAGTGAAGAAGGTGTTTGGGTATGACGCCTGTGCTGGAGAGCACCAGGGGCACAATGTATACTTTGTTCATTTTCCATATTCTACTTATTTCTTCTTTTAATTCTGTATATTTATGTATTTTTTCTGTTATGGTTTTCTGTAAATTGTGTGTATTGGGTACCGCTATGTCTATTAAATATGTATGTTTATTTAATTTATCTATCATAGTTATGTCAGGCCTATTGTTGTGTATAGTTTTATCTGTAAGTATTGCTCTATCAAAGTATATTTTGTGGCTGCTATTCTCCAGCACTGGTTTGGGGGTATATTGGTAGTAGGGAACAGTTTTTGGTATTAGGTTATATTTTACGGCTAGTTTTTGGTGAACGATATTAGCAATTTGGTTGTGTCTGTGGGTGTTATTATTATTATTATTATTATTATTATCTTAATTTTTTTTCGTGTGTACTGGACGACGTCTGTCGGGACAGCTATATATTATAAAATAATGTCTATATTATAAAATAATATCCCCCACCGCGTCTGTTTGTCTGTTCGCTATAAACTCAAAAACTACTGAACGGATTTTCATGCGGTTTTTACTAATCGATACTGATTCATAAGGCAGGTTTAAGTGTATAATTTGTTAAGGCTGCTGAGGCAGGTGGCTAGTTAAATATAATAAAGTTGAACTATTATCCTGAAGAAACACATTTCCGGGGTAAAAATTGTCCTATGTGTCCATGGCATGCTCTATCTTTATGCCAAGTTTTATGCTAATCCGTTTAAATGTTTACGCATTACATATTATTATTATGTACATTCAAATGTCATTACATATTTTCAGGATTGTTATATCATTAGAAAAGAAGTATTTATAAAATCTACCTTCTTACAACATTGAGGTGAGGCCGGAACTCAGTTTACTATATCACATAAAGAATAAATTGCTAGGTCTTTTCTTTAAACATAGTTACATGCATTTTGTCACACCCAGTACAACGATCTAGTTTCATTGTTGCTAAAGAAAATTTACTTCTTAAGCATGTAGTCATTCTATGCGAGTGATACCCCAGTGTTGCATACATACATCCTCTTGCTCTGGCACAATTTATTTGGGATCGGCGCAGTATGTCTTTCGCTTCCATACTTCTCTGTCACCCGTCATCATTTACCCCTTTCCCTTTCATATCCCTCCTCACACAGTCCATCCATCTTTTCCTTGGCCTTCCTCTCCCTTTTCGTCCCTCTACCCTCATATTTATCACACTTTACCTACATACGTATCATCTCTTCGCATAACATGTACATACCAAGCCAAACGATTTCCTTTCACCTTTTCGTCTATGGGCACCACCTTCAGGCTACCTCTTACGTGTTCATTCTTAATTCCGTCCATTCTCGTCACTCCACACATTCATCGTAACACTCTCATCTCTGCTACATGCAATCCTTTCTTATCCATCTTCTTAGTACCCCAATGTCGCATGCATAAGCATAATTATCTTATGAGGGTAAAAACTAAGACGATAACATTTCTTTTACTAAAATATCATTGTTATTTAAAAAAATGTTGCAGTAAACTCACAAGTTCAAAAGTACGAACGATATTTCTATATAGTTGCCCATCTTCATAAGAACGACTATATTTCCAGCAACCATTTAATTTGATGCTGGTACATTATCTGATATTATTGAAGCAATATAATAGTAATTACACAAACGTAGCCAAGCTGGTGTCACGCCAAGTAGCCAGGTACACGACACCAATCATTACATCGAGACCGTTTGATAGCCGGCTTCGTATCTATGGTATTTATAGACGGTCTCTGGGTTAAATGTAGTCAGTCATATGAAATACTGATGCAGTACAGACATAGGAAAATAGGGTATATAGACATAGGCAACAACATCTGAAGAATATAAAATAAAACCTGGATAAAAATCATAACTAATATTATAAATGCGAATGTAAGTATGTTTTTTTGTTTCTTACGGTTTCAAACCTTAACTACTGGACGGATCATCATGAAATTTCGCATACGAATTGTCAGGGAAACAGAAAAGAATATAGGGTACTATTTATCCAGAAAGAACTATTTATGGATCACGATATTTTGTCCCGTGTGGGATTCGAACCCACAACACTCGGCGCAATAGCAATGGCGAGGCGATCACTTGAGCCACTACCCTATCCGTGCAGACAAAATTTATGTAATACCTTATCTCTTGCACGGGGAGATGTCAATGCTATAAACTCCGTAAAACGCTTTTTCTTTTAAATACTCTCTTAAAAGATATTGGTAAGTTTCCAGGAGTCGAATTCTTCTTCTTCTACGTCATTTCACTCTTGACTGAATGGTCGTGGTCATCTTTAAGGTTGCTTGATAATCCATTGCCACTCTTCACGTACCTTTGCCTTTCTGTTGCACTCATCCAAGGGACCATTGTCTAATGCTGCCTTACCTTGGTCGGTCCAGCGCATAGGCGATCTACCACGGGCTCGTTTGCCCTCGACGTTTCCTTGTACCACAAGGCGCTCTATGGAGACACCTCTACGTCTTGATACGTGCCCGAAGAAAGTGAGAATTCGAGCTTGTACGATAGAAGATAGAAGATTTTTATTTATGTACATTATATTCTTGTCTTTTGTCACTATCTCCTCACTTCAGTATGCATCATGTATAGTGCCTATTAACGTGTTAGCAACAAGCCCCTTAATTATCATGACTAAGTGAAGCTGACCTAATTATTATATTTTTGCGTGATCTTGGCATCGAACTCAAACTCAAAAGCGTTGGCTGTTCCAAACTGAGCTACCTTTAATCTAATGAAGCAACTGGGGCACGTTGTGACCTATTTAATTATTATATTTTATATTATAGTAACACTTGTGAATAGTTGTTCCTACTAAGTCAAATCACTAGTCGAACTACTTCGAGAAAGTAATCGACAGGAGAATCGAGTTGGGGTGGGCAGCGTTTCGTAAGCTTCGTCAGGTTTTCTCATCGCCTTTACTGCGATGCCTGAAGACCAAAGTCTTTGACCAGTGCATCCTACCTGTTATGACTTACCGTGCCGAAACGTGGACACTCACGGTAGGACTAGTCCAAAAATTTAAAGTCACCCAGCGGGCTATGGAGCGAGGTATGCGAGGAGTTTCTTTGAGGGATAAACTTAGAAATGAGGTTATCCGTCAAAGAACCAAGGTTACCGACATAGCTCGCAGAATAAGCAAGCTGAAGTGGCAATGGGCTTGCCATATCTGTAGAAGGACCGATGGCCGTTGGAGCGAGTCCTAGAGTGGAGACCGCGACTTTGTAAACGTAAGGTAGGACGCCCCACCGCCAGATGGACTGATGACCTGGAAAAGGTAGCTGGGTCAGACTGGATGCGGAAGGCGGAAGATCGGATGTTGTGGCGTAAAATAGGAGAGGCCTATGTCCAGCAGTGGACTGCGGTGGGTTGATTGATTGACTTGTGAATATTTAATGTGGCAACACTAAGGTTCATGATGCTTTTTTTTTGTTGAGACCTAAAAGATACATTCCTGACTAGAGATTCTTTAAAGATAAAACATTTTAAAGTAAGCTTACTTCAGAAACCGATTTTACAAATAATATATTAGGCTCTCTCTCTTTGATGAAGTAGCAAATGCTGTTCCTTCAGTTTTCTGGTCAAGAAATTTTTAGTAGCTTCGCGTAGAATTGTGCTTGGTAAATGGCAATACACTCAATTGGTATTACGTGGGACATAATAATATTATGTACAGTAAAGAAGCAGACATATTACTTGGCCACGATAAGTGAAGACTCAAAGACAAACCAATTGGGACGTATACTGTATTATGTATACTTTATCAAAACAAAATCCGGATAACAAAATCCCCTGCAAACAGTCAAAGCCCAATTGTTCGAATGATAGCTCTCTCTTTCCCATAATTTCTTTCGATATCTATTTAGATTTTCACTTACATAGAATGGACGTCGAAAACCTGATAGATATATACAATTTTGTTATGAATAACTGTAATCGTATTATCTATACTAATATTATAAAGCTGAAGAGTTTATTTGTTTGAACGCGCTAATCTCAGGAACTACTGAATCGATTTGAAAAATTATTTTAGTGTTGGATAGCCTATTTATCAAGGAAGGCTATAGGCTATATAACATCACACTACGATCCATGGGGGTGGCGCAGTAACGATAAACGCGGGTGAAACCGCGGGAACATTTAGTGATAAATAAGTATGCTCTATAATTATCTGATGTATAATATCATTGGCTGCACCTAAACTAGAGGGATATCTTTATTTAAGAATAAGGAAATTAGAAGCCAAAGCTTACTAGGAAGCTTTAAATTTCTACTAAATTCCTAACTTCTTTCTCTTCGAAGTAATGTGCGTATTAAATGTTGGCAATTCACTATATTATATTTGTTCTGTCGACACGGTTATTATTTCTTTTTTATACAACTTAGGTGGCAAGCTAGCATACGGCCCACCTGATAGTAAGTGGTCACCGTAGCCTATAGACGCCTGCAACACCAGATGCATCACTAGCGCGTTGCCAACCCTATAGGAAAGGAAGTGGTAAGGATAGGGAGCGGGAAGGGGCTAAGGCGGTGAATGAGCCTCCGGTACTCTCACTCACCGAACGAAAGACTACAGTAGGAATACTGCTATTTCACGTCGATATTCTGTGAGAGGGTAGTACTTCCTCGATCGAGCCGGCCCATTCATGCTGAAATCAGCGAGGCTCTACTACTCAAATGCATGCCAATATCTGTGACATCCAAACAAGTTATTAAAAAAACAAATTCGTGAATAACTGCTACACATAATGGTTTTCGACGAAAACTGGGTTAGTAAATGGGTTCATATTTCAAAATGAAGGTTGATAACGTTGTAAAAACGCACATATCATCAATAATACTCAACATGCAGTTCCAACACTTCTAACATTACTTCAGACAGCTGAAATTGATGTTTTGCTTTACGTAAATAGTTATCATTAAAACGACCGTCCGGTATGTTCAGGGATACATATAAACCGCTTATAACTTATTTTGTTTGTAATTTTAGAATATATATCTTCTTAATACGACTTAAATTGATATTATACGAATAAACGGGTTGTTACAAGTCACCTGTAGAGTTATGATGAGTTGTGGGTTGTAATTCATTGGTTGCTGTGCTAAAATAGTAACTATGAGACGTTTTCCTTTGCCTTGGAGGCTGCAACGGTATATAGGCGTGGTCAAAAGCGAGGTTTTCAACAGACGGGTGTACAGTGATATGACAATAGTGTCAATATATACCTTAGTATTACAATGACTCACAAACATTTAAGTCTCTCCGTGACTTCTTCTTCTCCCTAGCCTTTATTATTCCCAAGTCACTTGGGGTCAGCTTTCTAGTCTAACCGGATTTGACTGGATATCAGTTTTTACACGAAGCGACTGCCATATGAGTTCCGCAACCCGAAGGCTAACGATACCCTAAGGCTAGACCAGTGTCAGGATATTAGAGGGCACTGAATTCCCAATAACGACTGCCATAGATGTTTATGGCAGCTGGGACTTGCTTAACGTGCTCTACGAGGCACGGAGCAAGCGATACTTGTCGATTAATACGCACATAATTTCGAAATGTCATATCTTCCGTAAGTCAGAGGTGCGCGACGTGGGTTCGAACCCGAGACCCACTGGAATGCAGTCTGTTGGTCTCCCCACTGAGCTATCGCTGCTATTTTTATACTATGAATTCAATGCCTGTATATCAATCCTCGAAGGGATACGCAAATCTGAATACACATTTATAAAATACAATGTAAAATCAAAATGGCAGTAATGAAAGAAGAACTTGTAAACACGGACCAACTTTGTTTGCATAGCCGTAACAGTGATTTAAGACAGTTGCCAAACTCAAAGAAATATGTTTTGCCAAAATTTAATAATTTGTATGAAACTAAAATATGTCGATACATACTTCCTAAGATCTTGAATAGTTTACCTAAAGACATAGTAAATAAATATGTAAAAAAGCAGCCGTATAAAACCACGCTAAAAATAAATTGTTATATAACAGTCGTATAAAAACCCTAATGATTTAAGAGAGTGGTCTAAGCCATGGTATTATTATTGTAAATTTTAGACGATAAAAAATAAAAACTTTTGTAATAGAGGCGACCCTATTGGTATCTACGAGGCATTTCTGCAGATGCTATACTGCTATTAGGAGTTTTCTAACAGAAACTCAATACCACAGCATGATCCTCACATAAAGTAAACCATACAATGAAAAAAATCATTGTGTCTGCGCCTCCTGCTGCGAGCGTTGGCCAAAAGGATTAAATATGGCAATTCGCCTAAATTAGAGCAGTCTTGAAAAGTACTGCTACTTTACTGCATATCGCCATATAACAACCTAATGTTGTGTTTCTGCAACGAGTTAAGTGCCCAATCTTCTTAAAAGCATCTTTGTAGCACAATGACTTTTTTTTCGAATGATGGCAGAGAGCATGGCAGCATTCCCTAAGATTTGCATAGTATCCATTAGCTATGGCTGCAACTTACCATTAGCCAAGCCACATGACAGTTTGCCACATTAGTTGCAATAAAAAAATACTGAGTATATTCGGATAATGTTATTGTTTCTTCGATAGGAAGTCTTGTATTTAATTTTTTTTTAAGTTACTTTGTTTTTTGCACTCAGAACTTAATGATTTAATTTTTCAACGACATGAATGCTCTCAAATTGAGAGCACCCAGTCTATATATAAGGGCTATCTTTCTTCAAACTTAATATTAATCCACGACAAACATCCAGATACAAAGTAAACAATAAATTCCAAAGGTTGGCAATCTCTGCGTGCATTCCGACATACTTGTTTCGTGATGAATTTCGGAGAAATCCTCGTTATTTGTGATGCGCTAAACTTATAAACGTCAACAGAGTGGGTGTCCATTAGTAAAACAACATTTGTTAAGGCAAAAATATAAATTTTAATATAGTTTACTTGCGTAAGCGTGCATGAGCCCCGATCCTGATGGCTTTGGCAAAATATTTTAGTTCGTTGTGAAATATGTAATTGGATGTTGCTATAAAGAAACACTTAGTATTTATACGCACTTAGCCATTGTGCCTTATTAAAATAGTTAAAATCAAGTCATTTATTAATTTATGTAACCATTATGTAACCGAGGGCCTTGATGACCAGGTAGACATTGAGAGGGAACGTAGGGCGCTGGCAGTCCGATGTAACATGTTGGCTCGCAGGTTTGCACGCTGTAGCAGGGCAGTTAAAATAACGCTTTTTAAAACCTACTGCCAAGTATTTTACACGTGCAGCTTGTGGACCAACTATACTCAGCGGGCTATCAGCGCTCTACGGTTCCAATATAATAACGGGTTCAGGATGTTGATGGGGCTGCCCCGTTTCTGCAGTGCATCAGGTATGTTTGCACAAGCGCACGTCGATGGCTTCCACGCCATCGTCAGACAGAAATCTACTTCTTTGCTCTGCAGAGTGCGGGGTAGCTCCAACTCCATCCTGAAGACCATAGCGGGGAGGTATGATTCCCCTTTGTTAGGTGATGTTGTTCAAAGGTGTATTGTGTACAACAGCCTGGTTTCCAAATAGATAATAAGTTTACTAACATAGGTATAAGTTATCTTTTGTTTACTAACCCATATGGATGTTGCTTATCCGAAATAAAGAATATTTATTATTTATTTAGTTCGAGGACCAGGCTTTCAAATTAGTAAAGAAAATACCTGCAAGGAATTCATGGCCTCTCTTTTTAAATCTTAATTGAAATACATTTTGGTAATTTGCAACTGTTGCAACGATTACAACATAATTACATTGGCTCAATCCCTCTATTATTTAAAAGTTATGGAGAATTCACGAAATGTGTTTATAATTTCTGACTAAGGCAAATATAATGTTGTTCAGTGAGTGAAGCATGTTTCAGAGAAGCTTTATGGGAATAGGGTGTATGTCGTAAAACTCCTGTTTGGTATTCTCGGTACAGAGATTAGAGTTAGAAATTAGTTTTGATGTTTTATTTGATACTGTTTTCTATATAAGTTGTTTTATATAGTAACAGTGAATATATATATTCTAATGTAACATTAGAAAAATACCTGTGATAACCTTAATTCACATTTAACAAGAATAGCGAAATCATATAATAGTCTTCAGCGACCGGCAGATTTGGATACTTTTGGTGACAGCTTTTTTTTATACTACTAAGGTGGCAAACAATCATACGGCCCACCTGATGGTAAGTGGTCACCGTAGCCTATGGACGCCTGCAACACCAGAGGCATCACTTGCGCGTTGCCAACCCTTTAGGAAAGGAAGTGGGAAGGAGAAGGAGCGGGAAGGGGGAAAGAGGGTGATTGGGCGTCCGGCACTTTCACTCACCGAACGAAACGCAACAGTAGGATTACTGGTATTTCACGTCGATATTCTGTGAGAGGGTAGTCCTTACCCGGTCGAGCCGGCCCATTCATGCTGAAATCAGCGAGGCTCTACTACCTATATACCTTGCTTAGATTTAAGAAAAACCCTATCTACCTGGGTTCCAGGCTCCAGACTTCGTTACCTAATTATAATACGTACTAGGCTAAGTTTGAATTTCCATTTTTAGTTTAACTTTTCTATTTCTTCTTTCTTTTTAATTTTATTTGAATGTATTTAGGGCTTTTAATTTATTTTTTGTGGCAAATTTTTTATTTTTGTTAGATGTGGTCGTCTGTAAGTGAATGAGCATAAGGCATGTCTGAAAATTATTATTTAGATATAAGAAATGTGTATCATTTGATGGCGATCCAAATAAATAAATTAGAAAATACCCCGGCAATTTTGAAGGTTTACAATGAGATATGGTATTTTGTTGCGTAAATGTAAGTTAGGATAGCTTAGGAGTAAGGATCTCCCGCCCGCCAGCTATTGAGTCGAGACGACGCCTCCTGTTGTGCCGGGGCGTTGCCCAGGAGTCATCACCTGCAGGCATTTCTTGCCTGCGTCGGGCACTACTGGGTAGGTCGCTGATGTGGTTTCAGCTCCATCGACTCACCCACCATTGAAGGCAGAGAGTTGGAACACCGTGGTTGGTTTAGTCGGTAGTACCCGGGCCTTTCTATCTGTCCCCGGCTGAGCCCGACATTACCTCTACGCTCCTCGTTTCCCGCGGAAAGGTCAATGCATTCCCCCACGTTAGAAAAATAAGGTTATGTTAGTAGCAGTACTGTTTCCTGGATGAAAGGTTCCCTTTTCTGTACCCCTGACAACGTGTATACGAAATTCATTATAATAATTGGTCGATTAATTAAGGCGTGAAAGCGTAACAAACAAAGTAACATTCGCATTTATATTTCACCCCCTTTCCACCATCCCGCTCCTTCTCCTTCCCACTTCCTTTTCTAAAGGGTCGGCAACGCGCAAGTCATGCCTCTGGTGTCGACCACTTACCATCAGGTCGGCCGTATGCTTGTTTGCCACTTTAGTTGTATAAAAATAAAAAAATAAAAATCAAGCATATTTTATACGATACCCGTTGCATGCAATTTTCTATATTCTATAAATAATTTTAATATGGAGGCACGTGTCGCAAGAGTCCAGCGTCATAACCCGGTCACGAGCGCTCTGTGTCGAATATCTTTTGATCAAAATGTATTACACAACAATGTTTACAAGACTCATTATTTATATTAAGTCTGCTTCGGTGACGCAGCGATTTTGAAAGTGATACCCGTCACTTGAGGTCTCGGGTTTGATTCCCGGGTCAAGGAAACTTTTGGGTTTTACTGTCAATAAGATCTCAGTAGCAGCAGGAGTTTGCAAGTGTTTAATAGACGGCACTTGGCTCGTTGCTATTACGTAGGATTTGAACCACCTAATCCTCTCACGATACCAAGATAAAAAAGAAGAGATTCTATCAATCAGGTCAGTTCTCAGGTCGAACAAACTATTATTCAGCTTTTCGGTAGAGAAATTTGCACTTTTAGAACGTACGTATAGTCTGGAAATATATATTATCTTGCAGCAATGCAAGTGCCACAGCATTATCCTGAGCGCATCATCGTTGTTTTTGTGCCGTCAGGTCGGACGTGCATTTATCTGCACATAAACATTTTAATTCTTTTTAAAGTTTCTTTATACTTACATATTTTTATTTACTTAACTACTTTTTGTTATACCCACATTTTATAATAACTGATGATGCATGTCATGATGGTACAAAAATAAAAATATTTTCATTTCATTTCATTTTATATTACCTGAGACCGAAAATGGGTCTACTGGGCAATTTTCCAGATTTTGTGTTGCTAGTAAGAATTTCCATTCCGATTCGAGATAGATTCTCGATTTGGGCAAGAAAATTCTATACAAAACCCACGATTTTGAGATCTCATGAAAATTTATGACACGACTCCAACAATACGCGAAGCGTGAACAAAACAAAAGTCTAATTTTAAAAATCGAATACCGCTTAATTTATTGTTTTCATCATTTAAATACTCATTTGTTCAAACAGAAGACAAAACGGCATTTAATTATCGCCCACATTTTACACAGGCACATCGTCAATGATTGTCATGAAAAATACTTTTAGTTCATGACAATACGACGCCAAAGAATATTTACGAGGCTATAACACATTTCTCGAGTAAATATATTTTCTCGAGCAAATATATTGGTCGTATTTTTGAGCTCAAAATACAATAGAGATATCAAATACGATAGCGCATTATAATGAAGACAATAATGCTCTCACTTACAGGCTATTTCTAAATATTAAGTGAAATATTGGACTACATATTGCCCTCGGCTTTGCTTGCGTAAATGTTATGGCTAAGGTTATGTAAATTTTCAATCCCTCGACAACAGTATTTTTCCTGGATAAAAGGTACCATATGTCCTTTTCTGTACCTCTGACAACGTGTATGCGAAATTTCATGATGATTCGTCGAGTAGTTCATGCGTGAAAGCGTAACAAACAAACTCACATTCGCATTTATAATATTAGTTAGAATCATAAGTAATTGGCAATTAAAAAGAGTGGGTACGAGTATTTTGCCAGCTCCTACTAATGAAGGCTTTAGGTACTCCTCAAAGTCGCTAGTGTAAAGATTGCAGCTCTAAATCCACATGATTTGTAAAACTGCATTGCATTGTAAAAATGGTGATAATAGAGAGTGACTATGAGTTCCTGGCCTGTTCTTTTCATTTGTACTACGCCCTGGCTTTGCTCAACGGGGCAACAGGTAGACGTAAATTACTCTGAGTAACTTTGATTTTAGATGAATTTGAAATTTCTCATTTTGTATCTGTATTATATTATTGTTTCGAATGGTGTTTCGGTTATTAACCTCTGAATCTTCTTCGAAGAGGTTAATGAAAACACTATGTGGGTCTGTGTGTCTGTATGTTAGTGACAGGCATAACTCCGGAACCACTGGACCGATTGACTTGTAACTTGGTGTACCTTGTTGTAACCTTGGGGTCATACCTCGGTCCAGTTTGAATATGGGCCCTGTGACACAAAAGACCCCCGAGATATAGGGGTCATTTCTTTTCATTACTTTTACATTTAAGACGAAGAGTTTGAATCCTGGGTTTTTACACCCATCTCGTTGCTATTAGCTTCATTGCTTCATTTTAAAAGTATATAATAATTTTTTATTATTTTTGTTTCTTTGTGTATTTTCCTGTCTTTTCTTTCATGATATTTTCAGCCAAGTATTCGGCTATCACTACTATAGTTTTATAATTATTATCAGTGATGCAGCGTGTCACATAACTCGTTCAGCCCGCTCATCTAAATAGTCGGCTTAAGACAGCAACGCCAATAATTTTCGACGGCACTGTAAACAGTTTCGCCAGCCAATATTCGACTATTAAATCTAGATTAAGTTCGCTTAGAATGGACACTAATGTTCCGTTTAATACATAATGGCTGATATCTGCATACTATTGCGGTGCACGGAATTAGTAAACATCATTACTATTAGATAATTCTGCATTCTTTGTGTTACAAAGTGACAAGGTTGCTTACTATTTTTCATGTGACAGAGTTTGCCGCGTTGCGCTTTTGCCAATTAATGGTGAGACGCTTTTACCAATAAATGAGTGGTCTTTTTTTTTTTTTTTTTTATTATTTTGTTCGTCAAAATGACCACACTCCACCTGATGGTAAGCAGTCGTGTGGTCTTCATTGGGAAAGCACCAATCTCTTATAGGTAACTGACTTCTTCTCCTCCCTAGCCTTTATTATTCGCAAGTCACTTGGTCGGCTTTCCAGTGTAACCGGATTTGACTGGATATCAGTTTTTACACGGAGCGACTGCCATCTGACCTCCGCAACCCGAAGGCTAACGATACCCTAAGGCTAGACTAGTGTCAGGATATTAGAGGGCACTGACTTCCAAATAACGACTGCCATAGATGTTCATGGCAGCCGGGACCGACGGCTTAACGTGCTCTCCGAGGCATGGAGCAGGCGATAATTATCAATCAATTCGCACATAATTTCGAAAAGTCATATAACTTCCGAAAGTGAGAGGTGCGCGAAGTGGGTTCGAACCCGAGACCCTCTGCATTGCAGTCTGTTGGTCTCCTCACTGAGCTATCGCTGGTTTGTATGTGCTGTGAGTAAACCTTAATAGGTAAATAAATATAAAACTAAATTCTAAAAATAAAGAAAAAAATAATAATTTTATGTAAGAAGTGAAAGTGCGCAGTTCTTCTTGAAATAAAACGATCAAATAATCTCAAAGCATAGTAATTTAATATTATTAGTTAGTACATCATAGGTTATTCTCGCAGTTTCTACAAAGTCCAAGGTTCAATTCCACATGGCGTTCATTAAATTAAATATTGCGTAAGCCTGATGGAAAAGCTGCAAAAAAAAACAAGTCGTTAAATTATAGTGACTGTCTTTGAACATTATTTTGATCGGAACTAAATTTACTTTATGGATAGTTCGCGACACAAACTCTTTAGTCATAAACAAGTCTTCCTTATTTATAATATTAGCGTCATGTTGAGTAAAAAATATTGTCTTTGATCTCTTAGGCTGATGTACAAAGTATAACAAGCTCGTGGTCGTTTATTTTAAAGGTCATTATGTATCTTTTAGACAGCTTAATGTTCAATGTGAAGGAGCAAAGCGTATTATTTGCTTTTTATTGGTGTTGGTGTCAGACGAGCTAATGGTTCACCTGATGATAAGTTGGAACTGCTATTTATGCACATTGTTCTGTTCAAGTATTGGCCAGCAGTGGGACAATTTATATAATGCCTTTCACCGACAAGAAACCGTTCGGCAAAAAAATATTTTTTCTAGAAATATATTTGGAATGATATGACATTTAATAAAAATACCTAACTACTACATATATATTTTTCTTTTTTATTTAATAAAAATTAGAACGGTTACATGAACCAATTACACTAATTATATTAAGTAGTATATATTTAACACACATATTTAAATTATATAAATTTAAGTTAGCTTCTCACAAAATTTGAAAGCGTTGACTTATAGCTATTTTTTATAGTCTTGCGTATATTTGCTAACCAGTCGTGTATTCGACGAGCAGAGCTCTCCACACTACGTCCTCATTTCAACTAATGTACGTATTTACTCTAGTTCGACGACCTAAGGAGGTGATTTTTACGTGAAGGGCAAATAAACAAGAGTATTTACATCAGTAAGTGCATCCAAGGATAGAGTTCTAAACATGGTGCGTATGGCTATAGGCCGGTTCGCTCGCTGCAAAACTAGTGCCAGTACGCTGCGCGTGCGACGATCGAAGCTCCGCTCCCAGCCACAGGAGTACACAGCAAGACGGAAATTTTCGCCCTGTACACAAACATTAAATTGAGATACATACCTAGGTATTATCTAAAAGCGGTGGTAGCCCAAAGTACAAGGCTTTAGTAGACTTGAGATCGAGAGGTAGTAAGTTCGAATCTCACTGACTGCACAATCGACGGGAACCTACTCTAATCACAAATATTATGTTTAGCTTAGATGAACAGGTTAACAAGAACATCAGTAATTTCTAGCCCAAACTTGTATAGATGGATATTATTAGTATAGATGTATTCTTTTAATTATTTAACTTCTGTAAATGCCTGAAGAGGTGAGCAGAGGTGAAATAGACCTACTTACCTTATCTTGGGGCCAGTCAGTGCAGACCGGCGATACTTCGACCCAGTGGGATCTTTTGTGTCGACACTCTCCCAATAACGACTGCCATAGATGTTCGTGGCAGCCGGGACCGACGGCTTAACGTACTCTCCGAGGCACGGAGCAGGCGATAATTGTCAACCAATACGCACATAATTTCGAAAAGTCATATAACTTCCGAAATTCAGGGGTGCGCGACGTGGGTTCGAACCCGAGACCCCCTGCATTGCAGTCTGTTGGTCTCCCCACTGAGCTATTGCTGCTCTTGTAATATACCTACACTTAGGGCGACAGAATAATTTAACAAGCCACATTATCAGACCCCGTCCAGCTATTAGGAATTTTCAAACAAAAATACATAACAATTGGCCTGACCCAGGTATTGGCCAAGACCCCATGATCACAAGCAAATATATTCACAAAGTTACTATGGGACCAATGGGATATTCCAGTTAACAATATTATCTATACATCCCGATGTTTGGAACAGTTTTCAGCACCCACGATCGTAGGGATTCTAAGGTGTCAACGTTGCAATGACTTTAATCATTCATCATTAAATAAATAGTTCTTTGGACGATTCGACGAAATCCATAGTCTAATTTCCAGTGAAATATATAAAATGGTTGGCTGTTGGCAATAAAATTCTTCTGATGACAAATTGGTTTGCCAATGGATGTCTGGACGAGAGCATGAGTAAAATCTATGAATAAACTCTTTAGATAAATATGATGCGAATGATTTGATGGCGTAGCGGTTGTGAAAGCGGCTGCTGTGCGTTAGGTTTGAGTTCGAAGGTTATGTCAAGCAATGTGTTTTTGGTATTTCTTCTAGCATTTAAAGTCATAGTTCCCAAAGTGTTCCAGGTGGACCCCCAGGGGTCCACGGGAGACTCGACAGGGGTCTACGTTGGCGTGACAAAAAATGGGGGTTCACAATTCGTAAGCGGGGGTCCACGAAAATTTATTTGCTTTCGATAATGAAGAACTAAAATGTTGCCTTGACTTCACCTATTAGCTCAGCGACCGTTACTTGTAAAATCTTGCATATTCCATATTCAGTACCAGTGGTCTCGTACCTACCGATTTTTGGTAGAGATTTAAAAATAAAAATTGTCTGCCCGCTTACTGTGGTGGGTTCAGTCTGGAAAAGTAGAAATGTAGCGCTGCACGGGGTCCACCAGAACCAGCTAAATTTTGAAAATGGTCTATGACAAAAAAATTCTGGGAACCTCTGATTTAGAGCACGCTACGTGGGATTAAATACTATATAATATTTAATAATATCTGGTGCAATTTGAAATGTTTTCTTATAAGAGATTCGCGTTTAAGTAAAGGTCAACAGGCTTGTCGTCTATATTATGGGATTAGATTTGAAAGAGTTTTCTTTCAAGAAATTTGCAGGCATTTGGAGCAGTGTCTTGTAGCCGGCAACATTTTAAGTCGTTGTTTTGTGAGAGGATAGTACTTCTTCTATAGAGCTGGCCCATTTATGTGCGATTGAATCTCAAGCGCTCTCAAGCTACTTACCGTATAAAACTATACAGTACAAACATATTGCTACTATACTTTGATTTTTTGAAAGAGAATGTTTGAGTATTGTCCATTTAAGCCAGCCCAATTTTGCTAATATCAATAAGGCTCTACTTATGTACATTTTTATTTCTCTCCCGAAATATTATCTAGTCTTTTATATCTGGTCATATAAATCAGAGGTGCCCAGACCTTTTTTTTCTTATAGACCACTTTCAAAACTTAGTTGGTTTCGTTGGACCCCCTGCAGCTAAACAAGTTCATGCAATTACAAAATTTAATGAAATCTCTGCAGGCTGAACTTTTTTTTTAGGATTTCTGGATTTTTAGGGACTGAACCTACCACGGTAGGCGAGCTGACCTTTTTTTTATTATTTCTATACCGAAAAATCGAAAAACCACTGGTACTGAATATGGAATATGCAAGTTTTTACAAGTAACAACAGTCGCTGAGCTTGTCGAACAGTCGTGGACCCCCGTTTACGAATTGTGGACTCCCATTTTTTGTCATGCCACGTAGACCCCTGTCGAGTCTCCCGTGGACCCCTGGGGGTCCACCTGGACCACTTTGGGAACTAATGATATAAATAATGCACTTTTAAATATCTCGTGTTAATGGTGTTCCAATCTCATAATCTTAGTTGGCGCAGCGGTAGTGTATGTGACTGATGTGCATGATCTCTGGTCTCGAATCTCAGGTCAGCAGCATTATTAGAATTACTGTCAAAAAGTTCTGCCGTTTCCTAGGCACTATTCACTGACAGGTCAGAGTCTATAGCTGTACCTAATAAACGACAATAGGCCCATCATGCAGCTCTGTCTATAAACTGGAATATAAACTCTAGCTAGGGAAACGTGAGAGTAATAAACCATTTCTGAGATACAGGCTTGAGACTATGTTTCCATAACCAAATCATATTTAAAACGAACATTGTTATTTTTCCAAATAGACTAATAACTCTCATATTTCAACAGACAATCTGTTGACACATTTATTCAGAAAATAATCCAAATGTTGACTAATAAAGTGACAAAGAATCGCGTAGCGCCGCGGTTTATTTAGTTAATAGTAAGGGCTCCTCTTGGCAGACTGCCAGGGCTCTGCACCGAATCGTTTCCAGTAACGAACAGTTTATAACTATGTTATTAAACTCCCAGCTCTTGTTGATTTAGCAAGAGATAAAGCTTATGACACATTTTCTGTAGCAACAGTTATTTTGGATTAGTTAGGCGCCGCGTGTACGAGAAACGTTTATCATGGGCACAAAAAAATTATGAATGGAGCCAGAGAAGTGTGTCAGGATCGTAGCAAATGGAAGTCCGTAGTCTCTGCCTACCCCTCTGGGAAAGCATGTAAAAAAATTATTTGTTTTTGAAGTGAAAACTTCTTTAGTCGCGTTGAGCACTTCTTGGGTGAACAAAAATCATAGAACTCGCGTCATCGTCATGCTTCGTCATCGTCACACTTTCCATTTTTGAATTATTTTAGAACTTTTTTTTTGTTTATAAATAAGTGTTTATGATCAAGGATTTCACTTCTATCGGCAGTCCCCAAAGACTGCCCCAGCTTTTTTTTAAGATAGCTCCCGCATTATGTATAATTCCTGTCGCGGGGGACTTTACAAACATTCAAACAATGAATACAAAGAACAATCAGACTCGGAACAACGATTTGTGTACACATAGTTTTTGTCTCGTGTGGGGATCGAACCCACGACACTCGGTGGCTGTGGTGAGGCGACCACTTAAACCACTACACCATCCGTGCAGTCAGTAAATGGAAATAAGACACAAAATTTTGTTTGTTTTCTTTTTCAAACGAAGCTTATGATTAATCCTTGAATCGTGATGCATTTTGTAAACATTGAAACAATAGCAATAAAAAATTGTGATTTAGGACAACTATTTGTTTGTATATAGACAATGGGCAATTAGCAGTAAAATTTCATTTTTACTACTAAACTATTCTTGGACTAATGATAAATAAATAAAAGTTTTCTTTGCATGGCACAAAAAATTTATAATAAATTACCAGATGACATAAAAAAATTAAGTACAACTCAATTTAAAAAATGTATTAAAAACTTCTTAATTACCAAATGCTATTATACAATTAATGACTATTTATTAGACACAATTAATATAAGTAATTTCAAATTCTGATCATATTGTAACATAATTGCTATGCATCGATGGATTTATTATCATAGACATTGTTTGAAAATTGACAATTTACTTTGACATTATTGTATGGAATTTTGATTTAATTTAATTTACTTTGATTTTTAATTTAATTTATTTTTATTATTATACTTATTGAATATTTGCACGCCTAGTGTGGCAAAATGTACAGGTGCTTCATTTTGTATAATAAGAACATTTTATACCTATATTATTGCAAATAAACTGATTTGATTTGATTTGATTTGAATCCCCGTGTTGAGATTGTACAAACATAACATGAAAACAAATAAAACACAGATGAGAGACAACGAAGTGTTTGTAGGTGACACTTATTTTTGTCCCGCATGGGTATTGAATCTAGGACACATTGCGCATTGACAGTGGTGAAGACCGTAGAACCTATAACTGTTTTTTTTTCTGAAAATATAATAAACAATATAGGTATATAATGTACTTAAAAGTTCCCTTCAGAACTTGTTTATCGTTTGGCATTTAAACAGAGAACGTGTTTAAACTCATTCTTTGTCTCCTAGTAAGATAGCCAAAGAAGTCTTTGGCTATCTTACTAGGAGACAAAGAATGAGTTTATGATTCCATTATAATAATAATAATATTCTATCACATACACACAACACCATCTAGCCCAAACTAAGCAGAGCTTGTACTATGAGTACTAGACAATGGATAAACATACAAATATACTTTTTTTGTAAATACATACATATTATACATAGAAACACCCAGACCAAGACAAACATTCATGTTCATGCACACAAATATATGACTTGTGCGGGAATCGAACCCGCGACCTCATGCGTGGCAGTCGGTTACACTAACCACTTCGCCATTAAGGCCGTTAATTACAAGCAAAGTTACAAATTTATATATTTATACTACGCCATTGAGGCCGTTAATTACAAGCAGTTACAAATATTTATACCGTTACCGTTACCATACCGTTTGTATTAATTAGTAGTCAAGAATCTAAACGTACAACTAAATGCCATCGGTATCTAAAAGTAGCAACCAGCAACTACATAAATGTCCAGTTGCCGGCATTCCGTGTCCGCAAAAAAAGTGTCCACGTCTATGCAACGCCGTAAAACACTGGTAATACGCAAAAACGTTTTATGACATGAGAGTTTCTAAGAAATTTAATTAAATGTTTTTAATGTTATGCGTCTCATTCATACATAGAGTTACACCTGTTGCGGAAAAAGATAACTATCACGAATTGTTGAATGGAAGACCTTGTTGTTGCTAATTAGATATAACTAGCGGTCGCCTAGTGGTCAAAATTTGACCAACATTCCTAAGCTTGCTACTTTGTTTTCTTTTTTCTTTATTAAATATAAATAAGGTATAGGTAACCAGTTACAAAGAATTGTACGCAGACAAACAATGCCGAAATACTACGAACGCGATTCGACTGCGTATATCAAATGCATGGTTGTGTGCGTGTAGTGTTTTTTCATTAATTTAATGTATTTCTAATGCATATTTTATAAAAATATTAGAATTCGCCCCTGCTTCTCCATATAAACTTTAACTGTGCCAAATTTCATACTCCTCCGTCCGCGCAATTTTCGTAAAAAGGAGTACAAAGTTTTTGCTTCACGTATTAATATAATATAGATATAGTGCTACAAATGTGCCGACTTAACTAGAAAAGTACTACTTTTTTACAGGAAACCAGCGAACCAGTAGTTTCACTGTGCCTACGTACCGCTCGTTAAGTAAAAGATTCTGAGGCCTAACACTCTCTTTTCTCTCTCACTTTCCTTTCATCTCAACTTTTGACTCCTTTTTGATAGAGTAAGCAACGCGTGAGCATGTGCCATTTATTACGAGCTTAAGAATAAGCTTTGGTCACCGCTTACCTTGTCATGCTGTATGCTTTTTTCCGTCCTTGTTGAAGAAAAACTAACTACAAGGAGTCTGGAACCACACTCAACTTTACGGCAAATGGTTACCGCAGATCCTATGGTTAAGGGTTCTTATAACTAGTCTCAAGGTGCAAATATCAGTGACAAAAAAAAATTTATACGTACCTTTTCCATAAGCAGTTCGCTGTAGTAACAAGGCGAGCTGCTGATTAAAATGCCGCCTAATATAATTGTAAGGAACTCCAGACTTATTTCACCTTCGCGAAACGACTGGAAAATAATCTTTGTATTAACTTGCAGTTGACTGTATTATATGGTCCGGCCCTTATTAATTTGAAAACTTACTTAGTTGCCGCATAAGGTTTTTTTTTGTTGTAAATGACAGATATTCAATTCATTTTTGGGTTTTAAGGCAAAAGGTTTTAAGTGCCTTAAAGCCCAAAAATGAACTGACTATGTACGCGGATGTCCGCACAGGGGACGTAACAAACGTTCACACAAGGGACGAACACCTAAACTAAGAACAATTATTTGTGAATCACATATATGTTTATCCTGTGTAGGATTTAAAGTCACTATAGCCTGCTCAGTGGGGAGACCAACAGACTGCAATGCAGAGGGTCTCGAGTTCGAACCCACGTCGCTCACCTCTGACTTTCGGAAGTTATGTGCGTATTTATTGACAATTATCGCCTGCTCCGTGCCTCGGAGAGCACGTCAAGCCGTCGGTCCCAGCTGCCATGAAGATCTATGGCAGTCGTTATTGGAAGTCTATCTATATCCTGACACTGGTCTAGCCTTAGGGTATCGTTAGCCTTCGGGTTGCGTAGGTCAGATGGCAGTCGCTCCGTGTAAAAACTGATATCCAGTCAAATCCGGTTAGACTAGAAAGCCGACCCCAAGTGACTTGGGAATAATAAAGGCTAGGGAGAAGAAGATAGCCTGCACTGGCAGTATAAGGCAATCATTTAAACTACTGCGGTATTCGTACAGTCGATTAGTTGTAGCGTCTTTACTTGTTTCCATGTCTGTTATATCCTGGACGTTTAAATTTATTATGTAGGCTTTTATTTGTGATATGTAGCTTACCTCAATAACTTCATATACAGTCACAGGCAAGATGATGGTAGTAGCTTTGAGCGTTAATTCGTATGCCACCCTGAACGTGTCCTTGATGTTATCCACGAAACTAAAAAAAAAGCACTCAATATCACACAATTGTATATACTTGAATTATCTTTCAAAGTATCTATTTCATTTGAAGACAGCGTTTAAGTTATATTTAATCGTGAAGAGAAAACTTCGTACTCCTTTTAAAGCATTTTGCGGGCACGTCAGATAGACAAATTTAAAAATACTAAATATTAAACAGACGCCGTTGAATTTGAACCACGAAGCGCGCAACCTATAAAATATAAAAATACCAGTAATACATATAAACGATAATTACCGATCATGGATGAGGCAATATTTCTTTAAGACGAGGTTACGTTAAGAAATCCTTAACAGATCAATCGATCCTTAAACTACTATATCAAATGACAAGACGTCAAAAATAAATCGTTTTGACCAATTGTGCAATTATCCGAAAATCAGCGCTGCACTACCTACCACGGTGCTGCAGCATTATGCTGAGATAAGTGCCATTTTTGGTCTCGCACTGGCGGTATGATGTAATTACGTAAATTGCTTATTCTTATGTTTTCTTCGTTTTTATTTTTGAATTTAATTTTTTTTTTGTTTTCTTGTTTTGTGCCAGTGTAGAGGTTAAAACAAACTGTTTTCTTTCTTCCTTTCTTTTATACAATTGCCCAGCAAAACCAATTGTATAAATCCACCTACCTGTATATCTTCTGCAACTCCACGACTATACTCCTCAACTCCATCCCAACATCTCTGTGACCATCGTAAAGCGTCTTCACCCGGTTAGTCTGTACTTCCAACTTGCCACAAGCATGCAGCAAGAAAGTAGGTCCAAGAGGTACGAAAGACAGATACATACACCCAGAGTAATACACGTAATACAGAAACACTGCGTACGTGAGTAAGTACACGCCAGGAATATTTTTTCTCTCCTCTATAAATGTGGGATAAACTAGCTCATAAATAGGAATTAATTGAAAATCATCTGTTACGTAGTGATATATGTAAAGGAATATGTTCTTAAGTACGAACACACCGCACCCGCAAATAGTAATGCCAAGCCACTGTTTTCCAACATTCGCTCCTTTCTCTGCATATTGTAATGCTATCTTTTGACCTTCTAAATGTAGGCATTGTATATTGGCGTAGTCGTCTTTCATGGTCTCGGTTAGATTTCTCAGTAACTGGCCCTTCCAAAGCATTATGCAGAATTGAAACGTTATAACGATGTATACGACGACTAGAGTACCATTTTTACAGGTATTGGTGAAGTCATTGCTTTTCAAATCGATGAAAATTATGTTATACATGATAACGAGAAATACCACAGTAAAAATGCCATGCATGAAGAAAAATAAGAGTAACCATTTTTTATTTTTGGTTATGTTTGGATGCGATCTGTTTATTTTCATGGCTGTTTCTGTAAATTTGAATAGTTTGTCGTAATTCAACGCCATTAGTAGATCAGTATATGTTGCCCTCTTTTACTTTGTTACGTATGAGTGTAATGGGCTTGTGGTGTGATGTTGTCGGTCTAAATTCCTTTTTATATTCAAATTTAAGTGGTAGATCTTCCATTCGTCATAAGGTTGGAATAAATATTTTAAATAGCGTTTTTTTATGCGCCTAGGACAGGCAGCACCGTCAGTTTAACAATAAAACACCCAGTTTCTGAAAGGATAATCAAGGACGTGTCAAAATCAAGCAGTCAAGTGATTTGATTATAATATCAGCCCTATGTTCAACTGTCCCACTGCTGGGCACAGACCTCTTCTCAGTGTGAGAAGGGATAGTCCACCACGCTGGACTAGTGTGGGTTGGCAGATTTCACATATCTTCGAGAACATAGAGGACTCTGAAATATGTAGATTTCCTCACGATGTTTTCCTTCGCCGATAATTAACTATTTAATACGCACATTACTTGGAGAGGTCAAAGATGCACGCCTTGGGATCGAACTCGAGACCTTTGCGTGGCAGTTCAACAGTCTCATATTAGGCTATTGTTGCTAATGTGATTTGATTGGCTGTTGCTAATTCAGTCAGTCAATCATAGCAGGTGATATGCGTTTGACCATCTGTTCACAAATGTTATCACAAACTGGGTATTATATCATATTAGTATCACCAAGCGAGTCTCTATTTGGCAGCCAGGTAAGCTAGCCAGCTAGCAAGTCCTTACTAGGAAGCTAATTAGCAAGCTAGCGAGTCTTTAGTAGCAAGCTAGCAAAGCTAGCTCTAGTTGTAGCTCTAGAGCATTACGTGTCGGACCCCAAGGTGTCCACGGGCGACTCGACGGGGATCTACGAAGGCGTGACAAAAAATGGAGGTTCACAATTCGTAAGCGGCCACGAAAATTTTTTTGCTTTCGATACTGAAGAGCTAAAATGTTGGCTTGACTTCACCGACTGTATGACAAGTTCAGCGACTGTTACTTGTAAAAACACATATTCCATATTCAGTACCCGTGGTTTTTCGATTTTTCGGTAAAGAATTACTAAAAACAAAATGTCAGCCCGCCTACCATGCTACGTTCAGTTTCGAGAATTTCTAAAAATAAAGGTCAGCCCGTAGAGATTTGATAAAAATTTTTACTTGCATGAACTTGTTTAGCTGCAGGGGGTCCACCGGAACCAGCTAAATTTTGAAAGAAGTCTATGAGAAAAAAATTCTGGGAACCTCTGCTCTAGAATCTCCAGCAGATCCTGGTTTTGCACTTAAAAGTATTTTGTTTCCCTGATATTAATATTTAGATGTTCTCTATCATCCACACGAAAAATAATTAATAGGTACCTACATATTAGTATTTTTATTCGCGAAGCTTCGTTTTAAGAATCTAATTACATTTTCTTTTCATCATTTCCCTGTCGTTGCCATAATTTATAGCGTTGTCCGTCAAACGACTCGACACTTTTAATTTCTGCATCACTTTCGTAGCACCTGTCAACAAGATTACGAACCTAAATTAATAGCCTGTGCTGTCTAACATTAATTGAAACGTCTAGAACTTTCCACATGACGTCAACTTTTAAATTTAATGTAATACTAGATAGGCGCGTGTCTTTGTTCGCGAAGACAAACAGTTTACTCGTATTTTGTTAAAATAAGACAACTCCCGCACTGAGAATAAAACCTGTGTCTTGGTGGCTTTACAAACATTCAAGCAACGGACAGAAAAAGCATCCAGACTCGGAACAACCATTTTTGGATCACACAATTTTTTGTCCCGTATGGGATTCGAACCCACAACACTTGGGGTAGAAGCAGTGGCGAGGCGACCATTTAAACCACTAAGCCATCTGTGCAGTCAATCATCCACATTATATAGGTCATACATATATGTAATTTGGGTTCTACTAAACGAAATCCGATGTAATATGGTTGAAAGTTAAACCACATTGTAAGTTACGGTGTCCATGTGATTTTTATCACTGGTTTTGGTTGCAAACTGGCAGACAATATACTAGGAGAGGCTCGTACTTCCTGGTCCAGCATTCATACTGATTCATGATGAATCACCTGATTTCAGCATGAATGTACTCAGTGTTAACTATTGATTTAATAAATACGAATGCGGGTTTGTTTGTTTGTTACGCTTTCACGCCTGAACTACTCGACCGATCATCATGAAATTTCGCATACAGGTTGTTGGGAGTACAGAAAAGGACATTTGGGGTGTTCTATATCCTTTTCTGTACCCCTGACAATGTTGGAATCTGGTTTGGTTTTCCTCGATGCCTTTCATCTAAAAACGTGAGTGGAACCGCAGACAAAAGATAGTACTCAATACTCTAATGTTGTTACTTTGTCGTGTATTAATTTATTTTAGTGCAGCTACTAGTTATGGCAACTAGCTGTTACTGTTTTAGAACAACAGCTTACTAAATCTAGTAAATACGTAAGCAAATATTTTCGCCACGAGATCAACAAACTTAAATATACCGAAAACACACACTTGTTTGACATTTACATTTTTACATAACACTCTCTATTCAAAAGAATGTTAATGTTTACAAACCAATTGAAATACTTGGTCTAATAAAATCAGTATAAAATAAATATTTATTCCTTTCCAGATGTTCGAATAAACGTGCACTTTTGATATCGTGAGTGTTATACCGCAGACACATACTATTTCTACACACCTGCGAGATTTCGATTAACTCTATCATTCAAAATATAACAAACTAGATGTTCCCGCGATTTCACCCGCGTTTATCGTTACTGCACCGCCCCCGTGGGTCGTAGCGTGATGTTATATAGCCTATAGCCTTCATCGATAAATAGGCTATCCAACACTAAAAGAATTTTTCAAATCGAACCAGTAGATCCTGAGATTAGCGCGTTCAAACAAACAAACAAACTCTTCAGCTTTATAATGTTAGTATAGATTAGCTTTTGCTCGCAGCTTCGCTCGCGTAAAGGTAGATTGTGTTCGGTTAGGTATAAAAGTTCTTTTTTTGGCTAAGATGGTCATCGACTTCACACATTGCCAAAACTATACTTCCATATAATCAGATTTTAAATTACTTTTTTTTATTATCCTTCGGGCGACTGTTTGTCTTTTTTAAGGACTATATTCGCACTAAGACTTGTTCTTGTGTCGCAGCGGACTGTATAAAGACATTCTGACTTAAACATGATAATGTTTATCCATACCTTCATGGCAATCTCGTAGCGTAAGCGGGTGACCAAAGATTATTGATATGTACTGATAGCACATTTGAAACGTGGCATTTGTGGCGCAGGGCTGTTACTTGTATTAATTAATATTTATAAAATATCTATGTATTCTCTTAAAAAATGTACATATTTACATGTTAAATATGGTGAAAGCTTTCGTGTTTTTTAGAAATAAAATATGTCTTTTTTCTTTTCTTTATTTCTTCAA
This sequence comes from Catocala sponsa, assembly GCA_963564715.1. Taxonomy (NCBI): domain Eukaryota; kingdom Metazoa; phylum Arthropoda; class Insecta; order Lepidoptera; family Erebidae; genus Catocala; species Catocala sponsa. The sequence continues at coordinate 15,775,509 of OY751352.1, forward strand.
AAACTGCACTTATGTTAAAGAAAGAGCATACGTGAAAGCTATTATTCAAACGATTGCATTCTACAGTGTTGCAAAAAAATTCGATGTACTTTTTTTTAAATACAACTTTACTAGAAAGATTCCTGTGTTGCAGGAGACTTTACAAACTTTCAAACAACGGACGCAAACAACACGCAAGCTCGACACAACTATGTGAATCACACCTTTTTTTTGTTCCGGAAGGGGATAGAACCCACTTCACTCGACAAAGTGGCAACGGCGAGACGACCACTAAACTATGACAGTTTTGAAATACAAAAATACGTAACAATATAAAAGTAATTGCTTTATTTTGTCACATGTTTGCGGTATGTTAATATTTTTTGGTTGAATCACATGGAAATAATAACTCGTCGTGTTGAGTATTGGCTCAGTGCCAATTACTCGGATGGTTCACATTCGATCCCGACGTTTAGTGAATGGGTACGATAACTATCAATGTACGAAATACGATCGCTGTGAGACTAAGTCTTAATGGAGAGCATGAAGATTCTACTTTACTTTATAACGATGATTTGTTACGATAGGACATTTTTTTAATGTTTAAAGACTTAGTCATTGATTAAAATTAAACTATTTTATACGGATTTTAACTTTGTAACATGGCTGCTGAAAAGCAACCGAAATGTCGACGAAAATGTAAACTTAAATCTAAATATATAGTTTATTTAAATTTTAATAGTATAAATTTATTTATTTAATTTATTAATGTACAAAACACATAACAATCGTTATTACATCTTATATCATAAACTAGCTGTACCCGCGACTTCGTCCGCGTGAAAATTTGTATAAAATGTTATATGTTTTAGGACAGAACTTCTGTGTAAACGATGTTAGATGTGGAACCATTGGGGACGTACACATACAGATTTTGGGGATTGCTAACGCGAGACAATGCGACATAGAGTTGGCCATGAGTCATGAGTAAAACAGCCCGTACTGAGATCTACACCTGCAACGTGTAATCTCTGACCTTGCGCTTTATTTATTGTCATTGCATTACATAAACTTACTGGGAATTGAACGCGCTTAAAGCTGAACAGATAATTATTTGGTATGATGGGGTTTCTCGGAATAAAAATTATTTCACCGGCGCCACATCCTGTTAAAATTTCGGCTTCAACTAAGTTACGTTGCAAGATTTTTACTTTAAGTCTGGTTGCGTTACAAAGCCTAGGTGGACTTAAATTTCTTAGCAAGATTATGGGAACGCCCACTTGTAAAGAAATTTTATGGGCTGGAAGACCAGATGCGCGTCAAGAATTAAGAAACTCTACTGGATAGTTAGTAATGTCGTCTTCTGCTGTGTCATTGTGAATAGACGTATATTCGACACTATCACCGTTAATTTGCCTTAGCATCTCAGAATTAATAGCTGTTGCTTGGTCGTTTCGAGGTGGCAAAGTTGTAAGTTGCAGCTTTTTTTTTTACTTGTGCTATATATTATGAAACGGCAGGCCACTATACGGAAAGACCTACCACTAAAAGAAATCCCTACTGTCCCCCTCCCCCTCCCCCTAGAGGGGAGACGGACACGACACAGAGGCGCGCGTGTGAACACGCACGCCGCTTCTCGGACCTGGTGCTGAACGAATGGCGGGCAGGCCCACAAAGTCCGCCACCCCCAGGTCAGACCTCAGGGTGGCTGGAGGTCGTCTTGGGCCCTCCGGCGCCTGGCTCTGCGGTTGGGGACAGGGGTTTAAACGCACCCTCTCCCACTCTGCCGCCTCCTTGATGGAAATCACTTCCTCGGCAAGGTGACGGCATTCCACGACCTCTCGCTCCGGACCATAGACTGGACTACGGCCGGGAGCGAGAGGGCAACAAATCCGACTGCCGCGACCAACTCACGGCGCTGCGATGCCCAGGTGGGGCAAACCGCCAAAGTGTGCAGCGCCGTGTTCTCAACAACGTCGCGGCAGTCGCCACAGTGGTGACAACCGGGCGTCTCTTGCCGGCCTATACGACACAGGAACTGGCCAAAACAACCGTGGCCAGTCATTACCTGTGTCAGCCGGAAGATGAGGGCGCCATGCCGCCTTTCCAGCCACTCCTCAAACACGGGACTTACCGCCACGATCGTGGCGTGCCCGATAGCCATGCAGCTGTCTGGTTTATTGTATCTGTAGGTGACCCATATACTGACGAAATTAAAATTTGCAACGATGGAACCATACAACATAAACTATCTGATAAAATTACCTTATTTTCTGCTCGCTGCTAAAAAGTACCGTCTCCTATTTTACAGTAAACCGATTTTAATGAAATAAAGACTAAATGTTACCCGAGGATATTCTCTATAGTGTTCTTACTGAGTCTATCGTATTAACTTTGTACTTTAGGCGTGATGAAGTAATAAACAAACAGACAGACAGATTTTTCTAAAATGATTGAAATGTGTTCAGTTAATTATTCTGAGTCCCCTTAATTCATTTATTTCGCAATATTCTAAAATGTACAGACACGTGCAATTTAGAGTTTTATATTCCTATTGCCCAAAAAATACCAAAATCGAAGCGATTATTATCTCCATATACCGATTCGGTTTTGTATTAATCTAATAAACAAATTTTAGGAAATCGGATTACAACTTTTATTTACATTATATCTCTAGAACAAAGAGTGATTGTTGAAAGCCAGCATGCCATACAAAGGCGTAAAACCTTAATATCACGATTTAAAAAATGACGTCGTTTGCACAGTGCCATCTATCGTGATATATTTGTCTGTATTTTGTGTACCTATATTTTGAAAAATAAAATTACTTACTTACTTACTATATGTATAAATCATTACGTCGGGTCTAGTACTAAACACATATTACTAACAAATTAGAGATGTCATTGTCAATTAGTAAACATTCAACATTGTCTTAGAATTAATTATTATTTATTATTATAACAAAAATTACGAAATTTATATTATATCCGTATAACTGGCTTTCTGTATACGATCCTGATCTGTAATCACAATCTATGAGCTAAAATTTAAGCAAATCTCAACCTTATTTGTAAAACATTACGGCGGATCTAGTACAGTACGATCACATTGCCTACATTAAAATTTAATTTAACTTCAAATGCTCATAACTTCTGATAGAGAAGACCGATTTTAATGAAATAAAGACTAAATGTTACTTGAGGATATTCTTTATAGTGTTCTTACTGAGTCTATTGTATTAACTTTGTGCTTCAGGCGTGATGCGAGAACAAACAGACAGACAGACTTTTTTAAAAATGATTAAAATGTGTTTAGTTAATTATTCTGAGCCCCCCTAAATCATTTATTTTGCAAAATTCTAAAATGTACAGACACGTGATATTTACAGTTATATTATGCTAGATGTTCCCGTGGTTTCACCCGCGTTTATCGTTACTGCGCCGCCCCCGTGGCTCGTAGCGTGATATTATATAGCCTATAGCCTTCCTCGATAAATAGGCTATCCAACACTAAAAGAATTTTTCAAATCGAACCAGTAGTAATCACGCAGAATAAACCAGCAGAAACATCGTTTGTACTATGTCTGTAATGGGTAATTATTTTGCTGCGATGTTATTTTAAAACTGCTATATCTCCTAAGATATTCATTGAAATCGAATGATGTAAAGGGCAATTTTGTTTTAAATTAAATACTTGTGATGAATAACGTATTTATTTGGATAAGGATTAATATCATGTTTATAAAAATACCTTCGCAAATAATGCATTATTTTAGAACATATTTCGTTAGCATAAAAATGGTTATAGTGAGCCAACCTTAAAAGATAGACATATGCTGTCGCGGACTTTTTTTTAGAACTTTTAAAGGGGAACAATTCTGTCATACATGATTTTTGCGAAACTTTAACTGTTTACGCAGCGCACGCAGCGGAAGCTCTCAAAAGGAAAAAATACTCTCCGATTTTGAAACATTCTTCATTGGTGCTCCGCTCCTATTGATCTTAGCGTGATGATATATAGCCTATAGCCCTCCTCGATAAATGGGCTATCTAACACTAAAAGAATTTTTCAAATCGGGTCAGTAGTTCCTGAGATTAGCGCGTTCAAGTAAACAAACAAACAAACAAACAAACAAACTCTTCAGCTTTATAATATTAGTATAGATACATTGCTTAGATCTGGATCGTAACGTAACTAATATGTGCACACAAAGAAATCAATAAAGATTACACAAAAATTATCTCTGATTTATGAATACCTAATATTACAAATAACATTTGAGTTTAGATTTGGATGCCTCTGCCGAAATCAGAACCAACCAAACCCAACTTACTATGGAGGATGTCTTTCACTATTTTAGTATATTTGTTGTAGTTGCGATCAAAAATGTCTAGTAATTTATTGAGTTTTGCCATATTATTATCATTCTTGTTGATGGATTATAATAAGAAATATTATTTTTATATATTTGAAGGGCAAATATGTTTGTATCATTAGCCCTACGGCCACTACATTTAATATTGAAGCTTATTTGAGAAAGTAACATTGGTGAATCGATAATATAGTGTATTATTTTGTAAAGATAAACTAAATCGAAATATGTGCGTCGGGTTTCCAATGGCTGAATCTTATATTTGCTGAATTGCAGTGAAGTTTAATAATAGTAGTGTCATCTTTTCAAAACTATGTAATAAAAGTGTTTTCAAATAAACAACGCGACAAAATCCGTATAAAGTATACTAATTTAAATGAAGATGTCATGTTGATATTGTGTGTCTGTCGGATGACAACGTTACTTATTAAAGTTACTTATTAAACTTAGTAGAGCGCGTTTATGATTTAAATATTTTATGATGTTACCGATATTCCTAAAGGCAAGAATTAATAACTTTATTGGCTGCTTATTTAAATTGCGAATGTACATTCGGTCGTCAATTAATAACTAAATACGGGCTACGAACTGTATTAAATTTCATCAATCAGTTAACTGAATATCTCATAAGATTGGTCATTGAATACTTTGGCCGCATTTGGCCTTGTTTTTATTTAAAGTGGTGGATTGCCATTTTCTTATACCTTTTTGATTCTGCGGGATGAAAGGGGAGTGGGTATGTCGGGCTCACCTGGGGAAAGCTGGAAGTCATGAGTGCTGGACTAAACCTACCGCGGTGTGCCAACACGCTGCTTTGAATGGTGGATCGCTGGAACTGAAACTATTTCAGCGACAGAACGCATTTGGGCTTAACCTAATATGTTAATTTCAAAACAATTTGCAAATCTGCCATAAGTTATTTGTCTGTTGTTCGTTTACTGCTAAATAGGAGCCTCTTCTTCTCCTGCGTTTGCACTCGCTTATAGTTTTTCTCAAACTCGAATCGGATTCCAACTTTTGATTATTTTTATTCAGAACTAGTTTTCACCCGCAGCTTCGCTCGCGTAAATGTAGGTTAGGTTAGGTTAGGTTTGCAACAGTTATTTTTTCTGGATGAAAGGTACCCTATGTCCTATTCTGTACCCTGACAACGTGTATGCAAAATTTCATGTTGATCGGTTGAGTAGTTAAGGCGTGAAAGCGTAACAAACAAACAAAATCATTTTCGCATTTATAATATTAGTTAGGATTAGGATATAACGGTGCCTTTGTTTTCAAAGATACCATTTACTATTAGGCTGGCAATCTAGTATACGTATGTACATATTTATTCACTTAAGGGCTGATTTTTCAATCCTTCCATAAAAGTGATCCAAGTAATAAATTATAATATAACTAGATATAAAAGTAAACAATTTATTTTATTTGTGAAACCGACGTTAATAATTTTTTGTATTATACTTTATCATACGAATCTTAATCTTGACCGTTGAAAAATCAATGGGTTTGTAGTGGTAGGAAAAGGATTTATTAGGAAATTATTAGGAAAATAATGCGACGGATATAATACATTAAAATGTGCTTTTATTTATATAAAACAATCTCAGATTATAAGCAGTGCTATAAACTATGTGTGTTTGTCTCATAAGGTATCTCCCGCCCACGCTGCTCTCAGTCCCAGAGTTACATGTTTCCGGTGACATATTGAATGTAAAATTGGAGTTGAATTATACAAAACTAGTATCTGCCCGCGGCTCTGCCCGCGTGAATGCAGGATTACATACCGAGATAAGAGGTAGCCTATATTTTTCCTTAGGAAACAATGTATCTCTTTGCCAAATTTCATCAAAATGTATTCAGTGGTTTAGCCGTGAAAGTGTAACAGACAGACAGAGCTACTTTCGCATTTATAATATTACTATAGATGGTAACTTGTTTTTATTCACTTTTACATATTATTAGCACGTAGCGTTTAATAGATTGAAGATTGCATACGACTGGTGAAAAAGCTGAAACAAATTAACTTTAGTTGAAAGGAAAATTAATAGTAGAATGAAAGAAAATAATTTACTTGGTCAAAAACAACTTATCAGGGCAAAATATGATACGAATAGAAAATACGATAAATTTAGTGCGCATTTAAATATTTTGGATGTTTTCATGGAATATCAGACCTAATTAACCTCTCAATTGTTGGAATGCCAGACATGATTGAAAACTTATTACGTGTCTGGCCGTCGGTGTGCCGCTGCAACGTAATAAGTTAAGTAACAAACAACCAAACATGTAAACATCACGGATACTAAGGGTGCGTTAGGAATGATTCCTAATGCAAGAGTTGTCTAAAAAATCTTCTTAAGTTTATACGAATGGAGAAGTTCACAGGCAAGAGAGGAATAAAATAAGAAAAGCCTGAATTTCTAAAACCTAATATGATAGTACTTACTTCAGTCAGCGTCTCTAGACACAGGGTCCTGAACACGGTCCGTATGGCGATGGGTCGGAGGGCGTACGCTAACATGATCAGAAGGGTTCTGCGCGCGCGCCGATCGTTGTGTGACTCCCAGCCGCATGAGTAAAGAGCCATACGAACGGCTTCACCCTAAATCATAAATATAACATCATCCGATAAAATATATAAGTATATTATATAGTAGTGTGTCAGGATCGTAGCAAATGGAATCCCGTAGTCTCTGCCTACCCCTCTGGGAAACAGGTGTGAATCTATGTGTGTATGTGTATAATATTCTATTCTATTCTAATCTATCACATACACACAACACTATATAGCCCAAACTAAGCAGAGCTTGTACTATGAGTACTAGACAATGGATAAACATACATATATGCTTTTTTTTTGTAAATACGTACATATTATATATAGAAACATTCAGACCAAGACAAACATCCATGTTCATGCACACAAATGTTTGACTTGTACGGGAATCGAACCCGCGACCTCAGGCGTGGCAGTCGGTTACACTAACTACTACGCCATCGAGGCCTCGAAGAGCTCGGTCAAGGGCCACAAAATATGCGCTTTGCAATACGCCCAGCGTGGCAATGACTGCACCGATAGGGTAGTGGTAAACCGCTATCCGTTTTTATCATTTAAATATGGTTGTCACTGCGCTGAGTGTTGTGGGCTCCAACAACAAAAAACTTGTGTGATCCACAAATAGTTGTTTCGAGTCTGAATGCTTTTTGTGTCCGTTGTTTGATTGTATGTTAAGCCTCCAAGACACAAAAATTATTCCTATTGCGTCAGATGCCATAATTAAAACAAAACTATATGGCGTGTCGAGCGTCAGACACAAATATAAACTTAAAAAAAATTATGTATCCCTGCGGTGAGTTTTCATGGTCCTTGAACTATTAACAGGATTAGAAGCGCTATATTATTATAATCTTTTAGTCCTTGCGCTGGTTACCTACCATGACAAGATTCATATTTTAAAGAATAAAATTCATCGATTCTGGGTCCTTCAAGCAGGGAGTAAAAAAGCAATCCTTAGGCCGTAGTGACCCGTATTAGGTACTGCGTACACGACTGCTTGCTATCAGGCCGAGATAGACTACCGAATAACCGCGACGTACCTTAAGGCGGTTAACACACGGCATCGCGCACCGCCGCGGTAGGCGGTGAAGCGGATCTCATGTCGCATTGGCCTCTACGAAATCCGTTGATGCCTAACACACGTACACCGCCCGACCAAGCGGTCGAGCGGTGCTCTCACCGCAGACGGCAGCGCGGAGGGGCGGCGCCTCATTTACGAAACGCCGCATAACCGCGCGGATCATCGTTGGTGCAGGACATGTTGCAATTTAAAAATGATCAAACTGGTCATAACCGCGTTAAATCTATCCGCGCGGACAGGCGTGTAAACCGTCTTACCATGCGGTGCAACGGTACGAAATCCGCTTTACCGCCACTGCCCTCCGCGGCGGTGCGCGGTGCCGTGTCATAATCGCTTTACCATCACTTAACGCGTACGGTTGTTTGCAACTTTAGTTGTACAAAAAAGTAAGCGATGATTTATCTCTGTGTAAGCAAGCACGCAAAGCCGTTAGTCCTGCACCCGATCTCTCTCCGGTTGTTTTGGGTTGCCGTCTCAATGGGACAAAGAATGCACTTACACTAGTCATGTTAGGGAGCAGAGAGTGCACTTGTGTTTGCGCACACATTTATTAAATTGGTTGAGTGGTTTAGCCGTGAAATATATATATATATATATATATATATATATATATATATACATATATATAATATATATTAAGGGTATTAAGGATATTAAGGCTTAAGGATAATATCGCCTGCATGGATAAGAAATCATCGATAACATTGACCGAAAAGAAAAAAAGAAGTTGATTGACTAGATATAAAAACAGTTCCTTACTTTTTCCATGAGCAGATCACTGTAATAACATGGTGTGCTGCTGAAGAGAACCCCTGGCACTATGAACGAGAAGAATTCTATGCTAAATTCGCCTCGTTTCGCGGCCTGTAAGAAACAACCAATTTTATTTTATTTTATTTATTTATTTGGACAACCAACAAGAACATACACTTTAAAAGCTAAGTTTCAAAGTTAGTGGTTTACAAGTATTGGTGCTGTATCTTTATTTTGAAAAAACAAGCAAGATTTATTGTAAAAATAATGATTTTAGCAGCAGCTTTTTGTTGTAAATTTCACTTTGATTATAGTATGATTGTTTACGTTTGGGTCTAAATTTAAAAAATACTTTCTAGTTATTTTTGCTAAGGATCTGTACATCATATAAAATAGTTTGTTTATAAAATTTACAAGTAATTTCGAATAGCTTTAAAAATAGCTCAGTCAGGAAAAAATTGAAAACACTGTTTGTTTATATGACCATATGTCACAAATACTTTCATAATATACAAAATCCTTTCTTATAAATATAGAAAAAAATATTTCCTATAATAATATGTAATTCACAGTTTCGTAAGATATATTGTTACAGAGATGGCATGCTTTGAAAAGTACGCATTTTGTGTCAAGAGATCAAAATCGACGTTAACGCTCTTAATGACAGGTTGCCACGGAAAGCAAAATACAAACGATAGTTGGGAGCATAAGGCTTCCCAGAACTTAAAAAAAACTTATAAAAACAATTTCTTACATAATAAGCATATTCTGAAAGAACAAAACTTTATGCTACTGTATATCAGCTTAGTGATAATAATATTTTCTTTTTAAAAGTTGGTAAACTTAGACTAAATATATCAATTTCCTTATCATTGTACTATTCATTTTTCTTTTCTTAAGGTAAGAGTAATATATAGTTATATTTTAAAAAGAATTACACGATTTCAAAATCACCTGTATATGTATCTATAGTACATATAGTGATTTTGTAATCGTGTAATACTTTTCAACCACGCATTCTACTGGTGGTATATAATAACCCTGACCATATTTTTTAAAATTAGAATTCACATAATCATATGTTTAGCACCCGAAGCGATTTTAATGTTTTACTAATAAAAAAAAAGCTATTTTCATGTCGTAAATAATAACGGGCGGTCCTTTTTATTGCCTCTTATTATTTACGACATCAATTATTGTTGTTATTTTTTTTTATTAGTAAAAATTAAGATTGTGTCGGGTGGAAAACATAATTACGACTATCTGAAACCATTTCACGAGAAAAATCGGTAGGTACATAAATTTTTCCAAAAACATAATTCTAATAAAAGAAAATATGGCCTGACCATATTTTCTTTTATTAGAATTATGTTTTTGGAAAAATTTATGAACCTACCGATTTTTTTCTATACCGATTTATTCTATATCACCAGAAGAATGAGTGGTTAAAAGGAATTACACGATTTCAAAATCACCTGTATATAAATAGTTAATAATATTAGTAGCAGTATATAAATATGTACTACAATAAATACACATGAAAATAATTATGTTGATACATTATATTTTATTTTATTGCTACGTAGCCTTCTTCCTCTCTCCTAATTTTTTATGCCCGTCAGGATCCGTAATAATCTAGATTGCAATAAAATATTGAGGATTGAGTAACCTTCTCTCATCATCCAAATTTTAATCTGCTACGTCGTCTTATTATAACCGAATTTGATGTAGTTGTCACCGGTTGTAAGTTGGGGGTAGGTTTGGATAGAGTTTCAACTAATTCCGTCTAGCATAAAAGGTGATTTGAGCGCGGCCAGAAGTCATCCAGCGGTATCAGACATCCAGCGTGAACGGGGCGTGCGCGTTTTCCACTATGTGGTATTATAGCAGCAGCAGATGACGCAAGCTTTTCGCACCCCATCGGCACGCTGCACGCACGATTCGCGCACGCCCCGCGCTCGATCCGAACACGTCGCGCTTACGCCCCGTGCACGTTCCGCGCACGCCTCACTCAGGCTCACGCCAGCTTTTTAACGGCAGTTTAATTGAAATTTACATGAAAGAAATTGAGGTCAGAATCCAGTTAGTATAGCAATAGTATTAATATCTTATGGTGTACCTTACCTGAATCACTTCAAAGAACACAAACGGTAAGAGCAAGGTGGATCCCTTCAAGCTCAACTCGTAGGCGACCATGAATACGTTCTGGATTGTGTCCACAAATCTTTAAACAATAATATTAAAAATCATTAAATTAAATCTTGGATTCGGCTTTCTAGTCTAACCGGATTTGACTGGATATCAGTTTTTACACGGAGCGACTGCCATCTGACCTCCGCAACCCGAAGGCTAACGATACCCTAAGGCTAGACCAGTATCAGGATATTAAAGGGGGTTGACTTCCCAATAACGACTGCCATAAATGTTCATGGCAGCTGGGACCGACGGCTTAACGTGCTCTCCGAGGCACGGAGCAGGCAATAATTGTCAATCAATACGCACATAATTTCGTAAAGTCATATAACTTCCGAAAGTCAGAGGTGTGCGACGTGGGTTCGAACCTGAGATCCTCTGCATTGCAGTCTGTTGGTCTCCCCACTGTGCTATCGTTTAATTATATATATATGTATATAATTAAACGATATGTATATACGTGTGTATATCACCGAACTGCTCCTGAACGTCAATTTAAAATTTAAGTGCTGCGCACTTGACTGTGTAGCGATTTCCATCTTTTCCGAACCTCCTAAACGGTAGGACCGATATCAAAGATTTTTTTTGTGTCTGTTTGCGTGAGTCCGTTGATGGCTTAGACTCAGAATTAGACCTGTTAAACGACGCTGCAATCAGCAATTTAAAAATATTTGAATCAACGTTCGGGCAGAGTTTCGAGTCTAGTCGCTGAATAGTTTCAGTTCAAGCGACCCGTTCACCATTCAAGACAGGAGCAGGCACACCGTGGCAGGTTTAGTCGGTTGGACCCGGGGCTTCCCACCTTTCCCCGGGTAAGTCCAATATATTCTCCCTGCTCCCCTTTGCGCGTGAAAAGGAAATGTAAATGGCATTAAAAATGGCTATCAAGTCCGCTAGTATCAGTATAGACATTCACTTACCCGTAAATATACTGCAACTGCTTTACAATACCTTTAAGCTTTTCATTTATTACCGCGGTTTCGGTTTCCACAAATAGATCATCAATTCTATTCTGCACCAGTTGTAGTTGCCCACAAGCATGTATCATCATCATTGGACCGACCGGCACGTAAGCAATATATACAATACCAGCATAATACCCATATGAAGCTATGAAGATATATATAAATAAAAATACGTAGATATTATTCTTGTTGTCTTCAATTAACGAAGGATAATATAGCTCATAGAAATTCACGAGTCTGAAGTTGTTTTTATAACAATAATACGTCATTGCGATTAGACTTTTTAAAAGAAATGAAGTGGGACATGCCATGGCGACAAACAGCCATTGCTTGCAAACGTATCTGCCTTGCGTCGCGTACTTTTCTATGATCTTCTGTTCCTTAACCGATAATTGCTTGGAGAGTTCGAAGTCTCTTTTCATATCAGATATCAATTTGGATAAGGGTTTCTCGTAATACAGTAATACGCCGTATTCAAAAGTGATAATAACATAAATTAACCCTATTACTCCATTTTTTATTATCTGTGAGTAATCTTTTTCTTTTAAATTGTGGTGTAATATATTGTATATGATTAGACAGAACATCGTTGCAAGATTTATTTGTACTAATGCTGATCGAATTCGCCATTTTGTTCCCTTTTTAACGTCTGAGGATGTACCAATTATCTTTTGAGAACGCATCAAAATTTTAAACGTCTCGTCAAATTCTAACACCATTTTGAATGGACGTCTTTTTTAGAATGCAGTTTAAAAATTATAAATTGTTGCTTTATATAGACTTTATGATAATTATCGATGTCATTGTTAAGTTGCAGACTGCGTTTTGCTTTATTTTTGTAGGTTACAATGATTGCTTGTTATGCTAATTTGAGCAGGCAGTGATAGCCTTGTGGGTGATGACTGCCTCGCAGAGGCCCTGCATTCGAGCTCAAGGCACGCACTTCTGCCGTTCATCGCTAAGCCACCGACTCCCGACTCAATTTTAGCTACGTGTCTGTAATACTTTTTACATTTCAACTAACTATAACTCGGTTCTTGTTGGATTTCTTTAAAAGGTCGTGTTTGGCTTTAAAGTTTAAACTATCATCGTAGCAGATTTCATAAGTATGGGTTCAACAATTTAGTTTTAGAAATGTAGGAAATAGACAAAAATGCTATTGCATTTAAAATAATTTATTTTATTTTATTTGCGTTCTACGGTGCTCTACACTGGATTTCGGTCATGGCAGTCAAACTTAAAGGAAACTGGCCATCTGCGCAGCAGATACTATGGTGCACAAGTGTGTGCGCAAAACACAAGTGCATCCTCTGTTCCCTCGCTGTCATAGTCCGATGAAACCGCAAACTGACACGACAGAGGCGCAGGAGCTGCTATTAAGATTTTTTTTAACAAAAAACCCTAAATAACTTTAGCTAATCAGAGTGCCAAGAAATTTTCAATAGCCGGAATTAGAAGAGGTCATCCCCGTGTCTCGGAAAACGCGCAAAACCGATCTCTCTCCAGTCCTGTCAGAGTGCAGTAATCATTGAACTATGAGAGTTACGAAATAGAGAGTGCACTTGTGTTTTGATTTAGTAAACAAATATGGCGTACTGGTAACTAGAGACAATACTCTACTGAGTCGCAGCGGCACCTTGGCGGTCAGACAACATAGGTTTTTAATCATGTTTGGCGTTTCATTCTTGTCATAAGAAGGCGTGAAACTATAATCATAATAATCAAACTCACAGTTGCATTTATCATATTAGATACGAGGGGAGGTCAAAAAGTTCGCGGAATGACAGGGAAGGATAATGAAATGAAACATCAAACTATTTTTCCTTTTCAATGTATTCTCTCTTAACCCTAATACATTTATTAGATCTGTCAAATAACTTATTAATAACGTCGAAAAAAAAGATTTGTCTTGGGCGTCTAAATAGGCCGAAATTGCCGACTTCACTTCATCATCATCGCTAAATTTTTTCCACGCAGTTTTCTTCATTTCTTTTTCAAATATTTTCGCTTGGGCCAGGTCTAGACTGTAAGGTGGGTGGCGCAGTGTTTCAAAACCGCACCGGTGAATGGCAGTCGTCGCAACATGACTTGTGTGCACGGACACTTTTCTCCATAGTGGCTGGTTTCCTCCCGATTGACTTGTTTACCCGTTGAAAACTCAAAAGCTACTGACCCGATTAGGCTGAAACTCGGTATATACTAACAATGAGTCACTCAATTAGCGCCTACATGGATGAGTAACTCACCCTCGCCAACCCCGCCATTCCGCGAAATTTTTGACCTCTCCTCGTAGTTATGTTTGTTTATCAAATCAGTTGACTGCACGGATGGCGTAGTGGTTGAAGTGGTCACTACGATGAGTGTTGTAGGTTCGAATCCCACACGGGGCAAAAATTGTGTGATCCACAAATGATTGTTCCGAGTCTGGATGTTCCTTGTGGCTGTCGTTTGAATGCTTGTAAAGTTCCCCGCGATTCAGGAATGATCCCTAGTGCGGGAATCGCATTTTTTTTTAAATGAGAAAATTAAAAAAAAATCTTCTCTGCTGTATATTAAGTATGCCAAAACCATTCTACCGTGGCAGTCTACCTCTTAATGACTTTTTAATATTACAAGTTCATAGTATTAATTGCTTGATAACTATCCAATTAAGTAATAAAATATGCAAATTGAATTGATCTTTGGTCGTAATAATTCTGCACATTGTAGGTTTACTTAGAGAATAATTTATGAGTGATTATTTCATAGCGATTTTAATTGCGGTTTTAACATTAAAATTGAATTACTAAGTTGATTTTATTACAATGGATTGCCGCCAAGTAACGCATAATTCGATTCAATATAAAACCTTTTAATTTAAGAGTGGTAGTATGAAATTTATTTATTGAGTTTTCTGACAAAAATCTCTCCAATCCTGGCAGGGGCGCCATATAAGGTTGGGCGTTCGGGATGCTTAAAGGAAACACTGCTCTTCATAAGTAAACATTTATTATTGAATAATATGACATGATACATGATTGATTTGATAGAGATACACACACATACCTAGGTATAAAGACATATATACACCACAACAAGTTACACAAAGACGCGAGCGCACGGTTTAAAATAAAGCTTACTGACACCCGCAGTTTTACCCACGATCATGATTACTGCTTTGTTCCAGTGGCTCACGTAGCGTGATGTTTCGAATAGTTAGTGCATTTAAACAAGAATGATACATTTTAAATTTTTAGTACAGAGCTTTATTATTAAAATAAAGTACTTTTAACTATTAAAAGAAACTAAAATATTTGAATGAGATAGTATCAGTTACTTTTCAGCAGCCATGGTTATGAGAGACTAAGATGGTAGTCGTTTAGTTTAACTGAACATAATTATTTAAGAATGATACACATAGTAGTTTAATTTCAATGTATAACATTTACTTATGACTATGTTCCTATTATTATTTTTTTGAAATTAAACTACTATATATATACGGATTTTATCGCGTTGCTTATTTGACACTTTATTACATAATTTAGAAACTGTTACTGTTACTATTAAATTTTACTAATTTTTAAGCTAATTAAATTATTGAAACTATTAAAACTATTTATATTTATGTTTACACTTTCCCCGAAGTGTCGGTTGATTTTCAGCAGCCATGGTCACGGGGAGACCATGGCTGCTGAAAAGCAACCAACCTTAAAAATTTGTAAAGTTTAATAGTAATAGTAGTATAACAGTTTCTAAATTATGTAATAAAGTGTCAAATAAACAACGCGATAAAATCCGTATATAGCAGTTTAATTTCAATGAATAACATTCGCGTAAACAAAAGACAATATTATTATTTTTTGATTTGAATCGACATCGATGTGCACATAAGGTCAACCTTGTATAGTCAATCAAAATAACAGCGCAGTTGGCACAGTGTTTAAGTGGTTGCCTCGACACTGCTACTACGCTGAGTGTGGTGGGTTCAATACCCACACGGTGTGATCCACAGATAGTTGTGCTGAGTATGGGTGTTTACATAAACTAGCGGCCGTCTAGTGGTCAAAATTCGACCATAATTGGTTCAAATTTTAAGGTTTTTTTTTTTTTTTTTTTTTTTATTTTGCTCGTCAAAATGACCACACTCCACCTGATGGTAAGCAGTCGTGTGGTCTAAGAGCAGTGGCCTCCACATCGCCCCCACAGTAGCCGAGGCGATGTTGAGGTCTCTACTTTGACGGCCTGAGAAGATGCTTTTTCACGCCCCGCTTAAAGAACCCAGGGTTGAAGGAAGAAGGAAACACGTGCCTTGGCAGAGAATTCCATGCCTTGGTCGTTCGGCAGAGATATGAGGACCCAAACTTTTTGGTACGCGCTCTAATCGACTCTACCGTGTAAGGATGGCATCTGAGCCCAGCACGCGTTGTTCTGGATAGGAAAGGGGAGGGCGGGATAAGGTGGAATAACTCTTTAGAGCACTCCCCGTGGTATATCGTTATTAAGGTTTTATTGTCTATAACTTTACCCTTAGAATCACATTTCATTTAGATTTCGCCAAGGCTATACAGGTTAAATTTACTTATCTTTTTCAAACAAATTATTATTTACTTGACTATACTCTTTCATTGACGATATTCCTAAACTTGCTACTTTGTTTTCTTTTTTTCTTTATTACATCTAAATAAGGTATAGGTAACCGTAGTTACAAAGAATTGTACGACGTCAGACGAACAACGCCGAAATACTACGAACGCAATTCGACTGCGTGTGTCAAATGCATGGTTGTGTGCGTGTAGTGTTTTTTCATTAAATTAATGTATTTCTAATGCATATTTTATAAAAATATTATGATTCGCCCCTCCTTCTCCGTGTACACTTTAATTGTGCCAAATTTCATACTCCTCCGTCCGCGCAATTTTCGTAAAAAGGGATAAAAAGTTTTTGCTTCACGTATTAATATATAGATGCCGTATGAATAATAAACTCCTCCGCGACACAGAATGGTTCTTAGTGACACACACACTGTGGCACAGTGATTATCCTTGATGCGTAATTAGTGAGTGAATATAGAAAAGAAAATCGTGATAAAAATTCTCTTGTGACGTAATATTGAACTTGTGTCAAATTGCAATTGTTACAAGTTTCCCTGCATTTACATATTCATATTATCCCCACATAGCGTTTATTAGATTGAATAGAGCATATGACTGCTGGAAAAGCTGAAACAAAAAGAAAACATGTTTTTAGAGCTTTAAGCCTTTCTATACTTAATATATTTATTACATTTTACAATGCTAGCTTATCTGGTATGTAGGTAAGCTAAACTTTGATCATTGTGGCCCCTGTCGGGCACAGCAATTCAGACAAGCTTTCAGGGATATACAGCCTGCATTTTTTATTAAGTAAAAATTATTATTTTGGCTTGCAAATTCCTAGTGTGACTTGAAAATTATTAGTAACTAGATGTGCCCGCGGTTTCACCCGCGTTTATCGTTACTGCGCCGCCCCCGTGGGCCGTAGCGTGATGTTAATAGCCTATAGCCTTCCTCGATACATAGGCTATCCAACACTAAAATAATTGTTCAATTCGAACCAGTAGTTCCTGAGATTAGCGCGTTCAAACAAACAAACAAACTCTTCAGCTTTATAATATGTATTAATATAGATGTTCGTTTATGGAATGGGTTAACGTTAGTGATCCAATAGGTTCACGACCGTAGGTGCCTTTATCCCTTTGGCTGCTGTCAATCATTGCCCAGTATGAAAAAAAAGTGTTGTTTTGCTAATATTAGTACTTACTTCAGTTAAGGCGTCTAGGCATAAAGCTCTGAACACAGTACGTATGGCGATGGGTCGTAGCTCGTGAGCCAACATTATCATAAGCGTGCTGCGCGCGCGCCGGTCGTAGTGCAGCTCCCAGCCGCACGAGTACAGAGCCATGCGGACGTCTTCACCCTAAACCAGTACAAATAAGATAATATTACGTCTTTTATGCAAAAGGTTTAGTAGCAAGGCCCAAGCTTTTCAAGAAGTCTCGTCAGGGGGACCAGTAATTTTTGTTCTTTATGCTCACAGCACAGTAATTTGTTTTTCAAATTCAATATTTATTGTTTCATATATTGGACACGTCTATGAACTTCTAAATAATTAACTATTCCCCACAGTTTTGACCATGTTAATGATTACCGTGACATGTAGCGTGATGTTATATAACCCATGTTACTTTTGGCTAAAGTACCTGTCTAATAGTGAAATAATTATTAATAAATAATTATCAGTAGTTTTAGAGCTAATTGATTATATAAAAAACAAACAACTCCTTCTTTCTTTAATATAGGTATAGATAACTTACTACTTCAATATGCTAAACCGGAATATAAACAATGTATTAAAAAGCATTTCGAGGAGTTAGATTCGTATTATACTAGTTCTGTATATAAAGTGCTAGAGGAAGCTCGTGGCCAATAGGCCTTCCTCTCAGTGAGAGAGCGGTTAGGCCTAAGTCCACCACGCTGGCCTAATGCAGGATGGCAGACTTCACATATCTTCGAGAACATTATCAAGGACACTCTCTCTTTTTCTTAAAAGTATTTGACTATAATGATAATGGTATTTATTTCACAGAAAATGGAGTACATTTAAGGATGTTGCGGTATAATTAATACATATAGCTCTTCCATTTAGGCACAATATGGCATGCGCGAAACGATTTACATTTTTAAAATAATTCTAATTATTGTATAGCTATGACAATGAAATTAAATTAGTGACATTGTTATTTAAAAATAATTTTGTAATATATTATCATAAATTGTTTAACGTAGAAACTCCTTAAGGGAATAGTATGACTTTTATAGTAGCCATGCCTTAAGGTGTTTGTTAAATCGATAAAGAGGTAAGTCTTTAAAACATTCCGGAACTTTGTTATATATAGTTATGCACATACAGTAACAATTCTTTTTATACATTGTAGTTCTCGGAATAGACTCTAGAACTAACCTATTAGGATGCCTAGTGTTTCTCGGATACTTATCCTGGCCTTGGTGAAAAGGTGTGGGTAGGTTTTAATAAAAACAGAAATCTCTAGAATATACATACAGGTCAGAGGAAGTATGCCTAATGTTTTAAAATGTGGTTTGCAGGATTCGTCTGGAGCAATACCGACAATGGCTCTTATACATCTCTTTTGGCCGATAAAACATCTATTAGCTTCAGTTATTATATTTTCTTACTTTTTCCATCAATAGGTCACTGTAGTAGCACGGTGAGCTGGCTGTGAGGGTACCACCGATTATAAATGTGATGAACTCCAGGCTCAATTCTCCTTCGTTTTTGGCCTGTAACAAATACATTCGTATTGGTATATCTATACTAATATTATAAAGCTGAAGAGTTTGTTTGTTCGTTTGAACGCGCTAATCTCAGGAATTACTGGTTCGAATTGAAAAAATATTTTAGTGTTGGATAACCCATTTATCGAGGAAGGCTATATAATATCACGACCAATAGGAGCGGAGCAGCAATGAAAAATATTTGCAAAAACGGGGAAAATTCTCTTATATGAAGCAGAAGAAGTTGCGTGGGTCAGCTAGTCCTTATATAAGGTAAAAGAAATGTCCTTCTGTCCAAATTTCATCCTTCGGCCCATAACGATGCCTTGTCATCTGCGCAGGTGATATTAACTGCACTGTGCTTTCTCTATTAAGGAATAGAGAGTGCACAGTAAGGGATAACTTATAGTCTGATGGGACGGCAATCCGATACGACCAGAAAGAGATCAGGCGTAGAAACAACGGGCTTGTATCCAGAAATATCCTCACACCGAGCTACTATTAAAAAATTATTGATAGATAATCCTAATATTCAATCACCTTAGCGCCAAAAAGGAGGTCAGTAGGCAATAGTACTTATATAGGCAACTTAGTAACTTTGTTTTTCAGCGAACGTTACAGTAAGTCTCTAAACGTACGGGAAATACTTTGACATAAGGTGCCTTAACCTAAAACATTATTATTGCCTATACAGTAATGTCCTCCAGACCGAATTTCGGTCACGGCGGCCAATCTTAACGGAGACTGGCCATCTGGGCAGGAGATATTATAGTGCACAAGCGTGCGCGCAAACACAAGTGCACTCTCTGTTCCCTAACTCTCAAGATCCGATGGGATGGTTATCCGACACGACCGGAGAGAGATCAGGCGCAAGACCAACGATTTTACGTGCTTTCCGAGGCACGGGGGTGATTAACACCGCCAACTTCCTAACTCCAGGCTGTCATTGAGATTTCTTAACAGAAAATCGCAATAACTTTTTGTTGTCCCGACCCGGGATTCGAACCCGAGACCTCATGCACAGCAGTCGCATTCACTACCGACGCGCCACGGAGGCAGTTTATATACAGTAGGTTTTACTTGGTGGTTAGACCCTAGACGGAGCATTTTACCACTTTAATAAATAAAAACTCACCTCAAGCACTGCATACACTGCAAACGGTAACAAAATAGCGGTCCCCTTTAAGGTCAACTCGTAGGCGATCATGAACACGCTCTGAGTGATATCCACGAAACTGGAAGATAAAAATGTTTTAGATACTGCGGGCTTGTCCTATCACCTCCAGATAGAATTTATCTATAAGATAAAAGTCGCCATCTCTCTTCTTTATCCTAACATAAGTGAGACAGCATGCAGTTTATCTTTCGGATAACTTTTACTCGTTAGTTGTAGGACTGGCCGTAATTCTAACTAATATTATAAATTTAAAAGGAACTCTGTCTGTCTATCTGTTATCTCTTCACAGCTAAACCATTTAATCGATTTAGATTAAATTTGGTACAGATATAGATTAAATCCTGGGGAAGGACATAGGCTACTTTTAATTGATGTAGGTACAACGCGGGCAGAGCCACACGCAAAAGCTAGTTACATAAATATGGTCTCATTCCTGTATTCCCGAAGCAGCAGCCAGTGTTTTAGATAATAGGTAAGCTTTATGTCGTCTATCATTAATGGTTCCTGTCTTTAAGTTTATTTGACAGTAAAACCGAATAAGACTGCCTGCTCCCGGAATGGAACCAGAGGTGGCGTAGTTGCATTCACTACCGATGCGCCACCAAGGTTTACCAAATTCATTAAAAAAAAATTAAATAATATATTCACAATATAAAACGATCAGGTGTAGTTTACTTTTTTTCTATTGAACATCACAGCCATGTTTTTTGCAAATAGTAGGAACTGACTTCTTATAGTGACGCTGTTCTGTCATGAGTAGACTAAATAACCTTTGTTTATTGTGCTGTTAGCATAGCAAATCTTTTTTGCGAGATTCATTCATGCTATTGCAATTTGTTAAAAATATATAAAAAACAAAATAACTAATTTGGCTAAATATGAATGTTTTAAACAGAGCGACTGGCATCTATGTTAACTTGAAAAACTTATGTCCAATGCACAGGCCCCTTTTCATTGTGAGGCTGATTAGGCCCAGTCCCCCACTTAGGCTCAAAACGGGTTGGCAGAGTTCACACATTTTCAAATATACTATTTATATGTATATCATCATCATCATCATTATCATCAGGCCATAATAGTCCACTGCTGGACATAGCCCTCCTCCAAAGAGCGCCATAGCGCCCTGTCTTCAGCTTGCCGCATCCAGCATCTGCCTGCAGTCTTTCGCAGATCGTCATCCCACCTGGTCGGAGGGCGTCCTACACTACGTTTGCCGAGTCGCGGTCTCCACTCAAGAACACGCTTACCCCAGTGGTTGTCGGTTCTTCTTTTTCTATATGTATATAGTCAATTAGTCACCAATGAAGCGATAGATAATTTACTATCTAATGTTCTTACAACATCGGAAAGTCAGAAACGCGTGCCTTGGGATCGAGCTCAACATTTCTGTGAGGCAGACAAACGGTCTCTCACAAGGCTTTCGCTGATGTATTTACTACTTACCACATTTACTCACCTGTAAATATATTGAAGATGCTTAATAATACCTTTAAGTTTGTTATTTATAACTGTACTATTAGGTTCCGCAAACAGATCATCAATTCTGTTCTTAACCAACTCTAGTTGTCCAGACGCATGTAGCATCATAATCGGTCCAACTGGGGAGTAACCGATATACATAACTCCCGCGTAATATCCAAAGACAACCACAATAGCATACGTGAATAGAAATACGAAGATATTCTCTTTGCGGTCTTCTATAAACGAAGGGTAAATCAATTCGTAGTAATTTACAAGTCTAAATTCGTTTTTATAACAGTAGTAACACATTAAAAACACGCTTTGTACAAGAAATGAACTTGGACACCCGGTTGCCATTATCAACCATTGCTTGCAAACGTATCGGCCCTGTAACGCGTACTTTTCTAGAATCTTCTGTTCAGCAACAGACAGTTGTTTTGATAACTCGTAATCGGTTCTCATGTTATTCATTAACTTTAATATCGAGTCTTTGTAATATATCAGAACCAAGTACTCAAATGAAATGAAAACGTAAATCATTGCGAAGGATCCATTTTTAATTAGTTGCGAGTAATCGTTTCCTTTCAAATTGTGGAAAATTATATTGTATATTGCCAGTGAAAATATCGAAAATAGGTAGCTCTGCATTGCTATAGTACCGAGGTACCATACTTTATCCCTTTTTACATAGGGATACGTTCCGTTTATAGTCTGGCAACGTATCAAAATGTTAAATATCTCCTCAAAATTCAGCGCCATTTTGAATATGTCCGCTTACACGTAACGCAGTAAAGAAAGTGAAAATAGTTGATTTGCATTTTATTTAAGTAGAGTATAGTCTTTAATATAAATATGTAAAAATTATAGACACAAATGTTAAGTTGCAGATTGCGTTTTGCTTTAAAAATAAAGCAGAAAAAAAACTGCAATTTAACAATTTATAGATTCTGTACGCTGACTTGCCCACATGAAAAAGCAGCAATGTTTTTGGACAGTACAATCTATGGCAAGTAGAAGTGAGTTAAGAGTAAGACTATAAACATTAAAGTCAAACTTAAGCATAGCCTAATGGCGGATCGTTGGCATGTAATGCAGAAAAATCAAGTTCGATCCCTAGGTACGCACCTCTCTCAATTTGTATATGTACATCATTACATATAATAAAAATGTAACGGATCGCTGTCTGTTCATGGAAGATATATGAGAAAAATATTATTGGTACGTTTATCAATGCAAATAGCATTCAAAACAATGATTGTTAGAATTTTTGTCTGTTTATCTGTTTGTCTGTGCGTTTGTGCACGTTAATCTCAGAAACGGCTTATCCAATTTAGATGTGGTTTTCACTAATATATTGTGGTAAGCTTCACTTAACATTTAGTGTTTGTTTCATGTCAATCGGTTCATAAATTAAAAAGTTATGCCAATTTAAAGAATCACGTCGAACATTTGTTAATTTGTTAAACTATCTATATCTATCTATTCTTTCTCTGTTCAGTAGCATTGACTGAAACTTTACTAAATAATAAATAGAAGTTAAAAATGATCAGTTTTGGTTATTATATAATAATTATTTATCGCTCACTTAAAATTTGAAGTAAAACATCGTGAGGAAACCCGCATATCTGAGGGTTCTCCATAATGTTCTTATAGATGTGTATTCTGTCAAACCATACCCCAGTGCGTGTTGACAGACTATTATAGTATGGTAGGTATATATGGTATATGGTAGGTCATGGTATACCAAGCTCGCCAGCGTCGTATACTATAGTCTAACCCTTCTCACACTGAGAAGAGGTCAGTACCCATCAGTGAGACAGTTTATATACAAAGCCTAAATTATCTATATATTAATACGTGAAGCATAAACTTTGTACCCCTTTTTACAAAAATTGCGCGGACGGAGGAGTATGAAATTTGGCACAGTTAAAGTTTATATGGAGAAGGAGGGGCGAATCCTAATATTTAGGATTATATTTGTACGGTCCGCACACCCTGGGTAATAAGATAGAGGTCTATAGGTCAGTAAAACTCGGTAATAAATTTAACTGACTATATTGATAGATCAAAAGATGATATTAATGGTAATGATGTGCGTTAACAGATTATCGAACGCGGAATGATATGTGAGACGCGGTACGTCCTTTAATAGTCGAACGTGAACGCGAACTAAATTAAATTATATATGTTTAATTAAAGTAATGAATGAAGTAAGTTGCTGACATGGCACAAGAGTAATAAGTTCAATGTACGCTACGTGTAACGTGGCTCGTACAATATTTATATGGAGATTATATTTATATTAGATTTATATGGAGGAGCGAAGTTGTCTACTACAAGCATTATTTGCTTAAAAGAAGATTCCGAATATAACTTTCTGAAAACGAATTATTTGACACAATAAATTTTATTATTATTATTTATTATTATATAGAATATGCATTAGTCAGGAATTTAAATATTGACATTTTATTACTAGCTAGTCTGCTACTTAAGTGAAATAGTTTATAAACAATTGTCTTTAATTTGCTGTGAACCCGTGTCTATTCATTAGTCAAGCCAACCTACACACTATGAAACATTAGTTCAAAGGAGGGGTGTTTTCACAGACAGTTAATTTACTGTACATTGTAATTTTAAAGTACGACCATTTTGCTTAAGGAGAAGATTTTTTTTTATACAACTAAGGTGGCATACAAGCATACGACCCACCTGATTGTAAGTGGTCACAGTAGCCTATGGACGCCTGCAACGCCAGAGGCATCACTAGCGTGTTGCCGACCCTTTACGAAAGGAAGTGGGAAGGAGAAGGAGTGGGAAGGGGGTAAGGGAGTGATTGGGCCTCCGGCACTCTCACTCACCGAGCGAAACACACATAGTAGTAATACTGCTATTTCACATCGATATTCTGTGAGAGGTCTTTCCCCGGTCGGCATGAATGGGCCGAAATCAGCAGGACTGATAATTATAAAATTACGGACGACCTAACATCAGATAATTAAATTACAAGGCGGTCATGGGCTCGTGCTCTGTATAAAGAAATAGCGAAAAGGCTGATTGATGCTCTCCATGACCTCTGGTCTTTATTTCGCGGAAGTTAAGCTTTGCCATTCAACGTGGCAACGCCGCTAGTTATCTGGGTACTCTACCAGTCTACTGTGATGTGGAGGAATACTATGACATCTAGAGGGTAGATTTCTACTCTCAATTGTTCCCAAAATCTCAAATCTACCCTCAACTTCAACATAAATGTTGAATATTTATATATATATATATATATATATACTGGGTGTAAGGGACGGTGTACCGAAAACTGAAATAGTAAATTCAGACCATTATTCAGAGTTAAAAATCGTTGGAATTTTTTTCAACAATCACAATTCCTTTTTCGCAATTTTTCATTTTTCTGACTGTCACATTTTTCTACAATACAGCAATGTAATTAAATGGTCGTAATTTAAATAGATCAGCTGTTTTTATGCGCGCGGAACGCAGAGTTCATTCGTCGAGTGCGATGTATTGGTAGCAATCCATTGCGTACCGCGTAATAATGTTAATCTACATTACATTTAAATCTTGCGTTTTTTTATTAATTGAAGTTTGCGTCGTGATAAGTACTTATAGAAAGACGTCTTGCTAAAGTTTTCGGTACACCATCCCTTACACCCAGTATATACTACTCAAAACAAAATAAGGGCCACTAAGATATTTTGCTGTACCATGAAAACAATAAAGACATTAAATTGTTTAACTTATGTAACTACAAAATAATGTTATTGGTTGTAATATAGGCTAACAATTGTTTAAAATAATGATCATGAATTGTTTTTTTAAGTTCATAATGAAATTGGCCATTTTGAATGAAAAACATGAACAAAAGAAATCACCGGAAAAAGACAAAATACTGTTCTTGTCACTTTTGTTTCTTCTTTTTAGTAACGAGTATGTCCTCCTCTCTTAGCAATACACTCCTGAAACCTCGTATGCATACTCTGGATCAAATTCCTCACGTTTTCATCTGGAATCTCCTCCCAGGCACGCTTTAAAGCGTCAATCAGCTGCTGTTGGTTGTAGACCCCTTGCTCATTCTCTCTAACCCTTCGTTTCAATTGGTCCCATAATTGCTCGATTGGATTTAAATCCGGACTGTTAGCTGGCCATGGTAATACCTCAATATGAGACCCTTTTAGGACAGTTTGGGTCGATCGAGCTGTGTGTGCACGGGCATTGTCTTGCATCAGGATGAATCCAGGCCCCACTCGCTGTGCAAATGGTATCACTTGAGGCCTGATGACGTCCTCGATGTAACGTTCTGCAGTTACGGTACCCGCATTTAAAATGGTGAGCTCGGTTTTACCGTTTAAACTAATCCCACCCCAAACCATTACGTTGGGACCACCGAAACGGTCAACTTCGTGGATGCAGGACTCCGAAAACCGCTCGCCGCGTTGTCTCCACACCCTAACACGCCGATCATCATTAAAAAATTTGATTCATATCTACCGGGCACGGTTCTAGAGCGATGCGGTTACTGAAAATTAATTGACAGAGAAAGCCAATAACAGTTTGCCTGACCTCGACATCGAACCCAGGATCTCATGCACAGCAGTCGCATACACTATTAGTGGCCAACACTCATGCTCGTTGAGCCTCCCGGCAGACCTAGGACGTTATCTTATCTTATCTTATGAGGGAGGCCAGTCAGTGCAGACCGGCGACACTTCGACCCAGTGGGATCTTTTGTGTCGACGCTCTCTCGATAACTTGCCATAGATGTTCATGGCAGCCGGGACCGACGGCTTAACGTGCTCTCCGAGGCACGGAGCAGGCGATGATTGTAAATCAATACGCACATAACTTCGAAAAGTCGTATAACTTCGGAAAGTCAGAGGTGCGCGATGTGGGTTCGAACCCGAGACCCTCTGCATTGCAGTTGTTGGTCTCCCCACTGAGCAATCGCTGGTCAAATCTACTTAACCGATTTTAAAAATTCTTCTGTCATTTAACACTTATTATAAAAAAATAGTATACTTTTTGGCTATTAATGCAGAGGCATTGCAGTCCTTTGGTCTCCCCACTGAGCTATCGCTGCTCCCTAAGACGTTATACCTTGCCCGCAAGATCTCTTTAAAAAGAAGGTACCATTCCTTCGCCATTAGCAATAGTCAGTACCTTAACCCATTAAATATTAATATTCATAAGGTATTATATTACTCGTAGAGTTCCCACAACAAAATAAAATAACAATAGAAAAAATACCATGAGCTTTTCATAGCGTTTAAAGTACTTTCACACGTTTAAATATCAAATCGTAACGCGAAAGAAAATGGACTTATAAAGATAATAATAATAATAATATTCTACACATACACACAACACCATCTAGCCCAAACTAAGTCAAGAGCTTGTACTATGGGTACTAGACAATGGATAAACATACATATATATAATATTGTCTTCTGTTTACGCGAATGTTATTCATTGAAATTAAACAACTATGTATATACGGATTTTATCGCGTTGTTTATTTGACACTGTTACAAATTTTTTTGAAAAACTGTTACACTACTATAATCACTATTAAACTTTACAAATTTTTAAGCTAATTAAATTATTGAAACTATTAAAACTATTTATACTATTACTATACTATTTAAATTTATTTTTACACTTTCCCCGACGTTTATGTATGTAATAGTGTCAAATAAACAACGCGATAAAATCCGTATATAGTTGTTTAATTTCAATACATATATACTTTTTTTTGTTAACATAATATTATGCATAGAAACACCCAGACCAAGATAAAAGCATTTTTCTTACGTGTCTTATTTATTAAAACAAATTATGTGGCGTACTGTTCTGCTCGTAATAGGAATGCATCCTGTGTCGAAAGAGACCTTACAAACTTTCAAACAAAATACAGATATTCAGACACAAAGAACGACAATTTGTGGATCAGACAAATTTTTGTCCCGTGTGGGCATCGAACCCACAGTATTTATCGCAGTGAAAATGGCGAGGCGGCCACTTAAACCACTACCTACTACTACTGGATAGAACCCTACTTATATGAAAACAAATATACTTTGAATACAGTAACTGAAAGATTATTTGGGACCTAAAACATATGTAGCTGGTCTAATGTAAGTGTTAAACACATCTGCTTACTACCTTTGGAGATATAGGTGCGAAATATATAGCAGAATGAAATAAAAAACCTGAGCCAAAAATATATATGAAGATATTATTACGTTAATATATCTTCCTCCATTACGTAGTATATAATAATAAAATAAAAATGGAGCAAAATTATGACACAACAAATATATTACTCCTTTATTACGTAATGTAAAATAACTCAATAGAAAATACAGCAAAATTATGACACCACAAGAAATATTAAAAAATGAGTAAAACAATAAATAAAACAAACTATCAATGTAATATTCACCAATCAACAACCATCAAAATGTACCAAAAACCCAAAAACAATAACATTCCATAGACACAAGCCAGAACTGATTTATTACAACGAACGTGTCCAATGACTCAGAGTATATTCTTAAAAAATGGCCGTTCTACAGATTATAATACGTGTGAACAATAGTCGTTATTCTCAATTACTTCTGACGCTCCTCAAAGCGAATATTTGTGAACAATTTATCGGTCGAGTGAGCTTCGTTCTTTTGATTCATTACGCTATGCTTTTGTGGTATTCAGCAGAGTATTTTTGTTTAAATTTATCGTTAACGACTTTGCGTTAAACTGTCATGCTTCAAATTCTGTAAGTCTTCGATAATTCGGGATGTGGGTTATTTCCTTTCAGTATCTTTGGTAGATATTTCAAATTTCTTTAGAGGTGCTGCAGATATTTTGTTTCAATGCTATAAAGGCAGTTTAAAAAACACAGCGTAAAGAATTATTTTCAATACTGCTTCGGTGGTGCAATTTCCCGGTACTGCAAAGTATTATTGGGTAATACTTTGCCAGCACCGGAAGCTGTCAAGAAATTTTCAGTAGTAACTTGGAGTTTGGAACTGGGTCTGACGTCTGACAATAGCCTCGCCTCCAATTACATGATATGTACCTAACTAAGTGTCGACACTTGTTACGTATCTACGCAATGCAAGGCAGTTTGGCTATGAATAAGCCTCTTTTCGGGAAATGTGGTTCAGAGACCTTAAATAGGCTCGTCTCCTATTAATAATGTCACCCAGACCAAATATCACTCACCATGGCCAAACTTAAATGAGTATGATCATCTGCGCAGGAGATTTCATATTGCACAAGTCTGTGCGCAAACATAAGTGCATTCCCTATTCCTTTATTCTCATAATCCGATGGGACGGCAATCCGACACGACCAGAGAGAGATCAGACCTCGGACCATCGGTTTTTACGTGCCGTCTGAGGACTTAAACCATAGCTGGTTAATTGAGAGTGCCATACACGTGTACCTACCCCTACGGGGTTATAAAGACATAAGTCTATGTGTCATGTATATCAATATAGACCCAGGCCCGAGCTATTGTAATGATATGTTATGGAAGAGGATTTATTTTTGGCGGGAATTTGACTCCCGCCCACATCATTCAAATCGCACATAACTGTCTAGTGGAAAGCTTATATACAACGTTGTTAATTTTACCACAGATAATACATTAATTATTATAGATATAGGTAATTGTTTTATTATCTGTTCGGTTGATCAGCTGTTGCGTGTCTATAATGTCTATGGTAAACCTCAAATTAAATACTTTTGCAAAAAAAATCATGGTAGTTGTTTCGCTATGAAATTTAGAGATATTTATACTGATTCTGGGTGTTCATTGTGTCCGTAGCTACACATTGTCTGTTACTGTAGCTCTACTATAGCATATATTTAAAGGGGGAGGAGGAATGCCTTGATGCATACCCCTCCGCGGGGGCGGGCGGAGGGGTTATGTCGGACTCGCCGGGGTAACAGAAAGATGTTAAAACGATAAAATGGACCTCCGGAATACCGACTAAACCTACCACGCTATTCCTCCACAAACCACTATCGGCGGGGCCGCGCGAATCACTTTCACATGCGGTCGCGAACCCGCCGAGGTTACGGCCCGCCGTATGAATCGGCAGGCCACTACATGAAAAGACTTACCCACTAGTCACCACTACAAAAAAGCCCTACTGTCCCCCCCTAGAGGGGAGACGGACACGACACAGAGGCACGCGTGGGAACACGCACGCCGCCTCTCGGACCTGGTGCTGAACGGATGGCGGGCAGGCCCACAAAGCCCGCCACCCCCAGGTCAAACCTCAGGGTGGCTGGAGGTCGTCTTGCACCCTCCGGCGCCCGGTTCTGCGGTTGGGGAGAGGGTTTAAACGCTCCCTCTCCCGCTCCGCCGCCTCCTTGATGGAAATCACTTCCTCACAGAAGGAGGCGACGGCGTTCCACGACCTCTCACTCCGGACCATAGACTGAACTATAGCCGGGAGCGAGAGGGCAACCGAGCCGACTGCCGCGATCAACTCACGGCGCTGCGATGCCCAGGCGGGACAAACCGCCAAAGTGTGCAGCGCCGTGTCCTCAACAACGTCGCGGCAGTCGCCGCAGTGGTGACAACCGGGCGTCTCTTGCCGGCCTATACGACACATATTTAAAGGAGTTGTCTTAAGTTTGAAAATAAAGAATATCTGATTATAACATTGAGTTATTAAGTATTATTAGATGACTTACATAATATTGTCTTCTGTTTACGTGAATGTAATTCATTAAAATTAAACTACTATATACGGATTTTATCGCGTTGTTTATTTGACACTTAATTGCAAATTTTTTAAAACTGTTACACCACTATTATTAGCAAAAAAGAAATTAAAAAAAAACTAAAAAAAAAATTTAATAGTAATAGTAGTGTAACAGTTTTAAAAATTTTGTAATAAAGTGTCAAATAAACAACGCTATAAAATCCGTATGTAGATAGTAGTTTAATTTTAATACTATTAGATGAGACATCTTGTTGCATACACGTAGTCAGGGGAACAAAAAAGGACATAGGGTACCTTTCATCTAGAAAAAGTACTATTACTAACCTAGTCTACATTTAAGCAAGCGAAGCCGCGGGCAAAATCTAATACATACATTATAATATAAAAATAAATATTCAACATTTATGTTGAAGTTGAGGGTAGATTTGAGATTTTGGGAACAATTGAGAGTAGAAATCTACCCTCTAGATGTCATAGTATTCCTCCACATCACAGCGGCGGCGTTGCCACGTTGAATGGCAAAGCTTAACTTCCGCGAAATAAAGACCAGAGGTCATGGAGAGCATCGATCAGCCTTTTCGCTATTTCTTTATACAGAGCACGAGCCCATGACCGCCTTGTAATTTAATTATCTGATGTTAGGTCTTCCGTAATTTTATAATTATCAATCCTGCTGATTTCGGCCCATTCATGCCGACCGGGGAAAGACCTCTCACAGAATATCGACGTGAAATATCAGTATTCCTACTGTTGTGTTTCGTTCGGTGAGTGAGAGTGCCGGAGGCCCAATCACCCCCTTCCCCCCATTCCCGCTCCTTCTCCTTCCCATTTTCTTTCCTAAAGGGTCGGCAACCACTTACCATCAGGTGGGCCGTATGCTTGTTTGCCAAATTAGTTGTATAAAAAATAAACTGTCTCACTCCTGGGCACGGGCCTCTTCAGGAAGCAATAAATATATATTGAATACGCACAGTCAGAGATGCGCGCCTTGAGAACTCAAGAACACTGAGTGGAAATAAACGGTCTCCCATTCTCTGAAAAGAAAATTATCTAAAGATTATTGTAAGCAAATAACGTGTTATTTAAACACAATGTAAACAGTAAAGCATTATAATAAACATTTATTATAATAACTCATATAACTGTAAACATTACATTTACGTAAACTGTACGTTTTCGCGAATTGTATCATCTGTTTTACGTTTAAAGGAATGGATTGGTTTACATTATGATTATCATATTGTATATATCCATACTCCAAAGGCTGTTCTGGTAACGTTGGGCGTGTATTTTGGTTTGGTTCCTGTCAAGAAATTCTCAGTGTTCAGATTCTGGAAGTGTTCCCGGTAGATGGCAATACGATAATATAGTCAAAATTTACTTTTAGAAAACCCAGCACGTAATACTTTGTCCGTCCTAGGAACCAGTATTTGAGTAAAACTATGCTTATATATTAAGTAAATATTTACTATGCAGCGTTAAAAGTAAGTAAGCAGTATCATAAATAATCATAATACATATGAAACCATATTTTCGACTAAGGATATTTTGGACTCAGAAATAGTGTACATACGTATTGAAAACAATTTAGTTGATTTGTCTCCTTTAGTAAGTAGTACATAGTAACTCAATGGTATTAGGAAGCATATCAAAAATAGTTTCAGTAACATTGATGGCGTGGCATTAGCGACTATGTGATTACTGTGTATGAGGTTTCTGGTTCGATTTTTAAGTCAGGCAAAGTTATAATAATAATAATAATAATTGTTTATTGTGGATCATAGGTACATAACACAGAAGTTATAGTTCACATAATTTAGTTCAGCTATGTCCCACCCATTGGGCATACAAAAGTTATAATAATTGGAATTGTACATGCATTAAATAATAATATCAATTATGTCAATAAGGATCACAATGTCACAGAAATTATAAACAGGCAATAATAATGCAAAAGTAGAGATTACTAAACACGTCATGATTGAGGTATAGAGTTAATGGAGCAGAGATATATAACTCATGACATCATTACTGTATAATAACATTTATTTATTAACAAATCATGCAGTTTCTTTTTAAACATAGTTATTTCTTTAACCATTCTGATCTCCCTCGGCATATTGTTGTATTGGTGTTTTCTGTCAAGAATTTTGTGGTAGCAGCACAGAGTTTTAAGCTGTGCTCGGTGAACGTCAATAGGCGCGCTCCCTATTACGTGGGACCTTAAACTATAGCTGGTGCAAATGTGGGTGTAATACCTACCTACTTCTCTGCCTATCCATTCTATGATATAAACGTGAGACTATGTGTGTGTACGATTTAAATACAGACAAATCTCGTTGTAGGGATAATTCCTTTCTTGCGGAGAATTTACAAACATTCAAGAAACGGACACAAGTAATACCCAGATTCGGAACGACTACTTGTGGCTCACATTTGTTCCACAAAGGAATCGAAACAAAATAGTAAGGCTCACTTAAATTTAACCTACCTTCATTTAAACTTTTGTGCTACACGGGAAAAAAACCGCAATAAACAACACATTCCTAGAAACAAAATGACTATTTAAACTACTGTGCCATCAGTTCAGTCTTATGAACTACACTTTAAACGATGAATGTAAACTGTGAATAATGTCAATAGTGTTGTAACTCCGATTAACTCGACTCTAAAAATGGAATACGAGCATTTCATAACAGCACTAACTAGGCGTTCGTAAACATCTCGTTACATTTACAGCTGCATGTAACAAGATGTTTTGTGTAGCTAAGAGATTCTTCACACTAACTTAGGCGTTTGATGAACGTAAGCGCAGCGTGAACGCTGCGACAACGCAACGCGGACGTCACGTTGGCGCTTATCGCATCATCTGCGCTATGCATTTTTGACAGCACTAATATCAAACGTTAACTGACTGCATGGATGGCGTAGTGGTTTATGTAGTCATCTTGCCATTCTCACTGCACTGAGTGTTAAGGATTTGATCCTCATACGAGATAAAAAATTGTGTGGTCCACAAATAGCTGTTCCGAGTCTGGACTCAGAACAGCTACAGAAAGACACAGCAACAGAAAATTATTATACATATATTTTTTTAAGGCTGGAATAAGTCCTTTTTCGTGAGAGTTTTATAAACATAAAAAAGACACGATAATACCCAAATAATATTCCCTTGAAAAAGAACTTATTCCAGCCTTAAAAAATAGAAATGTTTGTTGACATCGCAGACTTCCGCTTCATGAATTGTCTCTTCCTCGATGGGCTAACATTGCGTATGCGCGACGCGATCGCAAATATAACGCAGCGTACAAGCTACAAGGGCGTGGCACGTAATGTTTACGGTGCGTTAGTGTGAAGTGGCTCTAAGTGTCTGGTGTAGTATGAGAGAATCTGGCCCAAGGATTCATTATTATCCTCTCATGGCGATTTTACTTACTGTCACTGCGTGCTAGGAAATTATTTTAAAAGCCGAATTCTATTATAATATGAAATTTTTGGATGTGTGTTACTCAATTCTAGATAAACTATCGAGATCTTTAGGCTGAAAGACATCAATTAAACCAGGCAGTTATTAAAAATAATGAAATATAATCCTAAGAACTTTCTTTCGAAAAATTCGAACTTGGGACATCATGATTCGGAGGTGCATACATATTAGCCACTAGACCATCAAGAAAGTCAACAACTTTAAGTTTACCAAGGTTTAAATAGCCCAATGTGGTTATATTCAGCTTGCTACGGTTAATCAATACAGTGCGTTCACCCGAACAAACGTAAACAATTTTGTACGTCTCTACCTTGTTCTGCTGTGTAACATATCGCCAAAAGGAGGTCATGCAGACGAAAAATATTGCTTCAAAATGGCGTCCTATTGGACACTACTTAGAAAAATAAATCTATGTAAGTAATCTCGTCTTAAGTTATCATAGACTAGGTTATAGTGATAGGACCACGCTGGTTACAGCATGAATGGGCCGGCTCGACCGGGTAAGGACTACCCTCTCACAGAATATCGACGTGGAATAGCAGTAGTCCTACTGTTGTGTTTCGTTCGGTGAGTGAGAGTACCGGAGGCCCAATCACCCCCTTTCCGCAATCCCGCTCCCTTTCCTTCCCACATCCTTTCCTAAAGGGTCGGCAACGCGCAAGTGGTGCCTCTGGTGTTACAGGCGTCCATAGGCTACGGTGACCACTTACCATCAGGTGGGCCTTATGCTTGTTTGCCACCTTTTGCATAAAAAAAAATATTTTCATTTGCATTAGGCTTCGAACTAAGACTTGTTCTTCATCTATAGGGTCAGAGTTCAAATAATCATTTATTAACATAGCTTAGCTGTCACCTCAGGTCCTTTCTTTAAAACCTTCTTCTTCTGTCTTCTTGTTCTCCTTCCAAAGGAACAAGCGAATTGTGATTGATTGTTGCTGATAGGTTAGTGTTTATACCGTCTACAACGATAGCATCGGAAAAGTTGTAATCGTCAAATCTGATGTCAGAATATTACAAGACAATATATTTTGCATTGTTATAATTAAATTATTAATAACGGCCAGACTAACAGATTGACGTGATGCTCAAGGCGCGAAAAGTCTTGACAAAATGGTCACCCATCCAAATTCTAAATTTAGTACTTAACTTACCAGATCGCTCTCGATTAATGAAAACTGATATCCTTGAAATCTCATAGTACTAAAATCCACGCCATACTCCGGTTCGTTTAAAATTTTCATCGTACACAACCAAATTTATTTTTAGTTGAGCGAGCTTTCATACATACTCTTATGTATTGTAGCTAACAGGACGTGTTGCGCTTACGACAGCGCAAAATTAAACGTACACAGCTTTTAGTGCGCAAATTTTTAATCAAATTTATGCAGTGGTGTTGAGTGTGTGCGCAAACGTGATTAAAATTTTGGTAAGTTAATTTTTCTATTTGTAAAAAGTGATTTTAGGGCAAATCTCGTGGTCTTAAAAGTGTTATTTTATAGAAAGTTTGAATTTAGCGAAACTTACGACTATTTTATAAATATTCGTTATTATGTTACGAAATTGAAATTTAATTTTCTAACTTCTCTAATATACTTCTGATTAAATTCATTGCGGGTTCGAAAACAGTTTCATTTTATTCAGGACGTCGCGAGTGATTAAAGCGTTTAAAGATATTTCTATAAAATCTGTAGTTGTTACGTAGTACGGCTTAATGTGGTTGTACATTATTGATACAAGTATATTATACTTATTAACTTTGCCCAACATATTTGATGCGAAATTATGGGTGCAAAATAAGCTCATATAAAATTTATATGAGCTTATTTTGCACATAATATAAAACACACATATAAATATTCAAATTATACGATAAAGACGTCGTACGTATCTATTGTTCCTCTCGTGATCACATATTAATGCTACGAACACTTATACAAGCAAGATGTCTCGCGTTTGCAAATTGTAAGAATGACATTTACTAGTCGGTCGAGCAGCGATAGCTCAGTGGGGTGACGAACAGACTGCAATGCAGAGGGTCTCGGGTTCGAACCCACGTCGCGCACCTCTGACTTTCGGAAGTTATATGACTTTTCGAAATTATGTGCGTATTGATTGACAATTATCGCTTGCTCCGTGCCTCGGAAAGCACGTTAAGCCGTTGGTCCCGGCTGCCATGAACATCTATGGCAGTCGTTATTAGGAGAGTGTCGACACAAAAGATCCCACTGGGTCGAAGTTTCGCCGGTCTGCACTGACTGGCCCCCACATAAGATAAGATAAGATACTAGTCAGTCATTTAACTGTTGGCTCCTTAATAACGTTCGTACTTTAAATCTATATTTTGTCATAAATTGCTATCCATCAGAAACAGTACTTTTTCCTGGATGAAAGTTACCGTATGTTATTTTCTGTACTCCTGACAACGTGTATGAAAATTTCATGATGATCGGTCAAGTAGTTAAGGCGTGATAGCTTAACAAACAAACAAACGGAAATCGCATTTATAATATTACTAGCTATTGCCCGCGGCTTCACTCGCGTTAATTTAGAATTTGACAATCAATTCGGGTTGTACTCTGCTTTTAATAATATAATTCAATCATAATTCGAAAGACTCGTGGCTCCATCTATTGTTGAAAGTTATTGTTGTTTTCCTCGGGAACAGTAATTTTTTTCGGGATGAAAGGTAGACTATGTCCGTTTCTGTACACCTGACAACGTATATGCAAAATTTCAGGATGATCTGTTCAGTGGTTTAGGCGTGAAAAGGTAACAAACAAACAAACAAAATCATTTTCGCTTTTATAATATCATATTAGTTAGGAGATAGGATGATAGTTAAGATAATTAGGTATTTTAATATCAGATTTATTCATAAAGTGTCTCACTGTTGAGGATGTGAAGGATTAGGCTTTAGTTTGCTATGCTGGCTTAGTCAGGTTTAGCAGATTTCCTTATGATGAGATTTGCCAAGGTTTCCTTTACAGTGAAAGAGAGATTTGTTAAGCATGCGTAACGTAGAAATGAATTCCAAACCTCTTACATTTTCTCACTTTTATTCAATAACATTTAAACAATATAATGATATTTAGGTGTTTCTCCCTTTTAATATATTTTATGTATTCAAAGTAATAAAGTTTGAATTGTTTAGCGAAGCTCCATGTATTTTGTTAACGATTTAAATGTCACCTGCGCTCGAAATTTTGTTTATTCCTTGACATTCTTCTACGACGTACTGTCCTATTCGTAGTAGTTTACCCGTTTAAAAGATTCTGGAGTATTGTAAAAACGCTTTGATAAGGCATTAAAATCAAAATATTAGCTCAGGTTTCTAGTAATAATTTATACATCTATATCTATACAAATAAATAAAATTGAAGTGTCTGTTTGAAATATCAAAATAACAGCTTTTTATCTAATGCATATGAAAGTATATAAGGTACCTATACGAAAACATATATTTAAAAATTTTTGTCGGTCTGTCTGTCTGTCTGTTTGTTCCGGCTAATCTCCGAAACGGCTGAACCGATTTTGACGGGACTTTCACTGGCAGATAGCTGATGTTATAAGGAGTAACTTAGGCTACTTTGATTTTAGAAAAAAATAGGGTTCCGCGGTGACAAATACTTTTTAGTTAAAATCTACGCGGATGAAGTCGCAGGTAACAACTAGTACAATAACAATATTACATGTCCAACAGTGGACTATTATAGCCTGATGATGATGATGATGATGAATAATATTACATATTAACGTATTGAGTGGCAGCGGCACACCAGCGGCTAGACATAATAGGTATTATGTCCTAATAGAACAATTATGTTAGGTATTCCAACAATTGACAGGTTGAAGTGGTAATCAAATACTGTCTTGAAATCCCATTAGAACTCACCATAATCATGACACTGTCTCTGCAAAAAATACATATCCAATAGGTATCACATTATTCCTGCTGCAAAGCTTATGCTTCTCTTTGAGGACCCTGGCCATTTTAATCAGCTCAGAAACACAACACAGTTTGTTTGATTGCTAGCTTCGGTATGGTGAAAGCTTTTACCCACTACCCAGTGACGCTGCACCAGTTTGAATCCCAGGCATTGGAATTCTCTGGAGGAAAAGACAGGCAGATCTTACATTATGTACCTACCTGCTACCGTAACAAAATAGATATCAGAGTAGTAGAGCCTCGCTGATTTCAGCATGAATTGGCCGGCTCGACGGGGAAGGACTACCCTCTCACAGAATATCGACGTGAAATAGCAGTATTCCTACTGTTGTGTTTCGTTCGGTGAGTGAGAGTACCGGAGGCCCAATCACCCTCTTTCCCCCTTCCCGCTCCTTTTCCTTCCCACTTCCTTTCCTAAAGGGTCGGCAATGCGTAAGTGATGCCTCTGGTGTTGCAAGCGTCCATAGGCTACGGTGACCACTTACCATCAGCGTATGCTTGTTTGCCACCTAAGTAGTATAAAAAAAATATATATACCAGGTTCTCTAGTTGTGATCAGCCACAGGGTATTTTTTTAAATGAACTACTACGGAATTCAAACTCTAGATATTTAATTCCATACAATAGATACAAACATTTCTTGCACACATCAAAATTCAATAGCCAATAAAATAGAAAATTATGATATACATACATAGTTTCAAGCCTTTTTCTCCGAAAGGGTAGGTAGACGTGTATTACAGCTACATTTAGCCAACCATAATTAATTTGACCCTAATCAAGGGCCGTTTACCGGGCACAGATACAAACTCGGCCTGCTGCTAAGACCCTGACAAAATCCCCAATAATAATTTGCTTGACCCGACAATCAGATCTGGGCACAGCAGTTGCACATATTACCAATCCGTCAATACAGTCTAATAAATAAAATAAAAAAATTAAAATTGGGGCAGTCTTTGGGGACTGCCGATAGAAGTGAAAACTTCAATCCTTGATCATAAACACTTCTTTATAAACCAAAACTAATTCAAAAATGGAAAGCGTTCCGTGACGATGACGCGAGTTCCATGATTTTTGTTCACCCAAGAAGTGCTCAACGCGCCTAAAGAAGTTTTCACTTCAAAAAATTGGGCAGTTTTTGGGGACTGCCGATAGCAGTAAAAACTTTAATCCTTGATCATAAACACTTCTTTAAAAACAAAAAGAAAACAATGAGGGGCGGGTCGAATTCCTGATACTCTCTTGGGGTTATTAAGGGGGTCAAAATTTCGTTATGTTTGCGTAGAACGCACAATTTCTGAGATATTGATAATATTCTAAAATAATTCAAAAATGGAAAGCGTGGAAGCGTGACGATGACGAAGCGTGACGATGACGCGAGTTCTATGATTTTTGTTTACCCAAGAAGTGCTCAACGCGCCTAAAGAAGTTTTCACTTCAAAAACATGTTATCTTCTTGCTACTTACTCAACACTTCAAAAGCAAAAAAAACGCGTGGTTACTGTGGGAAATTTATAAAATACATAATTTATATGATTGATGAATGATTGGCATTTCAAGTAAAGTTTATAAGAATAGAAAATTTATAGTGTTGTTGAATGATAGGACGATATTGAAAGACAAATGCGCTGTTTGTGAT
This sequence comes from Catocala sponsa, assembly GCA_963564715.1. Lineage (NCBI taxonomy): Eukaryota > Metazoa > Arthropoda > Insecta > Lepidoptera > Erebidae > Catocala > Catocala sponsa. The sequence goes on from OY751352.1 coordinate 15,815,188, forward strand.
ACATCATATAAATACAATATAACATACTGAAATAAACACTTGAAGGATTTATCGTTATACGGCTAGTAACAAAATATAAGGTCATTCTAAGGTCAAAGTCAACACTGTAGCTTACGTAAGCTGGAAATATGTATATCTAGTTTTCTAATATATAAAATTCTCATGTCACAGTGTGCAGTGTTTGTAACAAAACTTCTCCGAAACGGCTTGACTGATTCTATTTGTGTGTATATTCAGTAGAACAAACAAACTCTTCAGCTTTATAATATTAGTATAGATGTATCTTGAATACATTACTGCTCTATTAATACGACCACACTTTTTAGTTATACGCTGTATACAAGACTAAAAGATAACCAAGCGCCATAAATCGATCGCCATTTTTGAGTAAAATTTTGTCTGTTAGGAATTTCGTACCGACAGTCTATGTGTGGTGCCCGATAAACGGCAATAAGCTCGACCCCTTAATAGAGCCCCCAAACTTAGTTACAAAAATAAGAGTGTAATTCACCTCTGCCTAAATCTTCGAAGATACAGTTGAGAAAGAGAAAACGAGAGAGAGAAAAATATCACCCCATACGCTTATACTCGTATCTATACTAATACTAGCTTTTGCCCATGTCTTCGCTCGCGTTAATTTAGAATTTGATAATCAATTCGGGTCGTACCTACTCTGCTTGTAATAATGTAATTCAATCATGATTCGAAAGACACGTGGCGCAATCTATTAACATAAGAACGTTATTGTTGTTTTCCTCGGGAACAGTAATTTTTTTCGGGGTGAATGGTAGCCTATGTCCATTTTGTACACCTGACAACGTATATGCAAAATTTCAGGATGATCGGTTCAGTGGTTTAGGCGTGAAAAGGTAACAAACAAACAAACAAACAAACTCATTTTCGCTTTTATAATATTAGCTAGGATTAGGAAGTTAGGATTATAAAGCTGAAGAGTTTGTTTGTTTGTTTGTTTGAATGCGCTAATCTCAGAACCTACTAGTTCGAATTGAAAAAATATTTTTTTGTTGGATAGCCTATTTATCGAGGAAGGCGTTAGGCTATATAACATCACGCTACGACCCATGGGGGCGGCGCAGTAATCATAAACGCGGATGAAACCGCGGGCACATCTAGTTTATTATATAGCACTACATTTGGCCTGCGGCTCGGATCGCGTAAATGTAGAATATGTCAATTTTCTATCCCTTGAAAACATCCCTTGATAACCTATGTCCTTTTCGGTACCCTTGGTGACGTGTATGCGAAATTTCATGATGATCGGTCGAGTAGTTAAGGAGTGAAAGCGTAACAAACAAACAAACTAGTAACTCACATTCGCATTTAATAATATTAGTTAGGATAAAAGTAAACAGTTTATTTAATAAGTATTATATTTCTTTTGAGACTGCGCCGAGCGAAATGTACCAAAACAGGCAACACCAAACCAGTTAAGTTGATAAAATCAACACTTTTTGTTGAACACAAATATAAAATATACATTTACCATAACAATGAATGTGTTTACAATTACTCCGTGTAAAAAAATTAAAAGAATTAATATTTTCGCCTACAAAATTAGGTAAAAATGCAAAAACGTAAGCTCGTATTAAGTGATTTTTAGATTATAACAGTAGAAATCTATCCTATTTTACAGCTTAAACGAAACATAAATAGTTATATTACAATTTGTCCGTCCCAAATATTTAAGTTATTGGTTGATAATAAAGATACCTACATATTTATCAAAAAAGCACTTCAAATCCTCCATACAATTTTACTATGGCGGCCGCGCGCCAATTTGAATATCGAGCTCTGTCATTCAGCCCAACCGCGTCTTACGCTCGTCGCAGTCTTAACGAAACATTGTTTTATAAAACATTTCTATAGTTTAAACACCTGTGTCGATTATTCAACGAGTAATTAAAAAGTCGCCATTGTTGAAAGAAACAAGGCGGGTAACATGAAACAATATGGCGCTTGTCAACAGCTGTCAAATTAATTACGATGACAGCCGGCTGACACTCGTGTAGAAACATTAAATAAAAATTAGAAGCTTTGTGTGTAAATAATGGGTAAAAAATGGGAAGATCATTGAACTAATATGCAGGGCTCTCGTATTTCTATGCATGCTATACCTATCGAACTAACAGTATGGTGCAAGGTATACGTACCTACCACTTTTTAAAGTAAAACAGACAGCAAATCATTTATTCGTTTTTACGTAAAAAAGAATATTATACGGAAATTTGTATATCTACAGATATTACACATTTTATAGACACTTTCTTTCAGGCAGTATTATATTACCTAAGTCTTTTCTTTTGGGTAGTATTTAACTGCACAGCAAAAAAATATTAATTATACAGCAAAATATGCTTACCAAAAATACTAATTGCACACCACAATATATTTAAAGAGATCAAACTAAGCCGACGGAGCTCCGCTTTTCAGGGCTCCTATTTTTGGGTGGGTTTAAGAAGGAACCTAACATAACCTAACCCTTCCGAGACGGAATGCAATGATTTGAGGTGCTCGTTATGATATATTTTAGTAAGCATATTTTGCTGCGCAATTACTATTTTTGGTGGTCATTATATTTAATCCCTTTTCTTTTATACGATTGGTGCAGAGTATGTAGCAACGGCAACGCAATTGATAATGCGTAGTATTGCAGTTTTCTGCCAAAGACAATAATTTGTGTGATTGGAAAGTTTTACTGATTACCATTTTTATACATAGATACATAATCTGACGACTAAATCTTCGAAGGTATAGGCGGTGAGGTATTATCTCCGGGCACAGTTACAGACTCCGTCTTGCTACTGAGAACTTTTTGACAAAAATAATACCAGGCCAAGAAATTGAATCCGAGATCTCATGCACAGCATTCGCATTCATTACCGCCGCACCACCACACGCGTACATTTTAAATATTTGCATATACCCACGCGCTTTTATCCTGTTCACGAAAGTTATATTTTTAAATATATATAACATATCATGAAAATAGTTCAACCGTTTAAACACTTGGCGAGTACTTCAACAAACTAATTAGACAATTGCAGACGTCATTTAAAACAAAAGGCGGGAGACAAACACACAACAAAATGGCGCTGTCAGTAGCTGTCAAATTAATAACGATGCTAAGAGGGTTTCAGTCGTGCAGAAACGTAAAAGAAAAGGAAATTGTATATATTGTCTTGTTTATTTGAAATATAAACTTATCCATTGAAATTAAACAACTATATACGGATTTTATCGCGTTGTTTATTTGACACTATTACAAAATTTTTTGAAAAACTGTTACACTACTGTAATCACTATTAAACTTTACAAATTTTTAAGCTAATTAAATTATTGAAACTATTAAAACTATTTATACTATTACTATACTATTATACTATTTAAATTTATTTTTATTTTTACACTTTCCCCGACGTTTCGGTTGCTTTTCAGCAGCCATGGTCACGGGGAGACTTATCCACTAATTAGCTATTGGTTATTTGATAATAGTTGAGATATTGACTAAAAGGATGACTCGGAGGACTGGCGGTCGCTTTACCGCCGCTCTGACTGTTATTTTTATTGTATGCTCGTAAGGTCCTTCGTAGCACACGGTTTGAACCTTATTGAGGAAGATGGCATTTCCATAGATATTAAAAAGCTTACATAAAAAATTACTGTCTTAAAAATGCTAACAAGCAAGGTTTACGTATCCAAATTACACATTTTTTTCTACACAAAACAACTTACATACACGAATCCACAAAAAAATCTTTTATAACTATATCACATAAACTCTACAAAAAATCGGTCTCATTTCTTCACAAGACGTCGCACCTAGCCCTTGATCTTGCAACCTTGACCTCAAGGCCTGAAGCGCGTCCTCGTACAAGGACAACCCCGGAACGAGCTCAGCCCTTGAATATCAGGGACGCGACCTCATTCGAAGGCCTTACAGAAAACCTTGTATTTTAAGGTCGCTAGGAAGGCCTATTCCGAGGGTACACTCTGGGTCGATAGATATACGTCACTGGTGAACTTGAGATGTGAGGCCGCTTCGTGACCTTGACCTAAGCTGTGTTCGAGGCCCTGTGACGTTTTTATGTGGAAAGGGAAGGTTAGCTGTAAAGTTTTAGGCGTAAGACGATCGATAGAACTGTTTTATTGATGTTTGATAAAACTTTTTTGGACGCTTACATTAATTTATAAGATACTCACGTATTAATGACAATGAGATATTTTTTGAGTATGATTTCATTGGCCTTCAAAAGTACACATAGAGAGTATAGCGACCTAGAGCAAGGTCTTTAAAGAACATTTTAATTTTCATAATTTTTACAGTTTTTTCAGTCTGCTACGCCGCTACGCTCTGGTTAATCTTTGAAATGCTTGTTATTTAAGCACGCGTAAAATAATAAACAGATTAAGATTAAACTTGGCACGGATACCTGTTCTGAATTAACATGACAAAGGGTATGTTTTATCGCTATATTGATCTACTGGACTCATGAAATCTTTATTTAAATTGTACTTACACGGATGATTTAATGAGTTAAGCGGTCGTCTCGCCAACGTCACGCCGCATATTGTGGGTTGGAAACACAAACGTACCCATAATTTGTGCAATTCAGAAATGGCAGTTTTGAGTAAATGTGTCTTCTTTGTAACCGTTGTTTGAATGTTTGTGAAGTCCCCAGCGATACAAAAGTTAACCTAGTGGGAGAACTATATTTTTGAAATAGACCAAGAAAATGAAAAGACTGCTTTGTCGAGCAAGGCAATGCCCTCATAGGAGCCCTTAGGGTTCAGAAACAGAAAATAGTTCCGAACATATAAGTGTCGTTATCCATAAAGTTATAAAATACAACATCCCCACTAGACTTATTCCTATGTTGTGGGGGACTTCACAAACACTCAAATAACAAAGAGCGCCTAGACTCTGAACAATTGTTTGTAGATCATAAAATGTTTGTCCCGTGTGGGGATCGAAACCACAACACTCAGTGCAGTGACAGTATTTAGCGAGGTCACCACTTAAGCCATTACGCCATCCGTGCACTTTATAACGCGGACAAAACCGTATGCAGTATTTAGTTCACGAATAAGCCTAACGTGTATTAAAAATAGAAGTGTTGGTTTTAGCTTTTAATTAAGAATGATTTACAGTTGAATTGAATTATCTTCTGTTTTTCGTCTGTTAACGATTTAAGTAATAAAAAATACTATAAATTCTTTAACAAAATACCTAGCAAATAACAGTAAAACAATGTGATTGGGTATTTTAACATCTTAGTAATAAAACTACGCCTACGTACTTTTTTACGAACATTAAAAAGTAGTCTATCACACCTAAATCTCTACAAGTGCCTTTAGGTCCTACGTAATAGGTTAGGCGGAATGCTGTGAATGAGGTCTCGGATTTGATTCTCAGGTTGAGAAAATAATAATAAATAATAAGAGAGACTAACGCGATATCGGAGGGCACAGTACACTAGCTTTTAAACTATCACCTTCGCCTTGTGATATAAACAAAAAATGCATCACCAGGTTAAGTAAAAGCGCACAAACCGCAGGGCAGCTTGGCGAGCTGAATGTGAGTGGCGACACTGCGGTCCTGAATGCCTCAGAGAGTCGGTTAGGGCCTCGTCCCTGACTTGCCGTTACTGGTTGGCTGGAGTGGTACTCCAAGAGCGCCCGTAGGACTCTCAACTCTGGCTTGCCTTGGTCGGCTGGTCAGAGGGAGGCCGCTAGAGCTACATGCTTGAGGGTGGAAGTGTCAATTTCATGGGCATAACTACGGGGAAACCCGCTCCGGGTCTCTGTTTTCACGAGACCCGTGATGATGAAACCGGCGCCGCACCGCTCGACACCCCTAGCCGCTCACACCGGTGTTGCCGTCTGCTGCTTTTAAGGCCTGTATGTCTATGGCGACTATTCAGGGGGCCCATCTAGTGAGTCGACGAGTCACCGTCCGCCATTCCGACTTTGAACTGGGACAGTATATCAGGCGGACGCCGTTTATTAACTATAGTTTGCATTTTACCAAACCATCAAACACCCATCCCTATAGACCAGAATAATTAGATTCCATATGTAGCAATAGTATCTTATGCCTGCCGCGGCTAGTGTCTCATCTCACTTTAAACTAAAACTCTCGAAGAGCCTCTGCATGTTGGACCCATGTCCCCGTGTAAGCCTCCCAAAGGGAGTATTTTCCTAACATATTAGGGAAACCCGTGAAAGAGAAACAAATAATAATAATAATAAAGTTTATTACTCCATAAGAAAAACACTTAATCTAGGTACAAAACTTAGGGCTTAAGGAATACATAACAAACTGGAGACCCGGACTTCTAAACTAGGTATGGACCTGTATCTTAGAAGCCAGTTCTGCCTTCTGATAGTAACATTAATATAAGCCTCACAAATGGTTACAATCATTGATATTCTCATAAATAGTGAGAAAATACTAAGTATAAAATAGGGTTAGGGAAAATGGAGAAAACTATCTTCCTTAAAAATTGGCTATATCTGTCAAAATTTTTTTAGTAGTAGTGCAGTTTCTGGTACTGCGCCCGGACGGCAATAAGCTAGCCACCTATTATGTGGGATTTTTAATTGTACCTAGCTGGCACATGTGGGTGTTGTGCACATCTGCCTATCCCTTCGAAATATAGGCGATATGATATGATTTAATTTCTTCTCCATAATGCTCTCGCAGATATGTGAAGTCCACAAGGGCCAGCGTGGTGGAGTGACTAACCCATCTTATACTAAGAAGAGGCCTGTGCCTAGCAGTGAAATAGTTTTTTTTATTTCGATCTATTCAAAGAACATAAGTAGGAACATAATTTTATAACACCACGCCATGAAAAGTAAAAGTTGCCTTTGTGTATGAGGAATGTAATGAAATCGAATGAAGCCAGAGAAGTGTGTCAGGATCGTAGCAAATGGAAATCCGTAGTCTCTGCCTACCCCTCTGGGAAACAGGCGTGAATCTATGTAGTTGTAAAAGCTGCCTACTTATATTGCCATTATAAATGACTCATGACTCTATATCTAGTGCGCGTGCATAACTTCGTCATCATCTACTGTTACAGAATCTCAAGCAGATTGAACATTCTAACTCCATCTATTAATTATTTGTGTCACAAATAAAAGAATGTGAACGAGTTTGCGTAATAATAATAGGGCCATTCGGCGGCTTCCCACCGGGTACTTAAACCATGCTCAAAAGAATTTATTACTGAAAACACGGGCAAGAATGCTTCTTTATGATTATTTTTTAAATGTTGCTTTGTCAATTAAAGTTATGAAATGAATTCAATAACGTCGTTATGAGTTCTTATAACGTCGTATATTAACTGGTATAAACTTGAACCTGCGACTTCGACATGCCGTGTCGTCTCTCTGCCAACTGTGCGATTTATAGTACTGCGTCAAGCAATTTTCTTCTGTATTTTGCAACTAAGGCAATGCTTTGCGTCATCTATAGTATAGTTATAGCACTATGCGATCAGCAACAACATACAATAACTGTATTAATTGCTTTTAAAGATAAACACTAATAATTATAAAGTCTTGGTGTGTTTTGCTAAACACATTCTGCAAAACTTTCAGCAGCAAATAATGCATTATGTTTGAGTAATTTAAAATATTACACTTCGAAACAATGAGACGACCATCATCTTAGTCTACGTAATCATGGTTGCGGAAAAAGAACCGAAACGGCAGCGAAAATTTTAATGTAGGTATATGTATATATATATATATATATATTGAATCGTTTCAAAGTAGTTATCGTATGTAGTGTGTTTAAAAATAAACCGCTATTAAATCTGTATTAAGTGGTTTAGTTTCAACATTGTGATGATTTAACTTTTCTTATAAAAAGACAATACCTGCACTAAGATAAGTTTTAGTGTCGCAGGGTAATTTACAAACATCAAATAACGGACACTACTGACAGAAGACACCCAGACTCAACATAACAATTTGTGGATCAAACTATTTTTCTGTGGGAATCGAACCCATAACACTTAAACAACTACGACACCCTGCAATCAATATAAATAATAATAATAATAATAAATAATAATAAGCCCCCTAAATCCCAACCATACGTCCGAGTCGAACACCTGACACACGTGTGGGGCGGACACACGAACATTTTTACTGGCGTGGCTAACATGGCAATGGTAACCCATTCAATATGGAGACCCGTTCTAAACAGAAACTGAGAGGACCGCTGCCCGGGGGCGATCGCCGGGGCACACCTGGAGCTGACGCTGGGTGTTTCAGCATGCGAACCGTCAGCGGTGAGGGGCTGAACAGGCGGGCTCCCACCGATAAAGATGCTACAGCCGAACCCGCAGACAATATTGACAGACTGACAGACAGGACAAGTTCCCCAATTGAACCATATAGCCCAAGTACCATTTCTTATACACCATCAGTCCCAACATCACCTTCAATCACTAGTAATTATAACGAACAGAATAATTTAGATCCACTTATTAGTAACAATAATAGAGTCGTAACCCCAACTGAGGATGTTTCGCAGGAGGCATCAGCCATCTGTCCTGCGACCACCAAAGCTGGCAAACCCAGAGTGCGTATGCAATGGAATGATGAAATCAATACTTTTATCATGCGCACTTACTTTTATATTACTAAATTAGAGACAGATAGAACTATGTACTGCAAAAAACTTCACGACCAATTTGTTTTAAAATATCCACACTTACAAATATCAGCACAACGAATTGCAGATCAAAGAAGGGTGATAATTAGAAATAAAAGGTTGTCTGACGATGTTATTAGTAAGTTAAAATATGAAGTATCAGAACAACTCAGGACAGAAGAATTAGAAAGTACACTGCATTTAGCATCAGATTCAGTATTACCACCCGTACCAACTCCTCCAGAATATATTTTACAACCTACATCAATCACATCATCCAACATCTCACTTACACAAATACCCTCTACTACGATAACAAATTCGCAGATGACATCACTTACTCAGGCGCATGTTTCTACTCAGACGGGATCTGATCCAGTCACACAACTAACAGAATATACACAGTCACATCAAATTATACAAATAGACACAACAGTACAAGAATTAATAAATCAAGTAGAGACCGCACTTATACAATACAATGGTACCGACCCAACAGTCCGTCCTATACTACCAAAACTTAGAGAATGCAGAAATCTTTATGCATATATAGATATTTTTAACAAGCAAATATTAAGCAGATTTTTCTCAATTGATTCCGATTTAAATCATATTCACACTTTGATGTACTGTAGCGCACTTGTAATTTCCGAAAACCTAGGATATAAAATTCGAGCCCTTAACGCTAATACTCCGCATAAAACCTATAAATCTCTAAAGCCCGCATGGCAATTACGGATAGAAAATGACATTCAAAATTTAAGAGCAGATATAGGCAGGTTATCCCAGTACATTAATAATAATAAAAGTAGAAAAGTAGTTGCAGCAGTCGAGGTAATTTTCAGAAAAACAAAGGTACACACAATTCACGAACGTAATAACATAAGACCAGAGGAATATATAGACACATTAAAACAAAAACTTACAGTAAAATCACAACGGTTAGCCAGATATATGAAAGCATTGCGAAGAAAGGAAGACAACAAATTGTTTATTACAAATGAAAAAAGATTTTACAGAACATTTAGAAAGGATAACATACAACGTGCACAAGAACTGCCCAACTCAGAAGACTTAAAAAACTACTGGACCGATCTCTGGAAGAAACGGCATGATCATAATGACTCAGCAGGATGGATAAAAGATGAAGAATGTAGAATGATGAATGCGGAAGATATGGAATTTTGTGATGTTACGGTAGATGATGTAGAGATAGCTACGAGAAAAATAAAAAACTGGAAGGCAGCAGGAACAGACAGGCTACATAATTTTTGGTATAAGAAATTCCATACTTTACATAATATTTTGGCAAAGAACATTACAGAAATCATCAAAGGTGAACAAGTACTACCCAAATTCGTTACAATGGGCATCACTTATATGTTACCCAAAAGTAGTGACACTGTAAACCCATCACAATATCGTCCCATTACATGTTTACCAACTATTTATAAACTTATTACATCATTAATTACACATAAAATTAACAAACACTTAGAATGCAATAACATTATGTCTGAAGAGCAGAAATGCTGTAGGCAAGGACATAGAGGATGTAAGGAACAACTAGTTATAGACTCCACTATTCTAAAACACGCCCATAGTCACAAAAGGGACCTGCATATCTCATTTATAGATTATAAAAAAGCCTTTGACAGTGTACCTCATTCGTGGTTAATTCGAGTCCTTCACATCTACAAAATCAACCCTGTGATAATTAGCTTTCTGAAAAATGCTATGTATGACTGGAGAACAACATTACACCTTACTAATGGTACAGATACAATCACTACAGATGAAATCAGCATCGGAAATGGTATTTTCCAGGGAGACTCTCTTAGTCCACTATGGTTCTGCCTCGCATTAAATCCTCTGTCAAACCTCCTCAACAGCACCACTAGTGGATATAAATGAAACTCTGAAACATTCATTACACATCTAATGTATATGGATGATATTAAACTGTTTGCTAGAACTCACAAATGCCTTGATAATCTCATAAAAAATACAACCCAATTTAGCAAAGATATATATATGTCATTTGGATTAGATAAATGTCGTACACTACATATACAACAGGGAAAAATAGTAAAGTATCAAAACAACGCTACTGATACTAACATATTTATATCAATGCAACCATCAGATACATATAAATATTTAGGAATATACCAGTCTAATATGATTAACCATACACAAATCAAGGAACAGCTTCTATCAGAATATACTAAGAGACTAAACTTAATATGTAAAAAACAGTTACATTCGAAAAATCTATTTAAAGCAATAAACACATTTGCCATACCCATATTAACGTATTCATTTGGATTAATTAAATGGACACGCACTGACTTAAATAGATTAGAGATTAAGACTAGAACCACACTAACTAAACACAACTACGCACATCCAAAAGCAGCAATAGAGAGAATTACAGTAAGTAGGCAAAAGGGCGGTAGAGGACTGATTGACTTGACCATGCTGTGGGAAGGACAGATTCGAAAGCTTAGAGACTTTTTCTATGATAAAGCCAAAAATAGTAAAATTCACTCAGCAATTACAGAAATAGATAATAACTTTACTCCTTTAAATCTATACAACAGAGATACTATTTTTAAAAGTTTAGATGACCACAGGCATGAAAAAATATGTAGATGGCGAGGTAAGGAATTACACGGCAGACATATACACGATTTAGAACAACCGCATGTAGATTCAGACAGCTCAAACAAGTGGCTAAAATTGGGCTCACTCTTCCCTGAAACGGAAGGATTTATGCTAGCAATACAAGATCAGGTTGTAAATACAAAAAATTATAGTAAATTTATTATTAAAGACCCTAATACACAAAATGACAAATGTAGAAAGTGTCATCACGCATCTGAAACCATCCAACATATTACAGGAGCCTGCTCATCTCTAGCTCAAACAGATTACACCCACAGACACAACCAAATTGCTAATATCGTTCACCAAAAACTAGCCGTAAAATATAACCTAATACCAAAAACTGTTCCCTACTACCAATATACCCCAAAACCAGTGCTGGAGAATAGCAGCCACAAAATATACTTTGATAGAGCAATACTTACAGATAAAACTATACACAACAATAGGCCTGACATAACTATGATAGATAAATTAAATAAACATACATATTTAATAGACATAGCGGTACCCAATACACACAATTTACAGAAAACCATAACAGAAAAAATACATAAATATACAGAATTAAAAGAAGAAATAAGTAGAATATGGAAAATGAACAAAGTATACATTGTGCCCCTGGTGCTCTCCAGCACAGGCGTCATACCCAAACACCTTCTTCACTATTTACGACAGATAGAGCTACCCACCAATCTTTACATCACTATGCAGAAGGCCGCTATACTCAATACTTGCCGTATAGTTCGTAAGTTTTTGCAGGACGAGCCCCTTTTAATAAATAATGCCCCAAATGAACCCCACTTGGCCTAGACCCGTGGTTTTCATTAAATACCGAATTTTATTTCGAGAAAAAACAAGTTAAACCAACCAAAATAATAATAATATTCTACCACATACACACAACACCATCTAGCCCAAACTAAGCAGAGCTTGTACTATGGGTACTAGACAATGGATAAACATACATATATACTTTTTCTTTTGTAAATACATACATATTATACATAGAAACACCCAGACCAAGACAAACATCCATGTTCATGCACACGAATGTTTGACTTGTGCGGGAATCGAACCCGCGACCTCAGGCGTGGCAGTCGGTTACACTAACCACTACGCCATCGATAAACAGATCTCATCACTATCGATTCTAAAATTCACAGTAATTACTCTAAAACAACAATTGTTTACTACAGACGCGAAGATCAAGATCGCAACTTGAATAAACAAAATGGTGTCTATAAAACCGTTACATAAACGTTTTAAAATTTATTGTTGACGTTTTAATTCGTTGCTAAAAACATACGTGTTAGCTTTTGCGATTTTGAAGGCGTGGGGAATAAAAAAAGAATGACGCGTTCTTTTTAAAAATATTTATTAACTGTGAGGCATATATCAATTTTTGGTTGACAACTGGCAAAAGAGGTGGGAGATGTTTCATATTTTATCTGTATTCCGCATAACGCGATAAAAAACAGCGGTAAATGTACCGAAATTAAAAATAATAATAGAGAAATACATGAATGGGATAGTTGGAAGAACAAGATCCAACCAAATCAGGGAGGTTTTAAATAATATTATAAAGCTGAAGAGTTTGTTTGTTTGTTTAAACGCGCTAATCTCAGGAACTGATGGTTCGATTTCAAAAATTATTTTAGTGTTGGATAGACTATTTATCGAGTAAGGCTATAGGCTATATAACATCACGCTACGACACATGGGGGGCGGCACAGTAACGATAAACGTGGGTGAAACCGCGGGAACATCTATTATATATAAGTATATTTCTATACGTGTACCAAGTTTCTTCCAATCTATACAACGGCTCGGTCATAAAAATTGCGTGGGTGTCAAGCGGAAACCACATCGCCGCGTGTCCCAAAATCCGGTGTATCATCTACGGATCGCGTAAATATTTCATTCATGGATAAATTACTGGTGTGAGTTTCAGCCGGGAATAGAACTATGACCACTTTGTGTGGGCGGCTTTCTACACTTTGCGTTGTTACTATTTAGGGTAGGATTCATATGTACATACATATAGACTTGATATAGCCATAGGTTAGATGTACTATAATGTGCGAGCACGACTGTTTTTGTATTAGATTAATATAATTAACAGAATGAACATGTGCAACAGGGGACCAAATAGTCAAACCCAAGAAGAAGCAAACCATAGCTAGACTTAATGATACTTTGAGCTCATTCTGCGTAAATAGAAACACATTATGTTCGGGTACTTTGAAATAACTACACTGGAACATTGAGACAACTACCATCTTAGTCTGCCCCGTGACCATGGCTGATGAAAAGCAACCGAAACGTCGGGGAAAGTGTAAACACAAATATGAATAGTTTTAATATTTTAATTAGCTTAGTAAAGTTTAATAGTAATAGTAGTGTAACAGTTTCTAAATTATTTAATAAAGTGTCAAATAAACAACGCGATAACATGCGTATATAGTAGTTCAATTTCAATACCTATTTAGTTGTTTGATTTTTTACATGAACATTGGACAAAATATGTTATACCTACTTCATTGTAGATCAGATGTTTTTCCAGGTTCCTACTGAATGAAATTTTATAGTTCTTGGAAGGTTTGTCTGTCTGTCCATCCGGCATCTTGTAAATATGAGCAGAACGATTTTGTTATTACTCGTATATTTGTAGTTCATTATCTGGGTCTAGCCTTAGGGTATCGTTAGGGTTCGTTTTGCGGAGGTCAGATGGCAGTCGCTCCGTGTAAAAACTGATATACAGTCAAATCCGGTTAGACTAGAAACCCGACCCCAAGTGACTTGGGAATAACAAAGGCTAGGAAGAAGAAGATCTGGGTTTTATGTTTGTATGTTTGAACACTATCATCTCAGAAACTACCGGCGTAGTCACAAATACAACATTTTTTATTTTGCTCGTCAAAATGACCACACTCCACCTGATGGTAAGCAGTCGTGTGGTCTAAGAGCAGTGGCCTCCACACCGCCCTCATAGCAGCCAAGGCGATGTTGAGGTCTCTACTTTGACGTCCTGAGAAGGTGCTTTTTCACGCCCCGCTTAAAGGACCCAGGATTGAAGGAAGAAGGAAACACGTGCTTTGGCAGAGAATTCCATGCCTTGGTCGTTCGGCAGAGGTATGAGAACCCAAACTTGTTGGTACGCGCTCAATTGTATAGCTCTTCAGATTTATATGGCCTGTGATATAATAATATATTCTTACAACATCACGCTACAACCAAAGGAGTAAAAATGCCACCGTAAACGACTTTCAACGAAAACTGACGTAACACTAGAGAAATGCAGTCCGCATTTTCAATACATTTTAACTCACAAACTAGATCGATACGAATTGCAATGCTAATTAAAACAGTTAACAACAATATTATTAATGATTTTCATTAATTACTGCGTTCAACGATTGAGATTATTACACTCAATTGGAGCTCGTAATCATTTATGCCATTGTCTATCACGATAGCAAAATGGGCGAACAGCCAACGACTAACTAAAATAATTTGACACCTGTCAACTATTATAATTGTTATTACGGGTGTTGGTGAAAGGTTACAGATATATTCAAGAGGGGTTAAGTTTCGTCGATGCGGTCAAGATTTTCGATTGGTGACCATATTATTGTCTTGCGATTACGCGATTGTTACACATTAAAATTAAATTGCTTATTATGGTTTTTAACACGGCTTATTTTGAGGTAAATAAAGCCATTTCAAATATTAAATTTAATGATAATTAAAAAATAAAACGTCGGCGTTTTCACTTCGGCGTTTCGTTTCGTTTTCAGCATTCATAGTCATGGAGTTTTGGTTTAAGTCGAGTGTTGTGAGTTTGAACCTCACACGGGACAAAAAAATTGTGTGTTCCACAAATAGTTGTCCTAAGTGAAGGTGTTCTTTGAGTCGCTTTTTTTTTAATTTTTGTAAAGTCCCCAGCGACACAGGGATTTATTAAATAGTGCGGAAGTTGTCTTTTAAAAAAGAAAAGAATGATGAAAAGAATTCTAATGGGGCTGTGTTGTCAAGAAGTTAGACAGACGGTTATAAGCTCGCCCCTTTTCTGTCTACCCCTTCGAAGATATTACTACGTCACTATGGCAGTCTTATCTGATATTATTTCTGCTACGTAGTCCGCGAGCTTAGAACAGTAGATCATGTAGTTGAAATTAGCGGGCTTAGTAAATCTTTCAGGAAACATGACGAAATATTGTTTATGTGTTGAACACAAAAATAAAGCACTTACGAGCGATTATTTTGATGTTCATCCTTGCCTATCAGACCCGTGTTTTACAGAATGTTTCACGCATAAAGTGCATTTAGACCGGAAACTCCAGAAAAATATAATTAACGGGCAAACAAGATAGAAGTGTTGATATAATAATGTCAAAACGTATTTCGGTCAATGTGGCCAATCTTAACGAAGACTGACCTTCTGCACAGGTGATAGCACGAGTGTGTGGGAACAACTGCTGTCTCCATTCCCCTATTTCATGAGAATTAGTACCGTCCTATCGAACTTCATAGTCCGGCAATCCGACACGACCAAAGAGAGTTTAAGCTCAGGATCATCGTCTTTACGCGCTTGGAGAGGCACGGTGTGGTGCATCATCGCCATCTTCCTAACTCCGAGCTGTTGATTGAACGGTTGATATGTAGATTGAGAATTTCGTGGCAGAACAACTCTATAACTTTTTGATCAGCACACCAAACCGGTAATCGTAGACTTTATGCAGAGTAGTTGCATTCGCGAACCAAGTTGCGCCATCAAGACATTTAGACGTAAGTGGATATATATTTGAGGGTCAAACTATCATATGGATGCAAAAATCAAAAATGACAGGGTGGCATTTTATTTTTAAAACACATCTTCCATAAAGTTGTCTTACGTTTACATTAATTTTATATTTTAATCTAAATAACTAGTTTTTATAATTTAAATAGCTTAAATAGAAGAAACAGTAACTAGTAACAGTGTTTAACAATAGTAGTTTCAAAATTATTTAACAACTAGCTTTTGCCCGCGGCTTCGCTCGCGTTAATTTAGAATTTCACAATCAATTCGGGTTGTACTCTGCTTGTAATAATATAGTTCAATCATAATTCGAAAGATACGTGGCGCCATCTATTATCATAAGAACGTTATTATTGTTTTCCTCGGAAACAGTAATTTTTTTCGGGATGAAAGGTAGTCTATGTCCGTTTCTGTATACCTGACAACGTATATGCAAAATTTCAGGTTGATCGGTTCAGTTGTTTAGGCGTGAAAAATTAACAAACAAAAAAACTAATTTTCGCTTTTATAATATTAAGCTAGGATAGTGTTTTAAAAACTATAGAACGCTGCAAAATCCGCATGAAATAGTTTAATTTTAACACTTATTCCACTTAAATTCTCTAGCCCAATATCCTACGAGACTACGTGGCTTTCACTGTATATAATAACGATAATAAAGAAAAAGCCTATTTCCAGTTATTATTACCACCTTCTTACACTAGCTCACCGAAAATATCTTATATAGCTATGATATTACAGAAAACCCAACACATCAGTGATTTGACTCGCAGACAAAACTCTTTAAAATTACTCACAATACATGAAAGAAAACGTATTTTACTGCATCTTTTAGATAATAGATGGTGGTAAATCACATTGGAATGGACATCCCGCATTTAGTTTAGGACAACACTTTAAAGTGCAAATCACAAAAATCATTTAAATTATTTTATGAACTTATTACTTTCTAGTAATGTTATTTAAATCAAAAAGTCATACAAAACTATATAAATATTTGATCATTGAAATGTAAACATGTGTTAATATTTATTTTAAAAAGTTTACTCGACAATTCAAGGAAACTGTTTTAAATACCACCATCGGTACGCTCGCGTGAATCCCATGGGAATCCAAGGCAAGCATACCGGAAAAAAAAGGATCCTGTGTAACCTTAACCTAGGACATGGCCTATTGCCTGTGAACCAGGTTTCATCTAAATTCGTTCAGCATTTTACGCATGATTGAGGTCCAAACATCCAAACATCTTTACGAACATAATTTATAATATACCTAAATAGAAAAAATATGAATAGAATGAGAAACTTCAGTGCGATCTATAATTTATAAAGTCTGACGCACGATCTCGGTCACGTTTGTTTAAAAAGTAATCAACTGATCGTTTTTAAGATACTGTATCTCTTTCTCCTACCCTCTGACTTCTGCACACGACTCTAGTATAATGACATCGTAGATGTGAGTAGTAGAGCCTCGCTGATTTCAGCATGAATAGGCCGGCTCGATTGGGGAAAGACTACCCTCTCACAGAATATCGACGTGAAATAGCAGTGTTCCTTCTGTTGTGTTTCATTTGGTGAGTGAGAGTGCCGGAGGCCCAATCGCCCACTTTCCCCCTTCCCGCTCCTTCTTCTTCCCACTTCCTTTTTTTCCTAAAGGGTCGGCAACGCGCAAGTGATGCCTCTGGTGTTGCAGGCGTCCTTAGGCTACGGTGACCACTTACCATCAGGTGGGCCGTATGCTTGTTTGCCACCTTAATTGTAAAAAAAATTGTCGTTTGTGGTCGTCCGAGCGATGGTTGAGAGATCTTACTTTTCATCTTTAATTTTACCTCTGAGCTGAGTTGATAATGCAAGCGTGCTACCTCTTGTATTGCAAGCAATAGGCCACTGACTGCTTACAAGGCAGGCTGTATGCTTTTTGCCACCCTGCCAGTGCTAACAAACGGTCTGTATGCCTATTTGCCAACATGCTACTACAAAAGACAGCAATTCACGTTGACAACCCTAATTCAAACCCAACAAACATACAAACATTCCTATTATCGCATTAAAACCTTTAACCAGCAATTAAGACCCCGCTCAATTGAATTTGAATACTAAATCAAGCGAACGCTCCGTAGATCATTTCAGCACCATCTCAAAGAGACGGGCGGTGTCATTGTAATGCGCACGCGCACCCGTGCAGTGATTTATTCGAGTAACGTATCTTTGTTTTGTGATCTAGTAACATTTCTGAACGGTTACAACGTTGTGACGTTTGTATTGGTCTCATAAATTATTGTTACGATTTGATTACTTAACTGGAATAGGTTATTATTTATACAAAACTAGCTTTTGCTCGCGACTGTACACGCGCGGGATTTGAAACCTATATGTATCTTTCTTTCTTTGCACGTAAGTATAGGTGATGAATATACATATAGATTACTACTATTTTTATTACTACGTATTTATAAAATTAAGTTCCACGCCGCATCTGTCTGTCTGTCTGTTCGTGATAAACTCAAAAATTACTGAACGGATTCTCATGCGGTTTTCAGCAATAGACAGAGTGATCATGAGGAAGTTTTAGGTGTATAATTTGTTAAGGTTACCCGTGCGTAGCCCGGGCGGATCGCTAGTATTTTAAAAAGGAACAATTTTGGATTGCTGACGTCTCGGACACAATATATTCACACATTTTAATTTCAATATTTTTTTCACTCATGATTCGGACACCAATAAAAAGCTGTTTTGTAAAGTCAGATAAAAATCTTCCAACGATACCTTAATTGTAAGAGAAAAAGAAGGTGAAGGTAAAACACAGCTATAGTAACTATTCTTTAGCTTTTGTCGTAAATAAAATAAATAATATGGGATTAAATGTAATGACCACCAAAAATACTAATTGCACATCAAAATATGCTTACTAAAATATATCATAACGAGCACCTGTACGCCTCAAATCACTGCATTCCGTCTCGGAAGGGTTAGGTTATTTTAGGTTCCTTCTTAAACCCACCCAAAAATAGTTCGACGTCGACTTATTTTGATCTTTTTGCTGTGCAATCAATATTTTTGGTATTAAAATGCGGTTTTAATTTTGGTGATCATTTACTATTTTTGACTGTTATACTTTACTATATCTGGTGATAAGTTAAACATAAGCGATTTATTATTCTGCTGTTCCAGAATAGTAAGTCTGTCTGCGCGATTTTTAAATGAGAGGGTCTGGATTCTATTTATTAAATGCTTGCTTGTTGATTAATTATTTGACCCTAGTTTTCACCCGCGGCCTCTCGCGTAAATGTAGGTTAGGTTAGGTTAGGTTTGCAACAGTTATTTTTTCTGGATGAAAGGTACCCTATGTCCTATTCTGTACCCCTGACAACGTGTATGCAAAATTTCATGTTGATCGGTTGAGTAGCTTAGGCGTGAAAGCGTAACAAACAAACTCATTTTCGCATTTATAATATTAGTAAGGATTACGGATGGCGTCGTGGTTAAAGTGGTCGACTTGCCACTGTCGCTGCACCGAGTGTTGTGGGTTTGATTCTCAGACTATTACTACTTTACTACTTCGCTGGCTCAGCGACCCAAAGTGGATCTTGGCCTCCGACATTAAAGTGTGTTATTCCTTTCTATTTTGTGCCAAGTCAGACCAATCGAGCACATTCATCTCTTTGAGGTCTTTAGCCATTTCATCTTTCCAGCGGTACTTTGGGCGAACCACCGGACGACGCTAGGTGGGTCGATTCTCAGACGGGACAAAAAATTGTGTGATCCACAAATAGTAGTTCGGAGTCTGGATGTCATTTGTGTCCATTGTTTGTAAAGTTCCCCACGACACAGGAATTATTTCTAGTGCAGGTATTGTCATTTTTTAAAAGAAAAAGAAGCATTGACGTTGAGTAATATACATATGATCTCAGATTTATGAAATATAATACTTATGTTCTTCATTAAAACAAACGGTTATGAGTCATAAATTATTATTTATTGTCCGAGAGATGCGTTTTATGAAGTTTTTATGGCTTTAGGCGTTTCAAAGACGATCGTTTTCTTTTCCAACGGACAGAAAAGTCGGGCTCTGTTCGTTGCCGTCTGCGGCTGCCCGCAGTGCGTACGCGCCGCGGAAAGCAGCCGCGATTAGTTTTGTCCGCCGACGTCGACGTTCACCGGTCTAGGCCGGGTGCAGTCAGCATCTTAGTTGCTGAACATTTGTAAGACATCGAATTCTTCTATTATTCAAAGCAGCGGTTCTCATGTTTAAGCTCCAGTTATAGTTAACTTAATGATAGTCAATAAAAAAGCTGCAGCGATAGCTCAGTGGGGAGACCAACAGGCTGCAATGCAGAGGGTCTCGGGTTCAAACCCACGTCGGCTTTCGGATGTTATATGACTTTTCGAAATTATGTGCGTATTGATAAACAATTATCTCCTGCTCCGTGCTTCGGAGAGCACGTTAAGCCGTCGGTCCCGGCTGCCATGAACATCTATGGCAGTCGTTATTGGGAAGTTATTGCCCTCTAATATCCTGACACTTGTCTAGCCTTAGGGTATCGTTAGCCTTCGGGTTGCGGAGGTCAGATGGCAGTCGCTCCGTGTAAAAACTGAAATCCAGTCAAATCTGGTTAGACTAGAAAGCCGACCCCAAGTGACTTGGGAATAATAAAGGCTAGGGAGAAGAATGATAGTTAATAAATGTATGGTGTAGATAATAATTACAAAGCTTTATTTCGTAAGTGTTAGAAATGACTTTAATGCTTAACAATTTATGTCGCTGCCTCTACCAATGAACGTTTTGTTTTTGTCCTACGTAGGTATACGTCTTTGCATAAGATTCCATATGGCCTATAATCCCGGTCAAATTGCTCGGTTCACCGCTGTCTGTCGTCTGTGGAACGCCTTAGTCAAAATTTATTAAAAGACATCAGAGTTGATATTTTTATGTGGCGAATAATAATATATTTGAATATCATCCGTTTAACACAGATATTCGTTTAATAATTACAAGTTGCTACATTTAATATAATAATCATAAATTATCTGGTGTAAAAAAAATTTGGGACAGTCTTTGGGGACTGCCGATAGAAGTGAAAACTTTAATCCTTGAGCATAAACACTTCTTTATAAACCAAAAATTATTCAAAAATGGAAAGCGTTCGGTGACGATGACGCGAGTTCCATGATTTTTGTTCACCCAAGAAGTTCTCAACGCACCTAAAGAAGTTTTCACTTCAACCAGCTTTCAAATAAAACAGAATCATCAAAATCGGTTCACCCAGTCGAAAGTAACGAGGTAACAAACATAAAAAATACAGACGAATTGAATACCTCCTCCTTTTTTTGAAGTCGGTAAAAAATGATTTGAAAGCGCTATATTATATTGTATATGATTTGTTCGTATGTGGGTTACCAAACTATGTTCAAATTCTTGATGGTTTATCGGTTTAAGTGGACAATGGAGCACTATTGATTGTAGGTTCTATCCACCAAACGAGACAACTATTTTTGAGACTCACAAATATGGAGTATTCCGCTTTCGGCACCAATTTTTTCGGCACCTATGGTTCCGGAAATAAAAAGTGGAATAGCTTAGGTGCCGAAACCATAGGTGCCGAAAAAATTGGTGCCGAAAGCCGAATACTCCACAAATCTTTGTAACGAGTCTGAGTGTTATTTGTGTCCGTTGTTTCAATGTTCACTATTCATGTTATACCTATTTTAATTTATATTTTTATATATTAATATTTATAATTTATATATATCTTACGCATGTATTTGTTTTTTTTTTGTGTTTGTAAAATATTACAAGAGTAGCTGATGTACGTCCGTGCGTCACTTGGGGTTACCACATAATATCAGGGTTGGTTTGAGGTAACCGCAAACCAACAACAAACCTGAGTGGTAACCTCATTTTTCATTATATATGTACTTTTTTGTTTTCTGTATTATAATATCTGTATAAGAACGTGTATCTATATTTTGAAAAATAAATACTTACTTATCGCCGCAAAAATAATTATCAGCCCTAGTGATTAATTCATTCTAGTAATCACACCATGTCTTTAAAATAATCTAAATACTTTTATTTTAATTAAAAATGCGAATACCATGCCGTAGTTCAAGCTCGATATCGCGGGTGACTTCACAAACATATAATGAATGGACACAAAGTATAGGTACCCAGACTCAGAAAATTTATTTCCGAGACCTCATGCATAGCAGTCCGGCACCTTAAACATGCTAGTAATGTTAAAAAGGTAAATAAAATAATAAAAATAATAATAATATTCTATCACATACACACAACACCATCTAGCCTAAACTAAGCAGAGCTTGTACTATGGGTACTAGACAATGGATAAACATACATAGGTATATTATATATTTTTTTTGTAAATATATACATATTATACATAGAAACACCCAGACCAAGACAAACATCCATGTTGATGCACACAAATGTTGGACTTGTGCGGGAATCGAACCCGGGCGTAGCAGTCGGTTATACTAACCACTACGCCATCGAGACCGATTCATTGATTTGCATTAAACGTGACGTGTGCCAACCGCATGATAATACCGCAAGCCTCGAGCTTAGTGCAGAAGCCGATGCCAATTATGAAAATGTAGTAAATAGATAAATAAATAAATATTAATAATAATATAATAATAATATTCTACCACATACACACAATACCAACTAGCCCAAACTAAGCAGAGCATGTACTATGGGTACTAGACAATGGATAAACATACATATATACTATTTTTTTTTAAAACCCATGTTATACATAGAAACACCCAGACCAAGACAAACATCCATGTTATTCTCGATATTGTAGTTTATTAATGTAATACTTTTCTGATTATAAATCTAACAATGAAATATACCCCTTCTAAACATCTCTTTGGTTCTTTAATTTACATACATACATAGATTCAGGCCTGTTTGCCAGAGGGGTAGGCAGAGACTACAGATTTCCATTTGCTACGATCCTGACACACTTCTCTGGCTTCATTCACTTTTATCACATTCCTCATACACGCCCGTCGGTTCAAGGAGCTCTTAACCTGGCCTTTGTCCAGAACGCCATCGGTTCTTTAATTTATGTGTATGGTTCAGTCACATTCTATTAGCCAAGATTAAAGTAAAAAGCTGGTGCGATTTTTCAAGGCTTAAATTATATTATTCATAATAAATTGTACATTTTATGAAAAGCTAAGCTAGCAATCATTCAACGCGCTTTTAATTCCGCTATTTATTTCAGTCAACTATTTTATATATAAAGTTATTTTTGTACGCGCGCGCGCAGTGTCTGGTTACAAGTGTAATGTTCAGGATTATCAAGTTTGCAGCTGTTTGAGGCAAAGTTTTCCAGAACATTAATTAGTACAATCATGATTCGAAAGACACGTGGCGCCATCTATTATCATAAGAACGTTATTATTGTTTTCTTCGGGAATAGTAATTTTTTTCGGGATGAAAGGTAGCGTATGTCCGTTTCTGAACACCTGACCTGACAACGTATATGCAAAATTTCATGATGATCGGTTCAGTGGTTTAGGCGTGAAAAGGTAACAAACAAACAAACAAACTCATTTTCGTTTTTATAATATTAGTTAGGATTTCCTGAGTCGGGCCAACAAACAGTTATTGGGTTTTTCAGTTAAGAAAGCTCAATAGCAGTCCGGAGTTAGGAAGTTGGCAGTGTAAGACACCCCAGTGCCACGGAAAGCACGTAAAACCGTTGGTCCTGCGCCTGATCTCTCTCCGGTCGTGTCGGATTACCGTCCCATCGGATCATGAGAGTTAGGCAACAGAGAGTGCACTTGCGTTTGCGCACACACTTGTGTACTATAATAACTCCTGCGCAGATGGCCAGCCTCCGTTAAGACCTGCCGCTATGACCGAAATTCGGCGTGGAGGACATTATTATTATTTTTTTATACGCTTTATATTCGTAAAACTGTAAGTGTGGCATTCAATCAATTATTTTTATTGATATAGGTCACAAAGTAATACTTATGAATGTCAAAGTTACATTTATTAATGTGAACTTACATTTACCTATTGCAAAGCAATACGATCAATAATTAGAATTGACAAGAAACTCACGGCTCTTTTAATTCGCCAAGTTTACAATATTGTTTATTTTACAAATCAGTTCTGTAAGCTGCTGCAATTATTACATCACTTACCACTCAAGAAACAGTCAACGAATATGTAATATTCAAAACAGCATCCACTAACGTGTAAACAGAATAAAAATATTTTTATTTTATTTATTTCACACACACACATAAAACTATTATTACAGATACTTACTATCTAATGCAATAGCCTATGTACATAAATATAAAAAGAAAAACAAAAATGGTAACTCAATAATAAACTAAACTAAAGTTCACAATAAGCGGACCGTGTGAATTCGTCAAATAACGCCAAACCATTGCAGTCCGAGGTAAGGTCTAAGTTTTTATTTATTTATTTTAAGGTACATCAACAATAAACATATTCAAAATCGGTTTACATAAGAAGCTGAAAATAAAAACTTATATATATATCTATTATAGATGTACACAACATTTTCTGTACAGAATTATAAAGAATAAAAATTAAACATAAATTAAGAACTTAATACAAATTTAACAAGACATAATTATTATTTACAAAATAGAAAGAAAAAAAACAACAACAGTCAACGAGATCTAGCACAGCATTTTCTGCACTATCTTTCGCTTAAACACTTTGAATGAATCATGAAAAATAAGTTTTAAAGATTAGTGACAAATTGATTACCAGAATCCACAAAACCAAGGCTACTAGTTACCATACCACATCGCGCAGTCTTCCAAACTTGAAGATACATAAATTAGTCAAACAATGCGTGCAATTTCCTGGAATTGAACATAAAATCTAATATTAGTTGGAACAGGATCTGGTGAGCCGTTGAGCCGAGACAATGTGTCGTAAAAGCTCAAGGATGCTCGGCACCATTAATAAATAGCTATTTAATTTATATAAAGCATGTCACAGGAAAACGTGGTCATTATAAACACAAACTATGCCTGTATTATGTCAAGGATGACGTAGTGGTTTTAAGAGGAAACAAGGGCCGTTTTTCCATACAAACGTAGTCCCCTGTTTCCTCCCTGGATAATGGCAGTAGAGCAATAATGTTTTTCCAAAAAATGTATGGCCTCTATTGGCATGTCCCTATGTTTTCCTTTTTTGCATAATTTAAGTAAAGCATTCAAAAACCTCAAAAATTGGCCAGATTTTCCGCTGTGTTCAAACATCCAGAAAACAAGTTTGACTAGATTATAAATAAAAAAAGGAAAACATAGGAACACGGCCCTTAGTCTTTCTTTAATTTTTATGCAAAAGTAGTTAATTCAGTAAAATTTTGGAGAAGGAATCAGGGGACTACGAAACGTTGATTTCGTGTGTCAATAGGTATTTTCGGTCCAAGCTGCAGTTGTCTTTACCGCGCTCATGATACTGTACGATGGCATTGTGCATTGCGCGATAGTAATAGATTTTATAAATACCTATTTTTCAATTCTTTCGCCCTTAGTGTTTGCTCTTAAGTCTCACCGCTGCCGCCCGAATGTTGTGGGTTCGATCTTATAAGGGATTAAAATTTGTGTGATCCACAAATGGTTATTCTGAGTCTGTGTGGTCCCGTTGTTTGAATGTTTGTAAAGTCCCCCACGACACAGGAGTTATTCCTAGTGTGAGAGCGGTCTATGAAAAAAATAACTATGACGGTTGTTACACCTACAGACTGCCTCGATGGCGTAGTGGTTAGTGTAACCGACTGCCACGCCTGAGGTCGAGGGTTCGATTCCCGCACAAGTCAAACATTTGTGAGCATGAACATGGATGTTTGTCTTGATCTGGGTGTTTCTATGTATAATATGTATGTATTTACAAAAAAAAAAAAGATATATACGTATGTTTATCCATAGTCTAGTATCCATAGTACAAGCTCTGCTTAGTTTGGACTAGATGGTGTTGTGTGTATGTGATAGAATATATTATAATAATAATAATAATAATAATATTCTACCACGTACACACAACACCATCTAGCCCAAACTAAGCAGAGCTTGTACTATGGGTACTAGACAATGGATAAACATACATATATACCTTTTTTTTTTGTAAATACATACATATTATACATAGAAACACCCAGACCAAGACAAACATCCATGTTCATGCACACAAATGTTTGACTTGTGCGGGAATCGAACCCGCGACCTCAGGCGTGGCAGTCGGTTACACTAACCGCTACGCCATCTAGGCCGACTATATATATATATATATATATTGAATAATTTTGTTTAAGACGAATGGACGTCTGCGCAGGAGACTTCTAGTGTCCAAGTGTGTGCAAACACAAGTGCACTCTCTATTCCCACTTTCATAATCCGATGGGACTGAAATCTGACACGATTATCATACATATAATAAAATCGTAGGAAAGTCAAAACTGTACATTGAATATTATTTTAAATAATACTTGGGGCGTGATCTACAATCGATATTGAAGCCAAATATATAGTTTTTAGAATTTTTGTCTGTTTGTCTGTATGTATGTCCGGGCTAAACTCAAAAAGTACTGCATGGATTTACTTCAAATTTTGCATGAATATTACTAACAGGTCGGGTCAACATATAGGCTACATATTATCACGCTATCACCTACGGGGGAGGAGCTGTGAATCTTTATTTTTCTTACGCATTCTGTGACAGCGTGTAATCTAACGACGCATATTTAAATGTTGTTTTTGAGTAAGCCATGCTATTATCTAGCTTTACACTATAAAAACTACGCCATTTAAGTAACTTGGGCAGATAAATATAGTTGGGTTCCGCGACGACAAACACTTTTTAGTTAAAATCTACGCGGACGACTTTTTGGTTAAAATCTACGCGGACGAAGTCGCAGGTAACAGCTAGTATAAGATAAAGAAGTTAATACATTGATTTGTATTTGACTCGTATTGTAAATCATTGGCGATTGAAAAGAGTGGTCATAAGATTTTTGCCTGCTTTTTCTCAAAAGAGCTCTACTCTTCGACCAGTCTTTTCTCAATGCAGATTTTTTAAATTCTAAATAAATGGTACTCTATGTCCTTTTTTGTTACCCTGACAACGTGTAGGTATGCGAAGATTCATGAAAATCGGTCGAGTAGTTAAGGCGTGAAAGCGTAACAAACAAACTCGCATTAGGATACACGTTTTATTTAAAAAATGTTGGACCGTGTACTCGAACCCGAGACCTCATGGAGAGCAGTCGCATACAATACCGCTGAACCACAGAGGCAGTTAAAAGTAGGTGCAAGGCCGAAAATATTTGCCAGAAATCGAATCTTAGATGAGGTCTTAGCTTCCATTCCTGGCAAATATTTCCATCGTTTCACATGCTACCGTTACATTTGTCATCTCAATATCTCAGTGAAGTCAGCATAAAGATTACACGTGTCACACATTAATGTTAGCACGTGTCGTACGATGTATTGTAGTCGTTTTGTGTTCATCATATCTGTATGGAGCATTGGGATGGCATTATGAGAAGGAGAGGCATGAAGTTAATAAAGTTAGAGTTATAGAATGAACTAGCTGTTACCTGCGACTTCGTCCGCGTAGATTTTAACTAAAAAGTGTTTGTCGCCGCGGAAGCGTATTTGTTTTTCTAAACTTAAAGTAGCCTAAGTTACTCCTTATAACATCAGCTATCTGCCAGTTAAGGTCCCGTCAAAATCGTTTCATCCGTTTCGTAGATTACCCGGAACAAACAGACAGACAGACAGACAAAAAAATTAAAAAATAGATGTTTTCGTATAGGTACTTTATATACTTTCATATGCATTAGATAAAAAGCTGTTATTTTGACATTACAAACAGACACTTCATTTTTATTTATTTGTATAGATATAGATGTATAGATAGTTAATTATCGCTCGCTCGCTCGCTCTGACGGCGACGGAGAACATCGTGAGGAAACAGTTTGACAGTTCTCCATAATGTGCTCGAAGACATGTAATGACATTTTTGATTACACTCAATACACGCGTAGCGATAACCATTTAAACCATTACGCTATCCGTGCAGTTATTATAATTAAACAAACATTACTACAATAGTTATGCAGACATTATTATTTTAATGTTATTATAACACAGAATTATAAACAGCGTACAAGTGTTGGCGAAATTATTATTTTGGCAGCTGTCTCGCTCGTCTCGCGGTTAGAATTGTTGGAATTATTTATTCTTCATTTCATATATTATACGAGTAGGTATATCTAACTTTCACAGGATTACATTTGCAGCTAGTGTAAGATATTTCAAGCCGCCAGAAGGCCTGTAGTTCAGATTATAGTCTTATCAACTGTTGAGATACTTCTTAGAGAACTGGGTGTCTTTTATTAGTCTTTATAAATTCTTAATGCTCTTTGGCACGTTAAATAGTCGACATGCTTTTTGCATATAATTTCTTAAAGCGCCTCTTGTGGGAATGTTTATAAACTAACCAAGATATATAGTCATATTTAAATAGCATTCAATATAGCCCTTGTACTATGGAAACCCGCGATAAATATATATACATATTTCTACTGAGATATATCATTTTCTACACAGACAGACATGCAGCCAAATGAGTTACGTCAATAACTATAAATCTTATAATACCTTTCGCTATGATTACGTACTTACTTGCTAAGATTCAGACATAATATATTATGTAGATCGTTTGACTGGCACGCAAAGACCGAATCCGAGGCATACCTACAACAAATGCAACGAAAGCATCATTTAAGAAAGCTGCATGTCAGAGAGTTTCTCGAAGATGTGTGAAGATTAAATTTATGTTTAAATCTCATTTTAAAACAACAATCAATGAAACGATAAATATAAAATTGAATAGTATCAGGATCAGTCAGACGAGAGATTCGGTTCAGGTCTAAACTTCTTCATGAGTAGGTTGTCAAATGTAGCTAAAATTTTTCAAATTTATCTGGTAGTGCTAGAGTATAGCGTTTAAAAAAAACAATCTCATCAGCTTTATCATTTACTTTGAATATAAATAATAAAATTAAATAAAAATTAAAGTTCGTCGTTCATACACTTTATATTAAAGCGCTATCTTTTGTCGAATAGCGTAACTAGTGAGCACACGATCGATAACTCACGTCATCTAGTAACAGCGTCCTAAACTACCAACAAGTCAATTCCGACTCAAACCATTTTGAAACTGAAAAACTGCAAAAAGCGACGTCAGTGGCGAACCGCGGCGTTTATTTGCGTCAATCCAACGTGAACTTGGGGATGTACGAAAATAGTTTTGGGTTTGACATACTGTGGAAACATGTAGTTTTTATTTTGAATTTCGTCTCGCGAATTTTATTTAATGTATTTTGAACCCGTGGTGCTCTAAATGACCGTAGAAATGGATGCAGGGTAATTATTTCCACCGGTTTTAAATGCATGTTTGCTATTACTTTTGCCAAAGGCGTTGTTCTCAATGTTTTGATTCAGCATAACCTCACATTGTCTGTTTTTGCGTTTTTTCTATGATTTATTCGTCTACTGTTTTATATTTAGCTGACACAAGTTTCTATTTAACATTGCCAGTCAGATACGAGATGTGTCGCTTTGTTTTCATTATGAATGAGCAAGATGTCGTAGATAAACGTAACTTTGCTACACAAAACATTGACTTAGAAATACTTTTTACTTTCTTTTAGATATTATTAATGAAATATTTGATATTTTGTTGCAAATTATATTTCAATTTCCTTTATTCAAGGTCACAGGTAGATAATAAATAGGGTGTCTTATTTTAAAGGTGTCAAAAATAACTGTCTAATTTACATCTGTCAGGCTATAGATAATACTTATCTATGTATGAAATGTTTTAATCTAAACATATGTTTCCGTAGTTTATGAAAGATCGTGGAATGCATCGCTTGCAGCTATCTTCGTTATTTCATAAACAGCTCACTCGGTGGCTTATGGACGATGAATAGTTTTATATTTCTGGATGAAGCTGGCGTGTTTGAATGTGACACACCGCTGTCTAACCGCTTATAGTTGTAAAGGCGTAATGCTATATGATTTTTTATTACAAATGTAATAAAATATGGCTTTGAAATCTTATTTTTATTGAATTTATGTTTTGTTAAATGCACGTACTTAGTACCAACTAAACTTAATTAAACTTTGTTTGATGTGAGGATAAAAACGGTTATAATAAGTACAACATACATATAGCAATGCGCTTATACAGAATGTCCCAGAATATGTGAATCGAATTGTAACGGGAGATTCCTTAGGTAAGTCCTTAACTTTCAAAATTGCTATATAAAAAAAAAAAATTATGACATTTGTGTAAAAATAAAAAATCTAAGTTTAAAAAAAACACCAAAATAACGGTGCCTTTTCAAATTATTTATATTTTACGATTTAAAAAAAATCGTTTGTGGTTTGACGAATCAATCCTTCACAAAATTAAATAATAATAGTGTAAAATACGAAAATTAGCCATAAACGAAGCACCTGTAGTTGAAAGTCGTACTTTTTTAAAAATCTGTATATATAACTTAAAGTTAGGCATAGATATATTGAACTAGATGTGCCTGCGGTTTCACCCGCGTTTATCGTTACTGCGCCGCCCTCGTGGGTCGTAGCGTGATGTTATATAGCCTATAGCCTTCCTCGATAAATAGGCTATCCAACACTAGAAGAACTTTTCAAATGTTTGTTTGGTTGGTTGAACGCGCTAATCTCAGGAACTACTGGTTCGATTTGAAAAAATATTTTAGTGTTAGATAGCCTATTTATCGAGGAAGGTTATAGGCTATATAACATCAAGCTACGACCCACGGGAGCGGAGCAGTAATCATAAACGCGGGTGAAACCGCGGGCACAGCTAGTAATATACATATACAGGTTGTCCCAAAACTCAACGTCAAGCCGAAACGGGGTGACAGGATTGATCATAACCATCACGAGAAAAATCTGAAAAAAAATCTATCCCATGCAGTTTGAAAATTATGGGCATTTTAAGAAAAACCTAGAAATTTGATCAAACTGTACCATTTTTCGGTTATTGTGGTTATTATTTTTTATTTTTGTTCATTTGAACTTTAGAAACGTAATCCTAAATAACATTTCTAGAATCCCAATAAAAAATAATGACACAATTGCCTTAAGTTCCCGAGAATTGAGACTATTTGTTAAACTACGAATTTAAAATTTTCAAGATTCGTCGACTTTGACAGGCCCTCCTATAAAAAAAATGTACTAGAGTGCCTTGGCAAGTAGCATTAAAAGTTGGCGCATTTAATCAGAATTCTAAAATGGTACAATACTTGTTAGTTCCATACAATAGAAAAGAGTAAAAAAATTAAAACCTCAAGTAACCCGATTTTTGCTATCAGATTTTACTCAGTTAAAATGTTTTTAATTCGCACAAGCTCTAGGTAGGTTCTTAATTTTAAGGCAAAATGATGAGAGAGATGGATAATGGGTATGTTTGCCATGAGTGAGCGAGACAGATAGTGACGCCACGCATTGAGACGGAGATGCGTCGTTTAAACGAGTGCGAATGAAACAGATAGATGCTATGGCATCTATCTGTTTCATTCGCACTAGTTTCAGCCAAGCAAATGGCTACGCTACCAGTCCGACACCAACCAGTTAGTACGTTTCGCTCATTCGTCTACTGCGCACGTTCGTATTCGCTTGTGTTGATTTAGTACTGACAACTTTGGCTTCTCTTTTTGGACTTGAATCTTTGTGAATTGGACTTGTTGATAACATACCGGCAACTTTGGCTTCTCTCTGGACTTTTGTGTTGGCATCCTTTTTATCTACCATGCCTACGCGCTACACTTCACAAGAATATGCGAACATGCACCTCATTTATGGGGAATGCAGATGCAACGCAAGTGCTGCCGCTAGACTTTATCGTGAAAGATATCCAAATTTAGAGCGCTACCCGGATCACCGCGTGTTTGTTAATGTGCACCGTTCACTCACAGAGGGCGGCCATTTCCCGAATCAAATACAGGCTGGAGGTAGACCTGTGTTTCCTTTCCAGGAAGAAGTATTGCAAGAGGTCGCACGTGACCGAAGTATTTCCGTACGTGGAATTGAAGAAAGAACGGGAATACCGAAAAGCACTGCTCATCGTATTTTACAAAGAGCCGAAATGCATCCGTTTCACGTACAACGAGTTCAAAGTCTTCTACCTCGAGATTATCAGGAAAGGATTTCTTTTTGTAGAACAATGCTACAGAGGCATAATGAGAATCCCCAATTCATCCAAAAAATTATCTGGTCAGATGAATCGACATTTAAAAAAGATGGTTACATGAACTTGCACAATTATCACGAGTGGCATGTGGAGAATCCACATTTAATGCGAGAAGATAGATCCCAGTATCGTTTTAAAGTAAACCTGTGGACCGGAATTTTAAACGGTAAAATTATTGGGCCTATTGAACTGCCTGAGAACTTGAATGGAACTAATTACCTACATTTTTTAAGAGAAGATTTACCAACCCTGTTAGAGGACGTACCACTAGCAGATCTTCGCGACATGTGGTTTCAACAAGATGGCTGCCCAGCGCATTTCGCAGTGCAAGTAAGAGATTTCCTTGACCAGGAATATCCGGGAAGGTGGATTGGACGTTCGGGCACTATCTCGTGGCCCGCCCGTTCACCAGATTTAAATCCCCTGGATTTTTTCTATTGGGGAGTTCTCAAAGAAAAAGTTTACTCAAAGCCCATTGAGAACGTAGCCGACCTGCGTGAACGCATTTCTCAAGCAGCTGAGGCGATCAACTCTCGAAGATATGCCCGACTAATAAGTAGATCTTTTTTAAGAAGATGTAGGGCTTGTATTGAGGCTGATGGTAAACAATTTGAACATTTATTGTAATAAAAAACGTTATTTCTCTATCATCTGACTTTTATTCCAACAAACCTAATTATTTTACTAATTTTACTAACTTTTTTTCACTTTGGTAAAAGTGGCGTCACTATCTGTCTCGCTCACTCATGGCGAACATACCCATTATCCATCTCTCTCATCATTTTGTCTTAAAATTAAGAACCTACCTAGAGCTTGTGTGAATTAAAAACATTTTAACTGAGTAAAATGAGATAGCAAAAATCGGGTTACTTGAGGTTTTAATTTTTTTACTCTTTTCTATTGTATGGAACTAACAAGTATTGTACCATTTTAGAATTCTGATTAAATGCGCCAACTTTTAATGCCACTTGCCAAGGCACTCTAGTACATTTTTTTTATAGGAGGGCCTGTCAAAGTCGACGAATCTTGAAAATTTTAAATTCGTAGTTTAACAAATAGTCTCAATTCTCGGAAACTTGAGGCAATTGTGTCATTATTTTTTATTGGGATTCTAGAAATGTTATTTAGGATTACGTTTCCAAAGTTCAAATGAACAAAAATAAAAAAGAATAACCACAATAACCGAAAAATGGTACAGTTTGATCAAATTTCTAGGTTTTTCTTAAAATGCCCATAATTTTTAAACTGCATGGGATAGATTTTTTTTCAGATTTTTCTCGTGATGGTTATGATCAATCCTGTCACCCCGTTTCGGCTTGACGTTGAGTTTTGGGACACCCTGTATATAGTAATTATTTACCACCAGGCCAGATAAGATAATTACGAAGCACCTGTAGTTGAAACGAAGCACCTGTAGTTGAAAGTCGTACTTTTTTAAAAATCTGTATATATAACTTAAAGTTAGGCATAGATATATTGAACTAGATGTGCCTGCGGTTTCACCCGCGTTTATCGTTACTGCGCCGCCCTCGTGGGTCGTAGCGTGATGTTATATAGCCTATAGCCTTCCTCAATAAATAGGCTATCCAAAACTAAAAGACTTTTTCAAATCGAACCAGTAGTTCCTGAGATTAGTGCGTTCAAACAAACAAACTCTTCAGCTTTATAATATTAGTATAGATTGAAGATTGGGAACAATCCATTTAGAGCATTAAAAGTCACGAGTAACCGTAGAGCTATCCTGCAGTCAAAGACAGTTTTAAGTAAAAAATGACTCAAAGTTCATAAACAAACTAAGTTCATGCGACTCAACTTTCTGTTGCCCAACTGTACCTACTTAATAACGATACGGTGACATGTTATTTACTACTGATATGCAGATTATTGGAACAATTACTAAAATCCTCATTTTTGTCCATTCCAGAGGCAGCAGCAGTAGGCTGGGTGAGCGGCGCGACCCGCAGTGGTACATCGACTCAGCGTACGCGTCTTCTCTCAAAGTCTCACTACGACTACCCACCAGGCAGTTCCTAGAAGGTATGTTTAATTATCCAGAGCACCCTGGTTCAGCCAGCACAATAAGTCAATATCAATACACACTTGCCAGATTTCGTATGCCTTTTTATTTTTTTCCTAAATGCTACATTTTTACAGCAGAAATAATTAAAATATAGTTGACAAAATCTATGTTTAAAAATACCAAAGAATAATTAGGATTTTTAATTCATAAAAATCTTAAACAAAGTTTAATCTTCAGCGAGTTATGCTGCTGACTGTACATAATAGAAAACTAAATCTTCTGATTCGATACCACGACACGTAACTTTGACTCATTTCGAAATTCCTTATATGGTTAACTACCGTTTGAATGAACAGAGAGGAAAATATATTGTAAATTAATTGAGGGTTTTCTATAATGTTCTCAAATACGTGTGATATCTCTGCCAACCAGCAATTGGTCTAAATATTATGACCTAACCCTTCCCATACTCACGGCCTTTATAGCATAATAAAATTGTTCCATGACACGCCATGTTTATGCAACATTATACCAAAGAAGATCATAATGTCAGTTTCAAAGAGGCGAATACAAAGCTACTGTTTTTACTGACAGTAAAACAAGTTTTAGTTACAATAATATATTTAGTTTATACAGCTTGCAAAGAAAAAAAAACCTTTCTTTAAACCTTTCGAAGAAAATTCACCCAATTTGGTTTTTATAAAATTAATATCCTTATCACGTACGTATTTAATTTAGGTATATTAAATATGTAATTAAGTTTTTAAATTAAATACTTACTAATAAGAACGGGTAGTTTTGTTTGCGTAAATATGGTAACCTACAATAATAAAAATTACTTAACTTATAACTGAACCAATAAAATTAATATAAAACTTCCAGACTTCTATCAGCCGTGGTATCATCTAGGCGACGTCCGAAGATTCATAATGGGTATGGCAGTTTGTCCCACCCTCAGTTACAGACAACAAAATGTCTATAACTGTGTTTGTCTTTGTTCCTCTTGTATTTGTTATAACTACCCACTGATTATTTCAGTATGAATACTGAATAATAGCATTTATCACTGTAATTGTTATGTTTGAATGTCTAATATTCAAAATACGCATTATTAATTTTAAAACTGAACGCTGTTCGTTTTTATTTGAGATCAGCGCCATCTGTTGAGTTTACGTCAAACTAAATAGTATGATGACGTTAAGCAGCAGAGTTATTTTATTATTTCACCTTGCCACCGCTAGATGGCACTGTTATAAATATACTTGTAGCATGATATATTTTGAATAAATAACCCTACTACATAGTATTAATATGATTTTATGATTGAAAGTAAGTGATTTGGTATCTGTTTGATGTTTGAATTATTTGTTTTGTATTTTATTTCAATATTTGCCGTCTTTTTTTTACAACTACCTACTTTCATACATAACAATAAAAAATAGTAGGTTTGTAAGTCATACATTTTGTACAATATATAAAGGAAACGTAAGTACACACACAATTTGACTCAAGGACAAAAAGAACAGCACCTAAGGTTACCTCCAAGACTTTCATTATAAAAAGCACGACACTCTAATGAGCGGCCATATTTTCCACGTGTTTGCACGGTGACCCTTAAACTAAAATAAAATGTGACATTAAAAAAATAACACTAAACTGGAAAATTTATGATTCTTACACATATTTATTAAAACTTTGACGTAAACGTAATATATTTTATGCGAACAGGTGTCTAAGATTGGATATACACTGACATTATAGGAAAGTAAGTTTGTGTGTTAGCGCTAAAGACATTAAAAGTATTATTAGTTAGCACTTTACGATTAAGAGACAGAACCAATTATAAAAGTAATTTGGTGGAGATAACCTTCAGATACCGTTCTCAGTCCAGTGATGTTGGTCAGCGTAAAGTCGCAGGTTTGATTTCTGGATTAAATGGTTTTGGGGAATTTATTTTAAAAGTTTTTGTTTCGGTCTGAAACTGTGGTTAGTGGTTGAAAATATACTTGTTCCTATTAAGTAGAACTTAGATAAAGCTGAGTATCTAACGTATCATAAAAATTTTCTGTCAGTCCATTTGTGGTTATAACTCGAAAAATACTGGTCCTATTTATATGATGCTCTTAGGGGAGCTGGTAAGTACCACAGCGTCTTCTTTTTGAAGGGTCGGCAACGTGCGAGTTCCTCTATCACAAAATATCGAAGTAGAGTAGCAATATAGCGTTTCGTTCGTTTAGTGAAGGTACTGGAAGTCTAATCACGATCTCGATGCCTTTCAAACTCAAAAATATGTTTATTCATATACAAAGTCACAAAGTAACATATATGAACGTTAAAGTTGCACTTATGAATGTGAATTTACATTTAATTCCTGTCATGTTCAAGTCAGTGCCGGATTAAGCAAGCGCGGGGCCTGTAGTAAATTCTTTCAGGTAAGAGGGCTTGCATACGTCAGACTTTTTGTAGAGCTGATTATTGGGCCGACTGAAATTCTACACATTTATACGAGCGACTTTTGTAAAACTTGTGCGTTTACCGTATGAAATTCGGAGCTTTATTTACGCCAAGGAAATAGTCGGTTACCGATTATCTGACGTGGATTGTCTTAGTAGAAAAAGTTGTAACATTTCACGTTTTTGTGACTACAAGTAAATTCAATATATCGAATCTTAAGTAATAAGTTTCACTCAAAATATTACGCTCAGGCAGAGATGAGTGGGTTTAAATATGCGGGGCCCCCTTTCGCGCGGGGCCCGTAGCAATTGCTACTCTTGCTACGTGGTTAAACCGGCACTGGTTCAAGTGCGTAAAACCAATGAGAAGAACTGACAAGAAACTCACGGCTACTATTTTTATAAGCCAAATTTACAAATCTGTTTTATGAGGAGCTGCAACCATTAAACCACTTATCACTCCTGGGAACACTCAATCTATACTGATATTATAAAGCTGAAGAGTTTGTTTGTTTGAACGCACTAATCTCAGGAACTGCAAGTTCGATTTGAAAAATTATTTTAGTGTTATTGTATTTATCGAGGAAGGCTATAGGCTATATAACATCACGCTACGACCCACGGGGGCGGCGCAGTAATGATAAACGCGGGTGAAACCGCGGGAATATCTAGTAAGTAATATTTAAAAGTTAGCCTCTAATAGTACGTTATGGTATAACAAAAGCATCCACTTATGTATACACAGAATAAAAGCAACGCGAGACCATGTTATATTATTTTAATCAAAGGTCCGACTTCTTTCTCCTACTCCTATTTTCTTCTCTTCTTCTTATTTTCTTTATACCTTTATAACTGCTTATCACCATAGAAAGTATATGATTGAAAACATGACGAACAAAACCGTAGGTTAGAGTAGTATATATTTATGATAAATGTATGTCACCCATCCTGCCTGTTCTCTCTGGAACTAGTTTAAGGAGTCATTAATAAATGTCAGTTTTTTATGACCACTTAAACTTCGTTACAATGAATAGTTTATTTATGATTTAATAGTATTATTAATTTTAAAATTAATGTTATTGGATACCTTTATTAGCTTTTAAAAATTAAAGTATTTGAGGTTTGCGTGTTGGGTCGTAACACTCGTTTGAGATGAAACTATATTCTGTAAATATCACTGTTTCATTTTATCGTAAATAATTATTTATATTGTTTAGAGTGTTTTCTCTTCTTGAGATTTGGTTTGGTATACTGAGTACCCCGCCCTGAGAAATATTATAATAATACGGCTTTTATGGCCTAATAGCTGAAGTGTATCTTATCTTATCTTATGTGGAGGCCAGTCAGTGCAGACCGGCGACACTTCGACCCAGTGGGATCTTTTGTGTCGACACTCTCCCAATAACGAATGCCATAGATGTTCATGGCAGCCGGGACCAACGGCTTAACATGCTCTCCGAGGCACGGAGCAGGCGATAATTATTATTGTCAATCAATACGCACATAATTTCGAAAAGTCATATACCTAATTTCCGAAAGTGTGAGGTGCGCGACGTGGGTTCGAACGAAAAAGTGTTTGTCTCCGCGGAACCCTATTTCTTTTCTAAAATAAAAGTAGCCTATGTTACTCCTTATAACATCAGCTATCTGCTAGTGAAAGTACCGTCAAAATCGGTTCAGCCGTTTCGAAGATTACCCGGAACAAACAGACAGACAGACAAAAATTTAAAAAATATGTTTTCGTATAGGTACCTTATATACTTTCATATGCATTAGATAAAAAGCTGTTATTTTGACATTACAAACAGACACTTGAATTTTATTTATTTGTATAGATTTACAGTAAGCTTACTCTTCATGGAAAACTAGAAGACAGTTGTCGAAACTTTAATTTGAGTACAATGCGTATCTTCCAACCTGTTCAAGGAAATAAAGACGAGAGTATAATCATGTTTATACGTATTTAAGTGTCATGAAGACAATAAATCTAATTCTTGGTTCAGAAAAATTTACGCATGGGTAAAAAGCTTTTTGCAAAATAAGATTAAAATCAGTTTCCCTCCAACACTTTTGAGATCTAGACTAGAATATTAAAATAGACTTCGCCATTTTTACTCGTTAATATTTATTACAACAGGAACTATTACGTTAATTACGCGTTACTTCACAAGATGTCATCCTGAGGCCACAGATTAGACACGGACAGATGACTCATATACACGCGAATATGGACGCATTTCTATACTAATATTATAAAGTATATTGCAAATGTTGTGTACAAATGTAGCTAGATGTCAGATTTACTCATTGTGTACTATTAATTGTATATGCTAAAATGTTATCTGTTTTTGTACCTACTGAATAAAATAAAATAAAATAAAAAAGTTGAAGAGTTTGTTTGTTTAGCTGAACGCGCTAATCTCAGAAACTACTAGTTCAAATTGAAAAATTATTTTAGTGTTGGATAGCCTATTTATCGGAGAAGCGTATAGGTTATATAACATCACGCTACGATCCACGGGGGCGGAGCAGTAATCATAAACGCGGGTGAAACCGCGGGCATAGCTAGTACATAATAAACCTTAATTCTTATGCTAACTTGCGGCACGAACGGGTTTATAAAGACTATTCATTGATGGATTAGTGCAGTAATGAATAGACATGAATTAAGACTAGGTAGTGGTTAGTTAGTTAGTTAGTTGGACGTGTGTTATCCGCACTTAGCCCCACAATTGGGCCATTGTGCGTAAGTAACCGATGCTAAATATTGTTCGGTTACTCATATCACCTCAGCTGCATCCAGAAAGACAATAGGGGACCGATGTTGCGCAGTACCTCCTTCGTCGTTTCTGGACTGTTTAAAAATTTCGCCCGTTGGTTGCTCACGCTTATACAATGTAGGAGCACGTGAGCCGGTGTCTCCTCGGTCTCCATGCAGCCTCTACATTAGGGGCTGTCAGTGATGCCGATGTTGAATAGGTGGCTGTTGAGTGAGCAGTGGCCTCTTATTATACCCACTAAGTGGCGTAAGTTTATCCTTGTGGAACGTAGCAGTTTGCGTGACAGATGTAGGTAGTGGTATTACGCCTATCTCCACTTCTTCTTAACAGAGCTGGGAAAAGTTCAGCTTAGTTTTTATGTTGAATCTCCAGCTACCAATCAGTGAAACAATCAGATTATGGCATTTCACTGCTGGACTTCCCTTCCCTTCTTTCCTCGCTTTGATGCGACAATATCCGCTCTTCCACATTTCGCGTCCAGTCCACTTCAACCAATCTTTCAGGTCATTCTGAAACATAAATTTCAGGTCAAACTGAAACCGTATTAAAATCTATTTAATGTTGTAATCCTAACCTAATATTATAAATGCGAATGTGAGTTTGTTTATTTGTTACGCTTTCACGCCTTAACTGCTCGATCGATCATCATGAAATTTCGCATACATTTTATCCGGGGAACAGAACAGGACATAGGATACCTTTTAATCCAGAAAAAAGTACTGATACTAACCTAACATACATACATTTATGCGAGCAAAACCGCGGGCAAAATCTATTCATATAATAAAGCTTCTTTACGCAAAAATCCTTTTAAATTGCCTGTCACTTGACAATTTGGAAATATAGGGCTTAGTTTACATCGTAAAGAGAACCTGTGCAAAATTTCAGCATTTTAAGTCCTAGCTTTGATGAGCGAGTTAGTGACTGAGTCAGCATTTCTCTTTAAAAATATAGTTGATAAGTCTTAACACGTGTGTCTTTGAGCGGAATGTGGTTTTCTTATTTATAGATGAATATTTTCCGACTAACATCGCATAGAACGTCCAATTAGTACTTTATTTATTTAATGCAGGTAGATGTGATCTTGTGAGAGTGAGTGATCCGTATACCAATTTGTAATGGCAATTGAACGGTAAATTATTGATTGGCAACAGCCCTGAAAGTGATTTGGTAATTTTAACTTGATAATGAGGACTCTGTTTTGTTGGAGTAATTGTTTTCGACATCTTTATTTATACCAAAAGACGAATGGTGACGATAGGAGTGTTTGATGTGATCGGATTTTAAGTGTTTGTTAAAATAATGTTTTAGTAAATAAATATTTACTAATAATATAAATGCAAGAAAGTTTATTGGTTTGTCTTTTTTACACTCTAATGAAGCACTTGATCGATGTGATTTTTATGTAGAGATAGTTTGTGGACCGAAAAGTGACATCGGCTACATCTTTTGGAACAAGAGGTCATGGATTGAAGTTAGAATAAAATTAAAACAATATATAATAAAAATTAAATGAGCTGTGCTTTGTATCGTTTAATTGTATAATTGGAAAGTCCACCGCGACCTTAGACTTTCGATTGCACTCCGAAGCCTTTAAACAAAAATATATAAAATCCTTGAGGCATAAAATGTTATATTTCTGGAATAAGCTCAACAAGCTTTAAGTAAGTTCCGGAGGCTCATTTACCAATCTCTCCCGTTTATTTTCTTTTATTATATCTTTAATTCCTTTTCTTTAAGTTAGACAACGCACGAGTGATATCGCAAGCGATGATAGGTTTTCATAACCTCTCAACTTTAGGGGAGTATGCTTGTTTGCAACCTTCCTGCTTCTTGGAATGCCAGACATCATTACGAACCTACTGTGTCTGGCCGCAGGTGTGCCACTGCGACCCAATAGGTTAAAAAAACCTTTTAATCTGTATATGTAAAAATTCAGCTTTCCTATGTTTGTGACCGCATAACTTAAAAAGTATTCGAAGGATTGATTTTAAATTTAGAAACATCATTGCATTTCTATTTCAAAGTGTTTTTGTATAGTTTTTATCCCGAAGTTACCATGGGAACAGACAATAATTAAAATATAATTTTCTTAATATATTTGTCATACAATAGCATATCTGATGACAAGGAATTCGACCGGTTCCTTATTAGCACCGGCCCACGAAAATACGGACCTTCCATCACTGAGCATGGGCGGGTTCACAAATATTTCTATAAAGATAATATCTAATGATGAGACTATTACAGACTATCTCCTCAAACGCAGGCTATTCTCATCTCTCACTGTGTCACTGGAGTGTTTTTTTTATAACATGTCAGATTTGGCACCGGTAATTAAGGGAAACAGCCAAACGGTCGGATTTCCGGTGCTGTCCGACTTTCTGTTATAAAATTAAAAATATAAAAATTATATTTAACGTTCGTACTTGACCAGTGTTCTGGAGATAGACTTGCGAAATCTGCGGATAGTTTTTTTAGTTAAAGGTTGGTGTGAATGTTGAACTACGAAACGGGAGCACTGTACCTAGCTCGCTTTATTTTGTGTATGAAAAAGAAAGTCAATAAGTTATTCTATTTACTTAAGACTACGCCGAGTGAATTGTGCCAAAACAGGCAGTCACAGATAAGTGAATAAAATCAACACTTTTTGTTTAATAAAAATATAAAACATACATTTACCATAACAATGAATGTGTTTACAATTACTCCGTGTAAAAAACTTAAAATAATTAATATTTTCGCCTACAAAATTACGTAAATTTGCACGAAAAATGCAAAAACTTAAGCTCGTGTTACGTGATTTTTAGATTATAACAGTAGTAATTTGTCCTATTTTACAGCTTAAACGAAACATAAATAGTTATATTACAATTTGTCCGTCCCAAATATTTAAGTTATTGGTTGACAATAAAGATACATATTCATCAAAAAAGCACTTCAAATCCTCGATACTACTTTACTATGGCGGCCGCGCGCCGATTTGAATATGCGCCGCACGAGCTCTGTCATTATCTGTCTTACGCTCGGCGCAGTCTTAAAGCATGGAGTCGTGTCTGTATAAAGGATAAGCAAATTACGTAATAGAGGGCAAGCTTATTGCCATCTTTCGCCAACGGCTTTGGATTCCGAGCTGCCGCTGAGATTCTTTGACAGGAATAAAATCAACAGTTAAAAATATATAAAAGTAACAAACTCCGGTTATCACTAACCATTAGGCAGCGCGCATACTTTGTGGAGTAGTAGAGCCTCGCTGATTTCAGCATGAATGGGCCGACTCGACCAGGGAAGGACTACCCTCTCACAGAATACCAACGTGAAATAGCAGTATTCCTACTGTTGTGTTTCGTTCGGTGTGTGAGAGTGCCGGAAGCCCAATCACCCGCTTTCCCCCTTCCCGCTCCTTCTCCTTCCCATTTCGTTTTTCTCTTTTTCCTTTCCTAAAGGGTCGGCAACGCGCTAGTGATGCCTCTGGTGTTGCAGGCGTCCATAGGCTACGGTGACCACTTACCATCAGGTTGTCCGTATGCTTGTTTGCCACCTTAGTAGTATAAAAAAAAATACTTGTTTTGACCTTTGTCGCTTTTACGGTAATACCGAGATTTAGTTGTATTTTTATTATATAAACCATAGCAAACTTGGTTGTTTCCATTGCTTCTAGAAAATGCAGGCGTGTCCTTGATGGTGGTTACCGCCTGTCATGGTAGATGAGCCACGGGTCGTGTCCATTGCTTCTGAAAAGTAAAGAAAACACAGCCGTATCATTAAGCAGTACTCACAGCTTACCATGGTAGGTGGACCGCTATCTCGTCTGCCAACACCGAAAAACATTGTTTGTTTCTATTGCTTCTGGAATAACAATAAATGACAATTGTGTTCTTGAGCTGTATCACCTCTGACCATGGTAGTTGGGCAGTTGGCTCATCTGCCACTAACAGAGAAAGATGGAAGTTTCCATCGCTTTTGGTAAGGTTAGAAAACGCTGCCGTGTTCTCGAGTAGTGGTCGTTGCTTATCATGTTAGGTGAGTGGCTGATCAAAGGACAGGATTGATCGTTTCTATTGCTTCTGGAGAATACAGCCTTTTCCTTTATGGTAGTGACCATGATTTCCGTTGCATTTCCCTTTTGGCACGGCCGTGCTTCCTTAATGTTCCAGAAGAATATAATGTCCTTGTGCAGTGGTCACTTCTGACTGTGGTGGGTGAGAAGCTGACTCGTCTGACACTCGACGGCAATAAAAATACCATGTATAATTGTGTGCTTTGATTTATACTGTTATATCTCAAATGTAAGGATTATTTACGACTTCAAATCTTTTACACTTAATAAATCAAAGGAAATATTTTCGTGGACTATGTACAGTGTGTGTAGAGTTCTTATAGTAGCGATATACTATCTTATTCGAATGACTTTCGAATGTCATACGTGGTAAAAAATAAATACGCAAAGTAAGTAGGTACTCACTTGACTGCATGGGCGATGTCACGACGTAATGGTTTAAATAGTCTCTCGTCATTGTTACTGTTTCTAGTGTCGAGATACGTGTTCAAAAATTTGTGTGATCCATAAGATTTAATAGTTACAGAAATTATGTTAGGCAGGTTATCAAGAGCAGAAATTGTCTTTAAAAAGAAAAACTAGTTTTAAAAGTCGCTCTAGCAGAGATGATCATAACCTAGTCAAAATGTATTGAGATCTCTAGATCTCAATACATTTTGACTAGGTTATCATCATCTTATA
This sequence comes from Catocala sponsa, assembly GCA_963564715.1. Taxonomy (NCBI): domain Eukaryota; kingdom Metazoa; phylum Arthropoda; class Insecta; order Lepidoptera; family Erebidae; genus Catocala; species Catocala sponsa. The sequence goes on from OY751352.1 coordinate 15,859,659, forward strand.
CTCTAGTATAAGCAGAGCCGAAACATCACTCGCACCCTAAAGTACGTGAGCAGTTTCGTGCACTGGAAATGTAATTTTCCTGTTTAAGTTTAATGTTTGGACTCTTGTTATACTGTGTTAACATGGAAAATTCAGATGGTAATAAATAGATTCTGTAGCTTCAATTATATCTAAATGTTTCCAATCTTCAACACTAGGCTAAGCCAAATATTTGTGCAGTGTGTGATTCGAACACGAAACACTCGGCTTAGTGATAGCGAGGTTACTTCTTAGACAACTCCGAGCAGCCTAACATCGAGACATGTATGCAAAGACATGCTGACAATCATTTGATCATGTGAAGGTGCCAGACTTATGAATTCATACATAACACCCTCATTTTCACGTAACATCCCGTAAGTTTGACCACACCTTTATATACCACGCTGTATAAAAAAACTTCTAACAAGACGATTACAGTTATAATAAATTTTATTGACATCTAAAAATATATCCTTAGTGACGTTGCTTGGCGCCTTCTGACTCACAAACGGGACATATCTGAACACTTTTACGTTTTTTTTCTACTTTCTGAAGCCTTGCCAAACACTAGATGACGTTTTATTATATTAAATATAATAATTATTTGGTGTGGTGTGGTCTATGAGCGGGCAGCGAGAAATTGAAACTGAGTCTGAAGGTTTGAAAAGAAAAGTCTACATATGACTTGGGTTCGTTCGCGATTGTGATGATCTCAATCAGAATCTTTAAAACGGGAAAACTTTTAAATCAAATCAGTCTATTTGCATAAGACAAGTTTACATAGTTGGTACATAAATTAAAATATAAGTGCACTGATTTATAACCTAAACAGGTGCCCAAATTTCGGTGGCTTAAAATAATAAACGATAACATAATGTAATTTTAATTAATAAACTATCTTTTGCATAAACAGTTGACCTTAGAAAAGTCATCCAATTAAGTAAAAACAACTTCGAGAAGGAAGTCAACAAAAAGATCTAGGTGGGCTGGGTAGCATGTCGCAAGCTACGTTGAAATTTTCATCATCTTTACTGTAATGCCTAAAGACATGTATTTAAGAAAGTGACTTATCAGTTTTATCTTACTGCGACGTAAAGACGGCCATCCACTAATTTAAACTCACGCAATGAGCTATGGAACGTGAAATACTTGAAGTTTCTTTGAGAGACTTAGAATCGAGGTTCTCTCGAAGAACTAACATCACTCTCAGAATAAACAAGTGTAAGTGATAATAATAGGCTGGTCATATCTGCCGTTGGAGGAAATGAGTCTTAGTCTAAAAGCCGCAAATTGGTAAAAGTAAGGTAGGATATCACCCTGACCTGACCTGGAAAAAGTGGCTGGGCTGGACTGGATACGGAAAAGCAGAAGACCGGTTGTAGTGCAAAATCGGTGAAGCTTATATTCAGCACTGACCTGCGATACGCAATATCCAAAAACCACATTGCGTTTAATATATTGAACAGGGACCTGTGCCTAGCGGTGGGACAGTTAACCAACAAGTCTGATATATATATATAAATGATGATATACGTTTGTCCTACTGAAACGTAGTAGTTTACACGACAGGTGTTTATTCTGTATGTTTATCTATGACGTTTTGACTTATGGACTTTACCGAAAATATCGGAAGGAGGACATCGCTTACGAATTTGAAGATGATTTATTGTATAGCCATAACATTTGGATGTTCGCCTGGCATGACCTTGTATTTTTGACATAAATAAATGAATCCTTAGGCGCATGCCAATTTCATATAAAATCGCTTTTCAATACTGTAAATATTTCGTAAGAAGAACTGCAAACTTTAGGATAATAAAATAAGGTACTACCTATTTAATAATCTTCACATTTTTTAAATTATTTAAGTCATACGGTTACATTACCGAAATTCAAGAAAACAAAAAACTTGTAGTATCTACTCTTAAAAAAAGCTGGCACCTTTTTTTAGAGTAGATTTATTTATTTATTTGGATCGCCAACAAATGATAATAAAATGTCAAAAATTTCGTTTTAAATCTAGTAGTAGGGGTAATAGTCAAATGATGGAAAGAGTATGCACGATACAAACTCTTGCGTAACCGCTATTTAACTGCAGCTGTACGAGGGAGATAGCGAGTCATCCGCACTACAGCCACTTTTTCGTATATCTAAATTTAAAATATTAATGACTGCCTTATTTTGTAACCAAGTTTGATTCTATTTGCACCAAAAGAGTAGTTCTTTTTATTGCTACTAGCGGTCGCAAAGTGGTCGACCATAATTGATTTAAATTTTAAGTTTGATTGTGATTATATATACCGCGAAATTGCAATGGATACTTAAGGTATGTAACCATACTTACGAAGAATTGTACGACATCAACCGAACTATGCCGAAATACTAGGAACACTACGAACGCGATTCGACTGCGTGTGTCAAATGCATGGATGTGTGCGTGTAGTGATTTTTCATTAATTTAATGTATTTCTAATGCATATTTTATATAAATATTAGGATTCGCCCCTCCTTCTCCATATAAACTTTAACTGTGCCAAATTTTATACTCCTCCGCCCGCGTAATTTTCGTAAAAAGGGGTACAAAGTTATTACTTTACGTATCATATAGATTTGCTCTTTTGTGTAATATAATTTACAAAATCAAACAATGTCAATTACCCTATTATATATACTCATATTTACATCTCAAAGGCTTAGGTAAAAACTAAATTTCTACATGAACATGCGGCAGCGGTTTCGAAATCGAATCCCGCGTCAGGCCAACAAACATTTATTGGGTTCCTCTGGCAAGATTTTCTCAATAGCAGTTCGGAGTTAGGAAGTTAGCGATGTTGCATACCCCCGAGCGTCGGAAAGTACTTATCTTATCTTATGTAGGGGCCAGTCAGTGCAGACCGGCGACACTTCGACCCAGTGGGATCTTTTGTGTCGACACTCTCCCAATAACGACTGCCATAGATGTTCATGGCAGCCGGGACCTACGGCTTAACATGCTCTCCGAGGCACGGAGCGGGCGATAATTGTCAACCAATACGCACATAATTTCGAAAAGTCATATAACTTCCGAAAATCAGAGGTGCGTGACGTGGGTTCGAACTCGAGACCCTGTGCAATGCAGTCTGTTGGTGTCCCCACTAAGCTATCGCTGCTCCGGAAAGTACTTAAAAATAGCGAAGTGAAATATTACATTACTACATACTATAAAACAAAGTCCCCTGCCGCGACTGTCAGTCTGTCTGTTCGCGATAAATTCAAAAAATACTGAACGGATTTTAATGCGGTTCACCACTAGAAAGAGAGATTTATGAGCAAGATTTTAGTGTGAAATTCATTATATATAAATAGTATTTTGAGCTTTATATTTTCAAATACTTGCAGGATAGGAAATAAAAACATTAAAAATGTTCCAAGTTGTATATGCCATATTTAAATCTAATCCGCATGCGTAACGCAATAAGCTGACGCGACACTTATGCTCTATAACTACCCGTGCGAAGCCTGGACCGGTCGATAGTATATAGGATAAGATACTTTTTATTTTAAAATGCGATTTTATGGGATTCTCGCTGCTAAGTTTTGAGCATAAAGCCGGGACTCCACCGAAGCGGAGACGAGACGAGCGGAGAGGAGATGTTTTAAACAACCAATAGAATTGTGTTATCGACACATCTCCTCTCCGCTCAGCTTCAGGGGAGTTTGCTGTGCGGAGATGTGTATTATTTGTATGGCGCGATGGAAGCGGAGATGTGAGCGGCGTGCAGTGAGCGATGTCACTCAACGCCTCGCACTCGAGCTGAAGAACATCTCTTCTCGCACAGCACACAGCACACCGCACACATCTCCACTTTGGTGGAGTCCCCCGAGCTGAAAAACATCTCTTCTCGCACAGCACACAGCACATCGCACACATCTCCGCTTTGGTGGCCGGCCTTAGAATGAATGATGCGCGTATATACACGCTCGCAGTAACACCGCGTCTCAATTCCCGATCGCCTAGATTCCGTATATTCTAAGCTCTAGATACTTTATATATTAATAATTTGGCATCACTCGCAACTTTGTTATATGTACTATTAAAATGCAGTTCTATCTTGTTGTTGATGCGCTTCTTCGAGAATAACTATATGTTTAGGATAACTTATGTGTGTGGTGTATGAAATAATTTGTGCATTTGATTTTCTGGTATTTTAATTAAATGTCGGTCTTGCGTTTTCTGAATGCGCTTCGAGATCATTGAGGTGTTTAGTAAGAATGAATATAGTTTAGTTGGTTTTCTATACATGTTGATCCAGTGATATGTTATTTTTATATGTATAAATAAAGATTATTAGTAATCCCTCCTAAGCTAGACTGCTTGAGTGGTGTGACATCAGTAATGCTGGCTGGGATATGAATCTACGACCGCTTGATCGGCAGTCCATTAGGTTACCGAATTTGATGCGCTGGTATTTATTGAATTCTTTAGTAGACATTATTCAGTTACATTACGGGGTCAATAGTTTTAGGCTTGCTCTCCATTAACGAGACTTGAAAAGCATATCTAAATGTGTGCGTGTGATCTGCAAATAATACAATGTTATACAATTCGTGTACGAAGAACAGCAAATCATTCACGTACACTAAAGATAGAAAGGGTCCAATATTGAACCCTGTGGCTCGCCCATTTTGACTGGTAATCTTGAAGATCTATTTAAATTGATTTTAACGTTTTGTAGTCTATCACCTAGGTAAAACTAATGAGGTTGAGTGCAGCAATTCGAATACCATAATGCCTGAGCTTTCGCAATAACGTATGATGTTCAACGCAGTCAAAGGCTTTTGAGAGATCACAGAAAACATCAATGGCATATTGCGAATTTTCCTAGGCAGCAAAAGTATGTTTTAAAAATGTAACACCCGCATCAATTGTAGATAGACCCTTTCTAAAACCATATTGTTGTGTATGAAATAAATTATTTACGTTAAAGTGGCTCTCCACTTTAAAATAATTTTCTCTAATATTTTAACAGGTAATATAGAAATCGGTCTAAAATTACATGGATCACTTTTACATCCATTTCTAAAAACGCAGTAATTTACAAAGGTTTATGTGTAAATAGGAGGAACTTCCTCGGAAGACTTGGCACCAAGTTATTAGTAACGACTTCAAGGCTTATCTTTTAAGCCTTTTTAAATATCGTATTAATATCTCCTCCTGCCGGATTATGCCGGGATCCTGGCAAGTTGAGACCTGTAGTCTCCTACTACCCAACTTAGAAATAATCGTTCTTATATGTATGTATGCCCGTATAACACAGATATAAAGACTCACGTCTCGATCGCCGATGAAGTAGGCAGAAGAGTATGGCACTCATTTACCGTCAAATATGATTTGAGTACCACGTGATATGAAGCGAACCTAATGCGATACTATTCTTGACAGACAAACCTATAACACACCTACAAGATCCACCCGGAAACGAATCAGGGACCTCTTAGACAGCAGTCGCATAAATCGACGCGCCACCGAGACAGTATAACAAGAATGACTAATTAAAACACCGTTCTTGAAAACACAATCATACATGAAAATAATTTTCATTCAAAACAATTTTCTAGTGAATGTGCTCGTCCAGTATTCTGGAAGTAGTGACATGTAGATAGAGTGATATTTTGATATGAGTGACTCATGGGGCTGTGTGCCAAGATCGCGAATATAATATTATGATAGCTTTAGTTTATAGGACTCGGTAGGTGGCGCAGCGGTAGTGAATGCGACGGTTACGCATGAGGTCTACGGCAGTGTTATTATGATAGCTTTAGTTTATAGGACTCGGTAGGTGGCGCAGCGGTAGTGAATGCGACGGTTACGCATGAGGTCTACGGCAGTGTTATTATGATAGCTTTAGTTTATAGGACTCGGTAGGTGGCGCAGCGGTAGTGAATGCGACGGTTACGCATGAGGTCTACGGCAGTGTTATTATGATAGCTTTAGTTTATAGGACTCGGTAGGTGGCGCAGCGGTAGTGAATGCGACGGTTACGCATGAGGTCTACGGCAGTGTTATTATGATAGCTTTAGTTTATAGGACTCGGTAGGTGGCGCAGCGGTAGTGAATGCGAGGGTTATGCATGAGGTCTACGGCAGTGTTATTATGATAGCTTTAGTTTATAGTACTCGGTAGGTGGCGCAGCGGTAGTGAATGCGACGGTTACGCATGAGGTCTACGGCAGTGTTATTATGATAGCTTTAGTTTATAGGACTTGGTAGGTGGCGCAGCGGTAGTGAATGCGACGGTTACGCATGAGGTCTACGGCAGTGTTATTATGATAGCTTTAGTTTATAGGACTTGGTAGGTGGCGCAGCGGTAGTGAATGCGAGGGTTATGCATGAGGTCTACGGCAGTGTTATTATGATAGCTTTAGTTTATAGTACTCGGTAGGTGGCGCAGCGGTAGTGAATGCGACGGTTACGCATGAGGTCTACGGCAGTGTTATTATGATAGCTTTAGTTTATAGGACTCGGTAGGTGGCGCAGCGGTAGTGATGCGACGGTTACGCATGAGGTCTACGGCAGTGTTATTATGATAGCTTTAGTTTATAGGACTCGGTAGGTGGCGCAGAGGTAGTGAATGCGACGGTTACGCATGAGGTCTACGGCAGTGTTATTATGATAGCTTTAGTTTATAGGACTCGGTAGGTGGCGCAGCGGTAGTGAATGCGACGGTTACGCATGAGGTCTACGGCAGTGTTATTATGATAGCTTTAGTTTATAGGACTCGGTAGGTGGCGCAGCGGTAGTGAATGCGACGGTTACGCATGAGGTCTACGACAGTGTTATTGGGTTTTTAGTCCAGAAATTTTGTAGTGGGAGAAAGGCATCTAGATCTCCGTAAATCGTACTAAGTGCGTAGACGACAATATGTTTGTTTTTTATTAGGTGTGATAATCGTGGTTGAAGAAATTTGGGTGTAGTACTTCGATCAAATATACCATAGATGCACATTCTCATACAAAAACCGCGTCAATATGTGGCACTGACCAGTACTACTTACTTATAAGTGTCTGCATTTATTATGCAATCCAGGAAATAAACCGGAATAACCATTGAACGCCCACTGAGAAACATTTTGTAATAGTTTAGTTAAAACGCGTCAATGTAAAGCGTCCTAAGTGTGTTACTCGCGATACGCAAGCGTACTAAGTATATGGTACGGTCTCCACCGTAGTAGTGGTGTTGATTCGCTCTCGCTTACGGGCAGCGCACGCAAGAGTGAGTGGGACAGGTGCATAATGTAGCGCATACGACTGATTTATGCACAGTTTTGTTGGGGCCGTTTTTCGAGCGACGATCGTGCATCTATGGTATATTTGATCGATGGGTGTAGTACCTTTCCGTACCCCTTTGGAAATGTAGCCGTGAGACGTTACCTGTGGAAATAAAAAAGAGTACCTATAATTTATAATTTTTAGGGAAAATACACATGGCTGTCGCGAGCAGTAGGTATTTTCTTCGCATTCCTACGGATCAAGGTCGAAGTCAATATATCCTTTGGAGCTCTTAACCGCTAACTTATACCTGGTATTGTAAGTGGTCATAGAATATAGTCATGGCTTACCATTAAGCGGGCCCAATGTATATCTACCACGTTCTTTGTAAAAATACCAAAATAGATTTATTTTCTTGCGATATTCAGGATCTTGAGGAGAAGGTGGTTCATATGAAATTATAAGTTTCTACGAGTCCCACAAGAACGTATACCAGGTTAAAAAGTAATACAAGTGCGCCACGTTTTAACAGTTTAAGAGTAATTGATCAACAAATATTTATCTAAACTTACAGTATCAAAATATTATCACCTACGTAGGATCAAACATTTTATAAATATGGGTTTTCCAAATTATGTAATTTATTTATTTACCTTATGGAAAACTTATAGCTACAGACAATGACATGATAGGTAACGGTAAACCAATTATTTCCACTGATAGAACTATACTAGAAAATAAAAGATCCACAGTGTACATTTAACTAACAGTGTACATTTAATTAACTGCTTACATGGTATCAAGATCGCGAGCTCAGGCGTGGCAGTCGGTTACACTAACCACTACGCCATCGAGGCCGCCAAAGACAAAATATATGTTTGACTTGAAGACATGGTTTGCGAAATATAGTCGTAGTAGTGAAGTCATCGCTTTGCTGCAGCCGTTGCTTCGAGTGACGTGGGTTCAAATCCTACACAAAATATATTTGTATGTAATGTGTTACGAGTATCTACAAATAATAGAACTTGTGACTCTAAATGAACTTTGTGGCCGTTATTCGATGGTTGTAAAGGCCCCGAGCTAAAAGAGCTTTAAGCTAATCTGATTGTAATATGAACAGAACTTAATTCCGAAGTAAGATGGAGCTAGCATATTTTGTTTAGATTTTAAGCCTCGATGGCGTAGTGGTTAGTGTAACCGACTGCCACGCATGAGGTCGCGGGTTCGATTCCCGCACAAGTCAAACATTTGTGTGCATGAACATGAATGTTTGTCTTGGTCTGGTTGTTTCTATGTATAATATGTATGTATTTACAAAAAAAAAGTATATAATATGTATGTTTATCCATTGTCTAGTACCCATAGTACAAGCTCTGCTTAGTTTGGGCTAGATGGTGTTGTGTGTACGTGATAGAATATTATTATTATTATTAAGCCTCTAAATGTCAATAAAGAGAAAAAAAGAGCCTAATCCCTAATGCGGAAGTTACCTTTTTTACAAAATATATCCTCACAATCTAATCGTAAAACTACATAATTTGTTATGTTACTGTAGAAAACCCCAATTCTTCACGGTTCCAAATAACACGAAAATCTGTCAGAAATACAACAAAATCCGAGTTTAAAAACTAGTTATGATATAACGACTTGTAGATTGATCCGGACAAATGCTATTCCGATTTTGATGACGCAAATTATTACCGCTATGAGTTAGTCCACCCACGGACACCGGTGCTTTATTCATGTTTCATGAAAAGTTAATAAATTGACTATTCATAAATCTGTTCCCACGGTGATTATTCAGGGAAAGCAATGTCGTACGTATCCGATATTTAGATGGGCTTTTCATATTGAGTGCTTTGCTGTTAACGTTTTTGATTTCGCTGCTGTTTTCTGTCAAATATTTATGTTGTGTTAAATTAACTGTATCTACAAATGGTGCAGTGATCTAAGTGGTTGCCTAGACACTACTACTGTGCATAATGTGTGGGTTCGGATCCCAAAAAAGTATATATGTATGTTTATCCATTGTCTAGTATCCATAGTACAAGCTCTGCTTAGTTTGAGCTAGATGGTGTTGTGTGTATGTGGTAGAATATCCTTACTAATATCATAAATGCGAAAGTAACTCTGTCTGTCGGTCTGTCTGTCTGTCTGTCTGTTACCTTTTCATGCTCAATCCGCTGAACCGATTTAGATGAAATTTGGAATGAAGATAGCCCGAGACCCTGGGAAGGACATAGACTATATAACATCACGCTACGGCTCACGGGAGCTGCGCATTAACCACAAATACCAATGACGCGGGTGAGTCCGTGGGCACAGCTAGTTATCTATATATAAATACGTGAAGCCAAAACTTTGTACCCCTTTTTACAAAAATTGCGCGGACGGAGAAGTATGAAATTTGGCACAGTTAAAGTTTATATGGAGAAGGAGGGGCGAATCCTAATATGTTTATAAAATATGCATTAGAAATACATTAAATTAATGAAAAAGCACTACACGCACACAACCATGTATTTGACACACGCAATCAAATCGCGTTCGTAGTATTTCGACATTGTTCGTCTGACGTCGTACAATCCTTTGTAACTATGGTTACCTATACCATAGTTACAAAGTTATTTATATGCAATAGAGAAAAACAGAAAACAAAGTAGCAAGCTTAGGAATTTTGGTCGAATTTTGACCACTAGGCGACCGCTAGTTATTATTATACATAACTGATACTCAAACGTTGTTTAAAGTCAGTGTTGTCTAACTGACTGTGATATCGTTATTCAGATCCAGATTCATTTATTTGCCAGAATGGAGTACATACAACAGGTGTCAATAATTACAATAATGGTTCTGTACATTCTACCATAACAATGGTGTGCAAAAAGGTCTTATTATAATAATATAATTTTATAATTTACAGTATATTCTAGGAGAATTATATTATTATTGAAGTTCTTTTATTATATAAATACAAATTATGAAATTAGAATGATTAAAATAGAAAATTGTTAATGTTATTTTTCGAACTAAAACATACTTATGTCAGCTGTCACTGTTAAAATAACAGTCGTTATGCGTGCAAGCCACAAACAAACATATTTTCACATTTATCATATTAGTGAAGAAGTTTATTAGATAATGGCTGTCACCCGCGGTTTTACCCACGTTTATTATTACTGCCGGTAATGTTACTTCTGGATAAAATCCTAACTAATATTATAAAAGCGAAAATGAGTTTGTTTGTTTGTTACCTTTTCACGCCTAAACCACTGAATCGATCATCCTGAAATTTTGCATATACGTTGTCAGGTGTACAGAAAAGGATATAGGCTATCCTTCATCCCGAAAAAAATTACTGTTCCCGAAGAAAACAACAATAACGTTCTTATGATAATAGATGGCGCCACGTGTCTTTCGAATCATGATTAAATTATATTATTACAAGCAGATTACAACCCGAATTGATAGTCAAATTCTAAATTAACGCGAGCGAAGCCGTGGGAAAAAGCTAGTAGCTACATAAAAGAAGTAATTTTCAAAATCGTTCGTAGTATGACACTATTAAAACGATTGATTTTCAGGAGCCATGGTCACGGAGAACGTTGCTCCTGATGAGCAACCGAAACGACGGTGAAAGTGTAAACTTAAATATAAATAGTTTTAATAACTTAATTAGCTTAAAATTTAGTAAAGTTTAATAGTAGTAGTGTAACAGTTTCTAAACCTATACTAATATTATAAAGCTGAAGAGTTTGTTTGTTTGTTTAAACGCGCTAATCTCAGGAACTACTGGTTCAATTTGAAAAATTCTTTTAGTGTTGGATAGCTTATTTATCGAGGAAAGCTATAGGCTATATAACATCATGCTACGACCCACGGGGGCGGCGCAGTAACGATAAACGCGGGTGAAACCGCGGGCACTTCTAGTTATGTAATAAAATGTTAAATAAACAACTCGATAAAATCCGTATATAGTAGACTAGAGGATGCCCGCAGCTTCGCCCGCGCATGTTTTTTTATTTATCCATTTCTTCCCAATCCCGTGGGAATGTCGGGAAATCCCATCTTAGTACACCCCTATAGTACCCAAGGGGAACATACATGTCAAATTTCAGCTTCTTGCGCCCAATAGTTTCGGCTGTGCGTTGTCTGTCAGTCACTCAGTAACGGAAGAGTTTTATATATATAGATTAATTTCAATGTATAAAATTGGCGTAAACAGAAGACAATATTATCATATGGGGTACTTTCAACCCGCGAATACACGAGCGTGGCCGCGAAAACTAGTACATACGCAACTAATATAGCCACGGAACTATCATTCGAATGATTGATGCTCTCCTTCACTCGTAAGGGACGGTCTACTAATATCTTAAAATGAAGGCCAGACGGCACTTAACGTTAATTCCACGTACTGGCGGACATATTATTTTATTTTTATTTAACGTTACGCCAAATTACGCATTTTTATTACGTATAATGTATTTCGGTTCTATGAGTGGCTTACTGGAATGTGTGGATACAATATTTTGTGAAAGTAATTGAAGTGGGATGGGAACGCGTAATAATCATTAGTTTGTTAACATGCTGGCTCATCTTATCTTATCTTATGTGGGGGCCAGTCAGTGCAGACCGGCGACACTTCGACCCAGTGGGATCTTTTGTGTCGACACTCTCCCAGTAACGACTGCCATAGATGTTCATGGCAGCCGGGACCGACGGCTTAACGTGCTCTCCGAGGCACGGAGCAGGCGATAATTGTCACTCAATACGCAAATAATTTCAAAAAGTCATATAACTTCCGAAAGTCAGAGGTGCGCGACGTGGATTCGAGCCCGAGACCCTCTGCATTGCAGTCTGTTGGTCTCCCCACTGAGCTATCGCTGCTCTTACCATACTGGCTTTGTATTTCTTCTAATCTTTGAAGACTCGCCACGAAATGGTTTCTTTTTTTAAAAACAACTGCCGCATTAGGAATAATTCTTCTGTCGCAGAAGACTTTATAAAAAATCAAACAACGGACACACAGGACATTCAGATACGGAACAACCATTTGTGAATCACACAAATTTATCTACCAACACATTGGTAGTGCAGCAGCGATAGCTCAGTAGGAGAACAACAGACTGCAATGCAGAGGGTCTCGGATTCGAACCCACGTCGCGCACCTCTGACTTTCGGAATTTATATGACTTTTCGAAATTATGTGCGTATTGATTGACAATTATCGCTTGCTCCGTGCCTCATGAACATCTAGTGCAGTCGTTATTGGGAAGTCAGTGCCCTCTAATATCCTGATACTGGTCTAGCCTTAGGGTATCGTTAGCCTTCGGGTTGCAAAAAAAAACTGATATCCAGCCAAATCCGGTTAGACTAGAACGCCGACCCCAAGTGACTTGGGAATAATAAAGGCTAGGGAGAAGACAGTGGTAGTGAAGACTCAGCAGAGGTAGGTCTCCCACAAGATGGACCGACGACCTGGTAAGGGTTGTGGGATCGGTTGGCCCGAGACCGGTATGTGTGATAAACCTTGGGGGAAGCCTATGTCCAGCAGTGGACGTCTTTCGGCTGAGATGATGATGCCAGTAGTAGCGGCGAGGCATTTACTTAAACCCTCTACGTCACCTGTGCTATCATAATTGTGTGATACTCAAACGAATATATGATGAGTCTTATAATGTGTTACTGACTTGACGGCGTTGCGGTAGTGAATGCGACTGCTGTACATGAGGTCTCAGGTTTGAATCCCGGGTCAACAAAAAGTTATTGGATTTTCTGTTAAAAAATCTCAATAGCAGCCCGCAGTTAGTAAGTTGGCGGTGTAAGACACCCCGTGCATCGGAAAGCACGTAAAGTCGTTGGTCCTGCGCCTGATCTCTCTCCGGTCGTGTTAGATTACCGTCCCATCGGATCATGAGAGTTAGGGAAGAGAGAGTGCGCTTGTGTTTACGCACACACTTGTGCACTATAATATCTCCTGCGTAGTTTGGCCGGGACTGGCCGCCGCGCCGTGGCCGAAAGTTGGTCTGGAGGATATTATTATTAGTGAATGCGAGCACTGTGCAAGAGGTTACGATCTCGACTCCCGGTAGACGATAATAGGCTGGCTCCCTATTACGCTATTACGAGGATGTAAGACCACAGTTAGTGCAGTCTGGATGTGATGCAGCCCTGCCTATCTCTTTGATATAGGATATAGGCGTGATATTATATTACGGTAGACGCGTTAAAGAATAAGGCAGTTGACTCAGAGTTTTTTATTATTTAAGTCAACATTACCCAAACTCTAAAAAAAATTTTATATAAATTTTTCTTAAAAATCAATATGGTACTACCGTTTCAAATCTGATAGTAGGAGTAATAATAATAATAATGTTCTATCACATACACACAACACCATCTAGCCCAAACTAAGCAGAGCTTGTACTATGGGTGCTAGACAATGGATAAACATACATATATACTTTTTTATATTATACATAGAAACACCCAGACCAAGACAAACATTAATGTTCATGCAGAAAAATGTTTGACTTGTGCAGGAATCGAACCCGCGACCTCAGGCGTGGCAGTCGGTTACACTAATGACAGAAAAAGGATTCATGATACAAACTGTGACGTAACGATAACCGATATTTAAACGCTGCTGTCTGAGGGAGATAGCATAATATCCAAAATCTTAATTACTTATATTGTAACCAATTTTGATGCCGTTTGCTCAAAAAGATTTCTTTTGATTGCTATTTGCTCTTGTATGTAAAATAATTTACAAAATCTTACATAGGTAACTGCGCTATTATTTAACTGCACAGACCTACGAATAAAGGATCGCACCTGTATATCCCGTGTACGGTTTACGTACACTTAGGTATAATAACCCATATGTCGCAAATAAATGATTTGATTTGAATTTGAATATTTACGTTAGCTGATTTGGCAAATCGTTCGATTATTTTCCGTCGCCACAATTAATTTGATTCAGTGTGCACTTTAACTACCTAACGAACGTACCTATGTGAGAATCACTCTATATCATATTATATTGTATTTACTTAACTGGTGAATAATAAACTTTGTTATACTACGAGTAGAGGTTTCTCTCACCAGCACACTCGAAACTACATAACTTAAAAACTATCAGTAGTTTACAGTTTACTACACTGTACATCCCGAATGAATAGGTAGAGATGTAGTGTATCCCTATTTCGTTGGTTTTGGTTTTAGTTCCTAGATTATAGAGGGTGAGGCGGCTCATAGTCTGCTATATCTGACAGACGGGTATTCCCGTCTGTCAGATATAGCAGACTTTGAGCCGCTACTGAGAATTTGAAATCCCAACAGCACTTTGATAGCAAAGAATTATTGGGTTTTTCTGTTAACACATTACTGTCCATGACCTAAACATAGGTTAAGGTCATCGAAGCCGAAGTGGCTCGGGACTCGAAGCCTTAATTTCAAGTACAGTAGTCGCATTCACTGCGCCATCGAGATAGTCGTCACATATTCTACGGTATGAATATATTTGAAACGGAACATACGTGTTCCGTTCACGCGGTCGTAAAACGGATGGGTCGGTAACGCGATGGCTTCGCTGAGTGAATCTTTGAAGATTGACGAATGGGACATTTATACCGCAAACGCTTTTAGCAAATGTTGAAAGAATTTTCTTGTTATCACAATATAAGCTATTGAGATTGTTTACATCTCTTCAAAAGGATTTTAAAGTGGATACAATTAAGAGAGTTGTAAGTTTGTAGGAATGATTACGTTTAATTGGTTAATTTGGGCGAGTGAATCTAGGGCAAAAACAGTGAATGTGTACAGTAATATAACGGTCAGATACGTTTGAATAATATAATACACAAAAATTTCATTAAAATTGCTTCAGCCGTTTAGGAGTTCAGTGACATACTGACACAAACGAATTATTTATATTACTAGCGACATGCCCCAGCTTTGCACGGGTATCTTTTGTTATATAATAATATTCTATCACATACACACAACACCATCTAGCCCAAACTAAGCAGAGCTTGTATTATGGGTACTAGACAATGGATAAACATACATATATACTGTTTTTTTTTGTAAATACATACATATTATACATAGAAACACCCAGACCAAGACAATCATCCATGTTCAAGCACACAAATGTTTGACTTGTGCGGGAATCGAACCCGCGACCTCAGGCGTGGCAGTCAGTTACACTAACCACTACGCCATCGAGGCCGAAATATCTCATATCTCAAAGGGATTAGGTAGCGTTTTGGATGAAAGCTCCCAAATGACTTGATTTTTCTAACATTTTTAACAATTATTGTCATATTTCAACCAATTTACGTAAAACCTTAACAAATTATAAACTTAATCCTTCCTCATGAATCACTGTCTATTGATGTAAACCGCATGTAAATCCGTTCAGTAGTTTTAGAGTTTATCGCGAACAGACAGACAGACGCCGGCGGCCCCGGGAAGCGGGGTGCCGTCGACGGTCACCCTAGTATAACAATCAACGAGCGTTTTTAAACGGACGACGCCGTTTGTAAAACGCGTAATCATACAAATTGCCTCCGACATACGCACCATGTTTATGTAAACTCTAACCCTGTGGATACTGAATAATGTTATAAATATGTTTATGGTTCACCTTGACCAATGATTATGCATTATATGAGGGGAAACGACTCACATATGACTCATTAAACGCTAGATGTATACCTGCCCCCAGTTACGATGTGAGGACAGGTTTAAAACCGCTGTGACGAAACGGCTCGCTTCGTACCATATCAACAGTCTATATTTTAGAGCAATTAGTCTATGTTAGATGAAATAGTTGCGGAATTTTTGTTTTGTTTGAAGGGAAAATTAAAATGTACCACATTTTTTGAAGTGAAAACTTCTTTAGCGGCGTTGTGCACTTTTTTGTGAAGGGTAAAAAATGTTAAACTCGCGTCAGGACACGTGACCTGATCGTAAATTCGTAAGATGGAGGGAGAATTGTCATGTTTGTGTACGATCACGTGACCTGATCGAAAATTCGTAAGACGGAGGGAGAATTGTCATGTTTGTGTACGATAGCGCAATAAATTAATATTGTATTTTACCACATAAATTATAGTAATTTTATACTGATAATTAAAGCAATTCGTGCAAAATTATTCCCTAACCATTCCAAAATATCAAAAATGCACAACGTTAATATTCAAGTTTTTACTTCTGCCAGCACTCCCGGAGTGCAACCCGTTGTTTTTTAAATTTTAACACAATACAAGCGAAGTACGTTAGATAATAATCGATACATGAAGCATCGATTATATAACTTTCACCTGTCATGGCTCTAAGGTTCTACTTAAATCTCCGGCAGATAGGCAATCTCTCAAAAGTGGAGATTTGGTTATGTGAGATATCTTCTTAGTAAGACCAAGCTGGTGTTCATATGTGACCGATTGCATCAGAGTCCTCCTTCACAATATACCTGGACACTTAGGCCAACTCGAACATCGACCCACAGGACAGTTATAAATTACCCCAATAATTTATTAAAATTATATACATGAAAATTTGTAAAGATATTAAAACTGTTGAACCAATTTGGATGAAACTTGCCACACTGATAGACCATGTCCTGGATTAACACATAGAATACTATTATCCCTGTATGGATTCCCGCAGGTAACTTCGCGGGCGGAACCTATAGGTACAGTCCAGAAATATAATAAAGAAATTATTGAACGAAAAGCTCAATTAAAATTAATTAACCCAGCTGCACTTTAGGCTTATATATGTCAAGGCAAATTCCGACCCTCGTTTTGGACTTGTCCCAAATACGACAACTTGCGTAAACAACGATTAATATTTGGATCAAACGATATTTGTGCACTAAGCATATTAAATATACCTCATAATTGCATACACGGTACTTTGTAGACGTTTATAGATGGCGGTCGTTACCCTTACTGGTTAAGGAGTAAATATTAAATTATAGTTCTCTTAATTTTTCAAGTCACAGGTAGCTTATAATTCTCTTTTTTAATGTTTTTATAATCTATCGAATTTATGTTGCTAGTGCATTGAAAGTTAGCTATGGCATCTACTTTCAAATATAAAGCAATTTATTTTTAACTAGATGTTCCCACGGTTTCACCCGCGTTTATAGTTACTGCGCCGCCACCGTGGGTCGTAGCGTGATGTTATATAGCCTATAGCCTTCCTTGATAAACAGGCTATCTAACACTAAAAGAACTTTTCAAATGTTTGTTTGGTTGGTTGAACGCGCTAATCTCAGGAACTACTGGTTCGAATTGAAAAATTATTTTAGTGTTAGATAGCCTATTTATCGAGGAAGGTTATAGGCTATATAACATCACGCTACGACTCACGGGAGCAGAGCAGTAATCATAAATGCGGGTAAAACCACGGGCACAGCTAGTAATATACATATATATAGTAATTATTTACCACCAGGCCACGTAAGATAATTAGTGGGGGCCAGTCAGTGCAGACCGGCGACACTTCGACCAAGTGGAATCTTTTGTGTCGACACTCTCCCAATAACGACTGCCATAGATTTTCATGGCAGCCGGGACCAACGGCTTAACGTGCTTTCCGAGGCACGGAGCGGGCGATAATTGTCAATCAATACGCACATAATTTCGAAAAGTCATATAACTTCCTAAAATCAGAGGTGCGCGACGTGGGTTCGAACCCGAGACCCTCTGCATTGCAGTCTGTTGGGCTCCCCACTGAGCTATCGCTGCTCTCACCAGACCACGTTACTAGTACATAGGTAGAGCTGTAAATTCCAGTGTGAACGTTCCACAAATGTGTTTGCCCCCTTACCCTTGCGTTACCTTTTTATTTATGAGAAAAATTAATGCCTAACATATGACAATTCTCTTTGGAGATATTGGCTCCGTTTTTAATACAGTAAACATTACCGTGTCATTTTTAGCGAGCGCCATTTTAATGTCCGTTTTGTTTTGTAATTAATGTGTTGTTTAAAATATTTTGTGTATATAATCATAATTATTGATGCTGGTATCAATGTTGTTTGTGGCTGACATTGGAAATAATACGCCTGTTAGGATGTTTGTGCAAAAATATAATGTAGAAATAACCTGGATTAATTTTTTGGACAAAATGATATTGCATTTTGCTGAAAGAAAAGCAGAAAGCTAAAGACATTGTATTTGTACTGTACTATTATTAGGTACCTATATTAAATGTAGAAGGGTGATTAATAAATAGCGTATTACAAACGTAAAAAGTTAAAAAAAATAGTTTGATAGGTATTAATATAGATATAGACGGCCTCGATGGCGTAGTGGTTAGTGTAACCGACTGCCACGCCTGAGGTCGCGGGTTCGATTCTCGTACAAGTCAAACATTTGTGTGCATGAACATGAATGTTTGTCTTGGTCTGGGTGTTTCTATGTATAATATGTATGTATTTACAAACAAAAAGTATATATCTATGTTTATCCATTGTCTAGTGCCCATAGTACAAGCTCTGCTTAGTTTAGGCTAGATGGTGTTGTGTGTATGTGACAGAATATTATTATATATCATTATAATATTATATTAATATTTTTTAATTTTGCCGCCATATCCTTAACTACCAAATTTGAGTCGATCGATGGATTGACTTTTGAAATTTTACACAGTGATGTATATATATATATAATAGTGTTTTTAAATACTTTTCTTACGAAGTTCCCAACGGGAACGGGCTATTATAAAATTTCAGAAAGTCATAGCGAAACGTGGCCGTTTAACTAATTTATGTTATTTAAGTTAAAACTAAAGTCAATAGCTACTCAAAACTATACATGGACAATATTTTCATATTTATTTATTTTTAACTCATACATTTTTCAATAATGAATGCTTCATTAGAATATTTTGTGAGGAAAATACCAATCATAAATGTTGGTCAGAAATGCCAAATTCGCGAATTAATTAAAACCATAGCGCTAAAACGAATAATAATAATAATATATAATAATATCAGCCCTGTATGAAACTGTCCCACTGCTGGGCACAGGCCTCTTCTCACTATGAGAAGGGTAAGGCCATAGTCCACCACGCTGGTCTAGTGCGGGTTGGCAGACTTCCCATATCTTCGAGAACATTATGGAGAACTCTCAGACATGCAGGTTTCCTCACGATGTTTTCCTTCACCGTTTAAGCAAGCGATAATTAACTATTTAATACGCGTATAACTTCGAAAAGTCAGAGCTGCGTGCCTTGAGTTCGAACTCGAGACCTCTGCGTGGCAGTCCAACGGTTTCCCACTAGGCTATCGAATGGTTCTAAAAAAATAGAAATCGAGAATAAGTGGCCGAGCCATTGGCAGCCATGACTGATGCAATAGGCTGAATATACGATGTCCTTTGCCACATGAAAACATACAATAAAAAAATAATAACTGCCGTTCATGAAAATGGCGTCTCCTAGATTATAGCGTTAATAGTGTTCAAAATTATAACGATTTGGCAACACCATCTTATTAATGTGATAAAAAGTTCAAAAATAAAGTGTCACATTGGTGTTTATATAATGAAATAATTGACTTTGGGCTTTACTATAAGGTGAATATAATCTGTGATGTGTATACCTACTTATGAAGGAATGTTGCAGTGGTCCGACCGCCGGCGAGAAAACGACTAACTATGGGCGATTTTCTCTCTCAAGAAACGCACAAATAATATACATTACGTGTAAACGAAAGAGATGCATATATTAAAAGTTGCTCGCTGACTGTTCACACTGCCGGCGACGACTCGCTTTACTAGTTTTGTCGCTGAGCGACAAGAGCTTTCAAAATAAACTCGCTCAGCGATACTCGTGCAGCGATGCTCGCTCGTCGCCGCGCGCAGGTTTGCACAGGACTGAGCGACCGCGGGCGAGTGGCGCGAGTAATCGCTCTTCGCACTTGCACACTCGCTTATAGCCCGGCGACAAAACTATCGAAACTACACACTCGCTTCCCGCTGATCGTCAACTCGTTTATAGTTTTACTCGTTCATCGTTGGCGGTCGGACCACTGCCGGTGTTAGGTGTAAATTCTTGTATGAATCATTTTATTAAAGAATATTTAGTATCATCACTGGAACATGATGTTAAAAAATTGTGTTTCAGAAAAACGTTGTAGTATTTTAGGATTGTAAATGAATGCTGGGTACATTTATATTTTAAAGAGAGATCGTTTTAGTAACATGCATGGTACATTTTCATGTACCTACTGTTTTATTTATACACCTTTCCTTACTGTAATAAATAGTAACGTAAAAAAATGCGTTTAACCCGCTATCGGTAATTTAAATGTCAGCACCCACACAGCTATTGAAAATTTGTCTTAAATAAATGAATTTTATGAGGGCTAGACTAAAATTGCGTAGCGATATAGGCAACTATTCACGCGTAGAGTTTATATGTATATTCTTTATCCATTTTTTTAAATTTTATTTAATATGATCTTCTGTTCTACACATATATGTAATTTGCCTGTCTATTGTACATTATATTATATTTACTCTATCTATTAAGTATGTTTATAAACTGTATGCCGTATAATCGTCCGTGCTAGCCCTTGGGTTTCGGCTGAAAAACAGCGCTGCGGTCATCCGTAACAAAGGCTGAGCTGAAACCTTTTAGACACACTGCACAACATTTTCTTTATTTTATTTTTGTTTATATTTTTTTGAATGTTTATTCTTCTTGTTTGTATGATAATATGTTGTGTTTTTAGTGTGTTTAATAAATTATTTTTCTTTCTTTCTTCTTTCTTTCTTTAACACGTTCCCTGTCCGATGAACCACATATGGTACATAACAATTGATTTTCTGTTGTGTCTATCACGGGACTGTAAATGGGTTAAGCAATTATCTATCAAAGAACTACAATAAAAATGAGTTAAAGTTATAATAGAATTGAGCTGCGATAGCTCAGTGGGGAGACTGACAGACTGCAATGCAGAGGGTCTCGGGTTCGAACCCACGTCGCGCACCTCTGACTTTCGGAAGTTATATGACTTTTCGAAATTATGTGCGTATTGATTGATAATTATCGCCTATTCCGTGCCTCGGAGAGCACGTTAATCCGTCGGTCCCAGCTGCCATGAACATCTATGGCAGTCGTTATTGGGAGAGTGTCGACACAAAAGACCCCACTGGGTCGAAGTGTCGCCGGTCTGCACTGACAGGCCCCCACATAAGATGAGATAAAACACAATAGATTGGACTGGGAAGATATCTTCTAAAAGAGCGGTAGCTGTTGAAGCAAACGCGTTTTAGAGTTAAAATCTTGAAATGCAAGATAGATTGGCCTGCGGCCTAGTTGGATTAATGCGAATCACGGCAATCTGAACATTACACTATCATCTTTATCTACTATCAAATATCTTTATATATATAAATCTTCTGTGCGTGTTTGTAATTAAACTCCTTCTAAACGGCTGAACCGTCTTTAATGAAATTTTTTGTGTGTTTTCAAGTGGATTCGAGAATGGTTTTTTTTTTCTTTGTATACAGGACAACGTCTGTCGGGACAGCTAGTATAATATATAAAACTTAGCTATAGCGCAGTGGATGACCGTGACTACTACTCAGTAATGTCGAGTTCGTTCTCACGGCACGCATTTCAGAATTATCAAAGTTATTCGCGTAGAAAATAGTCAATTATCGTTCGCTTTAACAATGAAGGAAACTTTTTCTGAAACTATTTGGATCCCTATAATTAAAATAATTTTTTTACAATATATTTACATAATTACAAAAACACAAATAATTATACTACTAAATATTTACAGAAAAGGTTTAGGCATCGTAGAATTCTTCAGCATCGCTGTCAACTGGTAACGTGCCCAGAAGATAAGATCAAGATCCCTTTTATATCTTTAAAGATGCGTGAATTCTATCAACCTGCTCTGGGCCAATGGGGTGAACCATAGTTCACCTAAAACCAGCTGGGCAAGTGTGGATGATTTTAAGTCAGCATGAATGGGCCGGCTCGACCGGGGAAGGACTACCATCTCACAGAATATCGACGTCAAATAGCAGTATTCCTACTGTTGTGTTTCGTTCGGTGAGTGAGAGTGCCGGAGGCCCAATCACCCTCTTTCCCTCTTCTCGCTCCTTCTCCTTCCCACTTCCTTTCCTAAAGAGTCGGCAACGCGCAAGTGCAATCACTTGCATCAGGTGTTGCAGGCGTCCATAGGCTACGGTGACCACTTACCATTAGGTGGGCCGTATATTTGTTTCCCATCTTAGTTGTAAAAAAAAAATTTGTTTCATCCAGCTGGTTTTAGGTGTATTTCTACCCACTTTTTAGGGAACATAAGTGTGACACTTAGTATGTATGTGCCACTCAATATAACCTAACCTAACCCCTCTGCTCGGTTGATATTATATATTTATTTTAAACTAGCTGTTACCTGCGACTACGTCCGCGTAAGATTTTAACTAAAAAGTGTTTGTCTCCGCGGAACCCTACTTTTTTCTAAAATCAAAGTAGCTTTATAACATCAGCTATCTGCCAGTGAAAGTCTCGTCAAAATCGGTTCAGCCGTTTCGGAGATTAGCCGGAACAAACAGACAAACAGACAGACAATAATTTAAAAATACTTGTTTTCTTATACGTACCTTATATACTTTCATATGCATTAGATAAAAAGCTGTTATTTTGACATTACAAACAGACACTTCAATTTTATTTATTTGTATAGAAGAAGCACGATCATTTTAGGGTCAGCACTGCAATAGCAGCCAGGGCTATGTCATTGGAGTCTACCAAGCAAATCTTAGCGATATCGCCCGATAAAATGAAGATACCAAATAATACTGAACATGTGTTAAAACGCAAAATCATATTTCTGCACTTCTATTTTTCTCTTCTATTAGACTTACGATGTTATTTGATTCGTATGTCGAATTTATCTGAAACAATTTTGACAGTTATTAAATGATACCTATTACTAATATTTATCACTTTAATTGAATAACACTTGTCAAGAAAATGGTGCGATATGTCACATTAAAATACGCCTTTTGATATTTATTAAATTGAGCCCTGAAATAAATTTGATCAGCAGATCAGACGAGTACGGAAAAGACAAAAATAAGTGTTTTCTGAAACTGGTTATTATAATTTCATCGCAATGTGAGATTCTTAGGTATGTTATGTCATCCATATTAATATTTATAAGTGTGACATTAACTCAGTCTGTCTGTCTGTTTGTTACACTTTCACGGCTAAACCACTGAACGCATTATAACAAATTTTAGCAATGAGGAAACATTTTGCATGGACGGCGGATATAGTTTACCTTTCACCCAGGTATGTGATCCTGTGCGATTCACGCAGGCAAAGCCGCAGGCAAAGTCTAGTACGTAATAAATATATTGATAATGAAAAGATTTTATGAAATTAAAATTATAGGTATATAATATTTAAATGGTTCCCGGTAGCCGGCTATATGCTTGCCCTATATTATGTAAGAACTAGAATTATAGTTCGCGGTATATGGGTGTGATACTCATCTTCTTCTCCTTAGCCTTTATTATTCCCAAGTCACTTGGTGTCGGCTTTCTAGTCTAACCGGATTTGACTGGATATCAGTTTTTATACGGAGCGGCTGCCACCTGACCTCCGCAACCCGAAGGCTAACGATACCCTAAAGCTAGACCAGTGACAGGATATTAGAGGGCACTGACTTCCCAATAACGACTGCCATAGATGTTCATGGTAGCCGGGACCGAAGGCTTAACGTGCTCTCCGAGGCACGGAGCAGGCGATAATCGTCAATCAATACGCACATAATTTCTAACTTGGTGTCGGCTTTCTAGTCTAACCGGATTTGACTGTATATCAGTCTTTACACGGACTTTTTTTTGATTGATTGACCATAATCGCCTGCTCCGTGCTTCGGAGAGCACGTTAAGCCGTCGGTTCCGGCTGCCATGAACATCTATGGCAGTCGTTATTAGGAACTCAGTGCCCTCTGATATCCTGACACTAGTCTAGCCTTAGGGTATCGTTAGCCTTCGGGTTGCGGAGGTTAGATGGTGTGATACTCGTCAATACTCAATATTCAATATATTTAATGCACTTCATATGCACATATCTTTATCCTCTGCCTTTCGAAAGTATAGGAGTTAGACTACATTTGTATGTAATTAAATACTTGGCACGGTCAATTTAAATTAATGTCTTCTCATACCAGAGGCCAACGCATGCTTTGGGCCTTTGAAACAACGAAGTATTTTGATACTTATATATTTTTGAGCCTAACGTTATTAGTCCTTACGATAAACAAGATATTATGTAATGTGTTCTATATATACATATTCTCAAAACTAAATATCATAAACTAAACTTCCGCATAGATAATAATTACTATATTCCTGTTATATGTTTACGGTAGGCAGCGGCTTTGCTGTGTCCTGACATTGCTGATGTCCATGAGCAACGGTTACCACTTTCCATCAGGTGGGCCACTTGCTCGTCTGCCACCAATGGCAATAAGAAAAATATAAAAATACAGTAATTATTCCCGATGTGGACTTTACAAACATTCAAACAACAGACTTGGAACAATTATTTTTGAGTCACAATTTACATACCTTTTGGTGATCGAACAGTATTCGCCGCGGTATAAAGGCAAGGTGAGCACTTCAGCCATTGCACCGTTCGTGAAGTCTAATCCTTCCACTTCTGCGATCTTAAAGTACATCCCAAAAGAGCGAGTTTGCTAGTAGTAGAGCCTCGCTGATTTCATAATGAATGGGCCGGCTCGACCGAGGAAGGACTGCTCTCACAGAATATCGACGTGAAATAGCAGTATACCTACTGCTATTTCACGTCGATATTCTGTGAGAGGGTAGTCTAGCCTACGTTTCGTGCGGTGAATGAGAGTGCCGGAGGCCTAATCGCCCCCTTTCCCCCATCCCACTTCTCTTTCCCACTTCCTTTCCTAAAGGGTCGGCAACGCCCAAGTGATGCCTCAGTTGTCGCAGGCGTCCATAGGCTACGGTGACCACTTACCATCAGGTGGACCGTAAGCTTGTTTGCCACCTTAGTTGTATAAAAAAAACATCCTATTAATATTATACGTGGAATTTGGGAAGATGTTTATATCTTGTTATCTAGCCACGTATATACTGTTAAACAGATTTGGATGAACACACATATAACCCGTACTCTGGATTGACACACACAATATTTATATCCTGGTATACGTTCCCATAGGCCAAGCCGCAGGCGATAACTAGTCAATAATATTTGAAGTGAAAACTTCTTTAGCGGCGTTGTGCGCTTGTGATGGGATGCACTTGTGATGGGTAAAAAATGTTAAACTCGCGTCAGGACACGTGACCTGATCGAAAATTCGTAAGACGGAGGGAGAATTGTCATGTTTGTGTACGATAGCGCAATAAATGAATATTGTATTTTACCACATAAATGATAGTACTTTTATACTGATAATTAAAGCAATTCGTGTAAAATTATTCCCTAACCATTCCAAAATACCAAAAATGCACAACGTTAATATTCAAGTTTTCACTTTTGCCAGCACTCCCGGAGTGCAACCCGTTGATTTTTTTTTCTAACAATTAAGTAACACAAATCCCCCATGAAATATTAACAATCATTCTTTATCGGTATTTAGATTTAGCAGTTGAATTAAAAGCACTTTTTTATGCTTTTAGGAAGTTCCTTGGTCGAGACAAAGCATAAAATAAAACGATATTCATAGCACTTCGTCGTAAAATATATACGTAGGCGTGTAAACGTTGAAATGACTTTTATATGTTGAAAAGCTCAGATCTCTAGTTGACATTTCTGTATAAACTCTCATATCAACGATAAAATTTCGATAAAATACAGTGCGATACCAATTTCTAGTACAAATTATTACGTAGTGTTTTGACTGGGTTACAATTTTCTAAAAAACAGATATAACACAGAAACTAGTTGTACAATATTGACCCACTGCTGGGCAAGAGCCTCTTCTCATTATGAGAATGTTTAGGCCATAGTCCTGTACGCTGGCTGACTTCACACATCTTCGAGAATATTATAGAGAGTGCTAAGACATGAAGTTTTCTCCACGATGTTTGCCTTCACCGATAAACAGATAATTAACTATTAATCCTAAACTAATATTATAAAAACGAAAATGAGTTTGTTTGTTTGTTTTGTTACCTTTTCACGCCTAAACCACTGAACCGATCATCCTGAAATTTTGCATATACGTTGTCAGGTGTACAAAAACGGACATAGGCTACCTTTCATCCCGAAAAGAATTACTGTTCCCGAGGAAAACAACAATAACGTTCTTATGATAATAGATGGCGCCACGTGTCTTTCGAATCCTGATTGAGTGATATCATTACAAGCAGAGTACAACCCGAATTGATTGTCAAATTCTAAATTAATGCGAGTGAAGCCGCGGGCAAAAGCTAGTAAGCACATAAATTCGAAAACTCTGAGGTGCGTGTCTTGGGATCGAAGTTGAAACTTGCGTGGCAGTCTGTTTCCCACTAGGCTATCACTGTTCAAAGCATCTTTGCTTTAAATTTAAATCTTTTTAAATTATAGATGCGCCCTACTACGTTCTTTCTGGACGTTAAGTTATCACCTGCACAAGATAGTAGAGCCTCGCTGATTTCAGCTTGAATGGGCCGGCTCGAAGGAAGGACTACCCTCTCACAGAATATCGACGCGAAATACCAGTATGCCTACTGTTGTATTTCGTTCGGCAAGTGAGAGTGCCGGAGGCCCAATCACCCTTTTCCCCCTTCCCGCTCCTTCTCCTTCCCACTTCCTTTGCTAAAGGGTTGGCAACGCGCATGTGATGCCTGTGGTGTTGCAGGCATCTACTCGTATATAGGCTACCCGCTATACAATACTTTTTACAGTTTTAAAATGTATCACTTTCTAAAACTAAATACTACAGACACACAAAATCCAGACGCTCTAGTTAGGGCACTTAGTACAAAATGTATCTACATTAATATATAATGGATTAATATTAATACTAGTTGTTCCCGCGGTTTCACTCGCGTTTATCGTTACTTCGTCGCCCCTGTGGGTCGTAGCGTGATGTTATATAGCCTAGCCTTCCTTAATAAATAGGCTATCCAACACTAAAATAATTTTTCAAATCCAACCAGTAGTACCTGAGATTAGCGCGTTCAAACAAACAAACAAATTCTTCAGTTTTATAATATTAGTATAGATTTTCAACAAAAATAAAAAAGAAATATTTCTCTGTTTTTAAAATAAACTCGAGTATTTTAAATTTCTTTTAAGTTATTTTATGAATCGTTACTCTCGCATTAGACATCAAGTCTTGCGTCGCAGGTAACTTTACAAATGTACAATTGGCCGTACTTTCTGAAAAACGTTCCAACCCACACTCGGGTCAAAATCGAGTTATTATTAGCAAATTAGTCACGGGGTTACTATTTACTAGCTGGAAAAATTTGGTAGCTCTACTATCACTCTAAATATGAAATCATGACTTAGTAGCCCAACCCACAAGTATGAAGAAGCAATACGGGATTTAACTTCAATCACGATTATCTCAAAATGTTAACTTTGTGGGTTGGAACGTTTTTCAGAAAGTACGTCCAATTAGCGAACACAAAGAGATTTAGACTCAGGACAATAATTTGTGTATCATACAAATGATTGTCCCGTGTAGGATTTAAACCTACACCACTGAGTCATCCAGAATTTAAAAAGCTTTAACCTTTTTATCGCTTTATTTAAAAGGAGTTAACAAGAACACAGGCCCCTTGGTTAACAGTTATCCAAGATAAGAACGCTTGTCGTGGATAGCCACGACAAGCGTTATTATAAGCGAATGATACCATTCGCTGACTTAATAGTTACTGCAGTACTTGAGCAGCGATAGCTCAGTGGGGAGACCAACAGACTGCAATGCAGAGGGTCTGGGGTTCGAACCCACGTCGCGCACCTCTGACTTTCGGAAGTTATATGACTCTTCGAAATTATGTGCGTATTGATTGACAATTATCGCCTGCTCCGTGCCTCGGAAAGCACGTTAAGCCGTTGGTCCCGGCTGCCATGAACATCTATGGCAGTCGTTACTGGGAGAGTGTCGACACAAAAGATCCCACTGGGTCGAAGTGTCACCGGTCTGCACTGACTGGCCCCCACATAAGATAAGATAAGATACTGCAGTACTTAAAAAGTTGCTGTGCTGTCAATACGAAGAAAAGACGTCATTGGTTAACAACATGCTTACAATTGATTTGCTGTCAGCTAGTAGATCGGGATATCTGTAAAAAAATCCTTTAGGAGGTCTAAAAGCCAAACATTGGAAACAAACTTTTACCTTTCAGTTCGACCGAGAGGCTAAAAGTTTCACTAATACTATATGAATTAGGTATACTATACTTGTATTTTAATTAAATAAAGGAAGAGGCTTTTGCTCAGCAGAAGAACATATTTACAAGCTAATATTATTATAAAAATCTTTATTTCGAGGCAGATAATACTGAGGTATGTATTTAAAAAGAAATATTAATATCACCCTAGTTTATAAATCGTTTAATATCTGAGCATAGGCTTACTCGCTATCTAAGATAAGCAAGGACATATTTTCATACTACTCGTATATAAAACCGTTATATCAAATTAAAACTCGAGCAAGATGTCGCACAATATTTCCTTTTACACTAAAACGAACTTCTTAAACGAGCGCAATCATTAAAAAAAAGCTGAAGGAATCAGAAAATTTGGATGAAATTTTCTTTGACCTATTGTTCCAATTCTCCAGACAAAACTAACATCGCTTTCAACTGTAGGAAGTCCCTAAAACCGTGACTCTAAACTTATTTATATATAATATTCTTAGAAATAGGTATAATAAATTATAATAATAAACATATTTATAAATTCCAGTCTGTGAAAACTCCAGCGTGTTAAAAGACAATCATATTTTTTAAAAACACCTTTAAAATTATAAAAGTGTGTTCGTCCATTACGAGATACGTCATCAGCTGGAATTTTAATGCCCCTTTAGTTCTAGACATACATACTGCACGCTAAAATTAGGGTTTAAAAAAACAAAGTAAGTACAGGACAAAGCTCTTGATATAATGTCAAAACATGATGATTAAAATTCAATTTATCGTCGCAAAAATATCTTGGAAAATGTACATAATTAGTAAGTTTAATATAAATACGTAATTTTCTACTCTGTAAGCGTTCACGGACCTAGTCTACCGACGCGCGTTCCCCAGAGCGGACATTCTGGAGAACATACATTTTAAAAGTGTAAAGTGAAGAGTGATATTAGTGCTGGTAATTCCTAACGGTCCGTGTTAGAATGACGCCAGTACGATATTTTAAAGTTCTATTACACTACACAACACAGTTCTAATAAAAATTATAAATTATTCAAAAATAATTATATTTTACTAATTTGTGAGCGCAGTGTTGGTGCGAGCGTGCTACGAAAGTGCTACGCTTTTCGGTGCTACGGAGTCGAATGGATGATTCTAATGAATTAGAGTTGTTGAATTAATTATTTTTGATATATTATGTATTTGAATAATGAAATTATGTTAAAAATATTCTTGATAAAAATACTAAGTGCTTTCTGTTGAGTCATCGTTGTAGTGAATTATTGAAATACTACGTAATATCAGTTTAAAATATTTGCAAAACCAATTTTAAAGTGCGTACATTAAAAATATACTATTTCCGATTTATTTAAAATTCGCTTAATTCGACAACCCCACAAAATAAAAATAAATATAGTGTAATCTTAATCTAAAACAATAATAATAAAAAAAATGATCAATTAATTAATTATACTAAAATCAAAATACTACTTCCTAGTATTTAAAATCGGTACTCGCGACGCATTCTCTAAATCCTGAACGAAAGTGTTGCGTTAGTAAAAAAAACTCGGAGCACTCAAGATTATACCCGTTCCACATTTATTTCCAGCAGTTGTGGTCATTTTATAGTACATAATTTAGAATTTATTATGTTTTTTCATATAAGATAGTTGAGCCAAATTTCTGTGGGATATATTTTTAGTTGGCGTTAGGTAACCTTAGTAGCTTTGCGATTCAATTTGTCTCAGAATTCGGTTCTTTACGCTTCGTCCTTTGAGAGCAAGGTTGTACTTATGTTCTTCAATTTGGGTACGTTTTTGCAAAATACTATAGTTCTTTTATTACTTAAAAATAAAATGGAGCAATTAAACGTCTTTAAAAAAATATTGGGGTTTCATCGAAACTTGAACTGGAATTTTCAATTTAATATTTTATTAAGAATTTATTTGAACTTCATTTTATAGATCTTCTTTCAATATTTGTTTCTCTTAGTTTAAATTAAATTAATTCTCAAGATAACGCAACGACATTGCTTTTTAATGTCTTTTACTTCAATTATCATCGCTTGCCAGTTTAAACTTATCATCACTTTTAATTAAATAATTTGATATTCCATCAATAGTACAAAATCTTGCCTCTATATTTGACACTAAAGCTGCCAAGTTATGAAACACTGCCGGCATCTATATTTCCAGAATATCATAACCTTGTCAAAATCTTCAAGGAGAATATGAGCAGACATATTCAATGTTTCTTGTAAGGCTATAGCTTCGCTTCTAATTATTCAAGATGGCTGTTCTGTATGAATTTATTCGGAATTAAAAAAATTAATATGAGATACAATCTGATCAGATGCGGCTAGTTGCCAATTTATATGTAGCCTATCATGATTTATATCCAGATGTTCCAAATCATTAATCTCATCGTCTGCATCAGTAGATACTTTAATCAGATTCGTTCCACTTCTTTTAACTTCTGAATTTATGTGAATCAGCTTCGGCGCTTTTGCATAATCGCGTTAAGTTTTTTAATGATAGTTATATTGCGGTTCAATATTTTTAGGACGAGTGATTTTAAATCAGCCTTTAATATCAACATTCTTTTAAAATATTTGTAAGAAGCAAATAGTTATTTGCTACTTACAAATACAAATTTTTACAAATTCTAAAAGTATGTCGATATTAAAGGCTGATTTAAAATCACTCACATCACATTTGATAAGAAATGATGTAATTATAATTACATAATTTCTTATCAAATGAAGGCAGTAGGTCAAAATAAAAAATCGAATAATAATTACATAAGTTAGTCATTAATAAGATGAAAATCATCACGTCAGATAGCAGACATGTTCGTCGTAAATATACTTAATAAATAATTTTCATCTAATTGGCTTCCAAATTACTTTAATTTAGTGTCACAGTATATCAAACTCGAATTCAGTAATTAGTGATATCCATAAATAGTATTTAGAAGGTCGTCCCTATCCTATATCTTCCGGGTGAAACAGGTGATTTAGAATAGGAGTTTCAAAGTCAAATCGCAGATATTTTAGTTGTTACGTAAGAACTGACTTGAACAGTATTTATACGAGTGTAGTGTAGAAGTAAATGTGAGATTGACAAGAAATAGGGTAACTAGGGCTTTGGTTCGCCTGCCTAAACAGTCATTCTGAGGCTCTAAATTATATAAACTGAATTAAAAATGTTCATAAACTAGTTATACTGTTTAGAAACATTTAAGAAATTTTCCCATCATTAAAAGAGTCTTCTTTTTACTTTATTTTAGTTGTTAATTTACAAATTAGTAATATTTCTAAGAGCTAGGGCCATTTGATAGTTTATAGGTGCTTTTTCAGCCTTTGAGCGCAACTAGGATCGAAATTTAACATGATTTTTTAATCACCAATACTTTCAGTTAGCTTATTTTCTCGATTATTTTACGTATCAGTTAATGAATATTCATTTTAAAAGAAATAAAAATCATTTAGAGGAATACTATGCGAGAAAGCCTAAGGAGAACTTAAAATACGAAAGATTTTAGGTTAGTTTCTTCGTTAAGTTAATTTGGTTTGTTCTTTACACTGGAAGAAGATTAGATTTAGTGAGTCAGCTTTATATTTAATTTTCTTAGTTTAATAAAATTACGCTGATTCTTTTACTTTCAAATTCTATTACTTTCTAATACTTATTTACAATTTAGATGAAACTTGTAATCCAAATGTCTAATCCTTTGCAATCCAAAATGAACTTTCTAATCCTCTTATAACAAGCCTTTAGTCTACCTCATTTTTACTTCATCTATCATCAATGATTTACGTATGCTGTCAACCATTTCTTAATGATTTGTGTAACCTCAAAGAAAGTTGGAACTAGTTACTGTCCTCATCTCGTACTCAAATTCTTTGCATAGCTTTTGCATATATCTTCGAATTATTTGTGGATGTTTAATGGGTCAATAGGCTAAATACATTTTATAGCCTTTACCAAATAATTGTCCTTTATCTACCATTGTTAGGCGGCCCTTTGATGAGATCTTCCTTTCTTTTGGTTGCTTCTGAGAATTATTATATGCCTTGGTAAAGGTCTATGTCTTGTAAAATAACAGCTATTTACAACATTTTCTACTTTACGTCAAGCACTACGTTAGTCGTCACCTCCATGCCACAGATTTATGCTGTGACGTCACAACGTTGTTCCACGTAATTTATTATAATATATAAGATATTGAGCGGATGTGTAATTTTGAGGCGAGATTCTTGGCTTGCTGTTGACACATATTTGCGATCTATGTCCCTGATTATTTCTGCCCGACGCTGTAATATATCGCTATTGCAACATAATGTTGGGCTTTTTATATAAATTATTTTTATATATTTTTATATTATGAATATGTGCGTCTTTGCGAGGGAATGTATTAAAAAGTTTTAAGTTTTCAAACAGACGGTGTTTCTGACTGATTCTAAAATTTATTATATCTGTAAATTCTATGAGTATATTTTCTTTTTATCTTTTTTAAGTAGAGTACTGTGATGTAAGAGTTTTGTACGGAACTAAGTACTTAACCTTAATTATATATATTTATATTCTGCTAAGCATTGCATTTATTGCATTATATCAACAAAATTATCGCTCTTTGAAAACCACATGTTCAAAGTCCTATGTAACACCAAAATCGCGCCAAAACTCAATTTAATCGCGCCAAACATGTAAAATACGTTATATTAACATATGACGTCATACTACACGATCTGGAACTGTCAATGAATAGACTTTGATTGATTGAAGATATAACGAAGACCGTGATATACATTAAAAGTGCTAATGCTATAGATACAGTTCTAAGTGTTACGTATATATGTATATGTTAGAAATTTGCTCCAGTTTCCAGAATTAAAATCGCCCTGCGCGAGTGCGCTTGCGCAAAATATTATACGGCAGATGTAATATTTGTACACGGGGTGTTACTTCAGCGCTGATATTAATTTTATGGTTTTCAAATGTGTTTGTTAAAAGGTTTATTTTGTATTCTGAGTCAGATTGTGAGTTGTTAGGGGCACTGAACCATTTACAACTGAGAGAGGATTATATACTGAAAATATTTATTTTTAATGCTAATAAGAAGACCTAAATTTATTTTCAAGTTATGGTTTTATTACTTAGGCAAGTAAGAATTCTAGGCCTATTTTGCGGAGTAACAATTAATGTAATTAAGTAACATTTTAATTTTATACTCATTGCGGTGTTAATTTGTTTGATTGTCGATTTTAATGGTCATTTGATGGTCATGATCTATGAAACTGGATTGTTTATGGTTTTTAAAGCATAGAGTGTTCAGTTGACCGTTAAATTGCTGTTGCTAATTGATGCAATTTCGGTATTATTTCGACAATTTAAGTAAGATACCCGGTATTACGCATTACGCAATAAGTGTATTTGCAAGGTTTGAATTATAAATGCGATTTATAATTACTTTCACATAAATTTGACAATCGCTTAAAATTATTAGATATTAATTAACAAATATAAAAAAAGAAATACGAATAAAGTATTATTTATAAAGAATACTTCGATAGTTTGAAATTTAACGGCTATTGTATAGTTAATGACACGTTCCATTGAAATGAACACACATCGTTCCAATATTCCAATTTCGAAAATATTATTATCAGTAATACAAAATCAGATAAAAACTTCTATTTTTGAAAATGTTTAATTAGAAGTAAATTATATTCCAATTTCAAACATTTAAGAAGGTAATACAATTCCAGAATCCAATTTTGAAAAGGAATAGGATATTTATCTACGTCATTTTGTTTAGGACGCCCCTAATGCGCAGACGCAAAGTAGTCTTAGTGAAAAGTTATTTGCCGGCAGCTAGTGAGCCTAGGACACTAATGCGGATACCACCATATACCATTATCATAAACGTTATTTCACTGGCCTAGATCACGAATACCACCCGCCAAGTAAGATTTAAATTTAGAATTTTCAATAATTTAGCGTTTACCGGACTGTTTTACTAAAAACGTGGTTAGATTGTTATAAGATGAATATTGTATATATTTCGATTTTTAAAGTGAAAACTTCTTTAGGCGCGTTGAGCACTTCTTGGGTGAACAAAAATCATAAAATGAAATAGTGCGTCCTACGCAAAAAATAACGAAATGTTGACCCCCTTAATCAGGAATCCGACCCACCCCGTTCTTTTTTTATGTTTATAAAGAAGTGTTTATGATCAAGTTAAAGTTTTCACTTCTATCACCAGTCCTCAAAGATTGTTCCAATTTTATTTAAATCTCGACTGTTGAATGTCGTTATCAAATATTTCATAGGGTTACAGAAAAGTTAAATTTTACTTTAATTCTAAAAAAAGTTAGGTTATCTTATCTTATCTTATATGTGGGGGCCAGTCAGTGCAGACCGGCGACACCTCGACCCAGTGGGATCTTTTGTGTCGGCCCCAAGATTTAACCCTTAGCTATCTCCTTATGAATGTACTGCATAAGCCGCAGTGTACAATTCAGAGGGAGAAGCCTGAAGTCTTCAGGGCTTGGATATGCCACCCCCATCAGACCCGTCCTCAGTCCAGCCAACGCGTCGCATTCACACAATAGGTGCGATATGGACTCGTCCTGTTCACCACAGGCTCTGCAGATCAAATTGTGTGCCAATCTCAATCAAAAAGTTAGGTTAGGTCAATAAACAATCTACGTGACTGTGTCAAACGCTTTAAAAAGTTTGTATATGCGTTCCACTACATGTTTAATGTAGACTATTTTCATTTATAAAATATGCTTTTAGTAGCATGTTCTTGTTTTACGTAAGTGATAATGCAAATTTATTTTCCTAAAAGCACGTGGCTAAAACCGTGTGTTATGAAAATATGAATCTTACGATCATTTAGCTATCTGAATACAAGAACAACCTTATAAAATTAAGAATTGTTACTAATATTATAAATGCGAAAATGAGTTTGTTTGTTTGTTTGTTTGTTAAATACGCTTTCACGCTTTAACTACTCAACCGATCAACATGAAATTTTGCATACACGTTGTCAGGGGTAGAGAATAGGACATAGAGTACCTTTCATCCAGAAAAAAGAACTGTTGCAAACCTAATCTAACCTAACCTAAATTTACGCGAGCGAAGCCGCGGGTGAAAATTTGTATTTTTATAAACCAATACAAAGGTGCTCGTACGTTTTTTTATAAGACTAAGTAGTAGAGACAAGAGTACCACAATACTAAACTGTTACCCTAGTGACACAGTTCCAGAAAAAAGTCCTCGAATTACCTCCACGTGTAATGTTCATACAAAAATTTTTAAAGTCGACACAAATAAACATCTTACATATTCATAGCCTCGAGATCTCATGTTTTGAAATACATAATTATAAATACTCGTCCAATTCATATTATTTATGACAAACATTCTAAATTTCTAGACATCTATGTCATTTTTTGCCACATACAGAACAAGGGCTCCTGTGCGTCTCATTTTCTTGTCTTCTATTCTATTCTAGTGTCACTCTACTTGTCATTTCTAAACGCACTTTGAATGTCATGTTAACAGTGCGACCACTTTCGAATCCGCGTGACATGTTTAATTTCTGACATTAATATATGCGAAAGTGACATCTAATTATGAAAACGTCATGTAGTCTTAATGATGATATTATTTTAATGGGCACCAGGAGTTAATTTATTAAGTGGATTTTCTGACGAAATATAATTCAAAGTGTAATCTCTGCTATTATAAATATTGAAATCGAAATTGTTTTTGATGGTTGATCCTTAATTCACGTCATGGATTGGAATGTCTTTTCTATTTATTTATTTAAACGAAGGGTGACATGAGCTATTTTTCTTTTTTAGTTTACGAGCGAACTACTTATGTAAATAGTTTGTAAGTAGCAAACATAGTGCTTTTTGTATGCATATAAGTACACACAACTATAAAATGAGGTGGAGACCTGGTGTCCTGAAATACAAGCCACAAGCTTAGCTTAGGCACCAGTCGCACACAATATTGTACACTGTAATTATTATGTACCTAACCTGTGTAATGTAACTGCCTCCGTGGCGCAGCGGTAGTGAATGCGACTGCTATGCATGAGGTCTCGGGTTCGAATCCCGGGTCGGGCCTACAAAAAGTTATTGGGTTTTTCTGTTAAGAAATCTCAATAGCAGCCCGGAGTTAGGAAGTTGGCGGTGTTAGACATCCCCGTGCCTCGGAAAGCACGTAAAGCCGTTGGTCCTGCACCTGATATATTTCCGGTCGTGTCGGATTACGGTTCCATCGGATCATGAGAGTTAGGGAACAGAGAGTGCACTTGCGTTTGCGCACACACTTTTGCACTATAATATCTCCTGCGTAGATGGCCAGTCTCCGTTAGGATTGGCCGCCGTGACCGAAATTCGGTCTGGAGGACATTATTATTATTATAATGAATCTACTTAATATTGTGATGAGAAAATAAACGTTATATTATTATTACTTATCCGTAGAACAATCGCCACGTCTCTCTAACTTCTGCATTCCATTTTTTTTTTGTTTTTGTTAGTAAGACAACTCCCGAATAAAGAATAATTCATTATCGCGGAGGGCTTTACAAACATTCAAACAATGTACGTACGTGTCCACGTTTTATTTCACACTAGCTTTAGCCCGCGGCTTCGCTCGCGATCTGTAACTTTTTATAGTTGATTCCTAGTTTGGTAAGTAGCACACCGGTCGAATAATATTTTTTTAATATCTTTCGTTCGTAATAGTACCTAGTTTCACATATTGGTTGAAAAGGCGTATATTCTCTTACATCTCATTCCTTGATTTTTTTTATAAGATTGTTTTAAAGAACTCGTTGTGTCATATCAAATCGCCAAAAAAGCAAATTTTTATCCTACAAAACTGCATGGTTTCTGTAGAATAGTTGGTTTTCTTTAGAAGTGTATGTAAAAGAAAATGTAGATGTATGAGTAACGGTTCTTACTGACTAAAATTAACTTACGGATGCGTATACTATGTCGTTAATTAATGTAGGTATGTATTTTAGGAAATGTGACCGATATTATTATTAACAAAATTTATTGCCTCCTTGGCAGTCTGATCAAAAGGCGAGGTGGCTTCCAGAAATTAATAATTTCGTGAATTTATGAACTGTCTGTCAATATTGCGCAGGTCAGTGATCGTAAAATTTACGAATTAATGAAAACGTATTACTCAATGGAGGTCAATAAAAGTTATATTTGTATGATGCGCTTCATTTACCGTTTGTATACTATTGTATATTGTTAGTTGTAGGTATGGTTTACACAGAAAATAAAACAGATAACCATGTAATCTTAATAATAGTAATATAATATTCTACCACATACACACAACACCATCCAGCCCAAACTAAGCAGAGCTTGTACTATGAGTACTAGACAATGGATAAACATACATGTAAACTATTTTTATTTTGTTAATTTATACATATTATACATAGAAATACCCAGACCAAGACAAACATTCATGCACACAAATGTTTGACTTGTGCGAGAATCGAACCCGCGATCTCAGGCGTGGCAGTCGGTTACACTAACCACTATGCCATCGAGGCCGTCGAATCTTAACTATTCTACAATTAATATTAAATAAATAAACTGCGAAGTATCATGATCTCGGAGAGCACGTTAAGCCGTCGGTCCCGGCTGCCATGAACATCTATGGCAGTCGTTATTGGGAAGTCAGTGCCGTATAATATCCTGACACTGGTCTAGCCTTAGGGTATCGTTAGCCTTTGGGTTGCGGAGGTCAGATGGCAGTCGCTCCGTGTAAAAACTGATATCCAGTCAAATCCAGTTAGACTAGAAAGCCGACCCCAAATGACTTGGGTCGGCTTAACGTGCTCTCCGTTATATATGTATATATTATCCCATATACACATACATATAAATATCCGCATCTTTATAATAGCATAGATTGATTACGACTGCATATTATTTCCTATCTGGCCAGTATTTATACATAATAAATCCATCCATCCATCTTTAAAATATTACTATAGATTGATTAGAAGCTACGTTAAATTTTGTAACCTGTCTTCATAAAACTGCTAACAGCTACTTACCACACATTAAAAAGTAAGCGTAAATTCAAAATAGTTTACCGCGAAACGGCCATAGACTCTTATTTTTACTTCGCTTCATACATTTTCCGTTACGACTGACAATAACGACACGAAAGAATCCAAACAATCCAAATTCAAAATAGATGAACACATAAAACAAATGCTACATGTCATTATAGTGACAATGACATTTACATTGCATATTAAGTGTGTGTAACAATCGGGTGACATGTGTTTATGACATTCTTTGTGACAATAGAAAAGATCTATTGTCTAGTGATTTTTCACTTAGTGTCCGTGAGTCAGTGTTAGGGAGTTCGGATGAATATTTGTAGTTTTTTTATTGTAGACTTTTTTAAGTGGCCTTGTGGTAATTGGAAGGAAAGTAGGCAGGTATTTTCGTTGTCGTAATAAATACCAGTAATAATTTATAATATGGCTGTTTTAATGTTTTTGCATTCATGTTTACTCTGATGCTATATTTCACATTGAATATGTAAAAGGGATGAGACTATGCGAATTTCGATTGCTAGCTTAATTTCTCATGACAGACAAAAACATATACCAATATTTTTTTTAAACAGATGAAGGAAGAAAGAAAGAAAGAAATAAAACATACTTTATTTCTAAAATCACGAAATCTTTCACAATATCATGTAAATAATTGTAATAGAACACACATATACACAATAATAAATAATTAATAAACATAAAGTGACAGCCCTGCGCTACAAATGCCACGTTTCAAATGGTGTATCATTTCCATTTTCTATTCGTTCTCTTACGGCTTTGTTGATCGGTTTTCTGACATAGTATTCAGCGACGAGTATGAAAACATAAAAGATGGTTCAAATTTTAAAGCGAATGCAGTGCAATGGATATTTCGAATAGATTATTGAAACCATAAGATTACGAACTCGCTTTTAGATCTTCCGCATCGATAAAGAATAATAACTAACTTCTCCCTAGCCTTTATTATTCCCAAGTCACTTGGGGTCGGCTTTCTAGTCTAACCGTATTTCACTGGATATCAGTTTTTATACGGAGCGGCTGCCACCTGACCTCCGCAACCCGAAGGCTAACGATACCCTAAAGCTAGACCAGTGGCAGGATATTAGAGGGCACTGACTTCCCAATAACGACTACCATAGATGTTCATGGTAGCCGGGACCGAAGGCTTAACGTGCTCTCCGAGGCACGGAGCAGGCGATAATCGTCAATCAATACGCACATAATTTCTAAAAGTCATATAACTGCCGAAAGTCGGAGGTGGGCGACGTGGGTTCGAACCCGAGACCCTCGGCATGGCAGTCTTTTAGACTCTCCACTGAGCTATCGTTAAAGAATAATAACATAGTGTCAAATAATCTGGCTGTATCACAGTTGCATATAAAAATAAACTTACTATGTTCCATTTTCAAATATACATGAATGTAGGCCAGTACTTAATCATCACGCATATAAAATCAAAAATGTGTTCTATTTTCGAACTTTCACTTAAATATAGAAATTGTCATAATAACTTTGATTGCGTATATGTAAGCTCAAGTAATATGAAAAAAAAAACGCGTTATCCAATCTTCAAATTGCAACAAACTCAAGAATAGGTATAAAGAATTTGTGACTCACAAAAGTTTCTTAATTTAAAAAGCAATATATTTGTTTCAAACATGAAAATATTCACTATTTTGTGCACATATAATAAATATATTTTTATATAACATGTGTAGGAATTCATGCATTGTATAAAAAATGCATTAATTTATGTTTTAACGAAACTTCTTGGGTGTTTTCATATCACAAATAGCCAATTCTGAATAATTTAAGCGACATATACATCGTTGCATTTTGTTAATATACAACAACAATGACCAGTTTATATTATTGTCACATTATATTAGAATTTGTGGACACAACACTTTCATGTTTTTATGTTGGTAATATTTTAGTACTAGTGATGTAGACGAGTAAACTCTACTACAAAAATACTTTGTATTCATAAATCAAATTTATATTTGGTAGGTATTTGTGGTGACATTCTAATTGTAACTAAAGGCCCGTGTGAAGGTAAGCGTTTACCGAAGCTTACAATTGCTGTGCAATAGCAAGCAAGTAGCAAGCAACAGGCGCTCATAGCCAGTTGCACTCACTGATCGGTAAACGATTAGCGAGGTTAAGCAACGTTGGGTGCAGTCAGCCTATTGATGGGTGACCACTTAGTGGTATTTCATCTGAGCGTCTCTGTGCTTCGGAGGGCACGTAAAAAGTCGATCCCCGGTTGTTGCCAAATTGACAGCAGTCGTTAAGCCATGTCAGAGGCCTACGGACTTGAACAACTCTTGACAACAGGTTGGAGATATTAAGTTTTTATATAATTTTGTACCGCGAGCGAGCGAGCGGCGCGGCAGAGCGGAGATGTGTGTAGCCGGTCTGCCGGACGGCGCCTCACACACCCGAAGGCATCATTCGATTGACTAGCTTCAAGCTCTCACAGCTCACATCTCTGCTAGGTACACACAGCTCACATCCCTCCGCTTTGGTGGAAATAACCTGCCAGCTTCGCAGCTCTTCTTCTCTCGTCTCCTCTCCTCTCTGCTTTGGTGGATACCGGGCCTTCCTTAGGGTACTTAATGTATCACGTCCGATAAGTAACAGTTCTGGAGGCTCACATACCTACTACCACATCTTTGTGATACCTCAAGTATTCCAAGCGAACATAGGCCACAGTAACTGCTTACTACTAGGCGGGCTGTGTGCTTATTTGTCACCTTGAAAGTATACAAAAAAATTGCGGCAGTCTTTGGGGACTGCCGATAGAAGTGAAAACTTTAATCCTTGATCATAAACACTTCTTTATAAACCAAAAATAATTCAAAAATGGAAAGCGTTCGGTGAGGATGACGCGAGTTCCATGATTTTTGTTCACCCAAGAAGTGCTCAACTCGCCTAAAGAAGTTTTCACTTCAAAAAATTTACCTTGATAGATTTTGTGCTTTACGAGGAACAGCGTCAACTCAATGGTGCTGAGACTTTATTTATGGATATAACTTTTTATTAATTCGACCCTGGCTTCGAACCCATCACTTCAATATGTTCAGCGGTCATATCCACTACCGTTGCGTCACCAGATAATCTTAGGATATCCATCCAGATACAACCACCAAACCCAAACTATTCAACAAACCAAATAGGTCAAGTGCCCAATGTCACCTCTAAAACAAAATCTTCCACTAGACCCTGAATGTTACCCAAAGTTGCGTGCAATGCGTCACAGCACTAGAACATTACTATAAATCATACACAGTTGGAATGTTGCACCCGCGAGGTGTCAACGCCCAAGATATGTAGCTAACACTACACAGCGACTCGAAAATAGTATATCTACCCACTAATTATTATACGGAACATTCGAGAATAGAACTTTATTAGTGAGTTCTCATCGAGATCATAGTTTTCTCGATTATGATTATCGTCGTTGACATATTTTCCATTCATATTATTATCGAAAACTCTGCTGAAGACTTAGGCGATTATTACACGGCACCGCGCACCGCCGCGGAGGGCGGTGGCGGTATCTTATCTTATGTGGGGGCCAGTCATTGTAGACTGGCGACACTTCGACCCAGTGGGATCTTTTGTGTCGACACTCTCCTAATAACGACTGCCATAGATGTTCATGGCAGCCGGGACC
Organism: Catocala sponsa; assembly: GCA_963564715.1. Lineage (NCBI taxonomy): Eukaryota > Metazoa > Arthropoda > Insecta > Lepidoptera > Erebidae > Catocala > Catocala sponsa. The sequence continues at coordinate 15,902,114 of OY751352.1, forward strand.
AACGGCTTAACGTGCTCTCCGAGGCACGGAGCAGGCGATAATTGTCAATCAATACGCACATAATTTCGAAAAGTCATATAACTTCCGAAAGTCAGAGGTGCTCGACGTGTGTTCGAACCCGAGATCCTCTGCATTGCAGTCTGTTGGTCTCCCCACTGAGCTATCGCTGCTCTGCGGTGGTGGTAAAGCGAATTCGTAGCGGTGCATCGCGCAGTAAGGCGGTTCTCGCGCCTCTCCGCGCGGATGGATTTAACGCGGTTTTGACCAATTTGATAATGTCCTCCACCAACGATGATCCGCGCGGTTATGCGGCGTCCCGTGTGTGAGGCGCCGCCGCTTGAATTTGAATAGAGCTGACATAGACAATATTTTATCGGAACTTAACAGCGATGACGCGAAATTTCTGTTCAAATTCATGTCGGATGTATTAAAATAGTTAGATATGTGGTTAGCATTATGTTTAGGTTATGATGGAACTGACATACGCTGTGCGTAAAAGTTCCAAAAAACACAAGATTAAAAAAAAGTCTTTAATAGTACAATTGGCAATAGATATTAAACATTTATTTTTGATTCAACTGAATGCAGTTAACTACTTATGTATTTTCTCCATTAAAATAATCATAATAAAACAAAAAGGGAATATTTAAATGTAATCAGAGGCTCAATACTCGTAATAAAAACGGGATTAAATGTAATGACCACCAAAAATAGTAATTGCACACCAAAATATGCTTACTAAAATATATCATAACGAGCACCTATACGCCTCAAATCACTGCATTCCGTCTCGGAAGGGTTAGGTTATGTTAGGTTCCTTCTTAAACCCACCCAAAACTAGGAGCCCCGCGAAGCGAGCCTCCGTGGACTTATTTTAATCTCTTTGCTGTGCAATAATTATTTTTGGTATTAAAATGCGGTTTTAATTTTGGTGATCATTTACTATTTTTAACTGTTATATTTTACTATATCTGGTGATAAGTTAAACATAAGCCAATAAAAACTATTCAAATTACACTTTCGAACTTGTGAGACTAGTTTTGAAGTCTAATTTAAACAGTTTAAGTCATAAATATTACAAATGGTTCTTAGTTAACATAAACATCAAATTCAAACATAAATATCATTTCAGTTCACATTTGACGTTTATTTGATACTAGCTTTTGCCCGCGGCTTCGCTCGCGTTAATTTAGAGTTTGACAATCAATTCGGGTTGTACTCTGCTTGTAATAATATAATTCAATCATGATTTGAAAGACACATCGCGCCATCTTTTATCATAAGAACGTTATTGTTGTTTTCCTCGAGAACAGTAATTTTTTTAGGATGAAAGGTAGCCTATGTCAGTTTCCGTACACCTGACAACGTATATGCAAAATTTCAGGATGATCGGTTCAGTGGTTTAGGCGTGAAAAGGTAACAAACAAACAAATTCATTTTCGCTTTTATAATATTAGTTAAGTTAAGAAGTTAAGATTAAGACTAATTAAGATTAAGATATCGAAACTACATTTTAAGGCATGAACGCGTAACAAACAAACAAACTCACATTCGCATTTATAATATTAGTAAGGGTATCATAGGCTAAGGAAATAGCTTATTATCAAGAAGGCCGTATAGTTTATTCATTATTTATAATAACAGTACAAAATGCATGTGTTAGATTTTTATAAAAACGTCACGGCATCAATAAAAAAACGCACAATATATTTACCTATATAAAAACTTAAATACAATCAAGTTAGGTCCCAATCAGGAGTCGCAGCCTACCTCTCTGGGAAGCAGACGTGAGTTTAAAGCTAATTGCGGCTATAAGTAGTTCCCAGTCTCAAATATGACATAGATTAGTTAGCCACACCATACGACAAGCCAATGACCAATATACTTACTAGAATTTGTGTATGTAAAACATCTTTACATACATATTGGATAAATAATATTAGTATGAATATTTAATAAGTAATATCTAAAAAGAATATATCAACGGAAATGTACCTATCATGGTTGATCAACCAGCAATTCTTACGATTGCAAAATCATTACGAATTAACGCTAAACATAATATAAAATTACACGAAATCGAACATTCCTAATTCAAATAAATCATAATAAAAAACCGTTACACAAAAAAATAACTGACATTCCATATTTAATTTTAAATTAATCACTGTCAAACTTTTTAAACTTTACTTTTTCGCACTACATGACAGGGAATTAAAGTTCCCGCGTTCCAAAAACAAGTGCGAATGGAAAACAAAATATCATCATTGACAGGAATAATTAATAATTTCCTGTCTAGAGCACATTTTTAATGTATTTTTGTCACATTAAAATAGGTCGGTGTGATAAATATGAGGAAAATATTACGTAGCTTGTTTGAATTTTGCTAAGAATGCGATCTCTTTGATATATTTTGTATGTAATATTGCTTCTATAGTTCCTTTGAACGTAATATAAATGTGTTTATATGACATATGCGAGTTTCCTGTAATATGTATAATATTATATTATATATCTTTTGCTTTGGTCTTGTTGATGGATTAACTGTTGTTAGGCATTGTCCACACCAATGTGTTGTTGTAAATGCCACTCGTTTATATTTTATGATATTTTTTGTTTGTGCGCCAATAAAAAATCATCCGAGACTGTCTGACTGTTTGATGGTAAGCGATTAGCGGTTCTTTGTATTAAGGATTATTTGCGAGTTAATAATAATAATATTGCCTTTCTATTCTGAATTGTTTCTGTTTCTATCCCTCAGTTCAGTGTGCCTTTTGGCAAAGGCCTCTTCTAACCCTTTCCACTGGTTTCTGTCACGAGCCACTTTTCTCCAATTGGGGCCCGCTGTTTGTTTCAGCTCATCTTCCCATCCTCTTTTCTGTTTCCCCTTGCTGCGTTTACTGTCTTTTGGATACCAATCGGTTAACCGGTTTGCGAGTTACCAATTCAATAAAAAAGTAGTTTTTGTGGTGTTCAGAAATGTTATTGTCTTTCTGTCATGGACAAAGTTCAGAATACGCGAAACGCAACCAAGTTACCGTTTGCTTGCGACCTTTTATGGTAGTTTTTAGGTATTTTTTACGCGAGACTTCTACCATATAACGGGATAAAAGGTATCCTATATTTTTATCTAGGAAAGGCTCTATCTGTATGCCAAGTTGCCTCCATGGCACAGCGGTAGTGAATGCGACTGCTGTGCATGAGGTCTCAGGTTCGAATCCCAGGTCGAGCCAACAAAAAGTTATTGGGTTTTTCTGTTAAGAAATAAATAAAATAGCAGCCCGGAGTTAGGAAGTTGGCGGTGTTAGACACCCCCGTGCCACGGAAAGCCGTTGGTTCTGCGCCTGATCTCTCTCCGGTCGTGTCGGATTACCGTCCCATCATCACAAGGAAACAGAGAGTGCACTTGTGTTTGCGCACACACTTGTGCACTATAATATCTCGCATATATATGCGTAGATGGCCAGTTCCCGTTGAGACTGGCCGCCATCGCCGAAATTCGGTCTGGAGGTCATTACATGCCAAGTTGCATTTACATCCGTGTTTCGCGGATTTAAGTACCAAACATTCAATCCTGTAAACAGTTGTAGGATGTCTAGTAACTTTGTCGTACACTCGTAAAGTGTAGTGGGCATCTAACCGAATCTTATGCAATTTGTAGATTATTTTATTTTATTCAGCTTTCATTCAGCTTGCCCCGTCGGCAAAACGACGGTATTTACTTGTGACTGAGCTTTTGCTCGCGGCTTCATTCGCGTAGAAGTAAGTTAGGTTAAGTGTATCAGTACTTTTCCAAATAAAGTATAGCCTGTTACTCGGTGATAATATAGCTTTCTAATGGTGCAGGAATTTTTTAAATTGGTTATGTAGTTTTCGAGTAAAACCGTTACAAAGAATCAAAAATCAAATCAGGAAAGATTATAATAATATAATAATATTCTATCACATACACACAACGCCATGTAGCCCAAACTAAGCAGAGCTTGTACTATGGGTACTAGACAATGGATAAACATACATATATACTTTTTTTGTTGAAAATACATACATATTATACATAGAAACACCAAGATGCCCAATTACCCTCTTTCTCCCTTACCGTTCCTTCTCCTTCTTCACTTCCTTTTATCCCTAAAGGGTCGGCAAAGCGCAAGTAATGCTTCTGGTGTCGCAGGCGTCCATAGGCTACGGTGACCACTTACCATCAGGTGGGCCCCGTATGCTTGTTTGCCACCTTAGTAGTATAAAAAAAGACTAAGACAAACATCCATGTTCATGAATCCGCGACCTCAGGCGTGGCAGTTGGTTACACTAACCACTACGCCGTCGAGGCCGACGATATTAGTATAGATTCGTGTTTGTTGCATCTTAGACATGATTAGTCGTCAGTTGAAGTCTTTTTGAAAGTGGTCTTTGAAAGTGGTCTTTGAAAGTGGTCTTTGAAAGTGGTCTTTGAAAGTGGTCTTTGAAAGTGGTCTTTGAGAAAAAATGTCTGGGAACCTCTAATACAATACCTATTCTATTCTACTGTTCGTGATCGTAAGCCCAAAATAATAGAAGTACTCCTTAGTATTCAATCATTATGTGTAATCCTTTACAATTTAACCACATCTACTGTATTGTTTAATGCATGAATCAATAAATAAAACTTAATCATCATCATCATCATCATCAGGCTATAATAGTCCACTGCTGGACATAGCCCTCCCCCAAAGAGTGCCATAGCGCCCTGTCTTCAGCTTGCCGCATCCAGCATCTGCCTGCAGTCTTTCGCAGATCGTCATCCCACCTAGTCGGAGGGCGTCCTACACTACAACTAATAATAAAACTTAATATATTAAATAAAATGATTTGAAAGAATAAAGTAACACAATAAAGAAATTTCACAGAGAGGTTCTGTAATCATAGCCTGTGATATTTCATGCCTTATTTTACAAGATTTAATGGGAGTGATGAGTTTAAAATACAACACCGAAGTATTACCAAAACCGAAACCAGAATTCGTTTTTCTTATTTATTTGTAATACAAGTATATTTTTAATAAAATCTGTCCTTCTGGAAGTAGTTTTCAATATCAAAAATATCGTTGTAATTTTTACCAAATCTATACTTATAATAAAACTGTAGAGAGGTCAATTCTGTACATTGAATATATATTCAAAATTAATATTGGAGGATGAATGGTGATCGATACTGATGACAAAAATGCAATCAGTAAATTTTTTGTCTGTCTGTCTGTTTGTCTGTCTGTATGTGCACGCATGGGTCAAAAACTACTGAAGGGATTTTAACGAAACTTGGTACGATTGTAGTCCATACTCCTGGGCAGGTTATAGGCTATATAACATAACGCTAAGACACATAGGAGCTGAGCAGTGACGATAAATTTGAAGCAAGTCGGACGAAAATGCGCTTTCGAGCTCTTATCCTCGCATACGTTGATCATACACCAAAAGTATGTATTACAAAGATGATGGTCTTCAAAAGATCTACAAAAAAGTCCTTAATAGTATATATCTATCTTTTATAAATTAGCCACAATAACGTGTTTAATCGTTAGGCATTTCTTCAAAGTGTATTAAAATACATAAATATATTGTATTTCACATAGATATATCTTTATCAAACTCCCATATTCAAAAAGTACACTTTAATATTTATATTATAAAAAAAAATATAGGAATCGGTTTATAAACACACAAGATATAGATGAAATAAAACTTCCAAATCTCGCCGCGCCAGTATGGGTACGGCTATACGGTTGATTGTTGTTTAACGCGCGAAACGGCCATCCGCTGCATTTATAAAAAGGCGGGGGCGCTCATGCGCCGACTTCACTCACATTTTGTTTGTTTGGTTGAACGCGGTAATCTAAGGAACTACGGGTAAAAATTAGAAAAATATTTCAGTGTTGGATAATCCATTTATAGAAGAAGGCTATAGGCTATATAACATCACGCTACGACCAATAGGAGCGGAGCATAAATGAAAAATATTGCAAAAACCAGGAAAATTCTCTTATGTGAAGCAGACGAAGTTGCGCGGGTCAGCTAGTTAGTAATATAATTAATAATATTCTACTACATACACACAACACCATCTAGCCCAAACTAAGCAGAGCTTGTACTATGGGTACTAGACTATGGATAAACATACATATATACCTTTTTTTTTTGTAAATATATACATATTATACATAGAAACACCCAGACCAAGACCAACATCCATGTTCATGCACACAAATGTTTGACTTGTACGGGAATCGAACCCGCGACCTCAGGCGTGACAGTCAGTTACACTAACCACTACGCCATCGAGGCCGTCAATTAAATCAATACAACATAGTGATGCTTAGGAAATGCCAGGATATAGCCGTCATATGCTTCTTTGCACTCCTTACCTTATTTAAATAGTAGCAACCCACCCCGTCTTGGCACGGGTTGTACAAAATCTTAGCAAATTATACATCTAAACATTCCTCATAAATCACTCTGTCTATTGGTGAAAACTGCATGAAAATCCATTCAGTAGTGTTTGAGATTATCGCGAACAGACAGACGCGACGGAACTTTGTTTTATGTAGTGATGAAGTAATAATACAGGACACTAGAACTCAGTAGTATGCCACTACATCTACACCCTGGAGAACACTGCATTTATATAATAACGAGATGAGTGTAAAAACCCAGGATTCAACCTATTCGTCTTAAATGTAAAAATAAAGAAATGACTTCTATATCTCGGGGGTCTTTTGAGCTACAGGGTCCATATTCAAACTCGACCGAGGTGTCTGCACACCAAGTGACAAGGTCTTAAATGTGATAGCATGTAAAATACTTGTGACCTTGTGACCTCTATATCTCGGGGGTCTTTTGAACCATAGAGCCCATATTCAAACTCGACCGAGGTATGACCCCAAGGTATCCGCACACCAAGTTACAAGTCAATATTTTCTATTTAAAATATGTGACCCCTTAATCTCAGGGGTCTTTTGACCCACAGGGCCCATATTCAAACTCGACAGAGGTATGACCCCAAGGTGTCAGCACACCAAGTTACAAGTCAATCGGTCCAGTGGTTCCAGAGTTATGCCGGTCACTAACAGACAGACACACAGACCGACATATTGTTTTCATTAACCTCTTCGAAGTAGACTCGGAAGTTAATATATTTATTTCACTAATTTATATTAAATTTTCTTATACATTTTTACACAAGGCATTTATTTTATTTCTGCATTCTCCATGAAGAGCGGCCAAGCGATGTTAAGCCGCTCCTCATCGAAGATGCAGATTTGTGAAAATATTAACCCTGACTTCTAAACTAGGCGTATAAGCCTGTATCTTAGGAATCAGAATAATATGTGCGTTTGACTTCAGTTTAACAAAGTCACTATTTCCAAACTCAATAACTAACATCTCTCAGCGACCGAAGCGAAGTGATTTTAAAAAACATATTACTATGTGTCATGCCAATGGACGGTTACATTCCTGGAAATAGATACGTCTTTCTGGAGGTCATTTTTATATTAGGAGGATTAATTCGAATATTTTTCGTATGCAACAGTGCATATCCTTATTACATATGGCGACTTTTTGTAGCAAATCATACGCGTGTCTGTGAAACGCACGGCTGCATTGTGACTTCATTGATTTGTTGATGCTAATAGCCGTTTATACCGATTTAATGGGGCATATCGATGCAAACGTTCTTATGAATAAAGAAAATGTACGGTTGTATGTATCGAGAATGTATCGGATACACATTGGTGGAAAACCTTACACTAGACTCAGCAGCCTAGCGAGAAACCGTTGGACTGCCACGCAGAGGTCTCGAGTTCGACCCTAATATAAGCTAATCCTAGTGGGAAACCGTTGTTGCCAAGATCCCAAGGCGCGCATCTCTGCCTTTTCGAAGTTATGTGCGTATTAAATTGTTAATTATCGCTTGCTTTAACGTTGAAGGAAAACATCGTGAGGATATCTGCATGACTAGTTCTCCATATGTTCTCGAAGATATGTGAAGTCTGTTGAACCAAACTGGGCTAGCGTGGTGGACTATGGCCTAGCCTTTCTCACACTGAGAAGAGGCCCGTGCCCAGCAGTGGGACAGTTTAATATAGGGCAGATATTATTATAAACGATTAGCAACTGAGTCGCTGTGGAATATCGCTGTGTGTAACAATCCTTATTCACACGTGAGAAAAGTTTCGTGAAAAGTGACTTTTATGAAATACTCCAAGCAATATTTCTCAAAATATACTGACGATATTTTAATGTCCTTTAATCAAATCAGAGGACAGTCGGTTAATCTTTAAAAGATTTAACTTCGAACTCAAATCTCACTTCGACTTTAGTTATGGTTTAGTATCTTATCTTATTTGGGGGTCAGTCAGTGCAGACCGGCGACACTTCGACCCAGTGGGATCTTTTGTGTCGACACTCTCCCAATAACGACTGCTATAGATGTTCATGGCAACTGGGACCAACGGGTTAACGTGCTCTCCGAGGCACGGAGCAGGCGATAATTGTCAATCAATACGCACATAATTTCGAAAAGTCATATAAGAAGTATACCCTCTGCATTGCAGTCTGTTGGTCTCCCCACTGAACTATCGCTGCTCTTATGGTTTAATAACTATTGATATGATTTGAAAAATCTAAGGCAGTTTCTCAATAAGTATACGACAAACAATAACGTGTAGAATTGTCAAATTGGAAGCGGCGGTAGACCAATGGATAAGGTCCAGAAGACTATGGACTTGCGATCAAGAGGTAGCGGGTTCGAATCCCATTGCACTACTGACGTGAACTCATTCCTAATACAAGCATTCAAACCTAGCTAGAGGGGTAAACATAAATACTAGTAATTTCTTAAACTTAATTTAAACCCAAGTTGCTAGTAATCATTTTAAAAAAAGGAAATAAAAATACGAAATACCAGATACTTTTTTCACTACGGTTTCGAAAGTGGATTCGATAGTGAGATCTTATAGAATAACATCACTGCAGTTTCACAACTGATCGACCTTTAGCACCGTTGGAAACTCTGGCAACCTGTAAGAATTTATATAGCAACGCAATCTATATATATAAAACTCTTCCGTTACTGATTGACTGACAGACAACGCACAGCCGAAACTATTGGGCGCAAGAAGCTGAAATTTGACATGTATGTTCCTTGGGTACTATAGGGGTGTACTAAGATGGGATTTCCCGAAATTCCCACGGGATTGGGAAGAAATGGATAAATAAAAAAACGTGCGGGCGTAGCTGCGGGCATCCTCTAGTTCTATATATTTTGTTCTTTGAAATTAGATGTTAACTATTTGAACGAGAAGACTAATCATACATTACAAAGTTATCAGTCCCAGTATGTTACAATACTATTTCTTATGTAATAAAATTGTGGCGAAACACTCACTATCATTATAAGAACTATAGTGAGACACACACATAGTTTCATAACCTTAAAATGTGCTACATTCTAAGCTCCTAAAGGCTTGCATTTAGCAACGACAGATCGGCACAGGTCACCGTAACAAAATAATAATCAACTTTGAGAAATAATGGTCCTAAAATTTAATAAACATGTCATGATTTCTTATTCTTGTTAATAATTCTGTTTGGGAGTTTTTATTTACCCAACTGGCAACACAGCCAACCGTCATTTTTAAATAGTGGGGTTATTGTGGAAGAGAAAATAACTCGGCTCTCGGCGAAAGATCGCTCAGCAGTGAAGAACGAGCATTCAACTGAGTAAGACGTTCTCAATAGTCCGTGTAATTGCTGTGAATTTGGTAATATAGTCACATAATATTTTAGACGAGTGAGTTTCATTATAAACATAAGGCGCAAAACACAGATAGAGATCAGGATACTATGAGCACATACCGCCCATTGATCTTAGACATGTGGTAGTTAGTGTTCTCCTTGCAATGGTTGTAGCCGCTTTCAATCATTTGTAAAATAATGTCTTGTCACAGCACAAAATAAGCAGTCGTTAGCTTTGTTCAACAGTACATACTCTGTTCCTAATAAGCCAATGGATTATAATATCTTTATCTATCAATTAAGAAGCATAACCTACCGCTCCTTATACAGAATGACATATTCTACTGTGTGCTTAAAGTGCAAAATTCGAAGCCTCGGAGCTATGGATGAAATTGAAAACATTAGATATATTTTTATTGATTAAATTACACACACCTACTGTTTTATAAAATTACTAGCTTTTGCCCGCGGCCGCGGCCCGCCTCACGTTAATTTAGAATTTGACAATCAATTCAGGTTGTACTCTGCTTGTAATAATATAATTCAATCATGATTCGAAAGACACGTGGCGCCATCTATTATTATTAGAGCGTTATTGTTGTTTTTCTCGGGAACAGTGATTTTTTCGGGATGAAAGGTAGCTTATGTCCGTTTCTGTACACCTGATAATGTATATGCAAAATTTCAGAATTATCGGTTCAGTGGTTTAGGCGTGAAAAGGTAACAAACAAACCAATAAACAAACTCATTTTCGCTTTTATAATATTAGTTAGGATTAGGATTAGGACAGGATAGGATACAATAGTATCAGTAATAAAAGAAAACTCACGGCAAAAGTTGATTTCATACTGATTAATATTTTCAAGTTGGTAGTACATTACCAAATATATGGAGAGAAAACATGCCTGAAGAAATATTTTATGAAACATTCCATTCTATATTTCTACCCCAAATTATTATAATTCGTGTCAATGATCAACATCGTTTAATATCCTCAACAGCATGACTGACGGGGCGATATTATTAATAACTTTAATTTATTGGAAGCTTGCCTGATCTATGTGTGTTTAAGACCGTTTTGTTTATCGGGAAAACATTAAAATGTAGAAGACATAATTATCGATAATGCAGATATCTGTTAAACGTCAAATTTATTTATCGATCGAGCACTTTTTTTAGATTTTATATGTGAAGTTTATTCAGTTGCTTACACGTACACAGTAGTGTGCAACCCAAGGCTTGTATATAGATATAGACATATCAAATATTTTACAGTCACAGGTGTGCAAAACTATTTCCAGTGTGACATTTATTCTTTTGCGTTGCATGATTTATGTAATTGAAAGCGAATATTATCGCGATCGTGCTTAGTATTTATATAGCTTCTTGAAAGGGTTGACGTTTCGGCTAGGTTTAAAAAGGTATGTAAATATCTAGCATGAGGCCTTAATACTGTGATTAGTTGTTTAATCTCATGTGTTTGAGAAAGGAATGAATGGATTTACCAGGTTTTTGGTCTTATTAGTTTATTTATTCGATTGCAAAATATTGTTATAGGCGGCAAAATTTTGTTAACACAAAATTTGTCTGATATTTAGAATCTATATGTTTGCTGTTTATTATTTTATAAAAACGGTTATTAAAACGACGTTTTTATGTAAGCTTATACTTTTTACACGAGGTAGATTTTTTGTTTATGGTAAATAAGACTGTAGCTGCAATAAGGTAGAATTGAAAATACTGAATCAGTTACAATATTTTATTCAGAAATGATCGGTCTAAAGCAGAGGTTCCCAGACTTTTTTTCTCATAGACCACTTGCAAAATTTAGCTGGTATCGGTGGACCCCCTGCAGCTAAACAACAGGCTGACCTTTATGTTTTTCTTTTAGAAATTTAATACAGCACCTACCACGGTAGGCGGCGGAATGACCATTTAAAAAAAATTCTCTACCGAAAAATCGAAAATCATGGAATTATGCAAGTCTGTACAAGTAACAGTCGCTGAGCTTGTGGAACAGTCGGTGAAGTCTTCACTATCGAAAGCAAATAAATTTTCGTGGACTCCCGCTTACGAATTGTGCACCCACATTTTGTTGTCACGCTAACGTAGATCCCCGTCGAATCTCCCGTGGGCCCCTGGGGGTCCACCTGGACTACTTTGGGAACTAATAGTCTAAAGAAAGAAGGCACAAGCCTTCTACTTTCTCCACTTTAAATGATCGTCATTGCCTCACGTGTAGCTGTTTCAATCTTCACACATCAAAAAATAGGTAATTCACATATAGTTTTAAAGAACTAAGGCGCTACGGATTCCACGCTCAAACTATCTACCAGGAGATGTATGTAACTCTAATCGCAGCTAGATAACCATATATTATCCGTGTATGAGTAGGGTTCCTCATAGTGATACCGTATTGTCAGTAAGTGAACGTCACTCTGGACATAGCTTCATCAATGCAGGATCTCAAAAGCATGAGTGATAGCCCTAGTAGAGTAAGCGTCTATATGTTCTAGTAACCCAATTTCCAAATGATAACATCAGAGCATTTTTTGTATGCCTTTGACGTGTGAAATGTTTTTCTTACAAAAAGCCCTCGAAGCATACGCACTAAATTAAGGAACACGGTATATTACGTGTAAATGTGTTCAGAAAAAGTCAGATTTAATTAAAAATATGGATGTTTCTCTCGACAGCGTAACGTTTTCGAGATATTATTAATAAAATGTGCGACGCAGAAACGAATTGCGACGCATTTTTATATGAACATAATTTAGAATTTGCGCTCGAAAACCTTACTACGCAACGTTTCAAATCGTTAGTGAAGGGTAAACGAGGTTACCATGGTGTTTACTGACGCGCTAAAATTACAATCTCACATAAATTCACGTGTTAAATAGTCTATTTTCAGCATATTTTGTATTACACTTGACAAATATGAATTTAAATAAATTGCCTCGCAGACTTACTATTTCCTGGTTCCACAACTCACACAACATTTAATATAAAGCACTAAATAAAATATATTTTAGATAAATAGGTATTTTACTTGTTGCCAAGTAAAGAGCCGACTTATTAAAAATAACAATTTTAAGTCGGTTGTTTAATAAAATTCTCTTGTAACAGTAAAAATATGACACAATATCATTAAAAATTATGTGTTAACATTTATATTCAGAACCTATTAATAACGGCCCTTTTATTTGAAAGTCATGTTGGAACTATTAAATAAATAATTTTATTAGCCATTTATAAAAAAAATTATCGAGTTAAACGGTTGACGACATCTGACCGACGATGAAATTGTCAACGGCCAGAGGTCATAAACATTTCGCGGTGACGCAAAACGGCAGTGATTTTTTTTATTTAAAACGCGTCAGGGGTTGCCAACTATTTTTATTACGCGTTACAATGTCAAAAATTATAAAATAAACAGTGTGTTTTATAAATTCTCCTTGCATTCAAATGTCGGTAGACCGGTGATCCGCACGGCATACAAATTGATGTTTTGTACATTAAGTCGATAAAATTTTCTGAAATAATGTCATATTGCGTGTCTGTCAAGTATGAAGATAAATTAGGCCTTCTACAAATGAGGCGGCGTGAACGCCAGTTTTTGCCACATCAAAGCGTTCTTAAGGCCCGGAAATAAATTATTATGTATTAAAATAACTTTGCGGCACCAGAAAATGGGTTAGACAGACATAAAAGAAATCGGTTTAATGATGAATGGTGTTCTCATGCGTCAGGTTTATTAGGGCTTGTCAAGAACCTGGATATTGATAAAAGTATATTTAGGAATGACGTAATCGGTCACCTGATCATAACGATCATGGTTGTTATAATAAAAACCGTCATAACACTTATGAAATTGAAAAATATGACACATATTTCTGAACAGACAATTGCAATAACTTCACATCTTTATATTTGAATGAATACTGTTGTATAATTTAAAATTTTAAATGCATACTTTTTCATAGTTTTTTTTACAAATATACTTATACCAATGTTTTGACATACGGAATTTTTATGTCAGCCTGAATCTGGTTTTAAAATATGCCTTCCTACGTTTTCGTGACGAATCAGTCTAGAGTTTAATTTGACTCATACACGAGCTATTATTACAGACAAATCGTTTACAAAAATATTTTAATCTCTTTTGAGAACGACTATAACTGAACACATAAATGACTAACCGTATTTATATATAACTGATTTCTGTAACGCGACACTTTAGTTCGAAGAATTAAATTTAATTAAAATAAATTATTTAAGAACTTAATCTCAATTTTATGCCTAAGAACATTATGATAAAAAGTTTGAAGTTAAGTTTGGTGCTGAACATATTACGTTAAGTTTAACTTGACTTTAAACTTTTACAATCATTTTGCAGAAATATAAAATAAAAAATACCATTACAAAATAAAGTGAATTGTTACATATACACTAGACAGTGAAATCAAAACGCTAAATAAATAGCACCGACTATAAAACAATAAGCACCAACACAAAAATAAAACAACAAATAAAAAAACAAGTAAGAATAAAACAAAAGCACAAGAATGCAACACATTGGACACTAACACGACACACGAACTTAACTTTCAATTTTATCAGAAGCACCGACTCATTCTCATCGACATATAAATGGCGTTCGTCAGTGGACTCTGGAACTCACTCGTTGGTTGCAACGATAAAGAAGTTGTCTGGCAGGAATTGTCCAGGTTTTACTTTCCCGACACTCAGAAGTACTTCTCAGTGTCAGAAATAGATCAAGAAGCAGTGCCTATAGTTTTTGGCGAATCTCACAAGATTGGCTTTAACAAAGACTGTTTTGGTTATAAATACACGCCATTGAATTTCGTCACAGTCTATCATATTGATACCAGAAAAGGTTTGTATGACAACTCTATGTACATTATATGGTACATTTTCCCCCTTTTCTTTTCACATGTTTGCTCTTGTCTGATATTCTTAAATCAAGCGGCATTTTATAACCGTTGTGTTTAATAAAACAGTCTTTCAACGATATAATGGGTTCTAAAATCCTAATTGATAGTAACAGAAACATATATTTTGTTTATTTTGCAATTAATTACACTTCTGTATATTGTAATAAATCTTTTGGAGGCAAAACGAAAAAAAACCATCATTTATTTAAAATTTCGGTCTCAGTTAATTAAAAAATGTCTTGTAACACCAATTAAATATTATTAATATGCTTCGATATTTCAACTCCGGTGTTTTTCTGACGAAAATTAAAGAGTGGCTAATTATGAAATGTATACATAGCTAATCGTCCGTCCATGATTTGAGTGTGATCTACCCATCAGCTGTCGTCGTAACCTTGCGACGAGGTCTGATTTAAAACCCTTGTTTATGATGCGATATTTTCTAATATCCGTTGCTTGACGACAAGTGCGTCAACATAACTGGAATCTGCTGTGATGGATTCTTGGCTTTTTTTAATGTATGTGTTGAAATTCGTGTGACATATTTAATGTGAAATTGCTACAACATTCTTAGTGGTACCTATATATTGTGAGGTTATTTAAATACCTTGCCACATGTGTTATTTTTGCTAGTCATTCGAAATATCTCAAGTGGGTTGCTTGAGTCGATTTGTAGAAAGGGATATAATATATTTATTATATAATATTAAGCAACTATGTGGAAAGGACAAATCCTTTCCTTAGTTGCTTAATATATTACACACGTGGAAATACAAAGAAAACTCAAAGGTATGAGGTTGAATAAGGATTAAGACTCAAACAAATAGAATAAAATACATAGATTAAATTAATTATATTTCATCTAGATCAGTATCTACTCGTATGTACGTTGAACGAGAAGATAAACTCTTATTGAAATAAAAGTTGTGCTCTACTCTAAACCACCTCAGAGTAAATTTTCTTATATCTAGTTATTTTACTTACTAATAATAAATTGTCTTTTCTAGCTGAAGTAAAAATGCCGAGCGGCCACATAGACACTCCCGTCATTGAAGACAACAGGGATGGTACAGTCAGTATCAAGTATGAGCCAAGAGAGGAAGGTGTTCATGAACTTTACGTCAAATACAATGGCGAACACGTACAAGGTAAGCAATGCTATGTACTGTTGTTATGTTTACGGATGGGAAGCCTTTTGAATCAAAACTTCTAGAAATCATGGGATTGACTCAATAGATATCATTATGTTGAAATTGAATTGCCTGCAAAAGATAAGTAGCAGTTGATGATAATACTAGGTGGGATAATTTTACCCAATTTCTCCACTGGCAAAAATACAGAATTGTATGTTGATAAGACAGTAATGAGTAAACTCTTAATGAGCACGAGGCATGTCTGTAAATTACTATTTAGATGTAAGAAATGTATATCAATTGTTGGCGATCCAAATAAATAAATACAATCAAGGTGACAAACAATAAAACGCACATATGTAACTGTTACTCACTCATATATATATAAATTACTCGGCGGACATTACTTATATAAGTACAGTATAGCTCTATAATTAAAAGTTAATGTCTAATTTCTGAAAATCACAAATGAACACACACGGGCCCACAGATTACTCTTATGACTGCTACCAGCATCAGGGAAATCCGAGGTTCAAGCAAGGATTTCAATATGCTCCTCTTGTTCTTAAAGTATATATATCGTCTACAATTATTTACCAGGCTTCTCTATTTTCAGGCTCTCCCTACAAGTTCCACGTGGACTCCATCTCCTCAGGGTACGTGACAGCGTACGGCCCTGGTCTCGTTAATGGAGTCAGCGGTGAGCCTAGCCAGTTCACCATCAGCACAAAGGGCGCTGGTTCGGGTGGACTGTCCATGGCGGTAGAAGGTCCCAGCAAGGCTGAGGTGGGTTTTCCAGAAGCGTTTTTTCCTTTTCAACCTCGGATCTTGTAGTTTTCTTGTTATTGAATTTAATGCATTTAATACAATATTATAAAACGGGTCTTAGTTCACGTTTTATTTCAATAGCCAAAAAGTATACTATTTTTTTATAATAAGTGCTAAATGACAGAAGGATTTTTAAAATCAGTTAAGTAGATTTGACCAGCGATAGCTCAGTGGGGAGACCAACAGACTGCAATGCAGAGGGTCTCGGGTTCGAACCCACGTCACGCACCTCTGACTTTCGGAAGTTATATGACTTTTCGAAATGATGTGCGTATTGATTGACAATTATCGCCTGCTCCGTGCCTCGGAGAGCACGTTAAGCCCTCGGTCCCGGCTGCCATGAACATTTATGGCAGTCGTTATTGGGAAGTCAGTGCCCTCTAATATCCTGACACTGGTCTAGCCTTAGGATATCGTTAGCCTTCGGGTTGCGGAGGTCAGATGGCAGTCGCTCCGTGTAAAAACTGATATCCAGTCAAATCCGGTTAGACTAGAAGGCCCAAGTGACTTGGGAATAATAAAGGCTAGGGAGAAAGGAAAAGATTTGACTTCAACCCTTATAAACAAACAAACAAAAAATCGAATCTTCCCTCTTTATAAGATTAGTCTAGATATATAAATTGAGGTAGATGTATATTAATTGCTGTTAATATATTTCAGATCACATGCCACGACAACAAAGACGGTACAGTGGCTGTATCATACCTGCCCACTGCTCCCGGAGAGTACAAGATCTCCGTCAGGTTCGGAGACAAGCACATCAAGGGCTCTCCCTTCATGGCCAAGGTATGTTTCACCACCAAATAGATTTTTTTCAGTTGTCACTTTTAATAAATACCTACCGCTGGTAGCTGATCTGTAATTTACAAATTATTCTGCGACATTCTAAGTAAGTAAATTGGTTGTTGGATAATAAACTTCAAAGTTATTTTATAAGCAATATATTCAAATGATTGTTATTCGTAGGAATCAATTAAAATCTAATCCAAAATTACGAAGATTCAGTTTATATATATAAAGTTTGAAGTAAAGAGAAAATTACTGCCTCTGGCGTAGTCTAAGGCCATACCGTTTGGTACTTGGGTAATATTACAAAAAAAACACCTAATTAGTAAAGCATCGTTAATCTGCACATGAGATGAATAAGCCAGTTTATTTGGGACTCCCGACAGGTTTGCCAACACCAACACATCAAAATATATTGTGTTTGGCTCCTTAGTAATGTAAAAAATTTCATCTTAATAGTAGAGCCTCGCTGATCATAGAATTAGATAAATAGGCTGGCTCAACCTGGCCATCTAACACATCTGCCACCAACAGCAATAAAAGAAAACAACGTGTTTATACTATGACTGTTTTGTAGGTAACCGGTGAGGGTCGCAAGAGGAACCAAATCTCAGTGGGCAGCTGCAGTGAAGTTACCCTGCCGGGCAAGATCAACGATAATGACATCCGCACACTCAACGCTTCCATTCAGGTAAGAAGAAATCATAAGCTACATATTTACTTCACAGCGCATAATCCAAACCAAATATGGTAGTACGCTTATTCCTGGAAAAATACTACAAAGAACCCAGTGATCGAAGCTCACAACGATGGTCTGTTTCGCTATCTGAGCAACAGATAATGCTATCAAAGACACCCTTGATCAAGACTAAAGTGGCGAATATTTTTCTTTTTTTTTCAATATTCTACCACATACACACAACACCATCTAGCCGAAACTAAGCAGAGCTTGTACTATGGGTACTAGACGATGGATAAACATACATATATTATATACTTTTTTTTTGTAAATACATACATATTATACATAGAAACACCCAGACCAAGACAAACATCCATGTTCATGGACACAAGTTTGACTTGCGCGGGAATCGATCCCGCGACCTTAGGCGTAGCAGTCGGTTACACTAACAACTACACCATCGAGGTCGACAAATTAAGGTCAGACTGTTGATGACTTAAATTAGAATCACAATCTTTAGAACACATTAATCTTATGAAGATTGTGATGCCGACTCGAAAAAGGAGATAGCTGTTTTAGGTTAGGTTAGTTTAGGTTTAGGTTTAAATCCCAATTTAGGGACACTAAATGTAAAACAGCTATCTGTGGAGCACACATTCGTTCTGCCTGTGAGAAGAATCAATGTATATATTTTATACCGTGGGAGAGCCACGCTTCGGCACAAATGGGCCGGCTCGACCGGAGTGATACCAAGGCCTCACAGAAAACCGACGTGAAATAGCGCTTGCGTTGTCTTTTGTCGAGTGAGTGAGGGTACCGGAGGCCCAACCTCCTCCCCGCCTCTGAGGGAGGGGAGGGGTAAAATTTAAAAGGCTGTCAACGCACTTGTGACCCCTCTGGTGATGCGAGTGTCCATGGGTGGTGGTAATCGCTTACCATCAGGCGACCCGTCTGCTCGTTTGCCTCCAATAAAATAAAATAAAAAGTGTCTAGATAGACAGAATTCACAGTCTTGACTAACTATCCTCAGCAATCTCGCTGGGGTCATAAATTGGTAAAATGTGGGTGTAATACTTTTGTGTAAAGTCTGCAGCCTTCATAACCATTTTGTTTTTTACCAGGCTCCCTCTGGTCTTGAAGAGCCTTGCTTCCTCAAGCGCCTGCCGTCGGGCAACATCGGCATCAGCTTCACTCCCCGCGAGGCAGGCCAGCACATAGTGTCGGTCAAGAAGATGGGTGTCCACATACAGAACTCACCGTTCAACATTACTGTCTTGGCGCAGGAAGTCGGTGATGCTAAGAAAGTTAAGGTTTGTACAATTTTTTTAATTAGATTCTTGTAAATTAAAATGTTGTCACGCCTAGGGTGAACTACACTTACTTCTGTCAGTAAGGTTTAAGTCCAACGTAGTAGAGATCAGGCTTATTGAAGTCTGGTAAAGTTAACACTGCTAGCAACAAAACTGTAAAAACCACATAAAATTTTTTGCAATAGTTTTTGTTTGATGCGCATACAAACATATAGAGACACAAATGAAAGTTCTACAATATTTATGTTCGCTTCTTATAAAGACCACTTACATTTATTTTCTTAAAAATCTTCTTCAAAATGTTGGGTTATTTCAAAAACTAATGATCTCTTTTCTGTACAGGTTGGCGGAACTGCCCTGAAGGAAGGCAAGACCCATGGTGAGAACACATTCACCGTCGACACGAGGAACGCTGGTTATGGTGGTCTCTCACTTTCCATTGAAGGTACGTCAGTTTGAATCCATTTCTGACTATTATACTCCATCGATCCCGGTGACGGCGATCCATGGCGTTACAAACTGCCCGACAATTGAAAGAAACAAGTTCAAGGGTTTGTTTTAAATATTAGGATTGCAGATTGATAATATTCTTAAACCTTTAATTGGTTGTGTTACATGTTGGCAGTGTTATGCGTGAGGATGGATCTGTAAGATCGCAAGTCAATGAAAATAAATTTTTGAATAGAAATCTTCCTAGGGTCAAGCTTGTATGTGAGAACAACTGGCAAGAAACTCACGGCTGCTCTTTTTAATCGCCAATATTAATTTATATTTTTTATTATACAAATCAATTATGTTGGAATTGCAACTATTACTTATATATGAGGCGCTCATAGCCAGTTGCACTCACTGATTGGTAAACATTAAGCAACGTTGGGTGCAGTCAGTCTATAGATGGGTGACCGCTTAGTGGTATTTCATCTGAGCGTCTCCGTGCTTTGGAGGGCACATAAAAAGTCGGTCTCGGTTGTTGCTAAATTGACAGCAGTCATTAAGCCATATCAGAGGCCTACGAACGGCTTGAACATCTCTTGACAACAGGTTGGCCACTAACCACACGAAAAGAAAAGTAAGAAGAAGACCTATATCACTGACTACTCATAAAACAAGCAATAAATAATATTTAAAAGTTACCATCTAATAATAGTTTATGGTAGAATAGGAGTATCCACATGTACACAGAATAAAAACAAAGCGAGACCATCTTGCAATCCGGGTGATATCTAACTTAAACGTATCTATTCTTCTCCAGGTCCCAGCAAAGCTGAGATCCAGTGCGCAGACAGCAAGGACGGCGTCCTGGCCATCAGCTACAAGCCAACGGAGCCAGGATACTACATCGTCAACCTGAAGTTCGCTGATCACCACGTTGAGGGCTCTCCCTTCACCGTCAAGGTAGGCTGTTACTTCTTTAATATTCTTGTGAAAGGTTTACCAGCTAAAAATTTTCAGGATATCTAGTTTAAATACAATTCCTCTACAACCTGCACGGTGTAGGCAGACATGTATTAAATTTACATAATATATTTCTTACGATAGCATATAATTAACAATACCTTAGATGAAACTGGGAGTGTACAAATTAATCTATACCGATTTTTTTCGGCCCATTGCCTTGTACTGTTTTGTATTAGACGCTTGACGCTTACCCTTGCCACGCTGAAAATTGTGCGGATGATAACTGCCTTAAGGGGGCAGCGGTAGTATATGCTACTGCGCTGTGGTCTCAGGTTCGAATCCCGGGTTACGGCAGCAATAAGTAAATCGGGTTTCCAGACAAGAAATTGTCAGTAATAGTCTGGAATTAGGCAGTTAGCGATGTGGTTCTACGCCTGATCTCTCTCCGCTTGAGTTAGATTGTCGTCCCATCGGATTGTGAGAGTTAGGACACGGGAGGAGCACAGTGCACTTGAACCTGCACACACACTAGTGAACTCTCCATAGATGGTTAGTCTCTTCGATGTGGACGCACTTATTCTACTGAAGCGTATGATTAGGTTTCTCAGGTTTATTAATCTAGTAAAGCATATTAGCATATTTGATACAAATGTCTTCTTATTTTTCTAGGTTACTGGTGAAGGCAGCAACAGGCAGAGAGAGAAGATCCAAAGACAGAGAGACCCAGCTCCTCTTACTGAAGTCGGCACCAACTGCAAACTCACCTTCAAAATGCCCGGTAAGTTAATTCATTGTGTCTAATTATAGTTATACTGACCTATTAAAATAAATCTTTTTAAACTTAGCTTCTTTTAAGTCTCACTAGTCACAGTCTTCATAAAAAGCCGTAAAATCCTACTCATAGTTAAAACACAACAAATTTTTGAAGTATAAACTTGTTTAGGCGCATTGAGCACTTCTTGGGTGAACAAAAATCATAGAACTCGCGTTATCGTCACGCTTCCACGCTTTCCATTTTTGAATTATTTTAGAATATTAACAATATCTCAGAAATGGTGCGTCCTACGCAAAAAATAACGAAATTTTGATGCACGTAATAACACCTAAGAGAGTATCAAGAATCCGACCCGCCCCCCTTTTTCTTTTTATTTTTTTGTTTATCAAGAAGTGTTTATGATCAAGGATTAAAGTTTTCACTTCTATCAGCAGTCCCCAAAGACTGCTCCAATTTTTTTTTTGGCTTTTATTCTTCTTTACCGTGTTTGGCTGTCAAAAGGTGCTTATTCAGCCAGGCTGCTTTGTTTTGAGCTAAATATTATTTTTAGGTAAATAACTAAATATGTATCTCCAATAAGTTACTTACTTTCTCCAAAGAATTTGTTTACTCATTAGTACTACCTACTATCATCATTTTGTTTATCATTGTTCTCTTCCTCCAGGCATCACATCCTTCGACCTGGCCGCGACTGTGACGAGTCCTGGCGGAGTGTCCGAAGACGCTGAGATTCAGGAGGTGGAGGATGGACTGTACTCCGTCCACTTCGTGCCCAAGGAGCTCGGTGTTCACACCGTCTCTGTCAAGTACAGGGAGATTCATATTCCTGGTGAGTAAACCTCTTTATAATTTACAAGTAGTCAGATGTCTATTAGATTGCTTTGTACAGGACTTTATCCTGTGTTTGATTTAAAATAATTTGTTGAGTTAATCTACCATTTTATTCATTATTGGCACTGAGTCTGGTAGACGTTAAATAAACATATCTCTCATTATTTATACTAATATTATAAAGCTGAAGAGTTTGTTTGTTTGAACGCGCTAATCTCAGGAGCTACTGGTTCGAATTGAAAAATTATTTTAGTGTTGGATAGCCTATTTTATTGAGGAAGGCTATAGGCTATATAACATCACGCTACGACCAATAGGAACGGAGCATAATGGAAAAACGGGGAAAATATTCTTATGTGAAGCAGACGACGTTACTCGGTTCAGCTCATGTATACATAGGTTCACGCCTGTTTCCCAGAGAGGTAGGCAGAGACTACGAATTTCCGCTACGACCCACTGAGGCGCCGCAGTAACTATAAACGCGGGTGAAACCGCGGGCACATCTAGTGTTAGATAAGAATATAATATTTATTTCTTACATTGTTCAAGTATTAAGTAATAATTGTATAAGCGTTAGGCAAGCTTTCCACACTAGACTGTACCATAGTTATTAAAAAAACATTATAATTAAATTTCTCTAAAACACGCCACCCTGATCCTATCCTAAGCCTAACTAATATTATAAAAGCGCAAATGAGTTTGTTTGTTACCTTTTCCCGCCTAAACCAGTGAACCGATCTTCCTGAAATTTTGCATATACGTTGTCACGTATATAGAAACGGACATAGGCTACCTTTCATCCCGAAAAAAATTACTGTTCCCGAGGAAAACAACAATAACGTTCTTATGATAATAGATGGCGCCACGTGTCTTTCGAATCATTATTGAATTATATTATTACAAGCAGAGTACGACCCGAATTGATTGTCAAATTCTAAATTAACGCGAGCGAAGCCGCGGGCAAAAACTAGTATAATATAATAATATAATATTCTAGCACATACACACAACACCATCTAACCCAAACTAAGCAGAGCATGTACTATGGGTACTAGACAATGGATAAACATACATATATACTTATTTTTTTGTAAATACAAAATATATATTATACATAGAAACACCCAGACCAAGACAAACATCCATGTTCATGCACACAAATGTTTGACTTGTGTGGGAATCGAACCCGCGAACTCAGGCGTGGCAGTCGGTTACACTAACCGTCGTGAATGAAGTATTTAACTTACGAAAACTGTGAACGCCATGTAAGATGATTGATTTTGGAGTATACCGATATTTTATTTTATTATATTGGCTTAGCCACAATTTAATATAATTATTATACTTAATATAGTGACAAGAATAGAAAAGTATTATATTATGTTAAGCTGGTGTGGGCATGTAGAGAAATGGACGAAAAAAGACTGACTAAGAAAGTTTATAAGGCTAGTGTGAATGGAACAGTCGCAAGAGGTAGACCTAGGCGAACGTTTCTCGATCAGATCAGAGACGGTCTGGACAAAGACCAGGTTAAGAGCACCTTAAACCGGCGAGCGTGTATGAGGAATGTGATGAAAGTAAATGAAGCCAGGGAAGTGTATCAGGTTCGTAGCAAATGGAAATTCGTAGTCTCTGCCTACCCCTCTGGGAAACAGGCGTGAACCTATGTATACATGTATGTACTAGCTGAACCGAGTAACGTCGTCTGCTTCACATAAGAATATTTTCCCCGTTTTTCCATTATGCTCCGTTCCTATTGGTCGTAGCGTGATGTTATATAGCCTATAGCCTAACTCGATAAATGGGATATCCAACACTAAATAGATATTTTCAATTCGAATCAGTAGTTCCTGAGATTAGCGCGTTCAACTAAACAAACAAACTCTTCATCTTTATAATATTAGTATAGATTAAACAATAAATCAGAAATCTAACGTAACAATTTATTATAGGTTAGGACCATAATATAGCAAGTTTAATCACCGTAAGATATAATACTATTTAATTTAATATCTGTATTGAACTTGGTAAAACTGAAATTACAACTAGCAGAGAGTTATGTAAAAGATATATAAATCACAACCTAAAACTCATCAAACCAATTTTCTTCCAGGATCCCCCTTCCAGTTCACAGTAGGTCCTCTCAAGGACTCTGGAGCCCACTTGGTGAAGGCCGGAGGCCCAGGCCTGGAGCGCGGTGAGGCCGGCCGCTACAACGAGTTCAACGTGTGGACCAGGGAGGCCGGCGCTGGTCAGCTGGCGATATCTCTGGAAGGGCCTAGCAAGGCCGAGATTGACTTCAAGGACAGGAAGGATGGTTCCTGCGATGTGTCATACAAGGTTGAAGAGCCTGGTAAGTGCTTTTTATCTTTTAATCCTTGCGTGTAAATGAAAATAATATTTATAATTAAATTAATGAAAAAATAATTGTGACAGATTTCAGAAAATCTAGGTTTCATTTTATACTGACAAAGTGAGCCCAAAAGGCTCCAGCTCAATATAAATCGAATGACCGCGACGCTGATTTTCAGCTTAGGCTTACGAGCGGCTTACGACTTTAGCGGGTGTATGATTAATGATAGTCTGGTGAGAGACTGTTGGACTCCAAGTAGAGGTGTCTAAATCTGTTCTAACACATCTCAATTTTTAAATGTTATGTCTGTATTAAATAATTCATTATCGCTCGCTTAAACGGTGAAGGAAAATATCGCGAGGAAACCTGCATATCTGAGAGTTCTACATAATGTTCTCGAAGATGTGTGGATTCTGACAACCGACTCGGTGTCAGCATTGTGGGCTAGGGTCCAATCTTTCTCACAGTAAGAAGAAGCCGGCGGCTAGTAGTAGGACAATATCTATATATTAATACGTGAAGCAAAAACTTTGTACCCCTTTTTACAAAAATTGTGCGGACGGAGGAGAATGAAATTTGGCACAGTTAAAGTTTGTATGGAGAAGGAGGGGCGAATCCTAATATTTTTATAAAATATGTATTAATAATAATAATAATATTCTACTACATACACACAACACCATCTAGCCCAAACTAAGCAGAGCTTGTAATATGGGTACTTGACTATGGATAAACATACATATATACCTTTTTTTTTTGTAAATACATACATAATATATATAGAAACACCCAGACCAGGACAAACATCCATGTTCATGCACACAAATCGAACCCGCGACCTCAGGCGTGGCAGTCGGTTACACTAACCACTACGCCATCGAGGCCGTGTTAGAAATACATTAAATTAATGAAAAACACACGCAGTCGAATCGCGTTCGTAGTATTTCGACATTGTTCGTCTGACGTCGTACAATTCTTTGTAACTATGGTTACCTTTACCTTATTTATATGTAATACAGAAAAATAGAAAACACACTAGCAAGCTTAGGAATTTTGGTCGAATTTTGACCACTAGGCGACCGCTAATATATATTATTCCAGTATTTTATATTTTGTGTGTTTGTTTCTTTAATACGTTTTGTGCCCTAAACAACTTGATAGATTGCAAAAAGTGAAGGGTTGTTAGATTTATTTTAATAGTGACAAAGGGTATTTTATTTTGAAAACAAATACATATGGCCGCTGCCGACTATACAGGTTGATTTTGAAATCGTGTAATTCATTTTAACCACGCATTCTACTGGTGATATAGAATAATTCTGACCATTTTTTTTTTATTAGAATTATGTTTTTGTAGACATTAATGTATCGATTTTTTTCGTGAAATGGTTTAAGATAGTCATATGTTAACTACCCGACACAATCTTAATATTTTACTAATTCAAATATTAAAAAATGATGGTCAGGGTTATTCTATATCACCAGTAGAATGCGTGGATAAAAGGAATTACACGATTTTATTATCAACATGTATATTTATGCTGTTCTTTATAGACTTCTTTATCCTAAGGATAATCAAAATCAATTACTGCAATGAACACCTAGAATCGCAACAATTATTTGTGTAACAATACAATACATACATTTTGTCCAGCGTTGTAATCCAACCCACGACACTCGGCGCACTGGTAGTCGATCACTTGAACCACTACGCTTCTAATATAATATTAGTCCTGTATACAGGCTGTCCGGTAATTAATGGATAACCTTAAAATGTCTTATAATAGAACTGGTGGACGTTCAGAAAAAATATGAAATAAATCTATCCTAACTACTACCTGAGATGATTTTTTTAATTACCATATATAACTTTCTTGTACACTACGACCATAAATGAATGAATTCCATCGGTTTTTTTTATTAAACACTAATTAGACAGTCAAAAGTATGACTAGATATTTCACTTTTTTTTTTGGACATGTATAAATTGTACCAACTGTTAAAGCCTGTGAAAACTGTTCCACTGCTGGGCATGGGCCATACCCACCAGTGGAACAGTTTTCTTCTCGCTGTGATGTTTGATGATATAGTATAGTGGAAACCCCGCTTAGATCTGTAGCTGTTTAAATTGGTATTTTGTTCACTTTATTTGAAGATTTGAAGATACGCTATGTAGTGAAAATCCCACTTAAGACTACGCCGAGCGAAATGTGCCAAAACAGGCGGTCACCATTAAATTGATAAAATCAACACTTTTTGTTTAATACAAATATAAAATATACATTTACCATAACAATGAATGTGTTTACAATTACTCCATATTTAAAACTTTAAATAATTAATATTTTCGACTACAAAATTACGCAAATTTGCACGAAAAATGCAAAAACATAAAACCCGTAAGTTAAGTGATTTTTTAGATTATAACAGTAGACATCTATTTTAATTTCACAGCTTAAACGAAACATAAATAGTTATATTACAATTTGTCCATCCCAAATATTTAAGTTATTGGTTGACAATAAAGATACATATTTATCAAAAAAGTACTTCAAATCCTCCATACAATTTTACTATGGCGGCCGCGCGGCGATTTGAATATCGAGCTCTGTCATTCAGTCCAACCGCGTCTTACGCTCGGCGCAGTCTTAAGTAACTGGTATACAAACATGTTCACAAGATTTCACATGTTTAATATTAGTTGGATCGCAATGAAATCACCTTTATTGATGTCCCTGCTATGACGAGGCTTGTTAGAGCATCTTAAAAAGGCCCTCCCTATACTGACAGAAAGTGATCATAATTAGTATGGAATCACATCGTTTCCAGCGCAAAATATAAATGAAAATATGAACTAGTTATTTTTCTGGGTAAATGGAATCCTATGTACTTTTCTGTTCCCCTGACAACGTGTATGCAACTTTTCATGATTATCGGTCAAGAAGTTAGGCATGAAAGCGTAACAAACAAACAAACTCACATTCGCATGTATAATATTAGTTAGGATGTACGTAACGCAAAGTTTCTTAGGATTTCTTTCTTTGTAAGTTACATTACTCTGTTGCTTGGAATGGTTCACTGTAGGTTTTAGGATGATTAAATCGTTACCTCATGTGTTTGATGGTGCGTTACATGGTAGACCTACAGCATTGACGTGACGATTCTTGTAAGATCAGCATCGTTTTAATAGCTAAGGTAGCCTAGTTTGTAAACCCTCCCGGAACACAGAGAAGTGGCGGTGCGGATGCTAGTTCCTGATACTCTCTTAGTGGCTATTTAGGGAGTCAAAATCGTTATTTTTTTTTTCAGGACGTACCTACTATTTCTGACATATTGTTAATATTCTAAAATAATTCAAAAATGGAAAGCGTGGAAGCGTGACGATGACGCGAGTTCTATGATTTTTGTTCACGCAAGTGCTCAACCCGCCTAAAGAAGTTTTCACTCGTGTATCAGACGAATTCTTCGACAGTAAATTCCAATAACATACTGCACTTTTGCTGTGGAGGTAGTCAAAAACAGTCAATCATCTTTACTGAAGACATTTAAGAAAAATATACATAACTATCTCTGCTAACCTTACCTATACCACAATTTGACTCGCCTACACGATTTAGTATTCACGAACCACTATTTACAACTAACACTTCTTAACCAAGCGTACAACACAAATAAACGAATTTCCACTAGAATATCTTACTGTCAGCCCCCCACCAAACAAAGCATGAAACATCATAAATAAACAGACTTGTATTTTAATAAGCCACGCCTTCACGCGGCCGGCCAATGACGGCAGAGCGCGGCAAAATTTATAGCAGGACCATTTTGACAGTTCAATTTTTAGAGTTCCGCAGGCTTGTGGAAAAAACCTTGCTAGTTGCTGCATATATTTGTTGTCACTGAATGGTTTTTGTGTTAGGTAATATATTACTGGGGCAATAATCTTTTACGTTTAAATTCTGCTTGTATTTAAATGTAAGACGTTATTTGTGTTGTAAGTAGATCTACAGATGAATACGGGTATCATCGAAGGGTTTATCTAGCACGTTTCGCTAGCTATTTAAAAGTGTGTGTATCTATTGCCTTAAATTGAGTCCTACACTAATCTTTCTAAAAAAAAAGATTCGGACATTTTGTACGATCTTAGAATGGAACGAATCTTACGATCAGTCAAAAGCATAAGGGCATACTATGTCATATAGTACTATAATACGATCTGTGACCTTTCTTACGAGTAAGTGCAAATGCAACTGAAAATTGTAAGGCTAAGACTTCATTTCTCGAAAGCTTAGTCTAGTACACGATAATAGACGCGCCCTGGTATGTAGGCCAAACATGTAGCCTATACAATTTCGGTGACAAGAAACAGTTCTGCCTGACCCTGTAACAATAATGTTTAATGACACATACTTCAGAAACTACTAAAAAAGGCCATATTTATAATCTGCGGAACTCAAATAAAAAAACAAGGCTCTTGCTTGTCGATATTTTTTTTTTATTGTTTTTATTTTTCCCGCTGACCTCAGACGGCGCGTTCGTTTTTTGGACCTCAATGCTTGTCGCGTTTTTGGCAGTATTCGGCACATTATGCTACCGATTTACGATGTATGTTTTTGTTAATGAAACTCGTAATTCTTTGGACATTTCTGAGTTTTTTTGGGTGTTTTGTTTTCATCAGGTGATGTTTTGTGACTGATTGGTTTTGAATGTAATAAGATTTGCTCGGATATAACGTTGGTCGATGTATTTATTTGAAGTAATGTAAAAACGTAGATATCAACGGTTTGCTGTTAGTTTCAATTAAGCGACGGAAAAGTATAAAAGCGGTCTAAGTATCGTAGATATCTGATACATATATGTATCAGTTTTTAAGGTATATGAATCCCCGAAGTGGTAAGAGGATGTGTATTGTACACCTACATTCAGCCAGCCATGTTTTTTGGCATCACGTTTTAAGGGGCCGAGATATTGACAATTAACGGGTATATTTTAGGAAATGCTTGCTCCTAATTGTCCTATGTTCAATAGGACAATAAGAGTAAATTTAATAGACACTTAAATCATTTTAAATTCTACAAAATTTTCTGCCTGTTAGCCTTTAATTTATGCATTGATATTAGGTTTATTTAATCAAGCGACATTCATAACTGTAGACAAAATTAAATACCTACATACCTGCTATAATATAATGTTTATAAATAATATGCATGATTTTCTTTTTTCCTCGCAAAAAATAAGTATAGATAATAAATATGCAATTTGAAGTACATTCATGAAAAGTTAAGTATATATTTAGCTCTGAATATGTTATGTTACCTTTTTTGCAGAGCTTTAAGTCAGTTTGTAAAACATTCAAGATATTTTTAGGCTTTCAATAAAACAATTTCATTAACATGTTCTCATTTTTATAATCTGTAAAAGTTTAATATATTCGCATATATTGGCAGCGGCGGCTTTGATACCTTTGCCTCGAGATCGAATTTTAAAAAGTACATTTTTCGATATTCGAATTAGACTTTTTATCTGTTCCCGCGTTCTATGGCGATTGTTTTAATACCCGCCTTTTCTAGAAATTAATTTGTGAATAAATGTTTAATTTTGTCAGCAGGATACCTTATAATAAGCTTATAATTAATAGAATATTTTATCTTCGGTTTATTAAAACGCAATGCGTATCAGCTTGTGTTTTGTAACTGTCGGTTTTTTAGGAATATATTTGACATTTAGGAACCACGGTCTTCATAGCATGGAATTAATAAGCCCTTTGTACGTAAGTATTCATTCATTCCATGGTTAGTTGTTTAATTAAGAACAGGCAAATTAGACGGGCATAACTATGTTAATTTTAGAACTTGTCACTAGATGGAGCTAGATACCAGTTTAGTAGACTAAAATTGGGTTCGGTTTCTTTACTACAACAACTAATAATTTTTGCATCTGTGTCATTTGTCTCGTGTTTTGCGGTTGATACTGACGTTCCAGGTTTGATTCTTGATAAGCAATGCGCAATTAAAACGGACAATGTTTAAAATGTTTTACAAATTGTATGGTGCTGTAAAATATCGCTACTTAATAAGGTGTAATGCAAAGCGGGATCTTCGCTTAAACCTAAGCGTATCTATTAGAACAGTGACTATGAGGTTTACCAGAGAACATATCAAAAGATTATGTTCCCTGGGATAGGGAAAGGGAATGAGCAGAGACGGCACTGTACTGACAGCAGGTGACTTTCTTCTTCACACTGTACACAATACAGATATAAAATTAAATGACTCAGTCGCACAAACTGTTTTCACCACGTTCCTTACCAAATAATATCAACAATAACACAAAGAAATGACCGCCACAAAATAACCAATCAAAGAATAACTATCGCCCAAAACTAAGCTTGCAAAAGGAAAATTTTCTAATACACTTATGAGGCATCTTAAGACAAAAAGGGACCGCTTCTTTGTCGGAGAGCCTCGCGATTTTTTTGTCTTGGAGAATACAATAGAATAAATAAGGGGACAAATTCAGAAGCCGACATTCTTGGGCACTGGTGTGTAGAAGCCATTTTAATTGACCGACCCATGGATATAATCGTTGTGGAAAAAAGTTTAAGCGTTCAAAAGCGAACGCGCTATGATGGAATGCCACTTTTGATTCCTTTGGACGGGTTTTTGGCAGACTGGCTTTAAGTTAGAAAGTTTCTTTTGCTATGATGTAAGTTGTGCAATAAATGCTTAGGGAATGTCTTTTAATATCTTTATTGCGAGATTTTGTGATTGTTACGTGGTGAAATTATCAGCTTCGTTTATTAACTCTGCTGGGTACAGCTTTTTGCAGTGGTTATATGTTTGTAAGAAAAGTTTTGATCCACGACGCTGGTGTTGAGCGGGTTGGCAAAATTCACAGAGTTATATAATCTTGTATTCCATAAGTGTGTGAATTTCAGCACCTTTAGTTAAAAATTCATAATATTGTCTTCGGTTTACGCGAATGTTATTCATTGAAATTAAACTACTATATACGAATTTTATCGCGTTGTTTATTTGACACTTTATTACAAAATTTTAAAAACTGTTACACTACTATTACTATTAAACTTTACTATTTTTTAAGCTAATTAAGTTATTGAAACTATTAAAACTATTTATACTATTACTATCCTATTATACTATTTATATTTATGTTTACACTTTCCCCGACGTTTCGGTTGCTTTTCAGCAGCCATGGTCACGGGGAGACTATGATGGTAGTTGTCTCAATGTTCCAGTGTAGTTATTTCAAAGTACCCGAACATAATTTAATCATAGGTGTTTCTGTTTACGCAGAATAAGCTCAAAACCACTGCTAGACTTCATGATACTTTGAGCTCGTTTTTCGTAAATAAAAAACTGCCATGATTAAATTATGTAATAAAGTGTCAAATAAACAACGCGATAAAATCCGTATATAGTAGTTTAATTTCAATTAAAAGTTCATGTTTACACTAGGTGGCAATCAAACTACTTTATACGGGTTTATCGCAGTTTATTTTAAAAAACACAATAATATATCTAAGTCTCTTTCTGGCCATGGCTGCTGAAAATCTACTTGAGAAAAAATGTAAATGTCAAAGTCAATATAATAATATAGGTTAATGGTAACATTTATGAACGTCAAAGTTTATGAGATAGCGAGTTTAGTGAGTTCACTGAATTAATATTTAGGTTAGTTGCTAAGTGCAAGCAAAGGGTTGAGCGTATGAGAAGATACCAGCAAAAACTCATGGCTATCAATTTAAATAGTGTTAAGTTAGTGCTGTATGAAATAAAACGAGTAAAGCTAGTGGTTCTGCTTTAACACGCACCTATACCTACCTAGACTCTTTATTTTATGAATTTTCATTTATGTTTTCCTCAAAACGTTATAGCAATAATATATAAAATATAAATATAATATAATATAATATTCTACCACATACACACAACACCATCTAGCCCAAACTAAGCAGAGCTTGTACTATGGGTACTTGACAATGGATAAACATACAAAATATATATTTTTTTTGTAAATACATACATATTATACATAGAAACACCCAGACCAAGACAAACATTCATGTTCATGCACACAAATGTTTGACTTGTGCGGGAATCGAACCCGCGACCTCAATAACTAGCTTTTGCGCGCGGCTCCGCCCGCGTGGTACCTACATGAATAAAAAGTAGCCTATGTTCTTCCCCAGGTTTTAAACTATATCTGCACCAAATTTCATCTAAATCGGTTGAGTGGTTTAGCCGTGAAAAGGTAACAGACAGACAGACAGATACACAGACAGAGTTACTTTTGAATTTATAATATTAGTAAGGAAGTAAGGATTTACATAAACCATGATAAAATCCGTAAACAATATGAATTTGTATATATTACGTAGTCAATATGAATTTCAAATATTTGCCGAAAAGTAAGACGATATTACGTTTTCCTGTTAGAAAATTCTCAGTAGTATATCATCATCATCATCATCAGGCTATCACAGTCCACTGCTGGACATAGCTCTCCCTCAAAGAGCGCCATAGCGCCCTGTCTTCAGTAGTATATGTAGTCTAGAAAATGCCCAGTAAACGCCAATGGGCTAATCCTATTATTTGGAACCGAGAACACATCTGGCCTATCGTGGGACTTTACACTTTGTCTTCTCTATCTATGTAATCTAATTTAACTGCCTCCGTGGCGCAGCGGTAATGAATGCGACTGCTGTGCATGAGGTCTCTGGTTCGAATCCCGGGTCGGGCAACAAAAAGTTATTGGATTTTTCAGTTAATAAATCTCAATACGAGCCCGGAGTTAGGAAGTTGGCGGTGTTAGACACCCCCGTGCCTCAGAAAGCACGTAAAGCCGTTGGTCCTGCGCCTGATCTCTCTCCGGTCGTGTCGGATTATCCGTCCCATCGGATCATAGGAGTTAGGGAACAGAGAGTGCACTTGTACTTGCGCACATGCTTGTGCACTATAATATCTCCTGCGTAGATGGCCAGTCTCCGTTAATAACCGAAATTCGGTCTGGAGGACATTATTATAATTTAATTTGCACTTACTTACCTTTGTGAAAGAAAGAAGTATATTATTATAATCTATTCTCTATCCGCCACCGACGCGCCGAGTATTGTGGGTTTGAATCCCACACTAGACAATTTGGTGTGATCCTTAACTAACTGAGACTGGGTATCATTTGTTTGTTTGTTTCATACATCGTATGTTTATTAAAGCCACGCAGGGAATGATGCCTAAAAGGTGAGATCTAATGTTGAACTTTAAAAAGAAATGCAATTTCGTACGATGACAATAGGCAATAAACTTACCGCCGCTCATTTTAAAAGCCTTATTTACAATATTACTTTACAACAAAAACTTATAAGAAACATCTATATTCAATTTTCGTTAATTGTGTTAGATGTTTGTAAAGATTGTTCTTTCATTAACTGAATGTTTGTAAAGGCGAGGCGTGGAAGGGATTGACGCCTAATTCTGAAATAGTTACAATAAAATTAATAAAAAATGTTAACAAAATATGGAAGAGCGTATGAAAAGAATTGGCAAGAAACTCACGGATACTCTTTAAATCACCAAAGTTTCGATATTGCTCATTGTACTTATCAAATCGGTAAGCTACAACTTTAACATATCTTATGTACTATCAATATTATAACGAATAAAATGATCTTTATCTTTATCTTTATCAAAAGCTAGTTTTCACCCGCGGCTTCGCTCGCGTAAATGTAGGTTAGGTTAGGTTTGCAACAGTTATTTTTTCTGGATAAAAGGTACCCTATGTCCTATTCTGTACCCCTGACAACGTGTATGCAAAATGTCATCTTGTTCGGTTGAGTAATTAAGGCGTGAAAGCGTAACAAACAAATAAACTCATTTTCGCATTTATAATAATAGCTTTTGCCCGCGGCTTCGCTCGCGTTAATTTAGAATTTGACAATCAATTCGGGTTGTACTCTGCTTGTAATAATATAATTCAATCATGATTCGAAAGAAACGTGGCGCCATCTATTCATAAGAACATTTTTGTTGTTTTCCGCGGGAACAGTAATTTTTTTCGGGATGAAAGGTTGCCTATGTTCGTTTCTGTACACCTGACAATGTATATGCAAAATTTCAGGATGATTGGTTCAGTGGTTTAGGCGTGAAAAGGTAACAAACAAACAAACTCATGTTCGCTTTTATAATAATAGTTAGGACATAGGATATTAGTTAGGATTACACAACTTATGTAACGAATCTTCTAGAAACTTCTCACAGACCTAATAGCCTAACAATAGCTTCGATGAAACACCCTTATATTAACCAAACAGTATGCATAATTATGAAACAGTTAAACACAAGGAACGTCAGCTGCATTTAATCTTTGTTTAAATGGCGTTTAGGCGGACATATTTGTATTGCTAATATTGTATTTGCATATTGTATTAATAAGTACACTCGTTAGGTTTAATCGCTTAAAGATTTCTGGTCGAAGCGCTTTATTTAAAATGGTTTATTATAATTACCTATAGTATTGATATTATAATCGTTTTAAAACATTTATACTAACTAGCGGACGCCTAGTGCTCGAAATTCGACCAAAGTTTGCCTATAAGATATTGCTGATATATGTTATTATATATTGATATATGTAACCATAGTTACGCGCTTCGACTGCGTGTGTCAAATGCATGGTTGTGTGGGTGTAGTGCTTTTTTTATTAATTCAATGTATTTCTAATGCATATTTAATAAAAATATTACGATTCGCCCCTCCTTCTCTATATAAACTTGAACTATACCAAATTTCATACTCCTCCGTCCGCGCAATTTTCGTAAAAAGGGGTACTAAGTTTTTGCTTCACGTATTAATATAATATAAATACTAGGTATATATACGTAGATATAGGCTGTGAATGTCTTACTGTGAATTTCTTTAACTCAAAATCCGGATAACGACATGGAAAGTATACCCGAGACCATAAGGTTTAACTGCCCGGATGTAGCAGTCACAACTACTGATGTGTATGAGTCGAAATCGAGGCAGTATAAAAGAAATGTTATTGTGTAAACTAAATAAACTAGGCGAGAAATGAAACTCGTCAATCAATTAGCTGAAGAAACTCTTCTTCTCCCTAGCCTATATTATTCCCAAGTCACTTGGGGTCGGCTTTCTAGGCTAACCGGATTTGACTGGATATCAGTTTTAACACGGAGCGACTGCCATCTGACCTCCGCAACCCGAAGGCTAACGATACCCTAAGGCTAGACCAGTGTCAGGATATTAGAGGGCACTGACTTCCCAATAACGACTGCCATAGATGTTCATGGCAGCCGGGACCGACGGCTTAACTTGCTCTCCGAGGCACGGAGCAGGCGATAATTGTCAATTAATACGCACATATTAATTTCAAAAAGTCATATAACTTCCGAAAGTCAGAGGTGCGCGACGTGGGTTCAAACCCGAGACCCTCTGCATTGCAGTTTGTTGGTCTCCCCACTGAGCTATCGCTGCTCTGAAATTAATTTTAATAAGAACTGAAAACACAAGAACTGATCTACG
Organism: Catocala sponsa; assembly: GCA_963564715.1. Classification (NCBI taxonomy): domain Eukaryota; kingdom Metazoa; phylum Arthropoda; class Insecta; order Lepidoptera; family Erebidae; genus Catocala; species Catocala sponsa. The sequence goes on from OY751352.1 coordinate 15,938,499, forward strand.
CGACCACCGACGTAGAAACTCGTGACTAAAAATTACTTTGTTTTTAAAAGGTGTTTTCTAATATTCCAATTCAATTCGTTGACATCAATTCTCAGTTTCTCAGTTAAAAAATGTTGATGCAACACTACAAGCCACCTGCGAACTGTTTTCGAATAAGAAGTACTAAAATTCGGTTTTTGCTTGAACAAAAACTTCTTAATAAGAAACAGGAGGAAACGGCCCGGCCATCGAACCCGTAACATGTCAATACCACTATTTTGCATAGCATACGTCATTATTTGAAACATTGGGGATGGTTGCACGATGGTTTATTTAGTTTCGTATTAAACAATAGTTAATAAATCGATTCGATTGATTTTTTATGCTAGTTCCGGACTACTAATGAAAATATGTACGAAGGCTCATGCCGAAATCGCCGAACCGGTAGCCAGTACAGCAACTTCTAGCCAAGTATGGTGGTAGTTTGTTAAAAATAATTTACATTTAATTAGGCTTAAATAAAGCAATCCTGCCTATCCTAACTAATATTATTGACGTGACGTTTTTATCAAAATCTAACACATGCATTTTGTACTGTTATTATAAATAATGAATAAACTATACGGCCTTCTTGATAATAAGCTATTTCCTTAGCCTATGATACCCTTACTAATATTATAAATGCGAATGTGAGTTTGTTTGTTTGTTACGCGTTCATGCCTTAAAATGTAATTTCGATAGCTTAATCTTAACTAGTCTTAATCTTAACTTCTTGACTTAACTAATATTATAAAAGCGAAAATGAATTTGTTTGTTTGTTTGTTACCTTTTCACGCCTAAACCACTGAACCGATCATCCTGAAATTTTGCATATACATTGTCAGGTGTACAGAAACGGACATAGGCTACCTTTCATCCCGAAAAAAATTACTGTTCCCGAGGAAAACAATAATAACGTTCTTATGATAATAGATGGCGCCATGTGTCTTTCAAATCATGATTAAATTATATTATTACAAGCAGAGTATAACCCGAATTGATTGTCAAATTCTAATTTAACGCGAGCGAAGCTGCGGGCAGAAGCTAGTCTAGAATAAAGATTCGTTTTCCAATCCATGATCATCCTTCGAGAACCCTTCCTCACTAACTTAAATTCTCTTATTATTCCTCAGCTATTGCTACTTAAAGTTTTAGTCTATAAAGGCACAATAACATAAAAAGCAATGCAGATATATTTTTTTAAATCTATACTTATATTATAAAGCTGTAAAGTTTGTTAATATTTATGCATCACACAAATATTTAATTTTGTCCCGTATGAGACGCAAACCCACACACGTCGTAGTTGCAGACTTCCTTCTCATTTCTCCCTTCCACTTTAAGCAGTTTGTCCATATATACATACATACATACATAGATTCACGCCTGTGTCCCAGAGGGGTAGGCAGAGACTACGGATTTCCATTTGCTACGATCCTGACACACTTCTCTGGCTTCATTCACTTTCATCACATACCTCATACACGCCCGTCTGTTCGAGGTGCTCTTAACCTGGCCGTCCATATATAATACGTCTTGTTACTTACATGACAGATTGTTCAAACTGTGCTACTGATCAGCTTTGATTTATTGCTATTTCAAGACAATTTATTCTTAATTATCTTTATTTCTTTTGCAATCAAAGGATTAATTCTTGAGGTAAGTATGATATTTAATTTCTATTGTCGTGTCAGTCTTTATTAGTATGGCTTTTAATAAGCCTTATTATATTATGATGTTTATAAGAATAATTTGTAGTAAAACTCTTGTAAGATTCGGTTTGTGGAGCTATAGTTTGCAATATAGTGAGTTAAACAGAGGCATATACAATGTAATGGGAAGGTAACGTGGACCACTCTTAATCTATTAAGATAGAGATAAGTAGATTATTTCATTTTAATAATAAGATTTTAGAGAGATCTTTCTATTCTTAATATAAAAATTATATAGTTATTGCTTGCTTGACGGGGAATAAAAACTTCGTGAGGAATCTATGAGAATAATTAAGAGATATGTCAAGTCTGTCAACTCGCTCTAGACCAGTGTGGTAAAATATGGCCTAACCCTTCTCAGACTGAAAAGAGTTCTGCCCGCCAAGTGCCCAGCTGTGGGACAGTGGAGCAGTGGGCGCTGATAGATATTATTATATTATGAAAGCTGATTATATTTTAAATATTATGTATAGTTCGCCTTCTTGGTCGTCTATCTTATAAGTCATGGATTTTTAAGTATCACTTTTAAGTATATAATATTACTAGATGTTCCCGCGGTTTCACCCGCGTTTATCGTTACTGCGCCACCCCCGTGGGTCGTAGCGTCATGTTATATAGCCTATAGCCTTCCTCGATAAATATTCTATCCAACACTAAAAGAATTTTTCAAATCGAACCAGTAGTAATCACGCAGAATAAACCAAGAGAAACATCGTTTGTACTATGTCTGTAATGGGTAATTATTTTGCTGCGATGTTATTTTAAAACTGCGATATCTCCTAAGATATTCATTGAAATCGAATGATGTAAAGGGCAATTTTGTTTTAAATTAAATACTTGTGATGAATAACGTATTTATTTGGATAAGGATTAATATCATGTTTATAAAAATACCTTCGCAAATAATGCATTATTTTAGAACAAATTTCGTTAACATAAAAATGGTTATAGTGAGCCAACCTTAAAAGATAGACATATGCTGTCGCGGACTTTTTTTTAGAACTTTTAAAGGGGAACAATTCTGTCATACATGATTTTTGCGAAACTTTAACTGTTTACGCAGCGGAAGCTCTCAAAAAGAAAAATACTCTCCGATTTTGAAACATTCTTCATTGGTGCTCCGCTCCTATTGATCTTAGCGTGATGATTTATAGCCTATAGCCTTCCTCGGTAAATAGGCTATCTAACACTGAAAGAATTTTTCAAATCGGACCAGTAGTTCCTGAGATTAGCGCGTTCAAGTAAACAAACAAACAAACTCTTCAGCTTTATAATATTAGTATAGATTTGTTATACGAGTTATAGAGTCTTGTAAGAAAATACATAGGCCTATTCTAATCAAAAATTGAGTGATAAAGTATAGTAATAAAAACTTAGTAAAGTGCGTACTAAGACTATTTTTAAGGCTTTGTATGAAGCTCGGCTCATATTCTATAATAAGATACGCTAAGTACTGATTGAGATTCAATAAAAACTTGACGGATATTCTTAATTCAAACAAAAACGACCTCGATGGCGTAATGGTTAGTGTAGCCGACTGCCACGCCTGAGGTCGCGGGTTCGATTCCCGCACAAGTCAAACATTTGTGTGCATGAACATGGATGTCTTGGTCTGGGTGTTTGTATGTATAATACAAAAAAAAAAGTATATATGTATGTTTATCCATTGTCTAGTACCCATAGTACAAGCTCTGCTTAGTTTGGGCTAGATGATGTTGTGTGTAAGTGATTGAATATTATTATTATTATTATAAATATTACTGGCTTATAGTAGAACCGAATTAACAATTAAATCTTCAAATCAGTCACCATATTGTTGTTTGTACACGTTTTTAACGACGGTTAACGTTCAACAGCTGTACCACCCACCGCCAACTAATTTCGAAACAAATGGATCTTTTTCGAAAAAGTCTACGAATATATTTTTTCTACCAATCAGTAAAAACTTCATCGAAAAAAGTCCGTTTCGGATGTAAATAAATCTGTAGCAACTATATGGCCACCGCGGAGAGCCTTCTCATATTGAAAAAGATGGTCAAATGTGAATTGAACATTTATATAAGGGGTTCCGCCACATTTAAATGGCATAATTCATAATTGTTGTTGGTATCTAAAATTACCTCGGCCTTTAATAAAAAAAAAATATTATTAAAAAAAGGAAGGAAGCACAAATTAACGCTTGTATATGCTTGAAGGGATATGAAAGAAGTGTATGCAAGCTCTGGAATGAACTGCCAGCTTCGGTGTTTCCCGAGCGCTATGATAATAATATGTCCTTCTTCAAACGAGGTTTAAAGAGAGTTCTTCTTTTACGGTAGGCAGCGGCTCTGCTGTGTCCTGACATTGCTGAAGTCCATGAGCAGTGGTTACCACTTTCCATCAGGTGGGCCACTTGCTCATCTGCCACCAATGTCAATGAAAAAAAATAAAAAAATATTTCGCAAGATATTATTATACGTGGGATACGTATAAGAAAGTGAACTTAATGTCGTCCACTGGACACCTTTCCAAAATCAGATTAAGTTTTTCTAAAACCAACTAGCTTCTTGAAAAAAACAAAACAATCTTTGTCTTGTTTGGGTATTAACCTTACAGTCAAACGCAAAAATTTGCGCATGCTTATGCTTTGGAACCAACTAAACCTAAAGCAGTTAGCGTCATAAACCGCTGATCATTTGTAAGGTTTTTAATTGTTCTAATATTCAAAGTAATCATCGTTCTCATGTTTTTGCAAAAGTAATAATTGAAGAATAATTATTTTAATGGTAGTTAAGTACGTTTTAATAATTAGAAAGTTTAAATTCATATATTAGTGTTGTAACTAATTATAATTATCTATACTAATATTATAAAGCTGAAGAGTTTGTTTGTTTGAACGCAATAATCTCAGGAGCTACTGGTTCGATTTGAAAAAATATTTTAGTGTTGGATAGCTTATTTATCGAGGAAGGCTATAGGCTATATAACATCACGCCAAGACCCACGGGTAAAACCGCGGGAACATCTAGTTTTCAATATAAATCATTGTTTAGCTACTTATGCCACTAACTTTATTATCTATTAACGTAAATTTTATTTTAACTACATTTAGTCACGAACTACCTTTTCATATGTCACAAAGTGTAAGTGTAATCGTCCTCATGAAATACTGTCTATACAAAGGACTACTAATAAATATTATTTCAAACCTTCTTACATAATATTATTTACTTTATTTTTAGAATTTTATTTGGACAGTGATATATGGCATAATGATAGCAACATCTGGTATATAAATGAGTTGTAAAATACTTAAATTATAATTTGATGGTGATTTAAGAGAGTGGCCTTGAGTTACTTGCAGGTATCTTCTCATAGGCTCAACCTTTTGCCTGAACCTTGTAACTAACATAAATGTAAATTCAGTAAATGTAATAAACTCACTAACCCCTTTGACGTTCGTACGTGTTCAGCACAGTGTATACTTTGTGACCTAAATGAATAAATTATTTTTGACTTTTTACTTTGACGTTGACTGTGCTACGTTTTGGGTCGCGATATATAATGCGCGTGCTAAAAAAAGACATGTATTACATAACAATATTGTTTTGTAATCAATCGGCAATTCAAAAGAGTAGTCATGAGTTTCTTGCCATCTTTTTCTTATGTTAGCTCTACTCCCTGAACTGGCTATTTTTCAATAATAAATTAACGTGTCAGTTGTTGAAATTGAAAACCTATCGTGCCTGGCCGCCGCCGCCGGTGTACCACTGCCATTCAATAGGTTAAGATCGATAGTTCTATCAATTATGATCATCTCAAAAATAAATTTAAATTATCGGGATCCTTTTACATCAACCTTTCTCAACGTAACCCTAAAATGGCCGTAGAAAATTTAAATATCTTTCGCGGGAAGAATTATTGGTTGCATCGTTAGTCTCTTACGAGGAGTGACGTCAGTTCTTGTTTTTTTATATTATTTTCATATACAAAATGTGTTTTTGCCCATTTCGTCGGGTTTTTTAGCTGTTTGCAGATTTATTAGTACATTTGTCGGTTCTTTTGGGTGGTAGTTAGAAACGATTTGGATTGCAATTGGTGCTTCCGGTTTTTTGTGTAAGTTTTGTGTACGAGTGTGTGTTGTATCCGGTGCAGTTTAGCTGGCAAAGGTTATTATAGAAAGTTGTTAGTTTGGGTATATGCATTTATGTTTTGAAGTGAATTTGATGGAATGTACAGCGAATAAGTGGTGGTCTAACCGCTGCCATGCTGTGAGTTGTACATTTAGATACCACACGGGATAATTCTGACTGCCAGGATATTTCAAATCGGCTAGACCCCTTGGCGCTGCGTAGAGATGTGGCCTCGCTGTGCATCTTCTATCGCTTTTACTATGGGGAGTGCTCCGAGGAATTGTTCGGACTGATCCCTGCCGCCACTTTTCGCCATTGTCCTACGCGACAGAATTTCCATCCCCATCATTTAGATAGTTGGCAGTCCACAACTGTGCGTTTTCCCAGAAATTTTCTGCCTCGCACGACTAAACTGTGGAATGAACTGTCGCCTGCGGTATTTCCAGACCAATACGCCCTGCAAACCTTCAAGAAAAGAGCGTACTCCTTTTTAAAAGGCCGGCAACGCATTTGTGACTCCTCTAGTGTTGCGGGTGTCCATGGGCGGCGTTAATCGCTTACCATCAGGCAAACCGTCTGCTCGTATGCCTCCTATCCAATAAAAAAAAAACTGTAAAAATGATATTTCTAAGTCTGGGTGTCGTGTCCATATATACCTATATTTGAAAAGTCCTCTACAACACAGAGCTTCAAATATCACTGCGGGAGTTTCTTACAAAGTATTTTATTTATATTTTTTATACCTTTATTAAAATTATTGATTAACAAATACTTCTATAGTATACAAGATTCTTTAGATTTACAATATATTTACATTATTAATTTTAAAACGAATGAATCCTTACTCCTTACTTATATAATATTATAAATTCGAAAGTAACTCTGTCTATCTGTCTGTCTGTCTGTCTGTCTGTTATCTTTTCACGGCTAAACACGCAACCGATTTAGATGAAATTTGGTACAGATACAGTTTAAAACCTAGGGAAGGACATTGGCTACTTTTTATTGATGTAGGTACCACGCGGGCGGAGCCGCGCGCAAAAGCTAGTTTAATATATATTTACAAGCGTATTAAAAAAGGTAACATAATTACAAAACACAAATAATTATACTACTAAATATTTACAGAAAAGGTTTAGGCATCGTAGAATTCTTCAGCATTTTATTTTTTTAGAAAGTATTACCTATATTATATTTTTTATAACTATGGGTAATTATGTTAGTTTTATATGGACTAATAAAATTTAAAAAAATGTCATCAAATACAGTCAATTTCATTACTTATTAGAAACTCATTTTAAATGTGTCTTTACAAATTACGCATTAGGAACACACTATAAATTTCACATTAGAATATTGCTTTAAAATTTTCTATAAGAGACGCTATTTATGAATCTAATTCATTCTTATTACCTATATATATTCTGTATCTGCCTCTTATTGTTATATCTTATGGGGTAAAGAGCTCGATGGCGTAGTGGTTAGTGTAACCGACTGCCACGTCTGAGGTCGCGGGTTCGATTCCCGCACAAGTCAAACATTTGCGTGCATGAACATGGATGTTTGTCTTGGTCTGGGTGTTTCTATGTATAATATGTATATATTTAAAAAAGAAAAGTATATATGTATGTTTATCCATTGTCTAGTACCCATAGCAAAAGCTCTGCGTAATTTGGACTAGATGGTGTTGTGTGTATGTGATAGAATATTATTACATTTGATACAGCTTAAAAAAACATTTTGTGTGTCCATAAGGTAGGTGTGCAATGATTTAAGTGGTGCTTATAGTCTAGTGTCTTTTTCAAGAATTTTAATATTGAAGGCAAACAATAATCACTATTATATAAAATTAATATATAACTCTGCTCTCTATAGAGACATAGCAAAAAGGTTAATCAACGCTTCCCGTGACCAGAGGGCTGGCCTTTATTTCGCGGAAAGAATAAGCATTGCCACTCAAGGTGGCAATACTGCCAGTCTTCTGGGCACACTACTGCCGTCGTAGTCGAGGGCAGTAAGTCAATGACGGCCATTTTTTTAAATTACTGATTTGGAAAGGTTTTCTACTGTCACATTCCTCATACACGCCTGTCGGTTCAAGGTGCTCTTAACCTGGCCTTTGTCCAGAATGCCCCCGATCTGATCGAGAAACGTTTGCCTAGGTTATAGATATATATGTATGTATACAGGTACATCAGGTTTTCACTTTATATTATGACGTGTTAGTTATTTGTAAGTTTTACCTAATGTAAACTTACACGTACGTACTGTGGCACGTACATCGGCGGTCATCCGCAGCAAAGGCTGAGCTGGAACCATTTGGACACACTGCACAACATTTTATTTATTTTTGTTTATTTTTTCGTATTTTCTTCTTGTTTCTATGTTAATATGTTGTGTTTTTGTGTCTCATAAATTATTTTTCTTTATTTCTTTCTTCTTTCTTTCAAATGTTGTGTACAAATGTTACTGGATGTCAGATTTACTCATTGTGTACTATTAAGACTATTATTTGTAATATGCTAATCTGTTATCTATTTTTGTACCTACGGAATAAAATAAAATAAAATACAGCTGTCTCATATTCCTGAAGTTGACAGCACGGATGGCGAAGTGGTTTAAGTGATCGCCTCACCACTGTTATTGCGCCGAGTGTCGTGGGTTCGAATTCCACGCGGGACAAACATTTGTGTGATCCACAAATTGTTGTCCAAGTCTGGGTGTGCCTTGTGTCCGTTGTTTGAATGTTTGAAAAGTCCTCCGCGACACAGAATTTACTACTAGTTCGGGAGTTGTCTTTAAAAAAAGGTAGAACCGGCATCGATCACTATATACCACAGAAACAAGTGCTACCTATACCATAAGACCAGTTGGACAATTTAATTAACCTCTATTAATAATGAAATGTTTGTCACCAGGTGAATACCGCATCGGTCTGAAGTTCAACGAGCAGCACATCCCAGACTCACCGTTCAAGGTGTACATTTCCCCAGCGGTGGGCGACGCTCATCTCCTCGAAGTTGCCCAGTTCCCAGACTCAGCGCAAGTGGACAAACCTACTCAATTCTACATCAGGCTCAATGGCGCTAAGGGTAGCTTAGACGGCAGGGTAAGTCTTGACTTTGTTTTATAATAAAACTTTCCATCTTTATTTAATAGTATAAAACCAACAACACTTTTCCTAGACTCCAGAATCTAATATGAGCTTAAGCTTTTGCTACAAGCGCAAGAAGGCATTATTCATTTCTATAAGAAGAAAATATATATTTAGTCTATAAAAAGACAATATGATATAGAATATGATAGCAGCGAAAGTTCAGTGCGGAGACCAATAGACTGCAATGCCCTCTGCATTCTCAAGTTCGATCCCACGTCGCGCACCTCTGACTTTCGGAAGTTATATGACTTTTCGAAATTATATGCGTATTGATTGACAATTATCGTCTGCTCCGTGCCTCGGAAAGCACGTTAAGCCGTTGGTCCTGGCTGCCATGAACATCTATGGCAGTCGTTATTGGGAAGTCGGTGCCCTAGCTATAATATCCTGACACTGTTCTAGCCTTAGCTTTCGGGTTGAGGAGATCAGGTGGCAGCCGCTCCGTGTAAAAACTGATATCCAGTCAAATCCGGTTAGACTAGAAAAGCCGACCCCAAGTGACTTGGGAATAATAAAGGCTAGGGAGAAGAAAAAGACATTATGATATGATATGTGAAAAACGGTGAAGGAAAACAGCGTGAGGAATCCTGCATGTCTGTGAGTTCTATAGAAAGTTTCTCGAAGATGTGTTAAGTCTGTCAACCCGGACTGGGCCAGCGCGGTAGGCTATCGCCTAACCCTCCTCACACTTAGAAGAGGCCCGTGCCTAGTAGTGATACAGTTTATAAACAGGGCTGATATTATATATCATAAAATATAAATATAAGAAGTTATGTAATAATAGTGTTTTTTATAAAAAAATAAACAACGCGATAAAATACATATAAAATTGTTTAATTTTAATGTATAACATTCGCGTAAACGTAGGACAATCCTTACTAATATTATAAATTCGAAAGTAACTCTGTCTGTCTATCTGTCTGTCTTTTCACGGCTAAACCACTCAACCGATTTAGATGAAATTTGGTACAGATATATTTTAAAAACTGGGGAAGGACATAGGCTACTTTTTATTGATGTAGATACCACGCGGGCGGAGCCGCGCGCAAAAGCTAGTATTAGATATAAAGGAATTCATGTTAATACATACACTTTTCGGTTATAATTCCCGCGCTGGGCAAAGTGTCATATTATGACTTTTAGAATGTTTTTAGAAGCAGCATGGAGTTTGTGTACTCCCAGCTAAGTTTATTGATACTGACTATAAGAGCCTGGCCCGCTATTACATGCAACATAAAATCAGACTAGAAAATTGTATGTGTCATAAATCTCTGTCCACTCTTTCAGGGAAAAATGCTTGAAAATAACGACAACACTGTATACCAAAAATACGTTAAAGATTTAGCTAAAACAACATCTTAAATATATCCGCCATTTTCCGAATTTACAATTCACCTCAAGAAACAGACAATGTATCTAATAAACTAGCTGCACAGTGTGCTTGGGGTCAGTTTGATTTATTGTGGGAACACAGTCATGTCCGGCATACGAGATTCATGATCGATGAGTTGTATCATACCCGCGTTTATTTCACGCTTAGGGCGCGCGTTTTTTGTGCAGGATTCTTCAAGGGTGCAGTGTGTGACTTGGTAACATTGGAAATGTGATTTATTTGAGGTTCTATATGTATATGTAGGAAATAGAGTAAAATCTGCGTAGATATGTGCACGGCTAGTGGTTTCAGCCAGTTACAGTTTTTGCATTGCTGCTGTCTTAACCAATGATGATAATTGATGCATTTACTGAACAAACATACATACATACATAGATTCACGCCTGTTTCCTGGAGGGGTAGGCAGAGACTACGGATTTCCATTTGCTACGATCCTGACACACTTCTCTGTTGTGTGTTTAGCCTTTGGGTTGCGGAGGTCAGATGGCAGTCGCTACGTGTAAAAACTGATATCCAGTCAAATCCGGTTAGACTAGAAAGCCGACCCCAAGTGACTTGGGAATAATAAAGGCTAGGGAGAAGAAGAAGACCCAGCTATAGCTCTTGCTCTTGCGATCGGGCCTGAGCCTATTGTCGTCTACACGATCTCTTTCTTCTTTTTTTTTCGTGTGATTAGTGGCCAACCTGTTGTCAAGAGTTTTTCAAGCCGCCCGTAGGCCTCTGACGTGACTTAACGACTGCTGTCAATTTGGCAACAACCGGGAATCGACTTTTTACATCCCCTTCCAAGCATGGAGACGCTCAGATAAAATACCACTAAGCGGTCACCTATCTATAGACTGACCGCACCCAACGTTGCTTAACCTCGCTAATCGTTTACTGATCAGTGAGTGCTACTGGCTATGAGCGCCTCACGTCTACACGATTGCAGACTGTTACCTGCAGCAGCGCAGTCTGTCTCCTGTCTTTTTCTGTTAAGAAATCCCCTTGAAAACTTAATAACATATTGTCTAATCCGATACTGATCCGAAAGAAGTCGCCTGCGACACATGCATTGATCCCCAGTGTAGATGAAGATGTAGTTTTAAAAGGATATGATTTCGATCCTTGGATAAGAATTCTAGTATACCATCAACAAAATAGCAAACCAATAGTTCCAACCAGGGATGTTGCGGATGCAGATTTTTTGACATCCACTGATGTGGATACGGATATTTAAAGGCTCACATCCGCAAATGCGGATGTCCAAATCGATGCAGAAGCTCCGCAATTACGGATAGATGATGAAAATTGTGCATCTTATTTAATAAAAAGTATCTAATATCACCTCTGCAGGTTCAAGCCTTTTTTGCAAAGGTTCATAAATTTGCTATACCATTTTCTAGTGTTTCTTGATTCTCATCTTCACTTGCAGAATCATCGCGCCATTCATCGGCCCACCCTTTTTGTTTCTTGTCGCAACCTGCGCTATATCTGGATCCGCATTAACATCCGCGTTGATTATTGCGGATGCGGATGCAGATGTCCAAATCGATGCGGAAGCTCCGCAATTACGGATGCTGATGCGAATATTCGTAACATCCCTGGTTCCAACCACTATTCCTATAAGTAAAACAATATTCGCCCAGTATGCTCCACCAACCCCGTCGGCCAAAAAAATGTAATAAAACGAACTGACCGCGCGTGACCGTAGCCCAAATAAATCTTCTAGCGTTAATATTTTATAACAGTCTGCCAACACGATGAATATGGTACCAAGTTGTGCCATAAAAATTAATATGGGGTAGCGAAACTCCTGCCCTTTGTTTCTAAGGGGAGTGGAAGAATTTTGATGTGTTCCCGCAAAAAAATAAAATATGTTTCCCAGTCCATTATATTCACGTAAATCTTGGGTTATCTTGTACATATTTTAGCTAATAAATGTAGATGTACGTGTTTATATTTGTAAAGGGAAAAGGGTAAAATGGGCTAATTTGTTAGAATTTTTTAGGTTATATTTGGTTAAGTATGTGACTTTGCAAGCGCAAATTATGTTGAAGTACGTCATATTTTTAACTTGATTAATATGACGATTTTACTTCTTCTTTCTTCTTTTTATGCTTGCCACTGCTTGTAATCTCTGAGAGCTAAGGAGTTAAGGATGCCAAGGTTTAGTCAGGTATATTTATAATTGGCCAAATAAAGCCAAATATACAAGCTTCCAAACTCCCGACAATCTCCAAAATAAATACTTAACACTCCTTTGCCCGAGTTATAAATTGAGCCTGGGGCGTAAAATGCAATCAATAATATAGTCTTACAGAATATTCTATTATTTATTATCTACTACAAGTATAGACCGCTGCACTATATTTTTGAAGTGAAAACTTCTGTAGGCGCGTTGAGCACTTCTTGGGTGAACAAAAATCATAGAACTCGCGTCATCGTCACCCTTCCACGCATTATTATTTTTTTAGAATATTAACAATATCTCAGAAATGGTGCGTCCTATGCAAACAATAACGAAATTTTGACCTCCTTAATAATCCCTGAGAGAGTATCAGGAACTAGCATCTGACCCGCCTATTTCTTTTTTGTTTTTTATTTATGAAAAAGTGTTTATGATCAAGGATTAAGGTTTTCACTTCTATCAGCAGTCCCCAAAGACTGCACCAATTTTTTTTATACATTTTTTTATTTGACAAACGACTTACGTCATCGAATATGCATTAATTATCATTTAAACACTACGCACTCCGTCCAGCCAAAAAATGATTTTAATACATTTCTTAAGGTTTTCTCTTCTCTTCTAGGTAATCGCGCCCTCAGGCAAGACCGACGATTGCTTCATCCAAAACATCGACGGAGACCAATACAGCATCAGGTTCATGCCACGAGAGAACGGTGTCCACAACATCAACGTTAAGTTCAACGGAGTCCACATCCCTGCATCACCGTTGAGGATCAAGGTATGTAATCATCAGTCAGGCTAGATACAAGTATGAGTACTTGCCCTTGTACTTGTGTAAGGGTTTCAAACTCTCATTTTGATTAATTATTTAGTCGACCTCGATGGCGTAGTGTTTAGTATAACCGACTGCCACGCCTGAGGTCGCGGGTTCGATTCTCGCACAAGTCAAACATTTGTGTGCATGAACATGGATATTTGTCTTGGTCTGGGTGTTTCTATGTATAATATGTATGTATTTACAAAAACAAAGTATATATGTGGGTATGTTTATCCATTGTCTAGTACCCATAGTACAAGCTCTGCTTAGTTTGGGCTAGATGGTGTTGTGTGTATGTGATAGCATAATAATAAGAAATTAAAAAATTACGCCGTCTCATACATCCCGTCCGCACATAAGCCCACGCCCCATAGCATGTTTTACTGGAGGTCTTAACATCTGTTAAAAAAAATTAATATCTCTCAGGTGTCTACTGTAATGCTTTTCATATATTGTCTGCTCTGAAAAATCATAAATAAATGATTAATGAATTGAAGCGGCGGTAGCCCAATGGATAAGGCATTGGACTTGCGATCGAGAGGTCGCGGGTTCGAATCCCACCAATTGCAATACTGACGTGAACTCATTCCTAATACAAGCATTCTAGACGGAGGTATAACCTTTATTTAAAACAAATTACATCATTATTTTTAAACATAGGTTATGTTTAAAAAAACGGATTATTATTATCAGTAGACATCTTCTATAAATATCAGACAGAAAACATTACTATATTTATATTTTACTTTACATTTGTTTATCTTGTTTGTAAAGGTCGGTAAGGATGATGCTGACCCTGCGGCTGTTCACGCCCATGGTCCTGGATTGGGAACAGTCAAAACTGGTAAGACTTATATTACTGCTATAATAATTTACTCAATTTATTGTTTAGCTTGTGCCAGAGAGCCAATTCTTGTAATTAAAAATGTTCAATATTGTCTCAGTGACGTGAATACCACAACTGGTATTCTCCTAAATGAAATTAGACCTCGAATGTGAACTTAAATTCTATTTCTTTGGCCATTGATAATCTAACCTCAAATTTTCATAACAGGTGTAAAGACAGACCTGATCATCGACACATGCAACGCTGGTGTTGGTCTGCTGGCCGTCACCATAGACGGACCTTCCAGAGTTGCCATGGACTGCACTGACGTGGAAGAGGGCTACAAGGTACGTAAGAACAACTTAGGACAACAACAGTAGAAGAAATATACTTACCACAACTACAATATGGTCCTTCGTTGTTTTAGTTACCTTATTTGTATGTGAGTAGATGCTTCTATTTTGCCATACCTGATGTTAGCTACTAAGTCGGGTCGGGCCAATAAACCGTTACTGGGTTTTTCAGTTAAGAAATCTCAATAGCAGCCCGGAGTTAGGAAGTTGGCGGTGTAAGACACCCCGTGCCTCGAAAAGCACGTAAAGCCGTTGGTCCTGCGCCTGATCTCTCTCTGGTCGTGTCGGATTACCGTCCCATCGGATCATGAGAGTTAGGGAAGAGAGAGTGCGCTTGTGTTTTCGCACACACTTGTGCACTATAATATCTCCTGCGTAGTTAGCCAGCCTTTAAGACTGGCCGCCGTGGCCTAAATTCGGTCTGGAGGATATTATTATTAGATGCTAAGATTAAAATGTTCTATATTAAATTACATACATTAAATACAGTCGAAATGTATCCGAAAAGGCACGTTTGGCTGTTCATAGAGGACTATTAGTGCCCACACTTATGTATAGAAGTGAAAGTTGGGTATGGCAAAAGAAGCATGAGAGCAGAATAAATGCTGTAGAAATGAGAGCGTTGAGAAGCATATGTGTGTGACTCTGAAAGATAGAATAAGAAATAGTGTGATTAGAGAGAGATGCGGCATGAAAGTGGATATAGTTACAAGAATAGAAAAGGGTATGTTAAGCTGGTTTGGACATGTAGAAAGAATGGACGAGGAAAGACTGACTAAGAAAGTTTATAAGGCTTGTGTGAATGGAACAGTCGCAAGAGGAAAACCTAGGCGAACGTTTCTCGACCAGATCGGAGGCGTTCTGGACAAAGGCCAGGTTAAGAGCTCCTTGAACCGACGGGCGTGTATGAGGAATGTGATGAAAGTGAATGAAGCCATAGAAGTGTGTCAGGATCGTAGCAAATGGAAATCCGTAGTCTCTGCCTACCCCTCTGGGAAACAGGCGTGAATCTATGTATGTATGTATGTATATTAAATTTTTAGTTTAAGTATGTTCAATTCAGTAGTAGGCAAATGGTATAATAGTAAGCAGCATTGTAAAATTGGCAATTAAAAAGAGTGGCCGTGAGTTTCTTGCCGGTTCTTCTTCTTGGTTCTGCGCCCTTGCTTTGCTGACCGTGGCAACAGGTTAATGTAAATGGAAATTCATATTATTGTTCAGTTAGTGTAATCTTGACGTTTATAAGTGTGACTTTGTGACCTAAACGAATATATTTTGATTTGATTTATAGATATTTGAAATATTGAAGATATGAAATTGTTCGAATCTGTTTAATTCATGTTTTGTTTATATGTTTGCAGGTTCGTTACACGCCTCTTGCCCCTGGTTACTACTACCTGAGTATCAAGTACAACGGAGCTCACATCGTTGGGTCACCCTTCAAGATCGAGGCCGCTGGTGAGTTCTGCTTATACTGTTGCTGTAGTATGTTTTCCAGATCAAATTTCGTTCACGATGCCAATGAAGGCAAAAAATTTGCGATGGAAATATTATAGTGCACAAGTGTGTGCGCAATCACAAGTGCACTGTCTGTTCCCTCAGTCTCATAGATCAACGGGCAGTTAAATTTCAACATATCATGGGAGAGATCAAACGCAGGATTGCTTACCGAAAATAAATACCGACAGTATCCTAAATTCAGACTGCTATAAGAATTTATTTTTTGATTCAGGTTTAGGAACTTGCACACTTACTAAGAAACAGAAAATTTTAAAATGTTACTATTTAATATTGTACTCTCTCTACCATATTTATTTATTGCAGGAATTTTGCTTCCTCTTTCATAATGCATATTCTGTGATAATCTGCAGAATTTTTAATAAAACGCCAGTAGATGATAACTATTGATACTAAATCTACTACTTCTTTCATAGGTGCAAACTTAGCTGAAATCGGTGCTCAAGAAACGTCATCAGTAACCGTGGAAACCGTCCAGAAGGTAGCAAAGTCGTTACAGAAGCTTGGACCAGTACTGCCGAACTTCAAGTCTGACGCCACTAAAGTCACCAGCAAGGGCATGGGACTCAAGAAGGCGTACCTTAACAAGCACAATCAGTTCACAGTGCATTGTGGCGATGCTGGTGAGTACTTTCAGATCATCGTAAGGGTTGCATAAAACTTTGATTTGTATGAAACTTATTCCCGCACAAGTCAAACATTTGTGTACATGAACATGGATTTTTGTCTTGGTCTGGATGTTTCTATGTATAATATGTACGTATTTACAAAAAAAAAAGTGTATAAGTATGTTTATCCATTGTCTAGTACCCATAGTACAAGCTCTGCTTAGTTTGGGCTAGATGGTGTTGTGTGTATGTGATAGAATATTATATTATTATATATTATATTATTACGTTTATATATTACAAGTTTAGTGGTGGTGTATTACATGTACATTTCGATGATGATGATTTTTGGTCCCTCGTTATAAGGGTAGAGCCGTCTACTAGGCACAGGCTCCTTGTTGCTACTTAGAATATCTTGGCAGGAAACCTTTATAATCCTGTCCGACCGACTATTCACTACCACTGCATCTGGGTATTATATGACGGGATTATAAACTAATTATATTTTAAATGCAATATATTTACAGTATTACATTATATGCTTTCAATTTTACCTGAAGCTACTATTCTTGAAATTTAAACTTAAACAAGTTTAGGTATCATTAATTAAATACAACTTAATCTTGGATGCCATTTGATCCACAAAAGTTTTTGCAACACTCGTAGGAACTTTCTTTTTTATGGATATTTCTTGGTTAACGGTTGATTAATTATATTAATGTTACACAAAGCTAATTTTCGATTACTTACTATATATTCTGCAAGTCTTATAACAAAATAATAATGTTTGTCTTTTTCTTTTCAGGTACCAATATCCTGTACGTCGGCATCTACGGACCTAAAGGTCCTTGCGACGAAGTCCAGCTCAAGCACAAAGGCAAGAACAACTATGAATGCTGGTACGTCGTCAGAGATAGGGGAGACTACATTGTCATCGTCAAGTGGGGTGATGACCACATCCCCGGATCCCCCTACAAGGTCGAGGTTTAAGTCAATACAGGAAACAAGCGTATGCAGAATTTCAAAGGCAATGTTTAAAACGACTAAAATTAAATCCTATATTGAAAATGTTGTTCATTTGATTGATAGTTTGAAATTACATTCGATTTCTTTTTGATATATGCTGTCATTTTGATTCTGCGTGCGTATTCATTATAAGTATCTGTTTTTCATATTTTATTTGAAACATATTTAGATATAGACTGATGTTCAAAAGCAACGTGCACTCGAGTGATAAAACCTTCATTAAAATCACTAGATGTAGGTGAGAGTAATAATATAGATTCAAATTAAGGACTATAAGCTTTAAAGACAGATTTACAATATATTAAATATCAATGTTTAGTTGCTATTTATTAGTTATATCTAAGTATGTTTTAAATATTATTCTTCTTTCACCAGCAAGCTTAGTAATATCAATTGTGTATTGGATAATGAAAAGGTTTACGTCTACATCTAATATTGATCTCTAAGACACGGCTATACGTTTGTTGAAAACCTTTTTTTTATCCGTCCAGTGTTTTTCTTGTTCCTTCATAAGTACTCGTAATTTATTTAATATACCATCCATATTGTCATCGCAATTTCCTATTATATATAAGCATTTTTTCAGAATTTCTAACAAATGAAAATGAATAAAAAAAATACAGAATTTTGTTATGTACTCCGACAACGATGTCGATACGTTTAGTAAAATGTCGAGAAATTATTGTGTCGATCTTCTTTTAATTTCGTTAGTGTTCTGTGAATGGAGTTATTGTTATAATTTAATATTTGTTTTTAGATGCTTTGTTAGATCTGGTAGGCATATTTGTATAACTCCCGTAAATAAATAATCTTTTAGTGAAATTGTTGTCTACTTCGTCTTTTAGATCTTATTTTTGTCTTCGTTTATTTCTTGTCAGACTGATTTCTTAAATGTTTTACAATAATTTCGTCGACATTTTATTATGCGATCGTCGATTTGAGATCACATTCTATATTTGTAATATTTATAGTTTTGTCGAATTTGACAAATATAAAATTTGTTCTGGTTGTCGTCTGTGCTGTGTTTCAGGCAAATTTTATATGATTCTCGTTTAGTATTTAGGGCGACTAAATGACAATACATATAAAGTATTAAATCAAAAATATTCCCTTTAATTTTTAAGTTTAGCGAGGGCACAAATTGCTCTCTAATAATTTAAGCGAATTTCGTTTTATAATTTTTTTACTTTTTCTACAAGTTTCTCTACATCTTTTTTAATTAAAAGTTTATTTAATGTTAGAGAAATTTTTTTTAGGAATTCGCTTGATTGTTGGAAATCAACTTATGGTGGAAGAACTTCTTGAATTTTCTGCCATACGTTTCTATTGTATTTTGTGCCTTAGTATTCTCATTTAAGTATTATGTATCTGCTTTCTAATTTTTGTATGGTTTGTGTATGTATTTTGCCTACGTAGGTAGAATGATCCCGTATTTGTAAATACCTATTTTAAGTGTTTAATTATTATAATGTATTTTGCGACTGTTAACTAAATAAAAAGAGGAAAGTTCCAATAATTGTTTTATTTCTTTTATCTTTCTTTTTATGGTGTAAATGTTGCAAAGATACTTGGCAACATTTTATTCTAATAAAATATGTACAATATAGTTCAGATTTATGATAATCACTTTAAATGTGAATTGAAATGCAATTTACGTCACATCTGGCATTTATTTTCATTCAGGAGAACACCATTTGTGATATTTTTGACACTGATAGCTAGCTCTCTAAAGGGTACCAAACTTTTATTTTCTATAAAGGTCCGAGCAGGACGAGCCTTGGCTCTGCTATCAGATAACGTTCCTTGTTACAATGCACCTTGTGGGGTTGATGCTCGTACAAGATAAATAAAAATAAAATGTCCTTCTTTCGAAGGTGTAAGCAGAGAAATATTACATACTACCTTTTGCCCGCGGCTTCGCTCGCGTTAATTTAGAATTTGACAATCAATTCGGGTTGTACTCTGCTTGTAATAATATAATTCAATCATGATTCGAAAGACACATGGCGCCATCTATTATCATAAGAACGTTATTATTGTTTTCCTCGGGAACAGCAATTTTTTGCGGGATGAAAGGTAGCCTATGTCTGTTTCTGTACACCTGACAATGTATATGCAAAATTTCAGGATGATTGGTTCAGTGGTTTAGGCGTGAAAAGGTAACAAACAAACAAACTCATTTTCGCTTTTATAAATTAGTTAGGATTAGGATTCACATTTTGTTAGCTTTGCTTTTGGTCCTACGAAATACCGAGAGGGATTAAAAAAGTGAATACGGAAACAGCTATCACTTTATAACAGACATAATTCCAAACACTATGCTGTTATTAAGAGTTTGGACAAAAAAAACTCCAGACCAAATTTCGCAAACACAAGTGCCCTCTCTGTCCCTAACTCTCATAATCCGATGGGACGGTCTGACACGACCGGAGAGAGATTTCCAAGGCACGGTTGTCTCTAACACCGCCAAAGTCCTAGCTCCAGGCAGGTATTGAAATATTTTAACACAATATCCCAATAACTTTTTGTTGGCCGACCTGTGTTGGAAGCCTAGACAGCATGCACAGCACTTTCACTATCGCTGCGCCACGGAAGCAATTACCCAATAAGCCTATGCCTGATCTAGGCACCGAACTCGAGACCATCAAGCATCAAGGCAGTTAAAGTTTATTATATTCTTATGTTATTTTAAACCAGGTAACTGTTTATTAAAACAGCAGTTAGTATTAATTGTTGTTATATTTTAAAAGGTTGCGCAGTGATCACCTGTTGACGATTTAGATTGATTGAATTGATACCGTGATGGTTATAAGCCTACTGATTATTAATTTAATTACAGGTTAATAGTACAATATCTGGATAAAAATATTTCAATCAATCATTTATTGATATAAAAGCACATACAATAATTTTGCATCTGCATTTTTTATATACATAACAGCAATAGCCTGGTACTTTTGGACTGCCACACAGAGAGTTTGATTCCAAATACTTCTGAGCTTTCGAAGTTATGTGCTTTTTAATAGTTAATTATTTAATAAGCACAATGCCTAGCTCAGAAGACAGAAACTTCAAATATTTTCTTTGTAAAGACTTTATGCCAATAAAAAAATATATATTACCTATTATAATTATCGCTCGCTTTAACGGTGAAGGAAAACATCGTGAGGAAACCTGCATGTCAGAGAGTTCTGCATAATGTTCTTGAAGACGTGAGACGTCTGCCAAAGTGCATTGGACCAGCGTGGTGGACTATGGCCTAATACTTCAATATTAAGAAAAGGTCAGAAGTCAATATTAAGAAAAGGTCAGAGGTCAGTCGGACAGTTTAATACAGGACTGATATTATATATCGCTGTGCAGTGGTTGTTGCGACTGCTGTTTTAGTCTCGAGTTCAATTCGTCGATTAGATTTTTCCGTTAAGAAATCTTCTGTAGCAGTGTTAGTGTATTATGACAGCTAAACTATAATTATAGCAGCGATAGCTCAGTGGAGAGACCAACAGACTGCAATGCAGAGGGTCTCGGGTTCGAACCCACGTCACGCACCTCTGACTTTCGGAAGTCATATGACTTTTCGAAATTATGTGCGTATTGATTGACAATTGTCGCCTGCTCCGTGCCTCGGAGAGCACGTTAAGCCGTCGGTCCCGGCTGCCATGAACATCTATGGCAGTCGTTATTGGGAGAGTGTCGACACAAAAGATCCCACTGGGTCGAAGTGACGCCGGTCTGCACTGACTGGCCCCCACATAAGATAAGATAAACTATAACCTGGATTAGCACATGAGATACTTTTATCCCCGGGATACATTTCCGTGTAACACAAAGTGGGCAAATACGGGAATACAGCAAAAGATCCCACTGGGTCGAAGTGACGCCGGTCTGCACTGACTGGCCCCCACATAAGATAAGATAAACTATAACCTAGATTAGCACATGAGATACTTTTATCCCCGGGATACATTTCCGTGTAACACAACGTGGGCATATACGGGAATACAGCAATCCGGGAATACTAGTTGCTCCAATACTTACTTTAATTTCTTTTTCAACTCCTGCACTAGGAATGATCCTTGTTTCGCGAGGGCCTTTACAAACATTCAAACAACGGACATAAAGAGAATCCAGACTAGAAACAACTCGGCCTCGATGGCGTAGTGGTTAGTGTAACCGACTGCCACGCCTGAGGTCACGGGTTCGATTCCCGCACAAGTCAAACATTTGTGTGCATGAACATGGATGTTTGTCTTGGTCTGGGGGTTTCTTCTATGTATAATATGAAAGTATTTACAAAAAAAAGTAGGTATATATGTATATTCATCTATTGTCTAGTACCCATAGTACAAGCTCTGCTTAGTTTGGGCTAGATGGTGTTGTGTGTATGTGATAGAATATTATTATTATTATATTTATTTTTTTATACAACTAAGGTGCCAAACAAGCATACAGTCCACTTGATGGTAAGTGGTCACTGTAGCCTATGGACGCCTGCGACACCAGAGGCATCACTAGCGCGTTGCCGACCCTTTAGGAAAGGAAGTGGGAAGGAGAAGGAACGGGAAGTGGGTAAGGGAGTGATTGGGCCTCCGGCACTCTCACTCACCGAACGAAACACAACAGTAGGAATACTGGTATTTCACGTCAATATTCTGTGAGTGGGTAGTCTTTCCCCAGTCGAGCCGGCACATTCATGCTGACATCAGCGAGTTATTATTATTAACTACCAGTTTTCACCCGCGGCTTCGCTCGCGTAAAAGTAGGTTAGGTTAGGTTAGGTTTGCAACAGTTGTTTTTTCTGGATGAAAGGTACCCTATGTCCTATTCTGTGTCCAACGTGTATGCAAAATTTAATGTTGATTGGTTGAATAGTTAAGGCGTGAAAGCGTCACAAACAAACAAACAAACAAACTCATTTTCGCATTTATAATATTAGTTAGGATTTGTGCATCACACAAATTATTGTCTCGTTTGGATATCGAACTCACAATACTCGGTGCGGCTTCAGTGGCGTGACGATCACTTTAACCACTAAGCCTTGTGTACTCAAAGTCAAATGTGGTTTTTCTTTGTTAATGTTCGCAAAATTCTCCTTAGCGTAGGAATTGTTTTCTTAGGCATTGTTTTATATAGTGCCCTTTGACTAGCATCATGGCTAAATATCCCTAGATCAGTAGTTCCCAAAGTGGTCGAGGTGGACCTCCAGGGGTCCACAGGAGACTCGACGGGGTCTACGTTGGCGTGACAAAAACACACAACTCGTAAGC
This sequence comes from Catocala sponsa, assembly GCA_963564715.1. Lineage (NCBI taxonomy): Eukaryota > Metazoa > Arthropoda > Insecta > Lepidoptera > Erebidae > Catocala > Catocala sponsa. Next base: position 15,961,476 of record OY751352.1, read on the forward strand.
GGGGGTCCACGAAAATTTATTTGCTTTCGATAATGAAGAACTAAAATGTTAATGTGTCTTTGACTTCACATATAAACGTCGATCGACGGTTATTTTCTAAAAAAAAAAGAGTCTGGGATCCTGAGCCCTACGGGGTAGGCAGAGGTGCTGAATACTTACATTTCGGTAGTCAGTTCAGGTTCCACTAGTGAATCTATTGCCCTCGACCAGGTTCCCTAGTATCGACTACTGAGAATAATGTCACTCGGGATTCGAACCCGGGAAGTAGAGGAGCGGTACTATATATTTTATACTAGCTTAGCCTAGCGGGAAACCGTTGGACTGCCACGCAGAGGTCTCGAGTTCGATCTCAAGGCGCGCATCTCTGACTTTTTGAAGTTATGTGCGTATTTAATAGTTAAATATCGCTTGATTTAACGATGAAGGAAAACATCGTGAGGAAACCTGCATGTCTAAGAGTTCTCAATAATGTTCTCTAAGATATATAAGTCTGCCAACCCGCACTGGGCCAGTGTGGTGGACTATGGCCTAACCCTTCTTATCCGAGAGGCCCGTGCCCAGCAGTAGGACAGTTTAATACGGGTTATTCCCAGTTGCCCCCACTATCAACGCCACCACTGGTGACAAATGGGATTTCTTTCCATAAAATGTTCCATAAAATCCCATTTGTCACCAGTTGTGGCGTTGATAGTGGAAGCAACTGGGAATAACCCTTTAATACAGGGCTGATATTATTATATAGGTATATATTTGCTCGGGCACAGTACATTTTTTCTGGACGAAAGGTACCCTGATCTTTCCTGTGTCTTTGAAAACGTGTATGCGAAATTTCATGATTATCGATCGCCGTGATCCTAACAAACAAACAAACAAACCTACTTTCGCATTTAGTTAGAATTATTCAACCTTCGCGAAAGAGTAGGTAATGGTGTACCTAATGCATTCATTTTTGTCTGTCATATTGTAGGTTCTATTTAAATAAGCTTATTATTATCTACCAGACATCATTTATGTACAACACCGTGTTATTGCCGAAAATTTATATAAGACCTTGCCCAGTCCGTGAATCGAACACGGGTCGTAACAATCTGCCAGTAACATAAGTATAGACTTTTGTCTTAGTAAAGGCAGTCATAACTCAAATAATGTTGTTTTACTTGTAATATTTGTGTCGATTCTCTGGCTCGCTCTAAAGATAAAATATTTAAATCATAGATGCTGCCTAGTACGTTTAAATATCCTCACTTTCTAGACGTTGTCATCCGAATATCAGACAATTTTCACTGTCGTTCTTTATTTAATGTGTGAGCTCACTCTTTTTAGTGTGGACACTTTTTCATGTATGAGGGCAACATCTATGATTTAAGTCTTTAGCTATGAGCACTTATTATAGTGTATTTATTTGAATTACACCCTTAAGGCAATAAGAAAAATTTGGTGAATTTCTATAAGGATAAAATAAAAATAAAAGACACAAATATAATTCTTGGCATAGTTGTAATTAATTTTTAATCAATTTTAAGTAACAAAAAATGATTTTCGTTCATTTTCATCTATAAATCTTAAAACGAGGACGCTAGACAAAGCGAAAACTAAATATAAAACGAAAAAAAAATTACTTACAAAAATATCGTATTCATAAAAATAAGTTTACACTTAACTTAAACAAAATCAAATTACAATATCACATGTCTACTTACAATTGAGAGATATTGGCGCTTTATATTTCCCTAAATTCAAAGAGAAAATAACGTTGATACAAATCTCGGGTCATTGTCATGTTCTAGTAAATATACAATAGTGCTTACTTAATAACAAATGATCGGAAGAAATACTTATTGCCGTTATTTAAAATTAAAGGAAAAGACATATTTGTACAAGAAAATAAAGATTTGGCTAATTTGTGACAGACAGACGGCCTTCTCTCCCACTGACCCCTAACGTTTAACCACAACCTAACGTTTTACAACTAAAAAGATCAATAGCAAATTAATTTAGAAGGAAAATAGTCATTCCTCCAAAAATAGTCACTCTTCCCCATTCCATCTCCTATCACATTTTTTTATTTATTTTTAACAACTAACGCTGATTCGTTAAAAAAATTAAAACAAATCAACAGCTTTCTCTGTTCGTATACTTCAAACTAGTCTACAAAATCGATGTACGAAGGGACTATTAAGTACGGAAAATAGGAATACTATACAATTCCGAATTACGCCTGCTACCCCTGAGTTCTTAAGGCTAATATAATTGAGCATAAGCACATTAAATTCATAATATAACCGAAAAAAACATCTGTTTCTCCAATAAATTTCAAGGATTTTTCTTTTCTCAAAAAATTGTATCAGTATTTACAAAATATTTACAAAAAGTGCACCTTTCTTTGTGACGTAAAACAAGCATTTTGGCCACTCATAAATGTATTATACACATGGGATGTTAATTAGAAAATATATTCGACCCGCGGGGGCTTAGTACAAATTAACTTAACATTTTTGTTCGTTTAAAACATTAAAAATATCAGGAAGAATACATTTTCTATATTATTGAAACAATAAAGAATACTAATAATGATAGTTGTACGATGGATAAAGCTAAAAAAATACATAATAATATGATCTAAGTAGGAACTGAGTGCAAAAATGTGATGATTTTAGAGATCTGTTATTCTTAATGAATATAATAAAATGCAACTGAATTATGAAGTGAAGTACTTGTGACGCAAGTCCTAGTTATCCAAATGGTTGTTCAAGTTGGTTGTATGTATAATATACAAATACTTGATTATCTCAGGAACTTTTGATTCAATGATTATGCTTATCATAAATTGTTGAATAAATTATCAAAGATATCATTGCAGTCTCACTCTAAAAAATATATTGAATAAAACGCTTTTCAAAATTGAGACGAGATTTTTGTTCGAAAATAATAAGTAAAATTGAAATAATTAAAAATATTAAAAAGTTAAAACATGTAAACTCGGTAAAAATAATAAAAATCACTGGGTTCAAATTATGCATTGATAAGATATTATGCTTTGTATCATCATAGAAATAAAATGAAAGTATAAAAAGTATACAAATATGACTCCTCTAAGTTTATACTCGCATTAAAGATTAGTTTTGTTTTATGCTTGTTCCGAGTTGTTACGAATGTTTGATCGATAATCGTAAATAAGTGCTGAAAAAATTTGAACAAAAAGACAAAAAACAACATCAAAAGCATAAAATATGTCAACATATAGTTTCCATAAAATATCTAATATATCTATAGCCATATCACATATAAAAAAATTCAATACAATTCGTGATTACCACTTCTCAAGTCTTTTTTTCTCCAAACCTATTCAGCATTCCTAAACATTAGAACAATTGCTTTCGACCATAATTGACGATCAAACCCCGGATCAACTGGGTTATAAAATAAAACGACATTAAAAAAAACTAATCAATAATCCGTTTTGAGAATAATTCCGAAATCACGTTCATACCCATACAATTTTGTTATCTACTCACAAAATTCAGAGTATCCTGGATACAATTTTATTTCTAAAAACATGAATTTGTTTCTCTAACGTTAAAACCGTAATACCACTGTCTTCGAGAGCGAGATTCTAAAATTTTTTTAATATTTCGTTAATTATATAACTAGTAATACCATCATAAGTACATACTATAGCGAGTGTACCTACGGTAAGTTACTGCTTATCCTTGTGCGATAACGCGTGAGGGAGGATGTGTTCCGCGGGCAACAGTGCCGACGGCTGATGAGCGTAATTCCTGATCTGGTGCAGAGATATCAGCTGGTTGGGAAAGGAGTTGGGCTGCTGCTTGCCTTGCTGGAAATGCAGGGGGTCGTAGAGATACGGCCGTGTGGGGAGAGCGCTGTGATGAGACAACCCGTTGAGATGCGGCGCCATCGAGTTGATAGGCGTAAACGCGGAGTTCGCTGCTGAAGAAACTGGGGGCTGGATGCGGTCATCCTGGCTCTCATGCTGCGCGAACAGAGCACGTTGTTGCTGCAAATGCTGCTCATGGTGCTCATCACTTTCCCTCTGCTGATGGTAGCCTCCTTCATCAGACATATGCGCCGCTGAATCAGGACTGACTTTAGGCCAGTAAGGGTGCTCGCCGAATGGGGTGGCCGTCGGCGCGGCTGCTGCCAAAGACCTGTTCAAACCACTCAATCCGAGCGCAGAAATTGGCGGCCGCTTATCAGCCCTTTCCGCGTGCTTATTCATGTGCTTACTTAAATACGTCTCCTGCGTATAACTCTTGCCACAATACTGGCATATATGCGTCTTCAAGTGCTTAGACTCTTTGTGTTTGGGGATGTGTTCTAGTAAGTCTTTCTCGTGTGTAAAGCACTTGTAGCAGGAGTTGCATTTGAATGGTTTGTCGGTCTGGTGGCAGCGGCTGTGGCTTTGTAGGTTCGAAAGCTGTGAGAAGGCTTTGGTGCATCCGATTTGTGTACAGCGATAAGGTTTGTCACCGGTGTGGGTGCGAATATGCTGTTGGAGGTGAGAGAGCTGGGTGAACTTCCTCTGGCAGATCTCACAGCGGTATGGCTTGATGCCCAGGTGAATGCGGGAGTGCTGCGCCAGGTATGACGAGTTGGCGAAAGCTTTTGGACACTGCGTGCAACGGTACGGCTTCGCTTCACGAAGATGAATCTGTGTGTGAAGCTGCAGATCCGCTTTTGAGCCGAAAACCTGAAATAGACAGAGAAAAATACGTTAATATTTGTGACACGTTTCTCAATAACACACCTAATTCCGTGATCAATTAATTACTGCCATAAAATGATGATTATCTGATTTTAATGCAACTTGTTATTCGACGCACGAAAACATCTCAACATTTGAAAACCAGTACGAAATATAGGAATATACCACATAGTTTTGCATACATTGAATTTATTTAAATCGAAACATAATTAAAGCATTAGCAAAATTCATATACAAATTATTTATTGCCTTTAGCGTATCAAGTCTTCAATCAAATAGTATGGGTATTTCCCCAGCGGCCGGTTTAGCTTCAAAGTGCTGATAGCACAATCCTCTAAACAGACAGTCTTACAGCAAATAATTTCAACATCAGCTGCTGTAAAGATCATTGAAATCATCAAAAGTGAATTTTGCCCTTGAGCGACATCCGCGGGCATCCGGAACAAATGATCTCGTCTTTTTTTTATTTACCCAACTCTTAATAAAGGCAGGATGTTGGCTTCACGGCGTATTCCACGCATCGTAGTCGCTTTGACTTCCTTATAGTCTGGCCAATCAAAATCTTTGAATCAGCTTCTAATAATTCATACGGAATTATCATTATGAACAACTTAATGCAATTTAATTGTAAATTAACTTTGAAATTTACAATTATTTTGCATTATATACCGAAAGCTATTAGATAAAGTAACTTAAGATAAATTCAAGAGGTATATTGGTGACACACCGAATTCAACTTAACTCTTAGACATAAATAGCATGAAATTAAAGTTGTAAATGCTAGGTGTCTTTGGAAACGAATACCAAATCGACTATCGAAGACTGAATTTTAAATAACTATTTGTATACACGTGCCAACAAAGCCGATACTTTCGGCGGCACTTCTCGCATACTGGAGTGTTTCGGTACACCATTGATTCACTCTTTGTGATATCCCAAATTAGTTTCTAACTTAAAACTGACACGTCATCTCTTAGAATCGTTTTCATCTAACAATGAGACTGCTAGCCACGTTCCTTCGGGCGCTGAAAATCCTACAACTAACAATAATCCTAATATTAACGTGAATAGAGTCGAAATCATGTTGTCATCAGTTGATACTGATGCTTGTAGAGCCTAACAATGAACGTTAGGGAATGTATTTGATAAAATAGATGCTGCACACGATTATAGATTTAAATAAGGTTTATATAGAGTTGGTTTTTGATTTGGGATCGTGCATTTAGATTCTACTGGCCGGATTCGTTCGGTAGCACGTTGCATGACTGGCGAGAAGCGCGAGACACGAACGCAATTGGTCACAGATGGAACATAATTAAAGTTTGGAGCACTACTTAATGTTGTGAACCAGTAGATTCGAGGTGGTGGATGACTTTTAATGGGTCTTCGTGAAGGATCGCTGCTAAGGAATCTGTGTTAAATTGGTGTGCCTCGGAATTTTTGTTCCGGGAAATCGGTTGCTACCGTTCAAGGATGCTGTAACGTTGAAGCTCTCACAGAGATTACAACTATTGTCAGTAATAGATACATAAGCAATACTCTAAACTGTTTTCTTTACATTCAAACAAATATTTAGTTATACAATAAGTTAGAACTAACTTAAGTGCTAAAAAATAATTTTGCTTAAACCAATTTTATTGAACACGTAGCTTGTTGCCTTCTGTACAAGAAGTAATCATTCTATCAGCCAATAGATAATATGCCAATGCCTAGGTCTTAGGATATCGACAAAAACTGTATTGACAATTCAATCGCTGGAAAACTGACAAAGCCTGACGTTCTATACAAAGTAATTGAATACTAAGAAAAAATCCTAAACATCATAGTGTCAAGCAAATAAATACTGACAAGAGTCTAGTTGCAGACTAAAATGTATTTACTTGTTTCTTTTATTTGGGCAGAATTTTCCTGTTAAGGAGAAATTTCAGCAACATGTACAGCTTTAGCCAATAAATAAAATATACAGAATTGAATATTTAAAAACTATTTTTTGGAGTACCTAATTTCTTTATTTATTAGCTAAGTGTAGTATTTTCAAGGATTTTCTGTTTGTTTAGTATAATTATTGTACCCTTCCTAGCTAACATTTGCATATTTATCGTTACTGTTATCTTTAATATTTTATCTATCTATTAAAATCTATCTATTATGTTAAATATAGCATTTCTTTCTTTAATACCTAATATATAGTATTTCTTTTATGCTAAGATAAAGTATTTTACTTCAACTCGTCTAAAACTCTCATACACATCAATAGTTATGTTGTAAAGTAATCAAAATTCAACAAAATATGCTTTATTACCTAGAAAATTTGGCTTCCAAAGTGGTTATGTTAAAAATAAACCGGTATCATTACGTGTGACCTTGGAAACTGGTTCCACAAGACATAATATGTTACTATATGCATTATTTTTTCACCAAATTTTATTCGTTACTATGTTCGTTGAGTTTTCTAGATATTTTGTATTAAGTTTCTATAGTTTGTTAGACTGCTGAATAAATTATGGACAGGTATCGTAAGGTATGGAATTAGATACTAAAAGTTATTTTATGTTAAAATACCACCCATTGAAGACAGCAGCCGTTAATTGTGTTATATTTACGATTATAGTTTTCGATAATTATTTCACGGATTGCACAATGTTTTATGTAGTCATTTCACTATTGTCACGTTGTGAGTTCGATCACCGCACAGGACAAAAGTTTATTTGACCTACAAATAGTTGTAATGGATATGTTATTGAGTGATCTTTGTATCTATTGTTTCAATGCTTCTTAGGTGTGTTACACAGCAAATACTCCTAGCGAGTTAGAGAATAAGTAATTCAAATCCAATCTGTTTTCTTTATCTTAATGAAAGAGGAAGTATGTTAGGAAGGTTATAATTACTTACTACCGATACTTAAAATTTTAATTAGCACATCATTGTGGATTTGTTTTGTTTTATCAATAATCACCGCTAATTATACGAAGAGGAGTATTTATTGCGAGTAGGAAACAATGAAATCGTCGAACCGTGGCAGTGGATTTATTATACTAATGTTAGGCTTTAAAGGTTACTCAAATATTTTGTATAAATGTTTAATAAGGTTTCCTCTATATTTAACTGCCTCCGTGGCGCAGTGGTAGTGAATGCGACTGCTGTGTATGAGGTCTCGGGTTCGAATCCCGGGTCGGGCCAACAAAAGTTATTGGGTTTTTCTGTTAAGAAATCTCACTAAGAGCCCGGAGTTAGAAAGTTGGCGGTGTTAGACACCCCCGTGCCTCGGAAAGCACGTAAAGCCGTTGGTCCTGCGCCTGATCTCTCTCCGGTCGTGTCGAATTATTCGTCCCATCGGATCATGAGAGTTAGGGAACAGAGAGTGCACTTCTGTTGGCGCACACGCTTGTGCACTATAATATCTCCTGCGCAGATGGTCAGTCTCCGTTAAGATTGGCCGCTGTGACCGAAATTCGGTCTGGAGGACATTATTATTTACTTCAGAGCACAAACCTAACAAGTATTTCCTAGTTACGTAATTCACAGTTTTGTGACAATATTATCAACGTTGTTTTTGTAAATTGTCCGTCAGTTAGTCCAGCTGTAAAATCTATAAGAAAGTCCGTCGATCAAGATAAAAATCTCGAGGATATACTAACGTATTAGTAGTCGTTAAGTACCTTCCAGAACATTACGGAGAACTGTTACGCATGCAAGTTTTCTTAAGATATTTAAAGTCATCTCTCAAATGCTATAATCAACTCGTTATTATGCTTAGAACGAGTTACGAGCCGCGGTTTTACCCTAGATTGCTGACCGTCAAGTCTGGTAAGTCAAAATGTTCAAATCACGAGAACCTAATTATAAGGCTGGCTTGTTGTCTCATATACATAATAATAAATATGCATATAGCTGATACTAGTATCATATAACCGACTGTAACTCTGTATGTGTGTATTAAATCGACATAACTGCTACATCGATTTTAATGAAATTCGCAATGAGGATTTATACCAGCGTTTCACCAACTAAAGTTATACAAGCACATCGCCAAAAAATATACTAGACTAGCTTTTACGCGCGGCTTCGCCCGCGTGGTACCTACTTGAATAAAAAGTAGCCTATGTTCTTCTCCAGGTTTTAAACTATATCTGTACCAAATTTCATCTAAATCGGTTGAGTGGTTTAGCCGTGAAAAGGTAACAGACAGACAGATAGACAGACAAAGTTACTTTCGAATTTATAATATTAGTAAGGAAGTAAGGATAGTCAGAATAAGGATTATACATTTCATGTACGTCTGTTTGTAACTTTGTATGCGTTAATATGCGAACTATTAGTAACAAGTACAACCATTATGTAAATAAATATTAAATATAAATACATATTAAAATTAGTTTATTTAACGAACTAATTAATTCATACCAAGCATATCTAGATGACATTTATTAACATGCTATGCTCTTGATAACCATCTAATAAAACCCTGTACAAACGAATCCATCTGTTCAAGAGCAGGTAGAATTTAAAGTAAACCGTGACAGCTGTCATATTACCCCATTAAAATCAAGACAAGATTAGGCAAGGGTAAGGGTTGAAGGGTTGATATTAAACATGGTCATCTGTCTCGGGTTAAGAGCAAAAATCTAACAAGGGAAGGAAAGTAGGGTTGGTTTTAAAATGCTGATTTATTTGAAGCCTACCCGTTTCAATTTAGTTTAGGTAGGTAATTTTAGTTGATAGTTGTCATTACGTCATCTATTGACGTCATCAGCGCAATTATTGTAATTGTAATTTTACGAGATAAACAATAGTCCTTTTATTTTTCTTTAAAGGATTTGGTAGGGAACTATTACACTTAAAAGAGACCTACCACCTTGTATGGGACCCTGGCCTGGGCGTGAACAATTTTATATTGTAATAACAATATTAATTTTCAGTAGCCTAAACTAAGTAGAATACATTACTCTATGAAGTTTAGTATCAAGTTCGTTAAATAATAAAATAAAACACAAAATAGCAAACACAAAATCATGTCCACAAAATATCCAATATACGCAAACTGCAAAATGAATGACGGAAACAGAATTGACAGATAAGTCAAGTGTTGCTAGAATATGAAAATAAATTACCCAACACACTTTTCAACTTTGTTATATTTTATCAAATACCATATCATTTTTACATAAATTATTATTGTCGAATTAAATACAAGAATAGAAAAGGGTATGTTAAGCTGGTTTGGACATGTAGAAAGAATGGACGAGGAAAGACTGACTAAGAAAGTTTATAAGGCTAGTGTGAATGGAACAGTCGCAAGAGGAAAACCTAGGCGAACGTTTCTCGACCAGATCGGAGGCGTCCTGGACAAAGGCCAGGTTAAGAGCTCCTTGAACCGACGGGCGTGTATGAGGAATGTGATGAAAGTGAATGAAGCCAGAGAAGTGTGTCAGGATCGTAGCAAATGGAAATCCGTAGTCTCTGCCTACCCCTCTGGGAAACAGGCGTGAATCTATGTATGTATGTATGTATGTAAAAATATGAATATAGTAAATAATTAAAAAAATATCAACTAATTTTCAGATTTCGTTAATATTTCTACATGTGATTTTTTTAAACACTTTGTTCCGATTTGTTCACTGGTTTTTTACTAGGCAACACGAACAAGCCATTTGGATTGTCCATTTCAGTTACACGTTGTAAACCAAATTAAAATATTTTAAAAATAACTTTTATTATACGTAGGACTGGATAATAACCTATATTTATTATATATTAATACAAAACTTTTAATATTTTACTTTGTTTATAAGACGATTGTCCACGGTCAAGCCGAATTTGGACGGTCTCCTTTCGCTCGCTATGTTTGTTGTCGCCTATTGGACACTTTTGCAAACATTGTGATAACCCTGAACTTTTTCTTACAGAAAAGCCAAAGAGTCGTGTCTTTTTCAAGCTTGGAAATTAATCCTAATCACAGGAGTTACAGGTATTTTAATTATAAAACACACTGATTAATATAGTGTCATACACGTGACACTAGCTTTAAAACAAGTCAACGCAGCTAGCTTATTGAGTACCATTTAAATAACAAATTATTCAAATTAATGTTATTTATTTTGATTGCACGCTTATTGTACTGATACAATCTTTTCACTATTCATATTCACAAATTATACCATTACAAAAAGCGGGTCCTTAAATTTCCTAAAAAATTGAATCTAATTTTCTTAAAACCTCGCCGCCGCAAAAACAGTAGGGTGACAACAAAAAGGGCAGGCCGCAAGTTTTTGCTGTCCCAAAATTATTATTAATTGTAGGCATACATTCTACTGTTTATCTGTCGACATAAGGCCCTGTCCAGGGGCGGATTTAAGGCCGTATTTCCTCTAATAAGTTGCAGTTTTTGTCACCCCAGATTAATTTTCGCGAAAGCTTAGGGTTTCAAAATGGCGCCTGTCAAGTTTTTCTGGCTGAAAAGTCGTGTAAGAGATTTGTAATATGTTTGTATAGTTATACTGCTTGTCTAAGAGCAAACATTTTAAAAGCTTTTTAATATTCGATAAAATTCTAGAATAATTATTATAAATTGACGTCATGTTTTATTAAATTACATTTTATAATATTTTATTGCTTAATATTATCGTCTGTAACTAATTTCAGCTATCTGGAAATAGTATTTTAACTTTAAATAGGCTAAGAAGTAATTTATTGTAATGAAACATGCTGTACGGGTAGTGTATTGTCAGATCAATCGCAATATTTTAACTAAAAAGTAAGCTGTCTATTGTAATCACTAACATTAAATAGGGTTGCTATGTAAGAAAATTTATGCTCTTATAGAAATATGTGATTAAATATTACAAAGTATATAGACTGTAAATCCCTAGAGAGTTAGGTAGAGGTATAGGACCTCTTTTATCACCAAAGCTTAACTTCTTCCTTACAACGAGACCATTGCTGTTCGCTGGATACATTGCCGCCTCGTTGCAGCTACTAAGAATAACTTATTCTATCTTCTTCTTCTTCTTTCTTTTCATTTGGTTAGTGGCCAACCTGTGGTCAAGATTTGCTCAAGCCACCCGTAGGCCTCTGACATGGCTTAACGACTGCTGTCAATTTGACAACAACCGCGACCGACTTTTTACGTGCCCTCCGAGGCACGGAACGCACTTATTCAATACTAGCTTTTGCCCGCGGCTTCGCTCGCGTTAATTTAGAATTTAACAATCAATTACTCTGCTTGTAATAATATAATTCAATTATGATTTGAAAGACACGTGGCGCCATCTATTATCATAAGAACGTTATTATTGTTTTCCTCGGGAACAGTAATTTTTTTCGGGGTGAAAGATAGCCTGACAATGTATATGCAAAATTTCAGGATGATTGGTTCAGTGGTTTAGGCGTGAAAAGGTAACAAACAAACAAACTAACTCATTTTCGCTTTTATAATATTAGTTAGTATATAACTTTATCAATGCACCTTGGCTTTTATAGAAGCTATCATACTAATTCCACCGATTAAGCACTCGCATTTGTGTTATTTTAAAGCCCTAGATTAACTAGAAATTAAATTCAACAGCTCCCTTCTCAAAACTCACTCACGAGAAAATCCTAGGGTCCACTAAGTTACCTTATGACGTATCTGTAAATCCATGTCAACAAAATGACATATGAGTGACATAGTAAAGATTAATTCTTAAGACCGATCTCACACCAGATTATGTACAACTTAAATTTATTAACAAATTAAATCTTGTAAAACATGTTCACATATTATGTTAATGAGGAACGATAAAAATGTTATGTAATTTTTGCTATTTTAAAGAAATTAGTAAAAGTGATATAACTTGTTTTGGTGGCAGGCTGGCCTGTATTAGATAGATAAAAATAATCTATACTGATGTTATAGATGTGAAAATAGCTTGATCTGTTTTCGTGCCTAGATAACAAGCAATTTTGATAAATTTTTTGTGCAGATACTTATACTTCTAAAGAAATCTGTAGCTTGAAGGTAATAAAAATTTGTAGAGAACCAATCAAAAAAATCTTGAACAAACTTACGCCTAACAGATAACTATAACTAGATTTTCTTCAAGAATTGAAGGCAATCATAACCCCCAATACACACTTTGAGACAAGAACATTTTGACATCCTCTCAGGATGCAATTTCGTCGACGTTAAACATAAGATAATAAATTAAAATCCGATTCTAACTACCAAAAAAGTTGTTAAAGAAATAACTGTTTGTCCAGGAAGTAATAAAAGTTAAACAAGGAAAAGATTCACAACTGTCGGCTTCCGAATTGATTAAGTCTCAATGGTACAGATAATTGTAATGAATTTAACTACTTATCCGTCAAAATCCAATTATAATTACCTATTTAATTAAAATTACATTAAAGCCGTTGTCAATCGTGTTAATAATTTAAATGCGTATTAATTAATTTTACGATAACGTTGGATTAGTGAAATCAATTTATATTTCATGAACATTTTACGGAGTTATTTTAGCTTACTTGTTGACATATTTATAGCATATGGAACATATCGAATATTGTCACATTCTGTAGGTTCTTTATAGGACCTTCTGACGAGGTTTTCGATAACTTCGACTAAATTACTTTTACATTCAAAAGCATCACTAAAGAGTATTAATTATTTGAATTTCTTGTCACCAAAAAGTAGATGCCCAGTTTAATTTAATTGTACAGTAAGTAATTACGTACCAAGAAATAATTTTGCAAAGAAAGAATCTCTAATCAAGTTTTGAGCAGTAGCCAGTTACGTTAGATTTTTATTAGATCTTACATTTTAAGCTCAAAACGTTAAGATTTCTTCACTGAATTGTATTCTTTGACATTTAATCCGAGGCTTTTTGTACAAACCAACGGAAATTTAATCTCAGACAGTTAATCGTGCAATTGGGTAGAATTTAAAATTTATTTTTTAAATTATAGAAATTCAATCAAAAGCGTGAAAGATTTTATAACAGTACGTAAATTTTATTATTATTTTTATTATTATGTCATGAAAATTATTGGTACTGAAAGAGCAGAGTTTTTCACAGACGGCCCTGGCGTTCGTGATTTTGGCGGCAAAAACTTGATTCTAAGCCAATGTCAGTAGCGGCCATGCGTTAAATATTGGCGCAACCGTTGAAAAAAACCAAGTAATCTAGGTAAATAGCGAGAAATCAACCAGCAATGTTACTAAACGCGACCCGATCTAAGTAGATTGATATTGTAACTTGTGTAGAAAAATAAAATATTCGTAACATCGAAATTGTCGTTTACGCGCTTATTTTGTAAGGATGGCGTAAGTTCAAATGTAGAAATTGACTGTTGGCAATTGACATTTATGAGTTGTCACCCCTGGACCTTTTGACCACGGATGTCTTAAGATAAGACTTAGTCTTGCATACTTCATAGTTTCTAGACTCCCGCGCCGGACGTCTTAACAATACTGGTCTTGCATAATATCTGCTGTTATTTTATGCTACTGCGTTACTAATAATTCTTGTATTATTAAAGTAACACCTAAAACATTACTCAAAGACATACAATTTCTAAGCATGGATCTATACCAGTATTCAGTCGTCTAGCATTTCGTGCTAGCTAACATACGACGGAGGCTAACCTATTCCCCTATTATTTTTAAGATTTTGGTAAGCCTGGTGGTTTCTGATCAGCCTTTCATCTTACTGTCTAATGCGACCGTTGATTAGAGAATTCAACTGCACGTATACAAAATTCGAATTAGCTATCTAAATTGAAAGACGACTATAAATGATTTCTGATTCTAGTACCAGTGTAAGTGCAAACTTCTGCTTTAAAAGAAATAATGTTATTTTCTATGTAACTATCTTATGTGTGCCAGTCAGTGCAGACTGGCGACACTTCGACCCAGTGGGATCTTTTGTGTCGACACTCTCCCAATAACGACTGCCATAGATGTTCATGGCAGCCTGGACCGACGGCTTAACGTGCTCTCCGAGGCACGGAGCAGGCGTAATTGTCCATTCTATGTAACTATCACACACGTTGAAATTTGTTTTCTATCATTTTAAGGAATGTATTTGGACTCCTAGAAGTGATTTCTATATCACAGCAGACGTTACCTGGCAAACTATTCCTTTTATGCTCCGTAGTTGTACGGAAGCTAAACGTGCCGACAAAATTGTCTGAACAAAATGATATTCAAATTGAGCTCGCGACGGGTGGTAAGCGCGTGCCACGAAAAACGGCGAAACGATTCAGAAAACCGTTTTTCCAAACTAAAGAAGGCAGTGACCAAGACCCAGATATGAACCCTTCGGTACACCCAATGAAATAAAGCAAAACTACCTTTAACGCTATGGCATAAGAGTCAAAGGCACTGTACAAGTTTTTGTGGCTCAATTTTTTGTATCTTTTGTCACCCAACTGAATAAAAAAGTTGGAAATCGTGAATTAAAAAAAAGCCGTTTAATATTGGCATTGAACGGCGCGCGGATTTGAGCGTAGAAATTTTTAAAACGTATAATTTGGACTCGCGTCGTGCTCAGTTCCCTAAAATAAATGTCACGTTTATATCCATTGTCAGATTTTGAGCAAGAAATTGATATTTTCTATCATCTGTCTGAGACAAGTAATAAAACCATTTTGATAGTTCACTCCCATTCATCGCAGTTTCGAAAAACGAAATATAAAAATAGCAAGCTGAAATTTTTGACGGATGTTTTCGTGAGGCAAGTAAAAATAAAACTGAGAATTTTGAATGGAATTTTTTAAGTTTAGATGTTATGAATTTTGTGATGAATTTAGCTATCGATGCGCTAGGCTGAACAATGTTGCCGCTATCCATTCATTACGGTCCAGGGTATGTCAAGCTATCGATCCCGGGTACCATGTAGTCGAGAGAGTTCCAAATATTCTGATATCTGGGCTGTATATGATCGGCCTTATAGCGAATAGTAATTAGACTGTTTAGATAAATACGTAATCTCGAGTCTATATTCCTAAAAACATAGCGGATAAGCTTATTTTTCAACTGGGTACAGTTCAAGACTCTGCGATGCTCAGGAAAACCCGCGGCGTTATGTATAATAATTACCTTCTTTACCACTGTGGCAACGAGAGAACCAATTTAATAAAGTACCTACATAACATTGAACAATCAGAAGTATGGGCCGTGGAACGCGAGACTTCTTTTATCCACGAGGTATGCTTTACATTGTAGTTACCATAATTTAAGATTAATCACAATATAAAAGTATCATGCCTATCTTAATACCAGAAGGCACCACGGATCATCAGAATTAGTTCCACCTCCTGATCGAATGCTTTATAATGTGCATCGCACAAATTCGCGGCCCGCTGACGTTCGCTTTATGTTCGGCGCAGGCGCACCCTGTGCAAATATGGGCGTAATGACGTATAGACTGTTAAACTAACAGATTTGGCTAGTTCGAATTTTGCAGACTACTTCGGTGTAGTTTGTTGTAGATTGGTATTATATCCTCATTTTAAATAAGGCCAAAGAGAAAAGGATTGCCGACGCTAAGTTAAAAAAAAATTTGGTACCTACTTACTAGATAAATATATTTTTTCATTAAATATATTTTCTCTGTATTTATACATTGGGCTTAAGTATGTACACATGTAGTAAAAAGAGGTAAATATGTAATAAAAATAAAGGTTGTACCAGATAAAGGCTTTTATTAGTTTTGTCTTAAATATTAGGCTATCGCTGAATTTAAATATTTATCGTATCGTTTACTTATGTAAATAATTTTTTAAATGTTAATCCAGTGATTTAGATATGAACATTAGCTTATCGTAAAATTAATTTCGATTCTAAGTTAATTACTCAATCACAACTAAATATGGAATTACACTTGATAGACAGGATATGTCTCTTTGTGGAGTATCTCTTGACAAAAAACCTAGTAACACTTTGCATGACCTGGGAATTGGACTCGAGGCAAAGACAGCAGTCGTATTCGGTACGGATGTGCCACCAAGGCAGTATATTCAGTAAAATAAATATGTCCGCCATAATTAATTAATGTTTGACAGCAGCCGTGACTATCAAAGATCTAAAACCATGACAATATTTTTCCGAACGATAATCGGAGGCGCTAATAACACCTAATGACAGATAAAAAGCAATAAAATTATGTAAATGACGCCATTCATTGGATTATTAATTAGATTTTCAATTCCAAAGCAGTTAATTTTACTTTAATCTTTATGTTTGACATAGTTACGAGTTATAGTTTTTACTAGCTCTTACCTGCGACTTCGGCTGCGTAAATTTTAACTAAAATGTGTTTGTCTCCACGGCACCCTATTTTTTTTCTAAAATCAATGTAGCCTAAGTTACTCCTTATAACATCAGCTATCTGCCAGTGAAAGTCCCGTCGAAATCGGTGCAGCCGTTTCGGAGATTAGCCGGAACAAACAGAGAGACAGAGACAAAAATTTTAAAAATTTTCGTATAGTTACCTTATGTACTTTCATATGCATTAGATAAACAGCTGTTATTTTGACATGATAAACAGACACTTCAATTTTATTTATTTGTATAGATATAAATGAGTGATTTCGATTAGAGTATTTTGAAAAAATATGCCATGTGGCCACACTTGTAGGTTCTCATAAGAGTTACCTACATTCCATAACGACGTAAGCCACTGGGGCGCAAGTTACTCGCGATATATACGGGTTTCTTGCGCGTATGGTTCGCTTCGCTTTTCTAATTTACGCATAATAATATAGGCCACACAAGCGACTCAACTTGCGTCGTATACAAGTGCCGTTGGAATATGGACAAGAATATGGTCATCTACAATTTCGCGTATGAATTGATTTTACTACTGATGTCACGAGTTCAAACGTTTAAAATAAAGTTCAAAGTTCCACACTATAGTTTCCATTTAGAAGCCATGATTATAATTACGCTGACAGATCAAATTTTACAAGAAAATAACTATTTTAAATATATTAAGCTTATCAAACAAAGTATTATAATTTATAAATGCCACGTCTGACTATATTGAGGTCTGTGAGCGCAGATCGATGGATCCCATCGTTAGTTCGGGTTCCAGGACCCATTAAGATTTCCGCCCGCCGTGAGATGCGCGGGAGCAAGTAATTCGTTCCATTTTTAAACGTCATAAGTGTTCCACATACAAATCAATTCATTTAGAACCTTATGGCGTAATTTCGTCGACAGTTACGAAATCAATGACAGATGAAATTTTGAAATTAGAATGTTTGTTCTTTTTTAATTGAGATACTTCATTTAAGGTATGTTTTTGTTTAAGGATTAAAGGTATTGCATATTGTAAAGAAATTAAAACCTGTTCGATGAAAATTCAATCTTAAGTTTATGGTTTTTGAGCTGAAATTAATTTGTCGATGTAATATTTTCTGAGAAAACTGGCTGTTGTTTAGTATCACTCATTTTTATAGTGGTTTTAAGATAATGGTATTGATTTACCACTATATATGGTTATCTGTATAATCTATAATAAGTTTTATACAGGGTGGTATAAGAAATTAAGATATAGCGAAGCATTTTTAAGTTATTTACTTGGACCGTGATATGTGACCCGAGATCTTGGCATGGCAGTCACATACACACTGTGTATAGGACTGCTATTCACGAGTTCTCAAGTTCGATTCCCGTGTCAGCCAGTGGTGTTGGGATCCTTCTGCCTACCCCTCTAGTGATATAGACCAGGGATGTAGCGGATGCAGATTTTTTGACATCCGCGGATGCGGATACAGATGTCCAAATCGATGCGGAAGCAGCGCGAATGCGGATGCGGATGTAAATATTCGCAACATCAATGAAATAACGAGAGACTATGTAAAACACTAAAGTATAGACACTAGCATTGGCTGATTACAATCCTTACTTCCTTACTAATATTATAAATGCGAAAGTAACTCTGTCTGTCTGTCCGTCTGTCTGTCTGTCTGTCTGTCTGTCTGTTACCTTTTCACGCTGAATCCGCTGAACCGATTTTGATGAAATTTAGAATAGAGATAGCCTGAGACCCTGGGAAGGTCATAGGCTATATAACATCACGCTACGGCTCACGGGAACGGCGCAGTAACCACAAATACGACTGACGCGGGTGAGACCGCGGGCACAGCTAGTAATATTATAAATTCGAAAGTAACTCTGTCTGTCTGTTACTTTTTCACGGCTAAACTACTCAACCGATATGGATGATATTTGGTACAGAGATACTTTAAAACCTGGAGAAGGACATAGGCTACTTTTCATTGATGTAGGTATCACGCGGGCTGAGCCGCGTGAAAAACCTAGTGAGAAATAAGTCCAGCTAAGACCAGTTTTGCAGTTGACACTATGTACTAAATTAAAGACGCACAATTTGTTTGTTTATGTACATACATACATAGATTCAAGCCTGTTTCCTAGAGGGGTAGGCAGGGACTACGGATTTCCATTTGCTATGATCCTGACACACTTCCTTTCCTAAATGGTCGGCAACGCGCAAGTGATGCCTCTGGTGTCGCAGGCGTCCATAGGCTAGGGGTGACCACTTACCATCAGGGTGGGCCGCCGTATGCTTGTTTGCCACCTTAGTAATAAAAATAAAAATAAAATATATGGAAATCTGTAGTCTCTGCCTACCCCTCTGAGAAACAGGCGTGAATCTATGTACATATGTATGTATAATTTAGTTTCCATATAAGGGTAAACTGGAGCAGCGATAGCTCAGTGGGGAGACCAACAGACTGCAATGCAGAGGGTCTCGGGTTCGAACCCACGTCGCGCACCTCTGACTTTTGGAACTTATATGGCTTTTCAAAATGATGTGCGTATTGATTGACAATTATCGCCTGCTCCGTGCCTCGGGGAGCACGTTAAGCCGTCGGTCCCGGTTGCCATGAACATCTATGGCAGTCGTTATTGGAAGAGTGTCGACACAAAAGATCCCACTGGGTCGAAGTGTCGCCGGTCTGCACTGACTGGCCCCCACATAAGATAAGATAAGATATGGGTTGACAGTTGCATTGACAGTCACTAGCCAACTAAATAAAACAGTATATCTTAAGTTTCCATAGAACAGGAACCGGAAATGAGTCGAGTCTGAATTTATCTCTAGCTCGCAGTGGCGTAATAGTGATTGCTTCGTCTATGCACGAGGTCACAGTTCAATTCCTAGTTCGGTAAGTAGTTATATTTGGTTTTTGTGACAAGAAATTCTCAGCAGACTCCAGCATGGAGTCCGCCATAAACAGCAATAGGCTTACTCTCTTTTATTTGTGACTTAAAACCATAACATGCAAAACGTGGATGTAATAATCCTAACTTATAATATTATAAAAGCGAAAATGAGTATGTTTGTTTGTTAACTTTTCACGCCTAAACCACTGAACCGATCATCCTGTAATTTTGCATGTACGTTCTCAGGTGTACAGAAACGGACATAGGCTACCTTTCATCCCGAAAATAAATAACTGTTCCCGAGGATAACAACAATAACGTTCTTATGATAATAGATGGCGCCACAGGCCATTCGAATCATGATTGAAATATATTATTAAAAGCAGAGTACGACCCTAATTGATAGTCAAATTCTAAATTAACGCGAGCGAAGCCGCGGGCAAAAGCTAGTACTTAATATACTTCTTCGGGGATTTAAAGCAACAGACAATGTATTTAAAGCAACAGACAATGTATTTAAAGCAACAGACAATGTATTTAAAGCAACAGACAATGTATTTCAAATGAACAATCTTAGTTATCAATCATAATTCCACATTTACGGTATCATAACATTATCACGGATCACAAAAATTTCTAAGAAACCAGCATCCAATATCCTTCTATCCATTTACTTGAGCACCATCAAAATCGGTTCCGCACGTCCGCGCAAACAAACCTGACAGAACTATAAATATGCATTAATATTATCTTCAATACATAGAATTGCAATACACAAAAAATACTATGCGTGTGCGCAGGAAATCGGGTCTCTCACTCGCACTTAGGGCATGTGGTATTGTTGTCTCGCTCTTGCGTAATACCAGTTTTGGCGCGTTGAAGTTATTGTCAGTAAATGTGGGCGGTTAGCATGGTTGCCATAGAGTAATGGAAATGTTGAAGGGAATTTTTGTTTTTATGGTGTGCCTTTATGGGATGCATCGGAATCAGATATCTATACTAGTTTTGGGATGGGATGCTGTTGGATGTACCTAAGTAAGACAGTTTTTGAATTGTCGACTTTCTTATGCGGAATTCTGTATTTTTAGAAATAGACACTTTTATTAATTTTGCTGCGATTTTTATATATCACAAATGCCATTGCTGTCGCATGAAGTTTCGGTTTTGATTCCCAGGTTGTGAAAAGAGTTATCGATTTTTTTATAAGGTATTTCAGTTCGTACTAGTAGTACAGACTGATTTAAATTCGGTTAGCAAAAGTGTTTCAGTATTTTTTGGCATCTTGTTAAATCACTAATTGATTTGATGTCTGGAAAGTGAAAAATGTTATCAATCGACAGTAAATGTTACCGAATACCGATCAATATTATACGAATCCCTTAACTTTGCGTTTTCGAATCACTTTAACATTCGGGTGTTTAATCGATAACCATAAGACGAACGACGAAGAAGTTTCATTCCGTATAATTTAAGACTGCGCCGAGCGAAATGTGCCAAAACAGGCGGTCACAGTTAAGTGAATAAAATCAACACTTTTTGTTTAATATAAATATAAAATATACATTTACCATAACAATGAATGTGTTCACATTTACTCCGTTTAAAAAACTTAAAATAATTAATATTTTCGCCTACAAAATTACGTAAATTTGCACGAAAAATGCAAAAACGTAATCTCGTGTTAGGTACGTAATTTTTAGATTATAATAGTATAAATCTATCCTATTTACAGCCTAAACGAAACATAAATAGTTATATTACAATTTGTCCGTCCCAAATATTTAAGTTATTGGTTGACAGTAAAGATACATATTTATCAAGAAAGCACTTCAAATCCTCCATACAATTTTACTATGGCGGCCGCGCGCCGATTTTAATATGCGCCGCACGAGCTCTGTCATTATCTGTCTTACGCTCTGCGCAGTCTTAACAGCGTTTGTTTTATATTTCAAGCCACCTCTAAGCACTTTATACGTCTATATTGAACCATGAATGGTGTAAAACATGATGTAACTTTGCAGGTGACCACAATTTCTCTTTCAACCCTTTCAAATACAAAATAACCCTTACACCCTTGACATAAGTCTTACATCCCTTTGACTGATATTTCAGTGTGACAGGTGACTGAAACAAGATATTGAAAAGTGGACTTTAAGTTAATGATGCAAGGTTTGTTTTCGAGTGTTGTTGGAAATGTCAATCATGAGACTATATAGTTGATGACAACGGATAATCATGGAGTAATAAGTAAGAATTATGTTATTGATGAAACGGTCGCGAATAAATGGAAACAAAGTTAATTTCTTTGATCCGTGAAGTTCTTAAGAGGTTCCAAGATGTTGTCACCTTGTAATTTTTAAATGGTTTCGCTAAATTACTTGTGGCAGCTGTATGTATTGATTAGGCTCAATTCAAGTTTACATCAAATTAAGTATATAATTTACTGCTCTTTTATACAGCAATTATAAAGGCCAGATATAGTGCTTGTATTATCTAGCAATTTTCTTGTATATTAAATATCTGTTTGCAATTCTAACTATCCTAATGCTAATCCTAACTAATCCTTACTAATATTATAAATGCGAAAGTAACTCTGTCTGTCTATCTGTCTGTTTGTCTGTCTGTTACCTTTTCACGGCTAAACCACTCAACCGATTTAGATGAAATTTGGTACAGATGTTGTTTGAAACCTGGAGAAGGACATAGGCTACTTTTTATTGATGTAGATACCACGCGCAAAAGCTAGTATTATAAAAGTGAAAATGTGTTTGTTTGTTACCTTTTTACGCCTAAACCACTGAACCGATCATTCTGAGATTTTGCATATAAGTTGTCAGGTATACAGAAACGGACGTAGGCTACCTTTCATCCCGAAAAAAATTACTGTTACCGAGGAAAACAACAATAACGTTCTTATGATAATAGATGGCGCCACATGTCTTTCGAATCATGATTGAATTATATTATTACAAGCAGAGTACAACCCGAATTGATTGTCAAATTCTAGGTAGGTATAGTTCCTATGTCGCGGGGAACTTAACAAACATTCAAACAACGGACAAAGAACACCGAGACTCAGAATAACCATTTGTGGATCGAAAGTTTTGTCCTGTGTAGGATTCGAACCCGCAGTACTCGGCGCAATGGAAATGGCGAGTTGACCACTTCAATGACTGTGCCATTCATGAAGTCTATGGAGATTTTTACAAGTTTATGAAGAAATATTTAATTAGGAAAACGTTATTGCCAAAAGCCTACCATATATAATAATATAGCTTTTGGCAATAACGTTTTCCTAACTAAATATTTTTTACCACCATTTGCCATCAGACAAACCAATTGTTCGTCTAACAGAACTAACGATATCTTTTACGAAAAATAAGTCGCTGTCACTACGAATAAGAAAATGAAATGTATATAATAATAATAATAATAATAATAATAATGATTTATTTTTCTCTTCCACAAAGGTAACTTAAAATATAATTGAAATACTTAAATAGAAACAAAAGACCCTTGTGGGAGACTGGTGTCTACACTAGGCAACCCTGTCACACAGATTACCAGACCCCTAAAACAATGTAAGTATTATTATAATATTATTTGCAAGGTGGAATATCATATAATTTATCAGTAACTAAATGTAGGCTGTGGAGTGTACGTGTGTGAGCGAAAGTGTATGCTGTGTGTGTGTGTGTGTGTGTGTGTGTGTGTGTGTGTGTGTGTGTGAGAGAGTGTGTGTGCGTGTGTGTGAGTGCGTCGTGAGTGCGTGCGTGTGTGTGTGTGTGTGTGTGTGAGTGTGAGTGTGTGTGCGTGTGTGTGTGTGAGTGCGTGCGTGCGTGTTTGTGTGTGTGTGAGTGAGTGTGTGTGTGAGGGTAATATTATTATTATACAGGAATAAGGAAGGGTAATTATTGTGTCGTTACTGCGCCGCCCCCGTGGGTCGTAGCGTGATAATATATAGCCTATAGCCTTCCTACATAAATAGGCTATCCAACACTAAAATAATTTTTCAATTCGAACCAGTAGTTCTTGAGATTAGCGCGTTCAACCAACCAAACAAACAAACTCTTCAGCTTTATAATATTAGTATAGATATATAAAAATTACTTTTATAGTTAATTTTATATTTAACTCTCCAGTAGTTCTATTAATTATATCTTATAACCTACTTTCAAATATGGACTAAATGAATCCCTCGTGTGTTTTTTGCACACCTGGTTTTCATAAGCGCCAAGGACATTCCTTTCACTTTTGTTTTGGCGATACTCAACGGGAAGGATCACAATGAAAATTTGCCCTTTCAACTACAAAAAGATTTATACAAATCAGTTTATCTGTTTTCAAGAAGTAGACAATAAAAAAATACCCATCGTACACAGAAACTCCAACTTTTCGAAGCAGACTAAAAAGCAACCATAAATATTTTCACTCAAATCTTTCACTAACTCCCCAAAGCTTAAATTACCATAAAAAGTAGGTTACCATGTCATTATACCATTGATACATGAGCTACCCCATAGGTTTTGTACGAGGGGAGAGTGCATTGTCCTGTAGAGATCACCGACGACCGTTACAGAGATTGAATGGACATTGCATATTGCTAAAGCTGGGATGAATTTACAAATTTAAAACTGACCTCTTGTTAATAAAACTTTCGGGGGTATTATCAGTTGTATATAATTGTAAAGGTTTTGAATGCATATATTGTTACTAGCTGTTACCTGCGACTTCGTCCGCGTAGATTTTAACTAAAAAGTGTTTGTCGCCGTGGAACGCAACTATATTTCTCTGCCCAAGTTACTTAAATGGCGTAGTTTTTATAGTGCAAAGCTAGATAATAGCATGGCTTACTCAAAAACAACATTTAAATATGCGTCGTTAGATTACACGCTGTCACAGAATGCGTAAGAAAAATAAAGATTCACAGCTCCTCCCCCGTAGGTGACAGCGTGATAATATGTAGCCTAAATGTTGACCCGACCTGTTAGTAATATTCATGCAAAATTTGAAGTAAATCCATGCAGTACTTTTTGAGTTTAGCCCGGACATACATACAGACAAACAGACAAAAATTCTAAAAACTATATTTTTGGCTTCGATATCGATTGTAGATCACGTCCCAAGTATTCTTTAAAAAAAATATTTAATGTACAGTTTTGACCTTCCTACGATTTTATTATATGTATAGATAAGTACTTTATTCTTTATAATAAATGCGTAAGTTTTGCTTTTGTAATATTATCTATTACAAGCAAAGTATCTGTTTTCTTAAATGATTGAAAATAGAGTCGAATTTTTGGTGACCTTTCTTTAATTATACATATAAAGCAGTAAGTTGATTATTATATTTCATATTAATATGATATAAACTTATAGTTTTTATTATAAAACTTACGATATTGTCTTACGTTTACACAAATATTACGTTGCGTGAACGTAAATTTTGATACAGAAACTTTAATTTACTTCATTAAAAATAAGCAACATTTTACAAACGCTTTCGTGATGTCTTACGTTAATCTTAAATTTTTGTGAAACTATGAATGCAAAAGCATACGAAACGTCGAGATAAAAGATGCAAACAAATCGCAAAAATAAACAAAAATGTTGTTTAATTTTACTTACAGTTTAATGGGTAACGAAAATTAAACCCTATTACGAAAGAATTAGAATTCTTATTGCTGAATACTTATTTCTATTTCTCGATAGAGTTTTAGTAATCTATTTTTAGTGTATTGTTAAATCACTAATTGATTTGATGTCCGGAAAGCGAACAATCATCCTCAACAAATTGGACAGGAAATCATCACGCGGCTTATGATAAATGGATAGGCAGAGACGTGGTATTTTTTGTCATTACGTAATATTACGCTTTTCAATCAGATTAGAGTTGTATCACATCAAGATTTCATTATTAATTAGAAGTAAGACTATTTAATCTACAGAACGGTGAAAGGTATCCTATGTCCTTTTCTGATCCCCTGACAACATGTAGTTATGCAAAATTTCATGATGATTGGTCCAGTAGTTAAGGCGTGAAAACGTAGCATATAAACTCACATTAGCATTTATAATATTAAGTTAGGATGAACCGATCGCATTTCCACTATGGGGAATTAGGTAATATAAAATCCTTTAAATTTTACTGGACTCTAAAATAGAACTCATGGTCGGTATATGTTATATAAGCGCAGATTTATGCTACAGGTCTAACAAGGCAATCCATTTTAATACTAGACAATGCAACTTAAGTCCTCAATCAGTATCCAAACTGACAACTCCCAAAAATATTCCCACACTACACCCAAAATCAATAAATTAATGGATACAAAAGATATTCAAAATCTTAATGCATCGCATTGCACAAAGTATTGACGGAAACTTATTGAGAAAAAAAAGAGATTTTGAAGAATTCCCTTAGATGCGTAAAATTTTGTTCCCATGGGGATCAAAAGAACTCAACAAGACACACGAATTTCAACCTTACCTACAAAATATAAAGTCGATTTTTCTGTGGGGTTTTCAAGCAATGACACTGGTGGTTTGAAGAAGTTATATTGGACTTTATTTTGGTGAAAATAAGGTTGTTTCTTGTTTGTTTTGCGAGGGTGGTATACCACCACCTGTCGGGTCGTGGGACAGGTCATATACATCCCTCTTATGGCACCAAATTGCACATCCTGTATCGGATTTTATCACAAAGTTGGCTTATGAGCGTGAATGTTTGAGATGAACACAGCTGTTGTTTGGGAGTCAGGATTTCCTGGTAACTAAGATTTTAATAGCTAAGTGGATTTTTGCTTAGTTGATCTTTGCAAACGTTTGTAGGCAAAATTTGGTTTAAATACATTTTTGTCTACCCATCGTTAATATGTGTAGCACCTTCTGAAGAAACCTGTAAGCACTATAAACCCTCACTGTAACATAAGTTTGTTTAGTTGCTACCTTCAGAAAGACCATGGTACTTGCCCAACATAAACCAAACCAAAATTATTTAATTAATTTAGCAGAATAAAATGTGTATAGATATACCAGTACTTCTGCCTACCCCTCCGGCGATTCGGCGCCAACGGTAACTATGTGGGTAGTTTTATTCGAAAAATGAATTCCTTCAGAAAAATATATTATCTACTTACGTCTTTTTCGCGAATGTGGCCAAGGTGACACGATTTATCGGTGGCCAGTATTTTTAGGAGTTCCAAATTTAAATCTAGTTCTAATTCCGAATGTTATTTTTATGTTTGAATACGTTTTTGTTATTTATGTTTATTAGTTTGAATTTGGAATATCTTGTTAGACCGGTGGTTGCAGTTTCAAAGTTTACTTCTAAACGTGAGGTATCGAGTTCGAATTACAAGTTTAGCAATATTTTATTGTGCTGCTTTATGAATAAATTCTTAGTAGGTACCTAGGTATATATCTGCTGTTTTATTTTTTAAATAATATAATATTCTATCACCTACACACAACACCATCTAGCCCAATCTAAGCAGAGCTTGTACTATGGGTACTAGACAATGGATAAACATAAAAATTTATTTTATTTTTGTGAATACATACATATTATACATAGAAACACCCAGCCCAAGACAAACATCCATGTACATGCACACAAATGTTTGACTTGTGCGAGAATCGAACCCGCGACTTCAGGCGTGGCAGTCGGTTATACTAACTACTACACCATCAAAAGCCGCCAAATTCGTCATCATTCGCCAAATTTCGTGACATGGTAATCAAAGTATAACAGATTTTTATAGCTTTCGACGATCAGGAGGTATTGCGTAAGGTATCTTTGTGTGAGGATATTGTCAGTGGCAGTACAAAGACTATCCTTACTAATATTATAAATTCGAAAGTAACTCTCTGTCTATCTGTCTGTTTCTTTTCACGGCTAAACCACTCAATCGATTTAGATGAAATTTGGTACAGATATAGTCTAAAACCTGGAAAAGGACATGGGCTACTTTTTATTGATGTAGGTACCACGCGGGCGGAGCCGCGCGCAAAAGCTAGTCTGAAATAAGGTTTTTGAATTCGGATATGATACATTTCTGCCTATACCATCAAGAAGAAAGCGTAATGTTATTTTTTAAAATGTTTGCGTTTATCAATTCGTAGAAAACAAGTCCCTCGATAAAGTAAACAGAGACAGCACAGTCTGTCTTGTAACATGTGGGTCGTTAACTACATTCAATAAAACACTTTATT
The DNA here is from genome assembly GCA_963564715.1 of Catocala sponsa. Taxonomy (NCBI): domain Eukaryota; kingdom Metazoa; phylum Arthropoda; class Insecta; order Lepidoptera; family Erebidae; genus Catocala; species Catocala sponsa. The sequence goes on from OY751352.1 coordinate 15,989,589, forward strand.
TGTATGTCATTAAAGTATAAGTTCAATTATTAGACGAGACAATAAATTGAGGAAATGTCTCAATAGTGGAAAACAAAAGATACGATGTACAATTCGTTGCAGAATTTTGTATACAGCTATTTTATTTATAAAGAGGAAATATTTGATTTTTGTTTGTTTGTAATGAGTTAACTCAAAAACTAGATAAACGATTTTAAAAATTCTTTCACCATTAGAAAGCTGTATAATCACCGAGTAACACAGGCTATACTTTATTTAAAAAAGTACTGCCACATCTAACCTAACCTATTTTTACGCGAGCGAAGACGCGAGCAAAAGTTATTAATTATAATAATATCATCTAAACGTCTCTTAGATTAGGTTTCATATGTCCAAATGCCGGGTCGGATAAATTATTTTAAGATTTTCTCTAAGGACATTCTCTGATGGATGAGTTGAGCCTGGGACCATATTTTTGGCATTGGCTCTTATGTTGTTTGGAAGTTTGTTTTTCGATCACACCTAAACCATTGAACGAATTTCGATAACACAGCTCAACATATAGAATACTTTTTATCCCGATATGCATTCCTGTCGAAATCACACAAGCAAAGTCACGGGCAAACACTAGAACAATACATTTAAAATACTTATTTGTATATTTTGCCAAAAACAACTGTGTCACTAATTCTGCTCAGACGTGTACTAAAACCATTAACAGAATTACATCGCAAAATCAATCTTATGTACTAAAAAATACAGTCCATATTGCAATAACCATTGGTTTATTGTTTGGGGTACTAGTAACCAGTATTTAGACGGTTTATGGCGTGACTGGGACTAAGTTGCTGACGTCATCGAAGAATAATCAATGGCTGAACATTGTTTAGCTGCTTTATATTGAAGGGAATTAAGTTGTAGGTAAATTGCCAATGAGATGAGAGTGAGGTACCAGGTTCTGATGCCGGGTTGGATAATGTGTTTACTCAATTTAAATTTTTGTTTAGGTTAATCATGCCAACCCTTTAGTAACACTGGGGTCCTGGAGACCGCGAAAAATTGATTTATTTCTAGAAGACGAAGTACGTTACTACATAATTATCATCTATACTGATATTATAAAGCTGAAGAGTTTGTTTGTTTGTTTGAACGCGCTAATCTCAGGAACTACTGGTTCGATTTGAAAAATTTTAGTGTTGGATAGCATATTTATCGACGAAGGCTATAGGCTATATAACATCATGCTACGACCCACGGCGCAGTAACTATAAACGCGGGTGAAACCGCAGGTACATCTAGTTATGTATATTTATGTTCCACGTGAAAGAAAACGAGCCTGTTTACTTTTATGGGATGTATATATTATGTGTATTCTATATTATTTATAATAATGTTGGTATATAAGTTTTATTATTTATTTTAAATGATTTATAATTTTCTCTTTAACTATATTATTACTGTTACACATTTTTGTTATGAAAGAGTTTTGATTGTGTGTTGCAATGTTACATTAAAATAAAATATTTCTTTCTTTCTTTCTATTTCCGGTTCAGATAATCGATTATAAGACAACAAGATTTGCAAACCTGCATACTCAATTAATATTCTTTGTATTTTACGAAATCACAACTAATGTTCTCTGAGAGATCAGACATCCTCTAGATAATTTTCTATTAATTATTTATGAGTAACTACTCTAAGCTGTGCATGAAGAATGTGCAAGTAAATGAAGCAAGTAATAATGTGTACCTACGCCAGAACCGCAGCAAGTGGAAATCCTGCTTTCCCTTTCAGAAAACAGATGTGAGTATGGAGATACAAAAACCAAGCGACGTCAGGTGTTTTACTAAGTCAAACATGTGTCGATAGCATTCTAGTGTTAACTAACTTTGTGAACATTGCGCACTCTCCCATATAATTGGTCAACCCCATCGCCGCCCGGGGTGGTCTGTGTGACCGAATTTTATTTTCCGCCGATATTGACACACTTTTTGTACTTTTTTCGCAAACACCTGTTTTAGAAGCCTTGCAAGTTGGCAATCTGCGATGGTTATCGTGAGGATGTATTTGTAAAAAGTAAGCTTTGGTGGTAAAGTTTGCTCAATTCGACGGACGGGTTTACGTAAAGAATTATGTAAAATAATAAAAAAAAATGGTTTGCAAGTATCTTCTTATAGCCTCAATCAGCCTTTTGCCATTCTATTAACTTAACTTGAAGATATTAACAAATTTAATAAAAGAAAAAGTATCCTTTTTCCAAGGCCAGTTATCTCCAGACTGAGTTTCATTAAAATCGATTAAGCAATAGAAATTTACATATAGAAAGAGTTCACGGATGGCGTAGTGATTTCAATGGTCGTTTTCCCCCTGCCACTGCTCCGGGTGTTATCGGTTCGGTGGACGGACATAGACAAAAATTTGTGTGATTTAGTAATAGTTGTTCCAAAGCTGGGTCTTCTTAGTGAAAAGTTACATTTGCACATGTAATCTTAATATACATCAAGAATAAATTCGATTGGGACCTCAAACATTTTTGATTATAGTTAAGACTCGTAAACTGCAAACGCTATTATTCTTAAGATGTCAGGTTAAGGAGATAGTCATAAATCCAACGGACGCAGAGGTCACACAAGCGGATAAGTTATAGACCCTTTAGTAATTAGCATAGATAGTACGGACCCTTAGATTAGGGGCTAGTGTTTCTGCTTATCTACAAACTGCGATAGATTTATTATAACTACCAGTGACCTTTGGAAGTATGTACCCTATAGTTGTATGTCTAACTAAATGGACCTCTGTATTAAAAAGTTAGGAACTACCGAAATTATATTTTTGGAAAATTTATATTTGAGAAAATTCTTAATACATACATACATAGATTCACGCCTGTTTCCCAGAGGGGTAGGCAGAGACTACCGATTTCCATTTGCTACGATCCTGGCACACTTCTCTGGCTTCATTCAGTTTGATCACATTCCTCATACACGCCCGTCGGTTCAAGGTGCTCTTAACCTGGCCTTTGTCCAGAACGCCAAATAAATTCTTAATAGTAGCATGAAATCTGATAATGTCTTTAATAGACAGTAATGGGCTTATTCCCTATTAGAAGGGCCTTTTATATCTGGATGGTATGTATAAAAGATCCCTGTCTACCCTTTTTGGGATATAGGAGTATGTTACACAAATACCTACAATAAACTAAAAGAAAATCCAATAACTCGTGTTCGGTTCGACTGTGATGGCGCAAGAAAGAAAGTTTCATATTTTTAAATTCTAAAGTCTACTAGTCAATATGTCAATTACTGAACGTACTCATTAGAGTAAATTATTTAAAGCCTCAGTATTAACTAAGGCTTTAAATAATTTAATAAAATTGTGTCTGAATTGTCAATGGTATCATTGAATAAGCAAGTCCAAACAAAAAAACAAAATACCTTAGCATTTGAAGATATTCTTTAATTCTAATTAGGTGGAAAATTAAAAATAATATAAATTATTGAATGATACAATTTCTACAGTAGATGCCTAATTCTGCATACTGAAAAACTAACTATATTTTAAAACTATAACCGATGCGAAAATGCTCTAATCTATGCATATATTTATTTAAACAATACTTATATTTTTACATAATTGGGAAACCATTGGACTGCCACGCAGAGGTCTCGAGTTCGAACCCAAGGCTCTCAAGGCAATCTCTGACTTTTCGAAGTTATTATGTATAGAAAACTACATAATAATATGGTTTAATACGAAAATTTTGTTAAAATTACTAATAATTTTGACTAATACGTAACTTTCAGAAAGTTTCTGGTCAACTCAACCCTAAAATGATGACTGGCAATTTAAAGACCTCTCCGAATTTTGCCTGCACTTGCTATTTAAGGGTCGCAAATTAATCATTTTAGGGTTAACGGAAACTATTTTGATTTATTAACGCGTGATCACAATGGCTGGATGGCAAGAGTTGTTTAAAATACCGTAAATTAATTTTAATAATTATCATAAGAATTTTCAATTTAAACGGAGTTTTTTACATTAGAACCACTATTTAATTTCACTGTTACTTGTTTATAATACTCATTAAACCCATGTCATCCAATCAGCTAGTATCAATCAATCAATCAATTAAGCCTTTCGTCATCTATTGGTATAGGCGTCTTTCAATTTACGTCACATCACCCGGTCTTCTGTTTTCCAATCCATTTTCTTCAGCTCATCAGTTCACATGACCGGATTCTATTCTACAGTCTCCGCTGTACGACTTTCTCAAGCCAATACTTCTAAGGCCATTATAATGTTTTAGGAGAACTTACATATACATACGTATAAACACACAATATTTCGCGGAGGGATAGAATAAAAAGAGCTTGCAACACCAAGGCTTTTAACGGAATAGTCTACTTCATAATAGTCTACTACAAACTTCTAGTCGCGGGAAATGTAAACTAACATTCAAACAAGGGTCATAAAGGACATCCAGACTCCAAACCTCTAGGTTTTTCTGTTCCGTGATAGGATAAAATCCACATCTTTCGGGGCAGTAACAGCGACGAGGCTATCCTTGCAGTCAAACTTATACTTATTAAAACTCCAATAAATATTAAATTCTAGATTTTACGCGCACAAAATTGAATAACATTAATGAGGTAGCTACATTTTGCTGTACCGAAATGGATAGTGTTGTTGCAATGCGGCAGTGCGTAAACGCAAGAAGGTCATTTATGCCTCAGCGGTTAAGGTTACGTATTTAACTATTACTTGGTTAGTTCCTGACTCATACTAATACATAGCGTTAGAATAATTCTAGCGGCCTGACATCCAAAAAATTCTGTTTTAGGTAAAAATTCAGTCGTGGTTTTACAATTTATAAGTAAGGAAATTCAAAGATGGCCTTCGACCTACTGTCCGCCACGGGTTCACTCACGTTAACGATTACTGCTCCGCTCCCATAACTCGTAGCGTGATGGTATATAGCCTATGCTACTTCTAGATAAAGTAGCTTTCTAATGGTGAAAAGACTATGAAAATCGGCTCAGTAGATTCAGAGTTTATCGACTACAAACAAACATGTTTTTTTCGCTTTATGGTATTAGCATAGATAAATAACCGGTAAGGTACGCCTTAAGTAAGACCTAAAAATGACTTGACATACATACATAGAATCGTACCTATATATAGTATAGTTAAAAGGCTAAGCAGAACTGTATTGCACTAACATTTTGTTAGTGTTTTAAAGTAAAAGGAGGCGAGGCTGTTGCCTATTGGCATCTTTCGGTTATAAAACAGTCGCACTGTTGGACATCTCCCGAAAATAATGGCCGTAGTCCAATACCAGTCTCCACATACCTTCAAAAACATTCTTAGGAATGTTTTCCTTAAGGATATTTTCCTTATACATCGAAGCTACCGTTAACTTAAGTATGCATTTAAATCGTAAGTAAAGTTTGTAACCGCAACTTTTAACTTAACAGTCTATCGATCATTTTGTTTACGTTTCCTTGTTCGTGAATGAAAGAAAACTAAAATTTACGCGTATATGTCCGCAAGGGAGGAGCCAGAGGCGTTATACTAGACTTACATCATGACATGATAGCTACATTTAGGTAGGACATGACAGCTACATTTAGGTAGGACATGACAGCTACATTTAGGTAGGACATGACAGCTACATTTAGGTAGGACATGACAGCTACATTTAGGTAGGACATGACAGCTACATTTAGGTAGGACATGACAGCTACATTTAGGTAGGACATGACAGCTACATTTAGGTAGGACATGACAGCTACATTTAGGTAGGACATGACAGCTACATTTAGGTAGGACATGACAGCTACATTTAGGTAGGACATGACAGCTACATTTAGGTAGGACATGACAGCTACATTTAGGTAGGACATGACAGCTACATTTAGGTAGGACATGACAGCTACATTTAGGTAGGACATGACAGCTACATTTAGGTAGGACATGATAGCTACATTTAGGTAGGACATGACAGCTACATTTAGGTAGGACATGACAGCTACATTTAGGTAGGACATGACAGCTACATTTAGGTAGGACATGACAGCTACATTTAGGCATATCTTAACACTTTCTATCGTACAAGCGATTTTTCCAGATACCGTACTGCTAAATTGCACTTTGTCTGTTTTAGGAATTGAACCTCTGCATCTGAGGCAGGTATACTTATGTCATAGGCCCAAAGTAGCAACCAGCACGGATAGCGTGAGTGGTTTTAGTGGTCACTTCACCATTGTCACAACGTCGAACGTTGTAAGTTCGATTCCCACACGAGCAACTAATTGCGTGATCTAAATTATTATTCCGAGTTTGGATGTACTATGTTTTTGTCGTTTGAATGTTTGTAAAGTCCTCAGAAAGAGGAATTGCGGCCGAAGCGGGAATTAAAAAATAGGGAAAAAAGGTAATTACGACATGCGAATGACTAATTACCCATTTTGATAGAAAACAATGAAATGTATCTCTAAAACAATTGCGCAACTAGTCTGGGTCAGTGTAGAGTTAACATCGCATTGACGTAAAACATGTGTTGCAATCTCTGTCAGGCTGCCAGGTTCATGGCCAAATTTAAAAAGTAATGACGTATTTCTTTATTAACAAATAATTATACTGTGATCTGTGACGTGTAATGGGTTAATAGGACATTGTTTTTATATTTATAATTGCATTATAAATATAAAAACAGTGAACACGTAAAAAATCTAGCCCAAAATAGGCAGAGCTTGTACTATGGGTACTAGACAATGGATAAACATACATATATACTTTTTTTTTTTGTAAATACATACATATTATACATAGAAACACCCAGACCAAGACATGTTTTATTTTTATCAATTTATAATGCATTTATTACTGTTACAAACTAATTTTGTAATAAAATAGTTTTGATTGTGTGTTGCAATTCTTCATTAAAATAAAATATTTCTTTATATCTTTCTTTCATTGCGAAATCATTATACATTATATTTATTGCTGCTTACAATTATCATAAACATTACCAAGCATTATAATTTAATTATAAAGAAATAAATTTATTTGATTTGATTTCATAAATTTTCTAAATAATAATAATCAATACGTTTCATAATGATCATAAAAATTACTAAATATCAACATTAATTTTCCCCATAAATTACCCACACTGCCAAAGTGCGAATACATATGGCAACCATGGCAACACTTCACAAGAATAGCATGGATGCGCCACCTGCGCGCGCGCCTAATTTCTGCTGGCATTGAGCGGCGACAAGGTCACGGTGACGTCATAGCAACGCTTTCGGCAAGTCGTGGATATGACAAGACGCATATCCGCGTTTTAATGTACGAGACGTTTGTTGCTATCTACTGCCTTCAACGTATTCCCAAGCTTCAGAGTAATTATAGAAGTAGCCGGCTTGCTTAGATGATGTTGAATGTATTCTTAAATTAATTTTGATGGTGATGTTGTGGTATATAAATGCAATTAGTGGTGTAAAAAGTTTCTTTGTTATATACAGACTGCCTGACTGATTTTGCGGTTACGTGAACGTGCTATCCCTGGGTCCTAGAATCGATTCTTGATTTCGTCGATGTCTTTGAGATTTGCTGTTGCTGTTAACTTCTCGGAAGAACATAGTCTGGCAGTGTTATTCTGTCGATGGCTATAGGTTTGCCCCTTACTGCATGTTATTTTAATTTTTTTTTATGTAAGTGTAATACTATAGTCAGTCTATACTTACTAATATTATAAAGCTGAAGAGTTTATTTGTTGTTTGATCGCGCTAATCTTAGGTACTACTGGTTCGATTTGAAAAGTTCTTTTAGTGTTGGATAGCCTATTTATCGAGGAAGGCTATAGGCTATATATCATGACGCTACGACCCACGGGGGCAGTGCAGTAACGATAAACGCAGGTGAAATCGCGGGAACATCTAGTATTTATTAATAGTATGATCGCATGTGATTCTTACAATACCAGCAAGCGTAATAACACAATTGCGTTGCCTGGCCCAGGGAAAAGTGATTTGCCAAGTAAAACGCAGTTACCAAGTTAGTATATATATGCCGGTTAACTATAATAGGGTAGTAATTTCCGTAGCCGGCTCTTTCGGTCACCAAATAATTGCCAACAAAAGACTACCACAGAAAAATGATTTTTAATAATGTTTAGAATGAGTATAATATATAATTTTTTTCTAATCTATACTAATATTATAAAGCTGAAGAGTTTCTTTGTTTGTTTGTTCGAACGCGCAAATCTCAGGAACTACTCGTTCGAATTGAAAAATTCTTTTAGGATCATAGGTTGTATAATGTTGGAGATTTATCGAGGAAGGCTATAGGCTATATAACATCACGCTACGACCAATAGGAGCGGAGCAGCAATGAAAAATGTTGCAAAAACGGAGAAAATTCTCTTATATGAAGCAGACGAAGTTGCGCAGTTCAGCTAGTTAATAACTACATACATACATACATAGATTCACGCCTGTTTCCCAGGGGTAGGCAGAGACTACGGATTTCCATTTGCTACGATCCTGGCACACTTCTCTGGCTTCATTCACTTTCATCACATTCCTCATACACGCCCGTCGGTTCAAGGAGCTATTAACCTGGCCTTTGTCCAGAACGCCTCCGATCTGGTCGAGAAACGTTCGCCTAGGTTTTCCTCTTGCGACTATAACTAGAACGGAAGTAAATCAAGATTCGTTCATTAAGTTATCAGTCAGCCATGCAATGTTATTTAGGATTACGTTAAATCATTGCGACAGCGCTACTATTGTCAGCCTCAATGGCGTAGTGGTTAGTGTAACCGACTACCACGCCTGAGGTCGCGGGTTCGATTCCTGCACAAGTCAAACATTTGTGTGCATGAACATGGATGTTTGTCTTGGTCTGGGTGTTTCTATGTATAATATGTATGTATACTACCGTCCAAAAGTTTGGAATCACCCTAATTTTCGTCGACAGAAAAACTATACCGCAATAAATCCATCAAAAAACGTATTGTTATTGGTGATTAGTATTTTTACGACCGTACTAACAATAACATTTAACAAAAACACTAATTTCTTATCAACTATCCATTGTTTTCAAAAAAGAGCGACACACGTGTTTTATGACCACTCAAGTAGGGATACCGCCATTTGAAGATTTCTTAGATTGGCGCTTTTAAGCATTGTTGTAGTAATGAGTAGTGTCTAATCTTTGGAATATGGGTGTATTATTGCAAAAATTATCAGTTTAGAGTTCAGTATGATTTGTGACGTTCATGTGATAGTTACAAAAGTTCGCAAGCTCATAAAATGGCAAAATGGAAACAGATTTCGCTTGAACAGCGGAGTGCTATCTGTACTTTGAGCGAAGAAGGCTATTCTATGCGCCAAATCGCAGAAAAGGTCGGTGTTTCATACAAAGGTGTACATTATACTCTTGTACGAAAAAAGGCTACTGGAGGAAATCAAGACCGGAAGAGATCTGGACGTCCCAAATCTACGAAAAAGCAGGAAGATAACTACGTTGTGACGTTATCGAAACGAAATCGACGTTTAACTGCACCTCAAATTGCCGCTACTTTAAATGAAAGCCGAGAAAAGCCAGTTTCAATAAAAACTGTAAAAAGGCGTTTGCTAGCTGCTGGTCTAAGAGGATGTGTAGCAGCCAAAAACCCAGATTGACTAGTGTTCATAAAAGAAAAAGACTGGAGTGGGCCAAAACACATAAAAACTGGACAGTAGAAGACTGGAAAAAAGTCCTTTGGACGGATGAGTCCAAATTTCAAATTTTTGGATCTAATAGACGAGTTTTTGTGCGCCGATCAAAAGAGGAGCGGGCTTTAGAAGCGTGTACTGTGCAGACTGTTAAGCACGGCGGTGGTAGTGTGATGGTTTGGGGATGCTTTGGTAATAATATACCCGGCCATCTGATCAAAATCACCGGGAAACTGAATAAAGAAGGCTATCTGAAAATACTTGAAGAAAATGCCATTCCCTCTGGAATTAATGTGATCGGTCGAAATTTTGTTTTTCAACAAGATAATGACCCTAAGCATTCATCCAAATTATGCCAGGAGTTCTTAGAGCGAAAACAAAGTGAAAAAGTTTTGCTAATTATGAAGTGGCCCTCACAATCGCCAGATTTGTCTCCGATTGAATTAGTATGGGATGAACTGGATAGAAAAGTGAAGAACCGGTGTCCATCGAGCTCAGAACAGTTGTGGGAATATATACAGAGCGAATGGAAGTCACTGGACTCCGAATACTTCAATAAATTAATCAAAAGAATGAGTAAAATTTGTGAACAAGTAATTAAGAATAAGGGTGGCCATTTTGACGAAGCCAAAATTTAACGAAGACTGTATATTTTTGTTCTTATTTGTACTGATTATATTTAACTGAATGATAATCTAAGGTTTGATTAAGATTTAAGTGTGATAAAGTATACTTTACACATATTATAGTCATTTTAATTAAAATTACCCTAGTGATTCCAAACTTTTGGACGGTAGTGTATTTACAAAAAAAAAGTATATAAGTATGTTTATCCATTGTCTAGTACCCATAGTACAAGCTCTGCTTAGTTTGGGCTAGATGGTGTTGTGTGTATGTGGTAGAATATTATTATTATTATTATTAAACTGACATTTTATTTCAATATTCACACACACGCAACAGAATGATCTATTAAAATTCAGATCGAAAACTAGATTCGAGAACTTTATTTAAAAATTTATTTTAAAACATTTATAGCCGTATCCTTCCTATTCAAATATCAAAGTTTATGCATGTGTAACCACATTTTATATAAAATATATATACTGTATGTATAAAGAAACCGGATTTTAGTTATTATACCTATGTGATGTTCACTCCAGTGATTTTGGAGGCTTCTTAGAAAAAATCACAAGTACTGCCAATTAGTATTATTTTTTTTTGTTTATTAGTGTCGATGGATACATACGGATGAATATTAGGTGCGGACACGCGTCACAAATTTGTGAGTTTTTGTGACAAGTGACAAGTATTGGTAATTATTTATTGGACATTCGATTGACGTATAGAAAGGGCTATGATTGCGTATTTTGCATTTGGCAACGTAAGAAACTCTGTAAACATTCGAAAACGTAATGTAAGTACCTTTATATAAGTTCAAAAGCTCGGTTTCCGTTATTAAATTAGGTACTTATTATATTCAATTTAGTACTGGCACGCCTTTCATGTGCCTTGTTAGCTGATCCACGACTTGCAAGTGAAGTTAAAGCTAAAGTAGTATTATTTTGGATTTCACTTCATTCACTGTTTATGAGACACTTCTAACTTTTCTTCTGTATGTACCAGCAATGTGTTATATATTTACATATAGCTTTATTCGATTGTCGCTTTATCAGTTACCATGGTAACCAACTTTTATTGCCATCGTTACTGTAGGAATACCGAATTGTAACAGCCGACTCGAATTTGGATGAGTTTGATTTTTAAATTTAACAGAATCGCACAGCAGGGTTATCGTTGTGGGGCTATCTCTTCTTATTCCAAAGAACTCCTACTATCATAAATTGCATTTCCACAAAAACGTATCGTTTATGCGCGCCATTAACTTTACTATGTTTTCTACATGTCCAGATTTTCGTGAGTTATTTATCTCAAACATCGTCTAGACTAAAATATATTACATTATTATGCTAACATTATAAATTATTCTGATTGACAGTCCGTTCGTAAGATGATGATTAATTATTATGCCTTTTGAAAATATTTTGACTTCACATTTTTTTGCTTTTGATATAAGAAACTACTTTTATGAGTATTGATTGTGAGTAGTCAACGGCTTGCGCTAATTCTCTCGCCACTTTCGAGTAAGCAAAAAGTATTCAATATCATTATGAACATCTTTAGTTTTTTGTCGATTTCAACTTCCTATTTGACTATGAGTAGATACTGACCTCCGCAATGCCATTAGAAGGTAGGTAGGTGTACCATATAAGTAGCTTAAAAAGTTTTCGATAAAATCAGATAGCCCGCATTCGGTGAGCGTGGATTTAATTTTAATCCATTGTATGTTTGCTAAGGAAGGAATGTACTTATCAGTACTATAAGTTTGTTCCTTGTTAAAGAAGAAGTTTTGAAATGAAACAAGCATACGGTCCACCTGATGGTAAGTGGTCACCGTAGCCTATAGACGCCTGCAACACCAGAGGCATTACTTATGCGTTGCCGAACCTTTAGGAAAGGAAGTGGGAAGGAGAAGGAGCGGGCAAAGGGAAAGAGAGTGATTGCGCCTCCGGCCCTCTCACTCACCGAACGAAACACAACAGTAGGAATACTGCTATTTCACGTCAATATTCTGTGAGAGGGTCATCCTAGAGGGTAGTCCTTCCCTGGTCGAGCCGGCCCATTCATGCTGAAATCAGTGAGGCTCTACTACTCTATTATATAAGTAATAGAATTAGTACATACTTAGTTTAATTTTAGAAAGTATTAGGATGCTTATATATGTTTTTTTTTGCTACTGATTCATTTCCAAATTGTTTAACGGATTACGCACAGACTTGGTTTAAAATGTAAGATAGTGATAATCCGGACAAATTCTATAATTTTTATTAGAAAACATCAACCAGAGGGCGTTGTTACATTCTTTGTTAGGAAAACAGCCTTCAAAAACCGTCATTCTCCTTAATGGAGCTATGGCTGTAGTCAATTTATTTGTTTAAAAATAATAAATTAAAGAAAACAGTTTAATATTTAATGCCATTGTGAATGAAGCCAGAGAAATGTGTCAGGGTCGTAGCAAATGGAAATCCGTAGTCTCTGCCTACCCCTCTGGGAAACAGGCGTGAATCTATGTATGTATGTATGTATGCCATTTTTAAACACTTTTTAGCACCTACCAAGACCGGTCTGTGTGGAAAACCTTGGGGGAGGCCTATGTCCAGTGGACGTCATTCGGCTGAGATGATGATGATATAGCATACTTATGACTACGGAACCTAGCAACCAGTGTATTCTATTCATAAAAGTATTTGACCATGTGAAACCACTTTAAACTCTTTTAACACGAATAAATACATACAAGACCATTCTTTTAAGTTCCCAAAAACCACAAGTGACATTATTTTAATCAACTATACACCCGTATGTATAACTTGAATCACGTCCGTCCCGGAATTCAACACGTAATTGCGTGTATAAATTTGATAAAGGAAATCAAGTGTCGTTTAATTAATCGGTATTACATGGCGGATAATTAAATATTAGGTAACTTATACAGTCAGGAAACGGTCGGATACTAATCTGTCAACCTACCAATTTTAGTAATCTATACCTACTAATATTATTAATCTGAAGAATTTGTTTGTTTGTTAGAACGCGCTAATCTTAGGAACAACCGGTTCGATTTGAAAAATTCTTTTAGTGTTGAATAGCCTATTTATCGGAGAAGGCTATAGGCTGTATAACATCACGCTACGACCCACGGGGGCGGCGCAGTAACGATAAACGCGGGTGACCTACCTCGATAAATAGGCTATCCAACACTAAAATAATGTTTCAATTCGAACCAGTAGTTCTTGAGACTAGCGCGTTTTATCAAACAAACAAACTCTTCAGCTTTATAATATTAGTATAGATTAGATTTTGCCCAGATTTTGTCAATCCCTCCAAAACAGTAATTTTTTTTCGGGATGAATGGTACTTCACGTCCTTTTTTGTATCCCTGACAACGTGTATGCGAAATTTCATGATAATCGGTCGAGTAGTTTAGGTGTGAAAGCGTAACAAACAAACTCACATTCGCATTTGTAATATTAGTTAGGATTACATTTCGGCTATGGTTTTAGGATTTACTTTTTTTATGATATTGGAGGCAAACGAGCAGACGTATCGCCAACACCAGAGAAGTCACAAGTGTGTTACCACCAGCCTTTTAAATTTTCCCCCACCCCCAGGAGGGAGAAGGGTTGGGCCTCCGATTCCCTCACTCACTCGACGAAACACAACGCAAACGCTATTTTACTCCGGTTTACTGTGAGGCCGTGGTATCACTCCGGTCGAGCCGGCCCGTTCGTGCCGAAGCGTGGCTCTACCACGTTAAAATTTACATGATAGGGGACGAGACTACTGTCGTCTAGTGAGCACAGTTTCAGAGATCGTGCTATTACTGAAAATGTTGAACAGAAAAGTCTTAATAATTCTTTGCCTAACACAAATTCTTAACAACAGTATGCTCTTTTATTTCCTCTACACCAAGGCCTAAGAAAGTATATTCTTTCTTATTACTACTAGCAATAGTGATGTCTACAATTGCAATAGAATATATCGATACCTATCTTACCTATCTTATCTTGGGGCCAGTCAGTGCAGACCGGCGACACTTCGACCCAGTGGGATTTTTTGTGTCGACATCTCCCAATAACGACTGCCATAGATGTTCATGGCAGCCGGGACCGACGGCTTAACGTGCTTTCCGAGGCACGGAGCAGGCGGTAATTGTCAATTAATACGCACATAATTTCGAAAAGTCATATAACTTCCGAAAGTCAGAGACCATCTGCATTGCAGTCTGTTGGTCTCCCCACTGAGCTATCGCTGCTCTGAATATATCGATAACACTATACATAGGTTTTCATCTGCCTCCGAGGCACAGCGGTAGTGAATGCGATTGCTGTGCATGAGGCCTCGGATTCGAATCCCGGGTCGGGCCAACAAAAAAAGTTATTGCGTTTTCTGTTAAGAATTCTCAATAGCAGCCGGGAGTTAGGAAGTTGGCGATGTTAGACACCCTCGTGCCTCGAAAAGCAAGTAAATCCGTTGGTCCTGCGCCTGATCGTTTCTCGAGTCGTTTCGGATTGCCGTCCCATCGGTTCATGAGGGTTAGGGAACAGAAAGTGCACTTATGTTTGCGCACACACTTGTGTATTGTAATATCTCCTGCGCAGATAGCTGGTTTCGATAAGATTGGCCGCCGTGACCGAAATTCGGTCTGGAGGACATTATTACATTGGTAATGTTCATAGCGTCTTTGAGTATTCGAAGTATGTTAGCATGCACAACTATTGTGTTCAAAGAAAATTTTAGTACAGGGTTAACAACGCGAGTTTTCTATACTTGTTTACCAACATAGGTAGTAGTATAAAAAAATTCGGGCAGTCTTTGGGAACTGCCGATAGAAGTGAAAATTTTAATCATAAACAATTCTTAATAAACCAAAAATAATTCAAAAATGGAAAGTGTTCGGTGACGATGACGCGAGTTCCATGATTTTTGTTCACCCAAGAAGTGCTCAACGCGCCTAAAGAAGTTTTCACTTCAAAAAAGATATTCAGATTCAATGTTAGACGCAGAACTAGACTGAAAAATGTGTAGACAACTGCTGGAATCTAATGGTCCTGAATTCTGATACATTTTGCGGAATATCTACATAGACATACGAAAATATATCATGAGCTAGAATGATTTATACTTATGCTTGACAGATTATTAGTAACAAATCATTTTGGACATTATATTCTTTTGTCAGGCCTTGTTATTTCCAATGTCAGTCTAGAAGAATCCGCCATATGATAACTAACCGACAACGAAATGATACGGTAACATATCGATTTTAATGTAACTTTTCGAGTTATTTAGAACAACAGCATATTATTGAATTACTGATTGATTTAATATCGATTATGTCAAGATATAATCGATGAAATGAAAAGATGTATTCGCATGAGACATAATTATAGAGGTGTTAGAAAAATTATGTATCTAGTCATACGAATATTATTATATTGTAAAAAATTGTTTATTTAATTCGATTGATTTAGGATCGTTAGATTCTGAACCAAACCAAAGCTTTGACTAGATATAATTTTCCATAAGCCACATAGAAATAACAAAATTAAAAATATTAGCGAACACTTTTTAGCAAGACACAATTTATCAATTCGTTTCGTATCGTCAATTAAAGCATCACTTTAAAAGATGCATGCGTTTAAAAGCCGCAAATTAAATATTTTGTGGAACCCAACATGTTCGCCTACAAATTACAGTATTTATTCTATTCGTCGAACAAATCATACAGCTTAATCGTCCGTGTGTCAGTCAACTTAATGACGAACTTCGGCAGTTGAAACCTAAAGTTTGGATATTATAAAATGAGTTTTATCCATCTATACTTAAAGTCATTATTGCAGTGATCGGAGGTGCTTAGAAGGAAGTAATGTATTTAAGCATGTGCTTATTATAAGTAACTTAACGAATGAACTCAAGAACAAGTAGTAGGGTGACTATGATCGGAAGACCTTAGGATTATTTTGTGGCTAATATTAATACTTATGACGGTTCGTACTATTTATAAAACTGAGTTTTTAAACTAGCTAACTAACTGCTGTATCATCATGTAGTGAACGATTATAATCCTGTTTCTCCGTATACATAAGGAAGTCTATCCTTACTTAATATTATAAATTCGAAAGTAACTCTGTCTGTCTATCTGTCTGTCTGTCAGTCTGTCTGTATGTTACCTTTTCACCACTTAACTGATTTAGATGAAATTTGGTACAGATATAGTTTAAAATCTGGGAAAGGACATAGGCTACTTTTTATTGATGTAGGTACCACGCGGGCGGAGCCGCGCGCAAAAGCTAGTCTTACATGAAGCAATGAAGCAACATGACTTTTGGCATAGAGATGGTTTATAAGCCACAAAACGTCATAGATTTTTATTCCGACAGGATGTAGGTACGGATTTTGTGGAATGGTGTTTCTTCTTTAAAACTATGGAAGCGAAGATGTGTAGGTAAAATCTAGTGATACTCTAAATGTAAAAGTATATTTGTAAATAAAAACTTTGGAGCCTAGGGCTTATTTAGGTATGTTGCCTTTATCTAATAATATTAACTAGCGGTCGCCTAGTGCTCGAAATTCGACCAAAGTTTGCCTGTAAGATATTGCTGATATATGTCATTACATATTGACATATGTCACCATAGTTACGCGCTTCAACTGCGCGTGTCAAATGCATGGTTGTGTGCGTGTAGTGTTTTTTCATTAATTTAAAGTGTTTCTAATGCATATTTTATATAAATATTAGGATTCGTCCACTCCTTCTCCATATAAACTTTAACTGTGCCAAATTTCATACTCCTCCGTCTGCGCAATTTTCGTAAAAAGGGGTACAAAGTTTTTGCTTCCCGTATAGATTATGTTTGCTTATGTGACCAAGATTGTTAACCGAGACTATTTTCATGTAGAAATGCGTATGAAGACACATGCATGACGTAGGCTGTGTCAGTTAATATCGTTTGTGTGTGCTTCGTTAATAAAAACGAAGTCTGTAATGAAATGTTATCTGCGATTGGTAATTTATCTCACGAAGTAACAGGTACACGTAAATTAGATTAGTTACTGACAGTACGTTTAATATTAATTAATTTTGTGTAAACAGTTATAAATGAGAAATTGCTATTGGCTATGATTATCTGGTTCAATTATTGGGTGATTCAATAAAGCAAATATACAATAAACTTAAATGTATGGTATGGACATGTGCTGCCAAGAGATGATACGTATATAGGTAAGCAAGTGATGAATATGAGGGTAGAGGGACGAAAAGGGAGAGGAAGGCCAAGGAAAAGATGGATGGACTGTGTGAGGATGGATATGAAAGGGAAAGGAGTAAATGATCAGATGACGGGTGACAGAGAAGTATGAAAGCGAAGGACATACTGCGCCGACCCCAAATAAATAGGGACCAGGGCAAGAGGATGATGATGATGACAATAAACTTAAACGCGAATGCCTTAAATAGCGATCACACTACATACGTGTCAAGTATTCAAATCCCAAACGGGACAATTATTCGTCTGACCCACAGTTTAGCTTCTTCAAAGAAAAAAGACCGAATCGTTTCTAAAAAAAATGTTGACTAATATCCGAAGAAAACTAAATTTGTGAGCATAAAGTACAAAGAATGCTGAGCATAGCCTCCGGGCCAAATTATACCGCGAGATAAAGATAGACGAATCGCGTGACTATACCAACTCTACGATTAGTGTAATTTCGTTAGACAACGAATATTTGGACGTCATTCACATTAAAAATGGTAAAACTATCGATAAACATATACACAACACTAGTTCAAAATAAATGTTCAAATAATAAATAAACTTTTATGTTATGACTTATGAACGAGTACATTTAGTTTTTAAACGTTCATTTATACACGTGTAAGCTTAAAAATTAACGAGTACCTACCTACCTTTATTTTTTGTAATTTAATTTTTACACGTGTATGCGTAAACATAAATTTATTATCAAACACATAGGTATCCATAATTTTGCATTAATCGGACACGTATTTTGTCAATGATTAGTTGATTTAACACATTGAGATTATATTTTATCGTTTTATTCTTTGTTGTAATAATAGATAAATAATAAATGAATTCTGTAACTATTCTATATGATGAAATTATAATATTGTTCATGAAAAATTATTACAATTAAATTGTTTGACTATATAGTTCATTATTTATATTACATATAATAAAATATATTTGTATTTCCATAATATAAGACAGTCTCATTTTGATTTTAGTAAATGCATTAAGTCCGAAAATAAAATATTTTATAAAATGTGATTTCACATGACATTTTGAGCAGAATAATTAATAACTGTCTGTTATTGAAGTTATTTTTTTTTGTCTCTATGAAGGATGGTACATAAGAAACTCTAAGAAGCAATCTGTAGAGGACAAACCAGGACGTATCCGACCCATTAACAATCAAACGCTAATTTCCTTCAAAATTGAGACTTTTCCATTAAAACATAATGTTCAAATTCCTTTGTAAATAATAGTTTCTTCAAAATAATTTATATAACCATTGCAAGCTAATGAAGACTTTATAATTAGGAGTATAAGGTACTGAATGGAGTGGAATAAATAGGTTTTATCTCATACGTCGTTATGTATGACGCAATACCTACTCAGCCGTAATGGCTAGTGTCAATCAAAATTATATACCAACAAATTTATTTTGTGCACTCACGAAAATAATTGCTGAGCCAATGTCGACTCTATGCCCTTGAGTTTAGGGTTCAAGGATTATAAAATTAAAACCGTTGGAAGAAATAATTTTGGTAATACGTTCTGAGAATTGGCTTGGATCAAGACGGTCGGGTTAGACCAAAGTTAGTCAAATTGAACATTATTTAGAAGTTTAGTTATACATTTTCATTAAAAGAATAATTTATATTTTAGTATTATTATTTTACATTCAAATTTTTTGTAATATTTAATAATACTAATCATGAATAAATAAAAAAATCATTTTAATTATGCTTGAAATATGAGAAGTAATTAATATATCGGCTATAAAGAATATATCTACATAATTATATCTACTTCAAGCATTTTAAATTTAGATACCTCAATAAATAATTATAAAATACCTGACTCATCATAATTATTTTTAGCCTGTAGGTATACATTATGGCATTTATAAATGTGTAGGTATAGATTGTAATTATTTTATGTTAATTTTCAAAATCATTATAATATGATTTGCAAATTATTGATCAGTTTATGAATTAGTTAACTAAAAATATTAGTAAAATATTAAAGATTAGGTAATTAATCATATTTGAATCTCGAGGGTCACACGTTACTAACATGATTTATGCTCTTTGAAGCTCTAGATTCCCAGTAAATGTCATGATACTACCTACTTTACAAAAATAATGAGTAAAGTAGTAGTAGAGTCTCGCTGATTTCAGCATGAATGATCCGGCTCGACCGGGGAAGGACTACCCTCTCACAGAATATCGACGTGAAATAGCAGTGTTCCTACTGTTGTGTTTCGTTCGGTGAGTGAGAGTGCCGGACGCCCAATTATCTACCCTTTTTCCCCCTTCCCGCTCCTTCTCCTTCCTACTTTCTTTCTCTTCCAAAGGGTCGGCAACGCGTAAGTGATGCCTCTGGTGTTGCAAGCGTCCATAGGCTACGGTGACCACTTACGATCAGGTGGGCCGTATGCTTGTTAGCCACCTTAGTTGTATAAAAAAAAGTGTTTCCTCTTCTGGCATTACATATATTTATATTTTACTGAATATATTTTAAGCTAAGAATATATTTTAAGTGAATGAAGCCAGAGAAGTGTGTCAGGATTGTAGTAAATGGAAATCCGTACCTACCCCTCTGGGAAACAGGCGTGAATCTATATATGTGTAAGTATGTATTTTAAGCTAAAAATAGATAAGTATATGAGACTGGAATAGGGGCAAGCATAAGTCTAGTTGTTGCGGCTCAAATTAGGAGATGCTTATACTCAGCAACGGACTTCAAAAGGCTGATTGATTAATACCTATTAAGAATGTAGACCTAAATTTCTGTTTAAAATACATATACATATTACTAAGATGATTTTATTTATCTTGCCCTAAATAAGACATTTCCCCATATTTTCTGCATTCGACCCTCATATTTCGTCCCGAATGTAAAAATACGCATTCGCTCCAAAAATTGTTCCTCATATGCCCCGAAATTTAGATAAATATTAATTTCTTAACGTAATTCCTATTTCGTCCTTAATTATGTTCTTTTTTGACCCTGTTTTTTTTTGGATAGCAGAATTTGATGTACCGTCACGAGCCCGACATTGAAAAGACTTAAAATAATTTTTAAACATGTTTCGTTTTGCTAACCTATGCTAAAAAATATAGGACGACAAAGGAATAATTAAAAAAGAGGAGCGTATGAGGCACATTTTGGAATTTGGGACGTAATGTAGGGGCGAATGCGGAACAAACCCATTTTCCGAAGACATTTCTCGATTGGATTTATCTTGACTAAAAATACATTTTTAGTACTAGGTTTATGTGTCGCGAGGAACTTTATAAGCTTTCAAATTACAATTAATGGACACAAAATACGTCTAGACTCAAAACAATAATTTTTGGATCACGCAAATCATCATCTTGTGTAAGATTCGAACCCACAATTCACAGCGAACGTAAAAATATCGTAATAAGGACATTTAAAAAAAATATTCAATAAGTCCATATCGAATTAATATAAAATAAATAGGTAACATTTAGTATAAATCATATAATACTTTTTTTAGACGGCGCTTATTTTTTAAATATCATATTCTGTTTCGGCCAAAGGTCTCTTACCTAGCAATTTTTTTGTGCATGTGTCTTGATCTTGACACTGACATATTGGATAGTTATTATTTAAACTTGTTAGGTCAGTTCAAGTTCGTTAAAGATATTAAGTTTTTAGTTCTTAATGTGTAGAAATATGTCTAGATATTAAATACGTATGTACATATGTATGTTAAAACGCTTCTTAATAATTATATTGTATAAATATAAAAAATAATAGTTGTATAAAAATATACAGCTAAAAAGTGCATATGTATAATATATATTATACATACTTTATTAACGTTTAATTAAAATATTACTTATATTAAAAGTTTCTTTAGAAAATTAAACGTAATTCATATTTTTTATTTATTAATAAATATTGACAGTAAATTCTGTTTTCGCTTATCTCTCATAACGAATAAAAAATATATCCAAGATAATGACAGCTGAATTAATTATATTCCTTTTCAAGTCAATGACCACGTATAAAAAGTTGTTTGTACTTAATTAATATTTACACAACAGTGAAATAAATGTTACATTGAGTATACTGTGTCAAAAACATATACCAGTTTAACTTAAACCTCAATTCTAAGCAAATATAACTAACCCATGTGTCTAAATATACTGTACGTTAGAGTACTTGACTTTGAACTTGATAATTCTATTTCGTTGCAGAGATTAAAATGTATTACTTGCATGATTAAGTTGCAATAAATTATACTGTACATAATAAAATAATTAGAATAACTGAATAGTAAGTAATTAAGTAGAATAATTTCAAATAATATTAATATATTTTTTTAAATACATATATTTAAAATTAACGAACATTTATATAATATTTATAATTGTATAAATATTTTTCAAAAATAAAATAAAATTCCAAAAACGATAAAATTCGAAATTAAAATTTTCTAACGTTTATCGTACTCTTATCCGTCATTCGTGTTCGCCGGCGACATTGACAATGGAGTACGGACGGTTTGGACTTGGTATGCGGCCTTGAAGCGGATTCGGCGCTCGGGCGGCGGGCGCGGGAAAACGAGATCGGGTTTTTTATAATCGATATTAGACGTGCAGAATAGATTATTCGATTCGACGTGCAAAATATATTTTGTTCGATTCGGGAAGTTGAAGTAGCTTTATGGATTGTTTGACAAAAAAGTAAAAAGAAATTGATTGGAGGTGAAGGTCAAATAAAAAATACACTTTACTAAAATGTTAAGTGACAATTTAAAAACCAAAAGCGACACCTTAGTATTCAAGGATATGTTAAAACCTGCCACTGCTCGCGGTTATTTAAAACAGGTAGAAAAACATTCAAATAACAGAAGTTGTTTAATATAATTTACATAAATTAATAATTCACGTGGATCCGATAAATATTATGTAATAATGCAAAAACAATCGTGAATAAGTGCATTAAGAATGTGGTCGGAAATCGTTATTTTGCGTTTATAAAAAAAGGAGTCATGGTCAGGTATTGGCATTTCTTTATGGTATTTAAAATAACGATAGCTGAAAATAAATAATTTTATCAATTTAAATGATATTATAAACTATTTATAATAGAGGTTAAACGTATATATTTGTTAATTGTTTATATTTTTAAC
The DNA here is from genome assembly GCA_963564715.1 of Catocala sponsa. Classification (NCBI taxonomy): domain Eukaryota; kingdom Metazoa; phylum Arthropoda; class Insecta; order Lepidoptera; family Erebidae; genus Catocala; species Catocala sponsa. The sequence goes on from OY751352.1 coordinate 16,012,328, forward strand.
GAATATGGCTACTATAGCCTTTTTAACATAAAAGTAATTTGCTTGACACTGTCGATTTAATATTTGTGGTAATCCAATCTGAAGGTTGAATTGGAAATTTTGAGTCAATTTTCCAAAAAAAAACGGTTTCGGGGTCAGACATTGGAAGTAAACAGTGTAAACCTAAAGAATTCATAAATAAAATTGTTACACATTTTTCATGACATTGAGTATAAATTTGCAAAAATAATAGTGACATCGTATGACTACATTACATTGAAAATGTAGTCACCATGTGAGTTGTTGGAATATATTTGTTAAAATCTTTAATACGGTACGTAATACTAGCTTCTGGCCACGTCTTCGCCCGCATATTTCCGCGAGACTACCGAGATAAAAAGTACCCTTTATGTTATTCCAATAGATGATCTACCCGTGTGCCAAGTTTTATCCAAATCCGTTAAGCGGTTTACGAGAGAGATCGAGTAACAAACAAAACTATAATATTTTATAATAATAAGATTATGGATTTCTTATAATATAACATGCAATAAAATTTTCCTTAAATATTATTACAATATATTATTTTATGAATGATACACAGAATAACTTAGACCTTGAGAAACTCGATCTCAGCTATAATCATTATCTTCTTGATAACATGAACAAACTTGATAGGGTACAGTGCTTAATGTTATGCGATCCTCAATATCTGTTTGTTTATATTTGCATTCTGTAATCAAAACTTCTGGAACGATTTATATATCAATTTCATTTTTAGCAAATATTTCCTGATATACTGTATCCAACGGCGCAGTCGAGTCAACAAATGCTAGGAGTTTGACTTTTGCAAACGTTTTTAGATGTGAATAAGATTCAATATAAGTTTGATGGTGACACGCGTTGTTACAAATCATAACTATAGTAGAATAATAAAAAAATATAGTATTGTTTATGCTGAATTCTAGATTTTGATCGAAAGATCGTGATGTTGAGACCCATAAAAATACAAAGCACGTTTCTTGCGGCGATTTCTTGGGAATTAATGTTATGAAATTTTAGACGATGCCGGATGGCAACTGTAGTTGTACTATTTATATAATGGTATCCAGAGGGTTTGGTATCAATGTCCTTGTCCACATATCTACTGGGTCAGTTCTTATCACATTATATAAAGTTTAACTTGAAGCTAATGCGGCAATAATTAAAATTCTTGAACAGATTGTTAAACAAAGATAATGATTTTAACCTGACTACCACATGATTTGGAATAAGACTTAACAGACCCATTCACATTAGAATCCATTCAAATAAGGCTACACTAATACAACTTAATAGATGCGTTGTTGGAATAATAAAAATTCTTACAAGACATGAATATACTCATTGTACAAAAAACTAAATCAAAGATTATATCGTCCCGGAAAACGTAATACTAAATTCATTAAACTACACGGTTATTATTTAAGTAATTGCATTATTAAATGATATACACATCAGGCAGTGTATAAAAACATTTATATTGACCTTGAGTATAGACAAGGCTTATCCGTGCTTATGATGTACGGCTTTCATTTGCCGAATTATAATTATAATACTAATAGGAAGTAGCTAAATATAAATTGCATAAAAACGTCATTGAGGATTAAGTGAGATCTTTCCGTCATATTTATCATTAATTATATAGATATTTAGGAATTTAATTATATTGACTGTACATATGTTTCGCATACTGTATTTAAAACAATTTTATTGTAGGGACACATACCAGATATCACTACGGAGTAAAAGACGAGACGTTTATAATTCCTCTTACCCGAGACAACCTATTAAATACGTATATATTGCATATACAATAATTATCATTAATATAGAATTTAAAATAAAATGCCACGAAGATATAAAAGTAATTTAAATTAAATTAACGGAATCAATGTGACAACAATGCATCACTTTTAATATATTATACATATTATAATAAACAGAATAATAAATAAAGATATCCACGTGGAATATACAATACTTATATCTAAATATAATAAAATAAATAAATAATGGTATGTAGTACACACATACTAATTCTATTGTTTCAAATAATTTATTTGCATTGAACTCGTCGGAGTTAGCCGTGAGAATACGACACGAAAATTTGCGATGTGTTGTATACAAATTAGGAGTTGAATTAGAAATAAATATTACTTATTCACTTGACAAAAGCGACAAGGACGATTTTGACGACAACGAATACCCTCAGAAATTTTTCAATTGGAAAATATAATATTGTTTTAAAATTGTCGCTTGTTGTCAGAGGTTACTTATATTAGGTAACTGAGTATTGACGAAACAAGGAAATGATAAGAATGGCTAAATAAACAATATTTTTGTTATAAGTGTTTGATAGCTACCGTATTTGATCATTCGAGTGATTGAGTGTACTTGTACTTAACATTGATTTAAGTGTGTACACGTGTAAAATCAATCTGAATTTTAATGTATTTGTTAAAATGGGACTGTCTTTTTATGTCTCAAATCTTGTTGGTTTTGAATTTAATTCATTCGTCTATTAAATAGAATTGAAGTATAGAAAAATTTGTACACTAACTTACTTTTATTGTAAACAGTATTAAAATGCGTTAAATTCAAATTAATGTTATTCTTACAAACACGTAAATGTCATTGCTCAAAGAATATGAAGTAGACATTTTGCATACTTATAAGCAGATGAGTTTACGTTTATATTAGAAAAATTATCTTATTAGTTAATCAATATTCTATTAAGTTAAGCACCTGTTCCTATGATACACCGTAAATATAATAATTGCGCAATAGCACCATTATAATAACCGATGAAACACGAATTTAAGCATTTAATAGTCTATATACATTAACAAAAGGATTATAATGGGTATCATCTTAGGATTAATGACTTCGGACGCGGAACTATTGCATCGTGATGAAGTAATGAACGAACAATGCTTCGATTGAACTGACGTCAAACAGTTGAAGACTTCCGAAATATTCAAGGTGTTTGCTGTTGGCGGGCTTCAGGTACTCAAAGCCACAGTTTTCTTTAAAATAGTTAAATCGTATATTTAATTACTTTACAAGATCTTGCATTTAAATTGCTTAATTTTAGAATTATAATACAATACACACAAGATAATTTTATTCGCGAAGACTAAAATGATATCTGACCTTTTCTTCCTGGATGCTCTGTCCTCCATTTTCGGAAAGCGGCGTCGATGGTGCACTGTATCCTTTGGGGCCATCGTCGTGAGGAGTCATCTGTCTTTGTATATCATTCTCTTGATCATTCTGAATTCTCATGTCTTGCAAACCACTTTTGAATTCTGATAATCTTAGCACGGACGGTTTAATCTCCGGCATTTCATCCGGGTGTTCATATCTTCTCAAATCAGCTAGATTAGTTGCTAAATGCCTATGATGGTCTATAGGTGGAGGCACTCCTATTGATCTTAAGTGCTCTATACTTCTATGTATATGAGAGTAATTGTCTACTGGTATTTCTGCCATTAGTGGTGAATTGTGATAATCTAGACCACCACCATCGGGTCTGTAATCGATAGTTCTACCTTCCATCATCTTGGCTACTATAATTATATGCTATCTAATTTGTATAAACTGTCTCGTGTTTTTGGCACTTATAAAAATACGTGTCTTATGTTTCCTTTGATAAATGTCATGGAATTGTTCCGAGATCCTCCGTTTTCATTGGGCTGCAAAAATAATATGCTTCTATAGCCAATTTTTCATAGATTGAAGTCCAAATTGTTGTCATTTTTTACGTGGTTAAAAATGCATATTGAAATGTTTTAAAATCGATTTTTGTAACAAAGTCGTTTGTCTGTTTATTATAGATTTGACGTGTAAAAAAAAGATGCCAGTTTTTTTTTCGCTAGCAGGTGACGAGTTGCCGCGTAGGTTGTGTCAATGATCTAGCCCCTAGCCCACATGCCGCAACGAATAAGGCTTCGATAATCACATTGTACAGACGTGCCTACAACATGTGCGCGCACTTAATGATGATTTTTATCTCCGGCTAGTAATTTCTGTTTGTTTGATGTCGAAACTGTTCTGAGAAAATGTTCGGCAACATTGTTTCATTTATATTCATATTGTCTATATTTGTATGTTTAATTACTAGACTACATATTCAATATATTATATTTTACATGCTACTAAAATTATGGGTTTGGGTGTTACTTTAGTTTTTGGATAGATTTATATTGTGTATTATTGGATTGTAATATTGTTACTATTATTTTATTATGTCATCGTCTGTACCCGCAGAGCCCAACACACACGGCTGTCAAAGCTGTAATTGCGAGTATAGAAAATAAAACAACACAAGTTTGCGGTTACACTCAACATCTCGCATTCTAAAATCACCCTTATAGACTTACTTAAAGGTTCTTTTTAGAAGTTTTTTGTGTGAACGGTCTGGGGCACTTGATGATGTGTATAGAAGGCCTCACGCTTGATCGGGCCCAAGATTTGTATTACTAGTTTGGACCAGGGAAGTGGTTCGAAGCGAGTAATTAGGTTTTTGTTAACATCTATTTCGTAGTAGTTAGCATGTTGCTTTAAGTAGCCTTTTACTAAACTCCTGATTTTCTCTCAAATCAAATACCGTACAAATATATATATTTTTTATATTTGGCAAAAAATATTATTTAATGATTAAATGGCTAATATTATAATAAGATCAGCTTGACACTTTCTGTATAAATTAATCCACGTGTTATTTAAACTAATATATTACTGGACAGCAGAAAACCTGTAACTTATAGTTAATTTATGTATGTTTGAGAACTTTTTATATAACATCAAGTACATTTTTTACTCTATATAAACTACTTGACAAGTGTCTTTTTTACAATTTACGCTTAAAATGTGCGTTTAGTGGGCAGGGGCCGTTATTGGAGATTTCGTAGGCACTGAGCCGTGAGATACAAGGTTGTTTTACAAGAAATACTTATCTCAGATAAAACCGTTTCTAATAATTAAATTGTGTAAAAAATATTGTCAACTTGATTCATTGTGCGAGTTACGGAATGATGGCGTTTTATGACATTATGATGAAATTTATTTAGTTTGGTATTCTTTCATTTCGTCCATGTATGCTTAGGTTTATTACTTAAGCATACATAGTTAAAATATGTAGGTATATATTATTTCAGTGACATGATTTTTAAATTATTTTTATGTAACTTAAAATAGTAATATATTTTATTTTCTGGTTCAAATATATAAAGTGGTTTCATTTATTATTATAATTAAAAGAATTTATAAATGAATGACAAGAAAAATAAATAATTTGTAAAATAGAAAACTAAATGTTTTTAGCATCCAGATATAATTTTAGTCATAATATTTTTTTTTTAATTTCGTTACCATAACAACATTTTGGACTTCAAGTTCATGATAAAAACAACACAAACAAAATTGGAAGCAGGTCAGCCGATTATTAAAAAAGTCATAATCATCAACAATATTGACAAACCGTACGTTTTCAAACAAAGAAACAGCAACAAGCAACAGATCGCAAATCAAGTTAATTTGAAAATAACGTCACTGTAGAGTGTCCAAAAATATTTCCGTATTTATAGTTCGGGCATTAGTCAAGGTCGGCTTTGACAGACGGCCACCGCTCGACGCACAATTACAACATACACCTCAACCGGGAGGGATCTTACGTAAAAACCTCTCCCCTCACCGGGAGATCGCTCCCCCACCCACCCAGAGGGAGAAACAGCGAACCTGCTTCCAAATTAATTAACGACATCAAAAAACTTACCTGTCACTATCCAAAAATCTTCGCAATCACCAACTATATCACCATAATAAATCACAGTTTGTTCCTATCTATAATGTCACTAAAAATATATATCACATAATAAAGGTAACACTAATGTCACAACACGTCCGAAAGGCAACAGTCCAAGGCTTTATCGCCAAAATTACTCAAAAAATCCACGTGCTCCTTGCAAATAAACATTTAAAAAATGCCGGCGATTGAAAAAACGTCGAGCCGTGCTCTTGACCCTGCAGTAAAATTATGAATGCCGAGCGTCGTTACTAGGATCCAAATTACCAGATTTTTTGTGCTCAATATTTTAGTGTGCTATATAAATTATTATAGTTATGGGTTATCCACACGTGATGGAGCTTTCCGTCCCTCTCGCACTAGGCGATTCGCGCGTGCACCGGCCTGCAGTAGCGCGGGTGTGAGGACTCCTCAAGACGACATGTGGTCGTACAAAAAGCCGGCCTCTCCAGACGCAATGTTGCTCAGATAAAGTACTACGAGCCACCACCGGCCACTCGCATCACAAAAATGCAATACAAAACGCCCGCTCGTCCGCCTTTAGACCGACGCGGCAAAAACGAGACTGAAATTCAGATCTATAGTAGAAAAAGTGAACTACACCGCGCGAGGGGTACACTAACACATAAAAATGAAAAAAATCACACCGACGCTAACATCGACAGCGGAGCTTAAAAAATCGGAGTGGGGATTAGTCAGCGCTCTTCTGTTGCCTAGTGCCGTCTCGCCCTAGCGGCGTGAGGCCGGACGCACACATACAAACGGTGGTTAAGCGAAAAAAATGTGTACACATTTTTTTATTATTCACGATTTTTATGTGTGTAAGTGGGCTCGGTGGGAGCGAGAGGGCATGCGGCGGGCGCCGTACAGCCTCCGTAGTGGAAACGAGATAGCGCGCGTCGCCACGTGCTCGTCCCTTGGTATTAAATAATAATTAAAATGGCTACAAGACCGGCGATACGAGATACTGTTCGGTAGACGATTTTTTGGAAGAGCTTTTGCCTTTTTTGCTGAGCTTTTTGCGGAATTGACGAAAACGAGGTAAGGAGCGTTAGACGCGTGGTTCATAGAGAAAAAACCGCGGGCCGATTGACACATAATAAACGAAATACGCGCAGAAAAAGTCGCGCCGGGGAAAAAAACCAAGGACGCCGCGCGCGAAAAAGAAGTTATTGATTAAAACAGGGCTGTCATTGACCAGACGTAAATGAGGGTGGTTAATTGTATGCAGCACAGGATCCGGCAGGAATCGATTACTCAACTTAAAGAAAGAAAGAATTTAAAATTGAAAACAGTAGCCGTTCAAACACTTACAAAGATGGTAATGAGTTTGAAGGTCTGGTATCAGGTAATGAGTATCTGACAGAAACTAGTTCAGCGATCACTCTGAAGAATATCCATAATACAATCACACGAAGTACAGGTAAAAACAAAAATATCATCGAAATAGGTAAACGACCTGTTGCAGAATTTTCGTCACAGTATTTTTTTTCCCTCTATTTTCGAGTATACAGATATTATTTTTTATTGAATGATAGTGATGTCCACTGGATAAGGATGTTTATCGATGTGTTAGTGAAGGGATGGACGGCATACAATCAGTTGTGTCCATTATTATGCTAATGAGATACATGTTATAATTATTTATACACGATTCCCGTATTAGTATTATAACAGTGCAAGCAGCTGCCCCCAAATGGCCAACGGAATTAAATCGAGATACTAATAAAATAATATCAGAAAACTTTTATGACTGACAAAATTTAATTATTATTGTCAGTAAAAAATAATTACATTTAAAATATTTATTATATTATACTATATGTTTAATATAACTTATAATTTTATTATATTATATAGATAAGTCACGCTTATCGCATCGTATATATCATAATGCGATTAAGGTAAACGTTTGATATTATTTTATTTAATGCAAAATAAAAATCATGATGTACGTGATTATTTATTTTATAAAAATTTTAATAGTAAAACACATGCATACATCTAATATAAGCTAAATAAATATATAAAATTAAAACTATAATAAAATATACGTTTTATAAGTATATTAATATATGTATACATACTTATATTATGTAGTTTTCGTTTGAACTTTTGAAGTAGTTATAACTTTTTTATCTCTAACTCGAATTGACTCTCTCTTTCGCTGTTTATCTCTTTCTATTCCTTTCTTCTTCTAGATTTTCACTGATAAGCATCATCATATCGAGGTCAATCATACCAATATATTTATTATCTTATTTTACCCTAATCTAAATCCTTAGCTTTAATCCAATATCGTCCTATAGCTATTTCTATTTAGTTGCAAAGCTTGTCCTGCCTACTACACTACGACAATGGTGCCAATTCTGTTGTCACAAAATTCTGTAAACTTAACTAAAAATCACTAAAATTTAGTTTAGTCCTGTCAAACGACATTTCGTATTCTGAAATCGTTAAAAGTGACAGGACTAAACTAAATTTTAGTGATTTTTATTTAAGTCTAGAGAATTTTGTTACAAAAGAATGGGCACCAGTATCTAGCTTATATTAATTTATAGGTAGTACTCTTGTCAACTTACGCAGTTACCGGCTAATCATGCGGTAATCCGGGACTACCTCACCCATTGTGCCTCGTAATTTAATCCGACTTCCTGTCTGTATGGATTAGCTTTAGCTAAAAGATTTCCAGATTTTAAAGAAAATTAATAGATTAATGCATCTGTATGTAATGTATCAATGGTAGCAAATGGAAATCCGTAGTCTCTGCCTACCCCTTTGGGAAAGAGGCGTGAATCTATGTATGTATGTATGTAATGCATCTGTACTTATCATAATAAACTTTTAAGGTCTTAAAACTTGTAATATACGCCAAGTTTTATAATAAAACTCATAATAAGATTTCAAAGAAATCTTCGGTGTCGTACACTTTTCGAACAGCTTTTTAATCTTTTCACGACAATGAAGTGACAAAAGGGCCAAAGTTTTATAATTTTATGAGTTTATGACAGTACTAGTTAATTAGTGCGTCGCCGTCGTAAAAGACAACTTACTTTTGTTCTAAACACTTTCAATTTTTACTTCAAAACATGTTTTGTGTACGACACAATTATAAAAAAAGTTTTATAAAAAATATGCCATTTGGACTCAGGATTTCGTAAAAACAAATATGTATTTTCATTAAAAAAATGTACTATACTAATCAAAGTTTTATCATTTTATGACAGTACTAGTTAATTACTGCGTCGTAAAAGACAACTTACTTTTGTTCTAAACACTTTCAATTTTTACTTCAAAACATGTTTTGTTTACGACACAATTATAAAAAAAGTTTTTATAAAAAATATGCCATTTGAACTCAGGATTTCGTAAAAACAAATATGTATTTTCATTAAAACAATGTACTATACTAATGCTAACATACCCGCATTTGGCACATTTTATTAATATCCTGTTAATATTTACGGCATTATAAAGTATAAATAGTTAAGACAAGACGATGGTCGGCCTCGATGGCGTAGTGGTTAGTGTAACCGACTGCCACGCCTGAGGTCGCGGGTTCGATTCCCGCACAAGTCAAACATTTGTGTTTGTCTTGGTCTGGGTGTTTCTATGTATAATATGTAAGTATTTACAAAAAAAGTATATAAGTATGTTTATCCATTGTCTAGTACCCATAGTACAAGCTCTGCTTAGTTTGGGCTGGATGGTGTTGTGTGTATGTGGTAGAATATTATTATTATATTATTATTATTATTATAAGACGATAATAAAGTAAAAAACCGATGTAAGCAAATATATATAATTATATTTATTTCTTGATATAAGTATAAAATATACAAAATATACCTATCATTATTTATTTTTATAATATTATGCCAATAGCTAATGTTACTTAAATAACTTTATTTAAAAAAATCTTTAAACAAAATCCACATAAGTTTAAATCTATAAACAATGGCTTCGTACTTAATATTTATTTGTTTACGTTTGTCAGTAAAAAGAGGATTCCACTTTTTTCCAAAACTTTTTATCACTACCAATTTTAAGAATGCGTGTACACTTTTGCTTTCAAGCTAACTTTTTTAGTATTTCCATTACGTATGTCCTTGGTTTTTTAAGATTGCCTTATTCATATGCATTACATTTTTTCGTTTAAGCAAGGGTTTCAATTGTGAATAGAGGCGTTTTTTTTTCATTTTGATTCTAAAATCACCTGTTCTAGGGTGAGGAAGGAAGTCAATTGAATCTTTTTGATTTTTTTTTCATTTCGATACGTCCGTTTTCAGGTGGTTGACAAGTGTTTTTTCTTTATGCTGGCATTTGTATAGTTTGTATGTCTTTATTATTATTTTAATTGTTATGATTGTATCTCGCATCTTAGTATCTTAGTTAATGGATTCGCTTGTGCTTTTTGTATGTCATCCAAATTATATATTTGAGTCGTTAATGATGCCTTATTTTCAATGATTTTACTTTTATGATTGATAAGTTTTGACATTTGAATTGCTTCAAGATTTTTAAAATGTTCCGGCTTTGGAGATGATTAAGTTACTGAGGTTCTAGTAACCTCATAAAGAAACGAGGTTATAAAATAATTGAAAATAACGAGGATTTAGAAAGGCACGTTTTTATAGGGTTTGTTATTAAATGTATAGTTTGAGTTACTTTTGTGTGGGATCCGCAAAAAACCACAAGATTATAGAATTAAAACTTGATTTTATTATTAGAACAACGATGATATATTGGCATTAAGACGCTTGAACCACTTAAGCCAATATATTGACCTACCAAAAATTATTCCATCAGAAGGAATATACATACATACATACATAGATTCACGCCTGTTTTCCAGAAGGGTAGGCAGAGACTACGGATTTCCATTTGCTACAATCCTGACACACTTCTCTGGCTTCATTCACTTTCATCACATTCCCGTCGGTTCAAGGAGCTCTTAACCTGGCCTTTGTCCAGAACGCCTCCGATCTGATCGAGAAACGTTCGCCTAGGTTTTGCTCTTGCGACTGTTCCATTCACAGAAGGAATATATTATTACATTGATCTTAAGAACAGAAAATACATTGAAACAGTTGGACCTCCGTTTATATTTAACTTACAGTTTTAAACAACAGAGCAATCATAAATAAAGAATACAAACTACAAACTTGTATGCAGCTAATTTCTTACACGTACCTACATCACGGAACCTGTATTTTTGGGGAACCGCCATTTTGATCTACTCAATCTATAGCTCATCACTATAATGATCATATTACTCAAACTAAATCAGCCTCCAACACAATCCTCTCATTCATCGATAAGTATGTAACGAGCAAACATATCTTTGATCGTACAAAAGTAGCAACGGATGTTGTTCAATTCGTAAACCTCAGTAAAGCCTGATATCTATCGGATGTCTTGGTACACAGGGTCGTTCGTGCAACTGCCCTGTCATTCATCACGCGAATGTTTGGAACCGGATTCGAGACGGGTTCTGAGACTAATATCGAATTTTTTTTCATGTATCTTCATTACATCGTAGGAATGAAGTCAGTACTATTAATAAAATTGTTTGAAAATTTAATGAAAGGAACGGTAATGAGGCGTGGAACAAAAAATATGTAGGTATGGTTAGATACTCTGTTAATGTCAGAAAATATTGTACTAATTGAATTATCACATTCTTTAGGTTTGTAGTTTATTCCAACGCTGTTGAATTTCAAATGGAAATTTAATTCTAATTTGAATAGCGCTTTGGAATAGGAATATAGATGGCTTTTTGTACTTAAGTTTTAATATTTTCTTAGGTAATCTATATCTATATTATTAATACGTGAAGCAAAAACTATTTATACCTTTTTAAGAAAATTGCGCGGAAGGAGGAGTATGAAATTTGGCACAATTAAAGTTTATATGGAGAAGGAGGGGCGAATCCTAATATTTTTATAAAATATGCATTAGAAATACATTAAATTAATGAAAAAACACTATACGCACACAACTATGCATTTGACACACGCAGTCGAATCGCGTTCGTAGTATTTCGACATTGTTCATCTGACGTCGTACAATCCTTTGTAACTATGGTTACCTGTACCATAGTTGCAAATATACTAATATATGATATACAGTTTATATGTAATAGAGAAAAACAGAAAACAAAGTAGGAAGCTTAGGAATTTTTGGTCGAATTTTGACCACTAGGCGATCGGTAGTAACTAATTATTCTGTATACAAAGAATAATAATATTTAAAATAAAATAAACCTAATTAACGTTACAAATTGGTAGCTTTTGAGGTGTTACTAAATTATCGGAGTATTCCGCTTTCGGCACCAATTTTTTGGGCACCTATGGTTTCGGCACCTAAGCTATTCCACTTTCAGCACCAATAGGTATTTTTGCTTAGTGCCGAATGTGGATGTGAATGTGTGTGTTGTTAAATAAATCATATTACTCAGTAACCGAATATTTGCAGGATAAACTATTATAATTAATTTACTGTACCTGTTTAAATAATTGTTAATTTCATCTTTATATTTTAATTTTAGTTTGCATGCCTTGTGGTAGGATATGGCTAATGTACCTACTGTTATATTTGATATAAGAACTTATTTGTACCCATATTCGCAGACAAATAAATGATTTATGATTTATGGAATAAAATAACTATTGGTGCTGAAAGTGGAATAGCTTAGGTGCCGAAACCATAGGTGCCGAAAGCGGAATACTCCAAATTATCTTATTATAATACTTGTAAAGGTTTTCGTATCTATTTTTATTGTCTCTTTCGGCGGCATAACAAACATAAAATGTAATAATACAAACAGATCCTTTACAGGGAGTAAAGGTATCTGTTTGTATTATTACATTTTACTCTATCGTCTTCACTTTTATAGTCATTATAAATAGGTTAATGATACGTATAATAAAATTGAGCTTGAAACAGACCGACAAAAGAATGCTTTGCAAAGAAAAATAAAACAACCAATGCAACTACTGACGTAAGCAATAAAAAGCCCAAAAAGGAAGCCGATTTTTTCATAATTTGTCCTTTTTACTTTACCTTTTTTGAAACAATTCGAAAAGTGAAAGTCTTGGTTTGTTACTTTTTAAAGACAATAAAAAGGCCTATTTGGCTACTGAAAAAGTCGGTTAAAAAACTAAGCGAAAGGGTGGCAGCCGATATTAAAGAACAAACAATAGACCCAGGATAGTTCAGTAAAAACAATATTTTCAATGAGCACCTGGTTTCGATTTTTTATATCGATTCTAATGTTTATTATAATCAAATAAGTTCCTCTTCCTGTCGGAAGATGGGCGCCGTGGTTTTTTCGTCATGATCACAAAAAAATAAAGCCCATTCTCGATCTTATAACCTGAGCCATAAAGTCCAAGATGACGATTTAGAAGTTTTTTCTCAAGATTGAGGTTTTATTGTGGCAATGTGTTCGTATAGACATTTTTTCTAGTGTTTATTCTAAATAGATTGTTTTATGCAGATGTCGTTTATTAGGTAAGAATATTGATATAAAAGATTTTTTATTAGCATAGGGTCCTTGATAAGGTTAAATTTCACATAAAAGCTTAAAACGATTTAATATTTTGAAAGCACGTACGTTTATTATGAAACCTGGTTTACTTCGGTTGGTAGGTTGTTGATCTTAAGAGCATATCTATATATTAATACGTGAAGCAAAAACTTTGTACTCCTTTTTACGAAAATTGCACGGACGGAGGAATATGAAATTTGGCACAGTTAAAGTTTATATGGAGAAGGAGGGGCGAGTCCTAATATTTTTATAAAATATGCATTAGAAATACATTAAATTAATGAAAAGGACGCACACAACCATGTATTTGACACACGCAGTCGAATCGCGTTCGTAGGATTTCGGCATTGTTCGTCTGACGTCGTACAATTCTTTGTAACTATGGTTACCTATATCTTATTTATATGTAATAAGGAAAAAGAAAATAAAGTAGCAAGCTTAGGAATTTTGGTCGAATTTTGACCACTAAGCGATCGCTAGTATTCTAAATTATGTAAAGTTCTAAGAATTAGGTACCTACTTGTAAATTTGTTAGTAACACTAAGTATTAAGAGATTAAATTGTGGTGCTTTATGAACACTTAGAGAAAAATATTAGATAATAAAATAGTCAAAGAAGCATTCGATAAAATATCATATCACTAATCTTTTTTAAATGTGTTAAATTATAATTTCAAATTCACGTATAATTTTACAGTATCTAACAAAAATTTAAAAAGCGTTTATGAGTGTCTATATTTAAATCTGTTATTTAAATGTACTACATTAAGTTTGACTCATCTTGGCTCTGTAGAACAAAATTCTTGCATACGAAACGCTGACCAGTGATGTATAACCATATTTCAACTAAACTATTGCTGACGAGCCATCTAAATCTTACCGTTTATTACCTTTATCTAGGATCTCAGCAAATGTTCATATTCAATTAACTGTATCTTCATAATATTTGAAATCTTGGCGTAAATCTAAAACAGCATCCGCAGACCATCCATCGCGCCGCTTGACGCCAACACCATCCTTTGTATCTTAAACACGACCCTTATTTTTTCTATCATCCCTTCAGAATGTTCAAATTTCTTTACCTGCTACCAGCATTTGCATAAATCCAAACCTATATTTCCAATCACTGTCAATATAATCTTAACTTTATTAAGGCTTGTTAAAGCTCTTTTTCTGTTATCTGTGTACTATAGTTACGTCGTTTGTATTTCGATCACCATCTGCAACATCTTGAATAGCATCCCCTAAGACTTAATGACTTACTGCATCATAATTAGATATGCAATTCTCATTTCTATCACCTACACTTAAGGTTGTGTTTAGTTTAAAATTCGTTTATTTTTAATCATTAGTTTGGTAGAATTTCGCTACGGCATAGAAAATGTGCGTTTCCCTTATTTCGGAATTTATTGGTATTAGTGCGTCCTGCCGTGAGGCATAGTTTTAAGGATTTTAAAACTTTACAAAGGGATGGATGGACAACAGATGTCAGAAGATTAAAATTTATGCATATTCACTTGGATGACTTGTCGCCGTTTTAAATGGACTCAACTTAGTGGCGAATTGTTAAAATCGGAGAAATCATTAGCTTATTTTAATAACAGCACTGGGTCAGGCTTGGAATCTACCATATAATCTGTCGAGAATAATCGTTAGGTCGACAATAAATTACGTCGTGTCATTTTAAAACTAAATGACAAATGGAAACGCGAGAGAAGCGGGTACATAATATTAGGTACATTCGGTAAAATTTAAGTAAACTTTGTCAGTTATTTTTAAGCCTATCGTAAAAACCATACATACTACTGTTTTGCATCTATCATCTAATGTAACCAACAACAGAATTGACGGCCATTTTAGTACGATTCTAGAAGTACATGTTAACGTCAGTTTTGTCTTTCAACAAAGAAAATATAAAGTGTGCCATAGCGTAACAAAACTCAATCAAAAGCAATAAAATTGCAGAAAAGACGCATGACAATATAAAAAACTGCATCACGCATCGTGGGACCATTTTTTATGTTAAAAACTTCCATTTTTCACAAAAGAAGTAGTCCTTTGTCAAAATTCAGGTGCCTCGCATTCAATAGATGAATCTTAGTGTAAAATCGTTTGATATATTTTAGGGACTGGTTTTATCATAAATATGAATTAGGTTTATGTATTTTAATACGTTTTCTTGTTCTTGATTGCCATCATGTAAGTACATACATGTTATGTTCAATCATACAGGTTTTTTGATTAAATACAAAAGTAATGCATTAAAAATAAATTTTAATGAGCTAAAATGCAATGCAAACATCATTCTGTCTGGGCCCCAGCATCCGATAGATAAAAGGTATAGCCGTTAATTCACCGAAAGATGAAAAACATACAAACACAAAACTTAACTTGTCTCAAAACAACACTGATAACCACATTAAAATTTGTTAAACTATTGTAAAGATAGCGTGCAAAAACGTATAGGTATATTACGAAAAATCTGTATATATTGAAAATTAAATTATGTAAGCAGCGATAGCCTAGTGGGAAACCATTGGACTGCCACGCAGAGGTCTCGAGTTCGAACCCAAGACGCGCATATCTGACTTTTCGAAGTTATATGTGTATTAAATAGTTAATTATCGCTTGCTTTAACGGTGAAGGAAAACATCATGAGGAAACCTGCATGTCTGAGAGTTCTCCATAATGTTCTCGAATATATGTGAAGTCTGCCAACCCGCACTAGGCCAGCGTGGTGGACTATGGCCTAACCCTTCTCACACTGGGAAGAGGCCCGTGCCCAGCAGTACGACAGTTTAATACAGGGCTGATATTATTATTACATTATTATATATTGAAAATATAGTTAGCAATACTTGCTTTAATATTGATATAACACATACATACATACATAGTCTTTCGATTTATTTATGCCCAAACAGTAGGCGGAGGTATTTCCCGAGTGCTATGATATGTCCTTCTTCAAACGAGGTTAAAAGGAAGTTCTTCTTTCACGGTAGGCAGCGGCTTTGCTGCGTCCTGACATTGCTGAAGTCCATGAGCAGCGGTTACCACTTTCCATCAGGTGGGCCACCTGCTCGTGTGCCACCAAAGGCAATAAAAAAAAGGTATTGCACTACATTTCACTACCTATGGTGTTAGCTGCCTCCGTGGCGCAGCGGTAGTGAATGCGACTGCTGTGCATGAGGTCTCAGGTTCGAATCCCGGGTCGGGCCAACAAAATGATATTGGGTTTTTCTGTTTAGAAATCTCAATACGAGCCCGGAGTTAAGAAGTTGGCGGTGTTAGACCCCGTGCCTCGAAAAGCACGTAAAGCCGTTGGTCCTGCTTCTGATCTCTCTCCGGTCGTGTCGGATTACCGTCCCATCGGATTATGAGGGTTAGGGAACAGAGAGTGCACTTGTGTTAGCGCACACACTTGTGCACTATAATATGTCCTGCGCAGATGGCTAGTCTCCGTTAAGATTTGCCGCCGTGGCTGAAATTCGGTCTGGAGGACAGTATGGTGTTAAATCCCACGTAATATGGGGAAGTCTATTGCCGCACAAGGTTTGAGAATCCGTGATACTACTGAGAATTCTGCAACACAGATACTATACAGTCAGTGGCTATTTCCTGGCACAGGCTTAATACAATCAGTTCTAGTTTCGGCGACCCACCCACCATAAGGTAAGCCACCCACCAAAGCAGTAAGGTGGCACATCGTGGTGGTTTTAGACGGTAGGCTCAAAGTCTAGAGAGAGCCCGACATGGCCCTCTCGCCTCCCCTTGTTGCGAGGGAGTATGCATAAAGAGCATTTCCTCAGTTTAAAAATAACAAAAAAAAGGCTTAATACCATCAGTTCCTGGCTCTACTCATAAATTACACATTTAATTTTATACACCCGATTTTTGTGATGACGATCGACGGGTCAAAATCAAACTCGAATGATTTGACTCCAAGCCAATCCAAGCGCTTGACTTACGTGTATGACCTTTAATAATTACATTTTTGAGTTGATATGTCTTTCACAAACTGGGTGATTAATAATAATAATAATAATAATATTATTCTACCACATACACACAACACCATCAAGCCCAAACTAAACAGAGCTTGTACTTTGGGTACTAGACAATGGATAAACATACATATATACTTTTTTTTTGTAAATACATACATATTATACATAGAAACACCCAGACCAAGACAAACATCCATGTTCAGCACACAAATGCTTGACTTGTGCGGGAATCGAACCCGCGACCTCAGGCGCAGCAGTCGGTTACACTAACCACTACGCCATCGAGCCTGAGCTGCTTCAAGAGCTGTATTGTTCTGTTAACATGATTGGCTGTTGCTAATACAGTCTGCCAATCACAGCATTTGACAAGCGTTTGACGGTCTTTAAACAAATGTTTGAGGTGATTTGCCTTTGAAGACACTGGCTGAGATAACGTACGCGTATATTTAAGATATCCTGTTCTATTCATTTAATTAATAACAATAATATTAAGATTTAAGGATGCCTGTAAGCGAGACATGAATAGCTTTGGAATACGCACTGATGGTTGGAAAAAACGCGCCGCAACTAGGCCTGAATGGCGACATGACATAAACGTTGGAACGTCAAAACATGACGAAAACTGGCTAGTTGACCTAAAGCAGAAAAGATCCCGGTGCATTTTACCATCTCCTACAGATTCACGCTTTATGTGTTCGCTGCGGCAAGAAATGCCGTGTTGCTATAGGGCTACATAGCCATCAACGGCGATGTGGCAACCCTTACCCACAAGCGCTGCCGCAAACATTTACAACAGATGTGGCCAATGATGACCAGCCCTGATTTAAACTGTCCCTCTGCTGGGCACTGGCCTCTTCTCATTGTGAGAAGGGTGAGGCCGTAGGTGGGGAGCAGCGATAGCTCAGTGGGGAGACCAACAGACTGCAATGCAGAGGGCCTCGGGTTCGAACCCACGTCGCGCACCTCTGACTTTCGGAAGTTATATGACTTTTCGAAATGATGTGCGTATTGATTGACAATTATCGCCTGCTCCGTGCCTCGGTAAGCACGTTAAGCTGTTAGTCCCGGCTGCCATGAACATCTATGGCAGTCGTTATTGGGAGAGTGTCGACACAAAAGATCCCACTGGGTCGAAGTGTCGCCGGTCTGCACTGACTGGCCCCCACATAAGATAAGATAGGCCGTCGGTACTACGCTGGCCCAATGCGGGTTGGCAGACTTCTTAATCTTTTACGACGATTTTTCTTCACTATTTAATACGCACATAGCTTTGAAAACTCAGAGATGTGCGCTTTGAAATCGAACCCAAGACTGTGTAGCATTCCAATGGTCTCCCACTAGGCTAGCGTTGTAATTTGTTTGGTTGTTTCTAACACATTTAGCCAGCCTTAGCCTCGATGGCGTAGTGGTTAGTGTAACCGACTGCCACGCCTGAGGTCGCGGGTTCGATTCCCGCACAAGTCAAACATTTGTGTGCATTAACATGGATGTTTGTTTTGGTCTGGGTATTTCTATGTATAATATGTATGTATTTACAAAAAGAAAAGTAAATATGTATGTTTATCCATTGTCTAGCACCCATAGTACAAGCTCTGCTTAGTTTGGGCTAGATGGTGTTGTGTGTATGTGATAGAATATCATTAAAAAAGAAATACCGGTTAACTTTTGACCGTTTTAACTAAGTTTTAAGTTGAACTACTTACTTATCAGAAACGCGGTATTATCTTTACACGTGTCATCTAAAGGTTCAGACGCTCATTAAGATTCCATCTCGTTAATATTAAAATATTTTTCGTCCTTCTCTAAGTCTCACTCCAGTGCCTCTGATACAAATTACTAGTTAGCCAAACCTGGTCGACCTTCAAATGTATTGCTTCGTATTGAATCACCAACGTTTTTTGTTGTTACATACACAAGTACATAATGATTTTCATGTTCATTACGTTTTAAGTATATACCAATTTATTTGGTTAACTTTAATGTTATAATGAAATGCTCAAAGCATATGATAATTTGTGCTTGTGTGTGTTTAAAAGCTACTGGTATACTAAGGCTCTTGTTTTACTGTATATACCTAAAGCGATAAATAAAAAGAAAATTGAAATGATAGATAAAAGTGTATATATCTATTAGTAAATAAATCCTAACTTCCTAACTAATATTATAAATGTGAATGTGAGTTTGTTTGTTGCGCTTTCACTCCTTAAATACTTGACCAATCACCATGAATTTTCGCATACACGTTGTCAGGAGAACAGAAAAGGACAAAGGGTACCTTTTAAATTTAGTTACAGAATCTACACCTAGTTTGTAAAGATATTTATAAACTGCTCAAGTGTTGGGCAAGGGCCTCTTGTCAGTAGGAGAATGGTTTGGCCATAGTCCACCGAGCTGGCTTTACGTATTGGGAGACTTTATATATTGAAATTAAACTACTATATACGGATTTTATCGCGTTGTTTATTTGACACTATTACAAAATTTTGAAAAACTGTTACACTACTATAATCACTATTAAACTTTACAAAACTTACAATAAACAACGCGATAAAATCCGTATATAGTAGTTTAATTTCAATGAATAACATTCGCGTAAACAGAAGACAATATTAGACTTTATATATCTTTGAGGAATTTTGGAGAACTTTTAGAAATGCAGTTTAGCCACGATATTATCTTTTAAGAGACAGATTATTTTCTTTCTTTTTATATTTAATAGGTACGCACAAAACTTCAACTGAACGGATTTCAATGAAATTCGGCACAAACGTATACTAAAACCTGTAATATCTTACATGTCAGATATGTCATATCTCAGTACTTATATGTACCCTTGTAATATACACGGGCCAAGCCACGGGCAAAAGGTATATTATATAATAAGTAATGATTAGGAATGACTTTAGCTAGTAAATTTAAACGGTGAAACATAATAATTAAATAGTCCTTGTCGGTCTAATGGACCGCTGGTTAACGGTGGCCGTCAATTCGATTCTCGGGTCATGTAAGTCAAGGATATCGGTACGTTGTTAAGTGTTGTAGTTTATCTTAAATATTATAGTTAAATGGAGATGATGATCAATTGATGCTGTAATTAGAAGCTACAAAGTTTCAATCCATTAACTACGTCGGTGGTGTAGCTTTGTAATATGACTGATCTCCATTATGGTATAGCGGGCAAACGGTCATCTGACGAAGTGTTGTAGGTTTGAATCCCACATAGAACAATTATGTGATCCACAAATAAATAATTATACTAAGTTCTTTGTGTCCGTAAATTTTTTGTTTGTTAAGCCGGCTCGGCTTAATCTATGCTAATTTTATAAAGCTGAAGAGTTTGTTTGTTTGTTTGTTTGAACGCACTAATTTCAGGAACTACTGGTTGGATATGAAAAAATATTTTATTGTTGGATAACCTATTTATCGAGGAAGGCTATAGGCTACATAACATCACGCTACGACCCACGGGGGCGGCGCAGTAACGATAAACGCGGGTGAAACCGCGGGAACATCTAATTACTAATATGGTAGGTAACGTTAATAAAAAAAAATGCCTTAGTTACTGTACGTTTGTTATTATTCTATAGTCAAGTCAAGTCTGCCTCCGTGGCGCAGCGGTAGTGAATGCGACTGCTATGCGTGACGTCTCGGGTTTGAATCCCGTGCGGGCCAACAAAAAGTTATTGGGTTTTTCAGTTAAGAAATCTCAATAGCAGCCCGGAGTTAGGAAGTTGGCGATGTTAGACACCCCCGTGCCTCGGAAAGCACGTGAAGCCGTTGATCCTGCGCCTGATCTCTCTCCGGTCGTGTCGGATTACCGTCCCATCGGATCATGAGAGTTAGGGAACAGAGAGTGCACTTATGTTTGCGCACACACTTGTGCACTATAATATCTCCTGCGTAGTTGGCCAGTTTCCATTAAAACTGGCCGCCAGGGCAGAAATTCGGTCTGGAGGATATTATAGTCAAATCGTTTAACTGTCTTTGATAAATAATTATATAACTGCTGAAAAGCAACCGAAACGTTGGGAAAAGTGTCAATTTAAAAAGTTTTAATAATTTTAAATAGCTAAAATAGTATTAAAGGAGCGGTAGTAGTAATAAAAAATGCAAATGTCATAGTACGTTTGTGACTATTCTATAGTCAAATTGCTAAACCGATTTTAATAAAATTTCATATAGCGATAGCTTCAATTCTAACCAAGGATATAGACATCTATAAAAATCACAGGATATAGCCAGTCACTACTAATTTTAATGTTTCCTGTTACCCTACAATTGACAAACTGCTAAACCGATTTTGATAAAATTTCATACAGCAATAGCTTCAATACTAACCAAAAACATAATCTATAAAAAAATCACACACAAACAAAATCATAGGACATGGCTAGTCAATAATAATTTTAATGTTCACAACAAAAATCCGCTAAGTACGGAACTCCTGCGCATCGAATACACAAATAAACACTAGTTGTGTTCGTGTGCTAACTATTGAGCGGTGGCCGTGACTTTCGTATGAACTACCAAAAGTAATGTGCTTGTGTGCGTGTGCCAAGCGCGAACAGCTTGATTGGTATCATGCGGTACAAGAGTTGAGGAATAGTTTTTGTTGAAACGTTTTTTTTTTGTACTATGTCGTGTGTTCAAAAGAAAACGCTAAATATTAAGATTATTTTTAAAAGACGTATCTTAAGTACGAAATTAAAATTTAAAATAAGGGATAGTAGGAATTTTGAAGCAGTCATTTAGTGATCGAACCGTTTGGTATTCAAATATATATTCATACTAAATGCATTTTGCTAGAGGGATAGGCAGAGGCTACACATTTTTCTCTTTTGCTTTATTCACAATCATTTCATGCATGATTGATGGTTTATTTTTTTGGCTACTAATAATTTAGCCTTACCACAGAATGTCTAATATACTTAATAATAATAGAAAGTTTGTCTAAGACCCTGCCTGACTAGCCGAGAACCCTACTTACATTTACCTTATATACTTTCAAACTCATACAATATATTTATTACTAGCTGACCCACGCAACTTCGTCTGCTTTATATAAGAGAATTTGCCCCATTATTGCTTTTTCATTGCTGCTCCGCTCTTACTGGTCGTAGCGCGATGTTATATAGCCTATAGCCTTCCTCGATAAATGTGCTATCCAACACTAAAAGAATTTTTCAATTCGAATCAGTAGTTCCTGAGATTAGCGCGTTCAAACAAACAAACAAACTCTTCAGCTTTATAATATTAAGTATAGATAATGTGAAGATAAAATTTAATTTATTCCCTGTAAACATATAGCGCGCACGGAGGCGTTATAGATTTCGCATATTTAAAAATGAAGTGCAGGAAGCTACAATTTATAAAACAAATACATTGTTTTAACTAAAGTGACGATTTACGGTCGAATTTCGACCACTGAGCGGCTACTAGTACCTATTATTGTCTATGCAAGTGTGTTCTATAATTCGTGTACCCCATAACACATACACAAGTGTGTGTGACACACACTTGACAATGAAATGGAAGTGTTATATAACAAATTCATGTTGTTACACAATCTAAATAGCCCGCGCTTTTTGTACTAACAACTGCGTGACCCCTAAGAACGACTATAGCTCATTGAAGGGTAGGCAGACATGTATTATTACTAACTACAGGTAACTATAGCCACTATAGTTGCTTTTTTTATACAACTAATGTGGCAGAAAAAAACTGATATCCAGTCAAATCCGGTTAGACTAGAAAGCCGACCCCAAGTGACTTGGGCATAATAAAGACTAGGGCGAAGAAGATGGTGGCAAACAAGCATACGGCTCACCCGATGGTAAGTGGTCACCGTCGCCTATGGACGCCTGCAACACCAGAGGCATCATTTGCGCGTTGCCGACCCTTTAGAAAAGGAAGTAGGAAGGAGAAGGAGCGGGAAGAGGGAAAGAAGGTGATTGGGCATCCGGCACTCTCACTCACCGAACAAAACACAACAGTAGGAACACTGCTATTTCACGTCAATGTTCTGTGAGAGGGTAGTACTTTCCCGGTCGAGCCGGCCCGTTCGTGCTGAAGTCAGTGAGACTACTAATCATTACGACATAATTATATTAGGCGATAAAACATAGGTTCGATCGCCCAGAAGACGGCTATGGAGCCGTCTACTGGGCCACTTTGTGTAGTGTATCTAGTAGACGGTGATATCCGGACGGTGATATAACCGCTAACAATACGACTATTTCACTTCAGAGGGTCGTCAGAGAGAGGTGTACTATAACAAAATTTAAAATCTTTATTTTCGATATAATTATGTTAGAAGATTGACCCTATAGCCGTCTACTGGACACTATGTGTGGTAAGGTGTGTAGTAGACGTCGTTACTAACAATATGATGTCTCCTTTTTACCTCATATACATTAATCAACTTGAGCGCATACAAAAAAAGTTTCTTAATCATCTTAATTATCAATTCCGTAATCTTGCCTTGTCGTATCAACACAATTGTGAGAGTTACGATTTTCTTACTTTAAATGATAGGCGTAAACTAATAGATATGTGTGTCTTATATGATATACTAAACGGACATCTGAACTGTCCTGAATTGGTCTCACAGGTTACATTTAATGCTCCAATACGTCGCACCCGTCAAACATCATTGTTACATGTTCCCCGACATTCAACCAACCGCGCTAGTACCTAACTGTGTGCTCACCCGCTTTGCTCGCACCTATAACACTATATTCCAAGAGGTTGATCTCTTGTGCTGTTCTAAGAAATCTTTTAAATCACAATTAATAAAGATATTAAAAGATAGGCAACTACGCCCAAGTTAATTTCATCTCCTGCTATTCTTATGTGTATGACCAATGTGTTTATTATATTTATAAACTCACAAAGTTTGTATTATATTCCATGTTTATATAAGAGACCTGACCTGACCTATTTATACGCTCAATTTGTTTAAGTATATTAAGTTATTTAGGGAAACCTGTTATTAGCCATATAAAATTGTACTATACTCGATTTGTTAAACAAACTGTATCGCTGTTGGTTTTCTTAATAAAAATAAATAAATAAATAAAATCCCTAATAAGACCTCTATATCACACTGAAGGTAAGGCAGAAGTGTATTTGAACAAAATTTTAAATCTTTAACTAAATATTTATATTAAGTGAGCGACTCTATAACCGTCTACTGGACACGTACATATATTATGTAACATGTCTATTAGACGGTGACAGACGGACAGCAATGTAGCCGCTAACAACACGGATATATTACTCAAGCAGGCTAGTCAGATATGTATTATAACAAAAAATTGTCATATGCTCACGATATAATAATTTTTACAAAGCGATCTTATGACCGTCTACTGGATACTGTAGTATGTCTAGTAGACAGTGTCTAATAGATGATCATACTAATAACGTGATATACCCCTAACAACACGACTATACCACACTGGAAGGGAAAACAGAGTTATATCATAAATATTATTTTTAGCTTATGTTTAACTTATCATCAGATATATGTAGTAAAATATAACAGTCAAAAATAGTAAATGATCACCAAATTGCACAGAAAAATATATTTAAAGAGATCAAAATAAGTCGACGGAGCCCCGGTTGGCGGGGCTCCTATTTTTGGGTGCATTTAAGAAGGAACCTAATATAACCTAACCCTTCTGAGACGGAATTGATTTGAGGCGTATAGGTGCTCGTTCTGATATATTTTAGTAAGCATATTTTGCTGCGCAATTACTATTTTTGGTGGTGATTATATTTAATCCCATTATTTTTAATACTTTGTTTAGGTTTA
The DNA here is from genome assembly GCA_963564715.1 of Catocala sponsa. NCBI lineage: Eukaryota > Metazoa > Arthropoda > Insecta > Lepidoptera > Erebidae > Catocala > Catocala sponsa. The sequence goes on from OY751352.1 coordinate 16,037,529, forward strand.
TTCTGTTAGGAGAGAACTCTATGCTAGTCTAGTCTTTAAGTAGTCAACCATACTGAATACGCGATATAACTACTATATTGCACTGGAGTCGTAAGTAGATTTGTATTATATCAATATATTTAATATATTTAAGCTTACGTCAAATGTTAGAAGATATTATGGCCTTCTACTAGACACTGTGGGTATGCGGCGTATGCGGTAACACTTTTAATACAATTACGCTAATTCTATAAGAGGGTAGTATTACCCGGATAAGCCGGCTCAACCGTACCGGGTAAAAAGATTAGTATTCCACCCACATTTCGCCAGTTATGGTACATTTTACCCGACCTCGAAATCAAACTTAAAACGTCACACACAGCAGTCACATTGACGACCGAGACAGACTAATATAAAACTGTTATAAAAACATAAATCAAATAAATAATAAGCACGTTTTTAGTTTTTATCACAAGTTTTTCTAAATGTTGATATTAAAAAAACCGCCTAACATTCGTATATACATTCCATAGTAAAGAAAAATGTCTGAAAAAATATAAACATTATAAAAACGATCACCTTACTGTACAAACAAGTGAAATTCAGTAAAAAATATAGCAAAAACCCCCTCTTTTACGAATGTAATACGATTTTTTTAAATATACCAAAATCGTTCCAAATTCTGCGCCTGCGCATGTCAGGTAGAAGCCTCGGGTTTGCAGGTAGAAAAAAGATTTGGATGGTAGAAAAAAAAGGTTGCTTTATGCGACCCACCCCCCAGCTATCCGCCTACGATTCTCACCCCATAGTCCGGGTGAATAGTTTTGATATTTTATTATCTGCAGTAATATTATAAAGAGAAAAGATTTTTATATTTGTTGTAATTAATAAAGTCAAAAACGAATGGACCTATTTTAAAAATTTTTACTAGTGGAACGCTACGTTATCCAAAAGTAACGTAGGCTATATAACATCACGCTACGAGCCATGGGAGCAGTGCAGTAATTATAAAAGTAGGTTAAATTGCGAAGACAGCTAGGTTTTATATACCTATATAATTATAGTTTCAGAGTAACATAAGATAATATCCCGTCTGTGTTTTATATTATACACAAAGAAACCTAGTAAAAAGAGGTATGTTTTATACGTCTCAAGTGGCAAACAAGCATACGGCCCACCAGATGGCAAGTGGTCACCATAGCTTATGGACGCCTGTGACACCAGAGACAGCACTGGCGCGTTGCCGACCCTTTAGGAAAGAAGGACCCTTTAGGAGAAGGAGCGGGAAGGGGGAAAGAGGGTGATTGGGCCTCCGGCTCTCTCACCCACCGAACGAAACACAACAGTAGGAATACTGGTATTTCACGTCGATATTCTGTGAGAGGGTAGTCCTTCCTCGGTCGAGCCGGCCCATTCATGCTGAAATCAGCGAGGCTCTACTACATCTACATTATGCCAGATATCCTTTAGGTACAGCGAGCGAGCCTATTTCCATATACCAGACACATTATCGTTTGATTGCGATTCGAAAGTCAAATCCTGAAACTTTTATGATTCTGCAAAACGGTCGGTATTAAGACTGCGGTTAAAACACTTCATAATAACAGTTTTATTGTAGAGGCTTCTTCTGGCCCAGTGCATGTACTGTCTTCACACTTCTTCGAGAAAATATGGAGAAATTCTCAAACTTGTAGATTTCCTTACGATGTCTCCTTTCACCTTAAAACCGAGCGATAATTAAATATTCAATACACACATAATTGCTAAAAATCAGCGTGCCTCAGGATCGAACTCGAGACCTCTGTGTGGCTATCCAATGAACCCCTACTAGACTATAGATATTTAAAATTTTAAAACTAAAACAAAATACCGCAAAAAGTATCAACAACCCTAAATCCCGCGGGGGTGAGAACAGGCATGCAACAATGCAATATCGCTGCGCGCGCGCATTAACGCACACATACACATAAGTATCACGTTACACGCACCCAGACAGACAGATTTATCGCTGTACCACAATATGGTGACTAGTTTAACTTGAAGCGAATATTTTAAAGCTTGGATGCATGTGTTGCTTAAGATTGAATCTCGACTGGGAATAGTTTGGTGAGCTGGTAATTTTTGGGTGGCATTTTTATAAACATCCTAGCTAATATTATAAATACGAAAGTGAGTTTGTTTGTTACGTTTCATGCCTTAACTATTCGAATGATAATTATGATATTTCGCGTATACGTTGTCAGGGATACAGAAAAGGATATAATGTACCTTTCATTCAGAAAAAGTATTGCTACTAACCTAACCTACAGAAAAAAGGAGAATAGAAAATTTATATGTATACATTTATGCGAGTGGAGCCGTGGGCAAATCTAGTATTATTATAAATGCGAATGTGATGTTTTTAGTTGTTACGCTTTCATGCCTTAACTACTCGACCAAAAATCATATTATTTTGCATACATGTTGTCGGGGATACAGAAGATGACATAGGGTACATTTCATCCAGAAAAAATAAGAATAGAAAATTGTCACTACTATTAACGCGAGTAGAGCTGCGGGCAAATATAATCCTAACTAATATTATAAATGCAAAAGTGAATTTGTTTGTTTGATACGTTTTCACAACTTAGTTACTTAACCGATCATCATGAAATTCGCATACACTGAAACCTAAATAATAGCTTTAAAATCATTAGGTGAATGCAGATAATAACCTTACGGAATTTTCTTTCACTTGACAAGACGCTTTCTTTTCGTCATTACAGCGAAATTTAATTAAGTATTTAATATTACTTAGAAAAAACTTAAGTGCGTGCCGTGGAATCGAATTTGGGACCTTTGACATGACAACCTAACGGTTTTCACATCGTTATTATAAATTGAATATAGTTAGTGCTTTAAAATTTCATCATCACATAATTTCTTTGGCCCTTTTCATTCTAATTATTTTATTTCTTAATATTAATATGTATTTCTTAATTATTTCTTAATATATAAAAATCTCGTGTCACGATGTATGTTCGGGATAAACTTTGAAACTACTGAACCGATTTTGATCAAACTTCGTAACTATCTGTAATTTGGTCCAAGTTAAAGGATAGGATAATTTTACCTTAATTTTTTTCCGTGTTTACAGGACAATGTCTGTCGGGACAGCTAGTAATTTAATAAAAAGAAATAATTATTCTTGTAAAATATGCTTTGGTAATAGTCCTTAAGCGTACATTAGAACTTAGACGCACACAGAGGTATATAACCCAGGATTTTACGATCACTCGTAAGGCACGAACATAATTATACCGGGTGTTGCGTAAATAATGGATAACCCTTAAACTGTCGACTGGCCAGATTATCGTCTATCATTTATCCCACTTATATCACCACACAGCGTAGTACATTATTTTTTCGATACAGGGGCCCAAAATTGCTTAATTCCTTAGAAAACATGTTAAAATTGGAGAATAAGTATTTAAATTTGTAAAGTTTAATAGTGATTATAGTAGTGTAACAGTTTTTCAAAAAATTTTGTAACAGTGTCAAATAAACAACGCGATAAAATCCGTATATAGTAGTTTAATTTCAATGAATAACATTCGCGTAAACAGAAGACAATATTATGAATAAGTATTTTTTGCGAAGTTGTCTTAGATTGTAACAAAAAAACTTGATACTGGTCTGATGATACACGTATTCAGGAGTGACATAAAAAAAACAGAACGAGAAAATGTCGCCAATTGTAGAAATGGCAGCTGATTTTATATGAGTAAGTACGATCTTTATTTAAAATATCAAAAATATCAATAATTTGGTCATCCATGGGCATATGGTGATATAAGTGGGGTAAATGATAGATGATAATCTGGCCACTCGACAGTTTCAGGAATATCCATTATTTACGCCACACCCATGAAAACAGGTTAAAATAAACTATTTGTTACGGATTTTATCGCCTTGTTTATTTCAGAATACTATTAATACATAATTTTGAAACTTTAAACTAACCTAACCTAACCCTTGTCACCTTGAGTAGAGGCCCGTGTATAGTTGTTCTCTCGTCTCTGTTGATATACATATACTAGTCAAAATAAAATAAGGGCCATCCTATGTTTTCAATACCTATTTTGTCTACATTAAAGGGTTCTGGCGTCGCGTTGGTGAAGGGTTACAATAGTTAGAACGATATGTTTTTAATTGAATACCATTACATTTTAATTACCACATTTAAAAAACAACAAATTTCCATTATTTAAATTAAGAATAAAAGAGTAAAAAAAACTACAAACCTAAATGTAAGTCCCTTTATAGAGCTTTCCTAATACCGGGTATGTCTTCCTCTTTTTTGCACACATTCTTGAAGAGTAGAGGGCATGCTTTCAATCAAGTGGCGAACAGCTTATTGCGGTATTTGTTACCAACTCGCTTTCAGCACGTTTATGAGCTGTCTTTCCTTGTGGATGGGTTGGTTTGCGTCTCGGACACTTCTTTTCAATAGCTCTCACATGTGTTCAATGGGATTCAGGTCCGGATTGTTCGCAGGCTACGGCAGAATTTCTATATGGGCTTATAATACATCTCAGTACCAGCGTGGGGTTAGGTAGTTGGCGATGTTGGACACCCCCGTGCTTCGGAAAGTACGTAAAGCCATTAGTCTCGCGCCTTATCTATCGCTGGTTGTGTCAGATTGCCGTCCCATCGGATCATTAGAGTAAGGAAACAGAGAGTGCACTTGTGTTTAAATATTATAAACACAAGTTTGCACTATAATATTACCTGCGCAGATGACCAGTCACCGTTACGACTGGCCGCCGTGACCGAAATTCGGTCTGGAGGACGTTATTATCATTACAAGCGATTAAGGATACGGTACCTGCTCACCATCAGGTGGTACGATTATTTGTACACTTAAACGTATTAAAATATCTAAACAAAACACATCAGCAATCTCGAAACCGAATAATTTATTCACTTAGTGACTAAGCTGGCAGAAGTTAATTATTTTTATGGCCTTAATTAAGATTACATAATTAGCATTCGCAGTTATAATTTATATAAGTAACTGGTGTTCAACCACCTGTCTTTATACGTCTTATTTATATGTATATAATTTTAATATCTACGTACATCCAAGCTTGTGTTATCCAAAGGAGTAGCCAAAGATATTGAACTTACATTTTAATAGTTATGTTTGAAGCAATTGGGAGTGTATCTGGACTATCTGGTGCATTACTAGACTTTGAGCAGTTGCTAAGATTTTCTTAATCGAATAAATCAATAACACTTTTATTCGACTCAGGAATTGGATTTGGGATTTCACTATCGCACGCAAACTTCACAAGCTTATGCTTCGGGACCACCAACAGCTTGTGGCTCAGACGCGGCCTCTCGAATATTCAATATGCGTTGGTACCAAAGACTATAATCCTAACTAATACTATAAAAGCGAAAATGAGTTTGTTTGTTACTTTTTCACGCCTAAACCACTGAACCGATCATCCTGAAATTTTGCATATACGTTGTCAGGTGCACAGAAACGGACATAGGCTACATTTCATCCCGAAAAAAATTACTGTGCCCGAGGGAAACAACAATAACGTTCTTATGATAATAGATGGCGCCACGTGTCTTTCGAATCATGATTGAATTATATTATTATAAGCAGAGTACAACCCGAACTGATTGTCAAATTCTAAATTAACGCGAGCGAAGCCTTATTCTCTTTGGTCGGTACCATACACAATGTATGTAAAACTTTGTCCACTGGTTGCGGCATCAGTGTCTTAACTGTGGTTGACACTGATAGCCTAGTGTTTCGTTTTTTTATTGTTGCCAGTCAAAATTACTACACTCCACCTGATGGTACGAATACCAAAGTAGTCGAGTAGACCACGAGCTCAGCCCTCCACAACACGACGTCATTATAACTGTAGTGTGCAATTTCCCAAGTGTCTTCTATAAAGATCCTATAACCATTATTTTTTATTTTAAATGATTACTTATCGACTAAATTATCTACGAGTTTCCACAACATTTGACGAACGTTGACAATAATTTTTGATCAACGCAATATTCTCGTAACGATTTTCTATAAGCGCCTCTAGTGCCAACGTTGATGAACTAATAGGTGTTTTAATCTTTACTAATATTATAAATTCGAAAGTAACTCTGTCTGTCTGTCTGTTACCTTTTCACGGCTAAACCACTCAACCGATTTAGATGATATTTGGCACAGATATAGTTTAAAACCTGGGAAAGGACATAGGCTACTTTTTATTGATGTAGGTACCACGCGGGCGGAGCCGCGCGCAAAAGCTAGTTACTTATATATTATATTAATTCTAATATTTAAATGGTTATATTTCCAGATTTAATTGCAAATATTTAATTTTAAACAATTAAGTATGAGAATAGTCTTAGTTGTAAATGTATAAAAATTTATAAATTACTTTTGATTATGAATATATTTTGAATGTTATTCTTCCTGGATTTTCAACTAGTTTTTAGCCACGGCTTCGACCTTCGGCAATGCTACAGAAACAATACCGGTATAAGAAGTATCGTATGTGCTAATACAGAACATGGTCCATTTATGTGCCATATATGTATGTTTGTACGTCAAGCGCAGCTGTCCGTTTGACTATTACTGTGCTACTTGTTGTCAAATAATTATTAAGAAAAGACCCTAACTGAACTTGTCTGATATATAACCCTAACGTTTCAAACCTAATAGTCCGTTTGAACTCCTTGGCTCCGTGGCATAACTTTGCGCTCATGTTTACATGTGATTGTGAGGTCTAGGATTTAAAGCAATATTTAAACTTATTTGTTAGAAAATTCTCATGAGTCTTGAAATGTGTCTGACAAACGGTAATAGGCTCACCACTGATTACGTAGAACACTAAATCAAAGTAAGTGAAATGTGGGTTTAATACATCTCTACATACCCCTCTGCGAAAATACAGGCTTGAGCATAATATGATACGATACAAAAAGTTTCCATTCTAGTACACGTTTTAGATTCAAAAACAACATCGATTCTCCAGAAACATTCAAAAACTCCTTTGTTCAAAAGTAAAAATTACAAGCGCGAAAACAAGAACAATTTCAAACAGCCTAACCCTTTCTGACGTCATCCGAAAACGGTACACTACGCATGCGTAAAAACTACCACACTGACCCCGCGTTATGCAATCGGAGGCAAATGCATTATAAAAAGAGGACCAACAAAAAAAATTCTAACGGGTTCCGCGGCCATCCGAAAATCCTTTTTTTCCGAAACAGGAGCAAAAAGACCGAGAAAAAAGTAACACAATGAATAAATGTTTTTGCAAATACTAAACTGGACTTTTTCTTGGCACGCTTTTGAATTTTAAAGCTCTTTTTTGTCTCTTTAAGTTTTTGCCCCAGTCGCGTTGGGTTAGGTTAGTTCGTGATGATTAAAATGCTAAATATGTATATCGGGCACGTGGCATTGTAATATATTTTAGGTGGTTGCATGTTTTTCTTTCGTCGGTGGCTTTTTTTGAGGTTTATAGTCATGGTCTATGCTTGTACTACATGGTCTCGTGCTTATATGTCCAGAAGAGGTGGGCAGGAGGGTTCTACTTGCATACTACTTCCACATTTAGCCAGTTATGGTTTTGAGGTCTCATGAAATAGAGGGCGAGCCTATTACCATCTGTCTGTCAAGAAAACTCAAGAAAGTTTGCCTGATCCGAGTATCATATATTTTTTTAAAGAACTTACTCCCTAACTAATATTTTAAGCTGGATGAAAGTTTGTTTGTATGTTACGCTTTTAAGCCTTAACTACTTGACCGATCCTCATGAAATTTCCTTTTACCGAGAAAAAAGTACTGAGCAAACCTCCCCGGGCAAAAGCTAGTAAGTATCTTATCTTATGTGGGGGCCAGTCAATGCGGACTGGCGACACTTCGACCCAGTGGGATCTTTTGTGTCGACACTCTTCCAATAACGACTACCATAGATGTTCATGCCAGCCGGGATCAATGGCTTAACGTGCTCTCCGAGGCACGGAGCAGACGATAATTATTGTCAATCAATACGCACATAATTTCGAAAAGTCATATAAGTTCCGAAAGTCAGAGGTGCGCGACGTGGGTTCAAACCCGGCACCCTCTGCATTGCAGTCTGTCGGTCTCCCCACTGAGCTATGACTGCTCTAAAAAAAAGCTAGTAAGTAAATAAATGCGTTCGTGTGCAAAATAAGGATTGCTGTGCACAAATCTATTCGAATATCATCCAAATGAAATTACTTTTATTTTGCTATTAAGTGCCACATACAGTGTAATGATTTATTTATTATTATAACTTGTGGCCAAGACCAGTATAAGCTTGCCTTACAGTCAAGCCTTTCAGAAATGTATGTAAACACCAAGCATGATAGTGTTAGTACCTATTTTCAGTTATATAAACCATATAACGCGAAGGTAAAGGCTTATAACGTCATAAACCATAAGGGATAGCCTCGTGCGAAGTCTAAGGACCCGTTTTACAGCCACGCAATAGTCTCAAGTTCGATGTCACGGCTCGTATGACTTTATACTTTATTACGAAGTATAGAATACCCTCTATGCGCCAGTAGGTCATACAGGAGCCAAAGAAATCCACATCTGGGCGCAACATCTGTATATTGAAATTACAGGTATGCAAAACGAGACTGCACGGATGGCTTAGTGGTTTAAGTGATTGCATCGCCACTGACCGTGCCGAGTGTTGTGGGTTCGATTACCCACACGGAACAAAACTTTGTGCGATCTACAAATGGTTGTTAAATCTGGGTGCTTTTTGAGTTTGTTGTTTGAATGTTGTAATGTCCCCCGCGACACGAATAATTTCTAGTGCGGGAGTTGTCTCTTTAACAATAATAAAAAAAACTTTAAGGGGTAAAAGTGAGTTGTGTACATACAGTCGCACTGAAGGGGAGGTAGAGATATACCTAGATTTATTGCATATAAGCATGCAGTATAATAACTAGCGGTCGCCTAGTGCTCGAAATTCGACCAGTTTGCCTGCAAGATATTGCTGATATATGTCATTATATGTATTATTGATATAATATGTAACCATAGTTACGCGCTTCGACTGCGTGTGTCAATCAAATGCATGGATGTGTGCGTGTAGTGTTTTTTCATTAATTTAATGTATTTCTAATGCATATTTTATATAAATATTAGGATTCGTCACTTCTTCTCTGTATAAACTATAAGTGTGTGAAACTTCATACTCCTCCGTCCGCCCAATTTTCGTAAAAAGGTATCTAAAGTTTTCGCTTCACGTATTAATATATAGATTATTGATATATGTAACCATAGTTACGCGTTTCGACTGCGTGTATCAATCAAATGCATGGATGGGTGCGTGTAGTGTGTTTTCAATAATTTAATACATTTCTAATGCATATTTTATATAAATATTAGGATTCGTCACTCCTTCTCTATGTAAACTTTAACTGTGCCAAATTTCATACTCCTCAGTCCGCGCAATTTTCGTAAAAAGGGGTACAAAGTTTTTGCTTCACGTATTAATATATAGATATTCTATCACATACACAACACCATCTAGCCCAAACTAAGCAGAAATTGTACTATGCGTACTAGACAATGGATAAACATACATAATATATACTTTTTTTTTGTAAATACATACATATTAGGCGATTAACATACGGCACCGCGCACCGCCGCGGTAGGCGGTGAAGCGGATCTCATGTCGCATTGGCCTCTACTAAATCCGTTGATGCCTAAGACACGTACACCGCCCGACCACGCGAACTTCTTAACAGAAAAAGGCCATGATACTTTCACCGAACCAGGAATACCTTATGTACAGAATTTACATTTAAATACCGCTGCGCCATACGTTTTAAAATAAAATAGTTTCTACATTGACGATTCTATTATTTAGCTCATGTCTTAAACTGTAACAACTTTGCCGCTAATTAATTCTAAATGTAAATTTTTGACAGATGGCAGGCAGCCATTTTCAATATGGCGCTGTAGCTTAGCAACGGATGCGTAGGCGCAGCTCGCAACAGGTGTTGTGGGATTTTTTAAATTGTTTTTTTATCCCGAAGGGAGACCAAGGCGATACGGCATTTGAGATCCGGTGGGAAAGATTTTTTCAATGAGTTTTTGTACAGATTTCTATTTGTTATATAGTATAATGAAAACTTTGGAATGAAATTGGGGCAGTTTAGGTGCAGGTTATTACAGGTCCAACTCTGTTTGTTCAGTAATAAATTTACGCCTGTAGTGTCGCTCTGTAGGGTAGACAGGTATGTTGGTTTATGGCTTGTGTCCTATTTACTCGCCTCATTTTACATGGGACCTAAGGCAGTAGACGCAGCAGCGATAGCCTAGTGGGAAATCGTTGGACTGCCACGCAGAGGTTCCGAGTTCGATCGTTTTTTTTTTTTTAAGGTTAGTAAGGTTAGTAAACTTACTATTACTAAATAGTAAGTTTATTTGCAACCAAACATGTATAAAAATACATACATTATAAAAATACATCATAATGTGGTACTGTTCCCTGGACTAAGTAACAACCTGAAGTCCACGGAACAGTGCCTTCTCCATATCTTAATGTGTGATCCACAAATACTTACTTAGTTGTTTTCAATGTGGATGTGTTCGTAATGTCCGTTGTCTGAATGTTTGTAATGTTGGACCCTGCAATCCAGGACGTGTTATTCCCATTGCGAAAGTGGCCTTTAAAATAAAATGCTTATATTACGAGTGGGTTCATTTCTGGAATGACTACGAATCAAACTCACTTCACATTACTTCATATAAGCTACTAGGTAACCCGGTAAACGTTGTTCTGCTATATAAATTACTAGATGTGCCCGCGGTTTCACCTGCGTTTATGGTTACTGCGCCGCCCCCGTGAGTCGTAGCGTGATGTTATATAGCCTATAGCCTTCCTCGATAAATGACCTATCCAACACTAAAATAATTTTTCAATTCGGACCAGTAGTTCCTGTGATTAGCGCGTTTAAACAAACAAACTCTTCAGCTTTATAATATTAGTAAGTGATGATGATGATGATGACTCCAGACCGGTTTCGGTCACGGCGACTGCCTCAACTCCTTCCAGATAGTTGTCGTTGGTGTGCTCGCATATGACTACAATAGCCAATCTTATTTGAGAAGGTCCGCGCACATTGCGGGCATGTGAGCACACCATTATTATAATTAGTAAGTATAGATTTCTTAGCGGTATGAAATATACTTTAAAAGTATTCTCATATCTACCAAATATACATAAAAATTTATAAAAATTGGTCGAGCCATTTTGGAGGATTGCGATTACAAACACTGTGACACGAGGTTTTTATATGTACCTATATAGTTTTATATTTTATAATTTTTGTTACCACAAACACTGCTTATACTACTAACCATATTCAAGTTCCAATTACCGATTATATAACGAACAAGTACAGTGATCATGTTCCATGACCTTATAAGTATGGCTCCTACTCTGCCGGAACCACGGTAATGATATCTATACAGTATTGTAACTTTTCTTTTAATTTTTTTATTGCTATTGGTGGCAGCCGAGCATGTGGCCCACCTGATGGAAAGTGGTAACCGCTGCTCATGGATGTCAGGACACAGCAAAGCCGCTGCCTACCGTGAAAGAATAACTCTCTTTAAACCTCGTTTGAAGAAGGTCATATCATAGCGCTCGGGAAACACCGAAGCAGGCAGTTCATTCCAGAGCTTGCACGTGGGAGAAATTATTGCTGAAAGGCTAACTCGGCCCTGTCCTTGAAATATTTAGCTACAACAGCGCGGTTCGTAGACACGCGTCGCATTAGGGCTGCACGCCTAAAGTATTTTAATTTTATCTACCTACTTGAGTTTCTTTCTAGTTTAGTGATTGTAAATATTATATTACCTATATTATAAAAAATGAAATTCGTAGTGAATGAAATAGAAATCGTTCAATAAAAAGCATGTCGTGTTTTTTGATTTGTAGATTTATAAATTTGAGACTGAAAAATATTTGCGCCTCGACCGAGACGTACGAAAAGCTTTATTGTATTGTTATATAATTATATAGTTATTTCAATAAAATAATCATAAATCACACGCTTACTGCTTACAAAACAATCACACCGTCCGTTCGTCACTGCGGCGCATTCGCGACTGGTTGCGAACCAAGCGCATACCAACGTCAAGGTGCGTAGATATGACTCGAGTTCCGATCGTTTGTATGAAGATAGAATACTGTTAATAACATTACCGTGCCGGAAATCATCAACCGTAAGCGTGAACATGTAAGTACTTATTATGTTAATACCTTCGATGTATATAATATAATATTATTAAATTATATCTTCACGACTTTTTATCACTGAAACGGTAAGCAGAGGAGGACTACAATTATATTTCTCCAACTATCATTTATTTACGTAGGTTATAGTTATATATATAACTATATATAGTTTACGTAGGTTCTAAGTTATAATGAGCAAGTCTATTGCAGTCTATGGGACACAGTTTCCTGGTGCTATTGACATTTTTCTATATAGGACACAATTCCAGAAATCTTGGTGCTATTGAGATTTAAAAAAACCCAATGACTTTGCCTGACCTTGGCATCGTAGCCTGAATCTCATGCCCCACGCCCCAATAAGGCACATAACTAGATATCATATCATAATAAAGTAATAGCATCGTCAAAAAGAGATGCCGAGAACATTTTCTTGACGCCTATTTTTAGGACTTGTAAGTGTTAGATAGAATAAGTAATAGTGTGATTAGAGAGAGATGCGGCATGAAAGTGGATATAGTGACAAGAATAGAAAAGGGTATGTTAAGCTGGTTTGGACATGTAGAAAGAATGGACGAGGAAAGACTGACTAAGAAAGTTTATAAGGCTAATGTGAATGGAACAGTCGCAAGAGGAAAACCTAGGCGAAAGTTTCTCGATCAGATCGGAGGCGTTCTGGACAAAGGCCAGGTTAAGAGCTCCTTGAACTGACGGGCGTGTATGAGGAATGTGATGAAAGTGAATGAAGCCAGAGAAGTGTGACAGGATCGTAGCAAATGGAAATCCGTAGTCTCTGCCTACCCCTCTGGAAAACAGGCGTGAATCTATGTATGTATGTATGTACATCATTATGTAAGTGTTACATTGTAATGTAATTGACCTAAACTTATCAATGATTTTCGAATTTGACATGGGACTAGAAAAATCGTGCCCCGTGCTGCAAAGATTTTTTTGTAAGAACAACCCAAATCGCTTTGCCAACACCGAGCATCGAACTTAGGAGTTCATGCACATCAGTCGCATTCATATCGCTGCGCCACCGGGATATCTTCAACAGTGGATTTTACTTATTCAAATCATTCGACCACCCATCAAAATCCAAACCTCGCTTCAAAACCTTAACCCTACCAAAAATATCATCAAATCTATAAGAAGTGTTGTACAACGGAAAATTACTTGAGCCTACTCATTAATTAAATCATAATTGTTCGTAGCTCAGTAGTCAGTCGTGGGTTTGTGCCAACAACTGCGCAGTGACATCTTGTACCGTCGGCACAGCAATAATTAAACGCATTATCGTCGCCTGATAGAGAACATGTGCTGAACACTTGTCTAGCCAACGTTGTCACTTATATTTCATTTATCGATGTCTGGAGGGCCATAGAGTGGATATGCCTTTTTATCTCAACTAATATTATAAATGCGGATGTGAGTTTGTTTGTTATGCTTTCACGCCTTAACTACTGGACCGATCACCATACAGTTTTACATAAACGTTGTTAGGTATACAGAAAAGGATATCTGGTACCTTTCGACCAGAAAAAGTGCTGTTCCCGAGTGAGGGAAGCTGCGGGCAAAAGCTAGTTATAATATAAAAATTGGTGATAATGTCCTCCAGACCAATTTTTGGTCACGGCGGCCTATCTTAACGGAGATTGGCCATCTGCGCAGGAGATATTATAGTGCACAAGTATGTGCGCAAACACAAGTGTACTCTCTGTTCCCTAACCCTCATGATCCGATGGGACGGATAATCCGACACAACCGGAGAGAGATCAGGCGCAGGACCAACGGCTTTACGTGCTTTCTGAGGCACGGGGGTGTCTAACACCGCCAACTTCCTAACTCCGGGCTCGTATTAAGATTTCTTAACAGAAAAACCCAATACATTTTTATTGGCCCGATCCGGGATTCGAAACCGAGACCTCATGCAGAACAGTCGCATTCACTACCGCTGCGCCACATAAGCAGTTAAAAATTGCTTATACAGCAATAGTGATGCATGGAGCCTCGGTTTTAATAGGTGAGAAGATTGGTACAACAAAATTATGTAAAGAATTTTTTTGTAGAAGCACGGAATCTGAACCGCGTATACTGTAGGACCGAAAAACAAGGTTTAATGAGGGTGCTATGCACGTTTATCTACCCCTTTGAGGATATAGCATAATAATAATAATGTTATCCAGATATAATTCTGATCACGACGGCCAATCTTAACGGAGACTAAGCATCGACGCAAGTATATTAATACGCAAATACAATTGCACTCACTATTGTGTCAATGTGTAAAAGTATGCCAGGTAATAGCCAGTAACCGATATCTAGACAACATCAGTTGTATGACTCAAGGTCTTCATCTTTTAATATAGGAGTCGATTAAATGTTTTGGCAAGGGCAATTTTGACTGATCCTCTACTAATAGTCTAATTCTAGGTAATATAACTTACAATATAACCAAAGTAACACGCAAGATGAAAGCCGTAATCTTCTACGAAATAAATTCTTTGCCTGTCCAGCTGCTTCAATTGACAGAAGTCTTTTATGTAAGCTCCTTGGTAAACATATTAGACCGTCTGGAAATGTTCAAGAACACTCAAACTCCATAGCAGTTGTCACGTATGAGCCCATTCGAGCGGAATACAGTTAGTTTACTTTCCTTCACCTGGGATCAAGCCCTTTCTATACCGAATTTCTAAATTCGGTGCAACGGTATAACCTTTAAATGTAATATACAGATTGACAGACAGCGTTACTTTCACATTTAAAATATCAATATAGCTGACTTACTTATTCCCGACAAGTGAGTGCTTGTCACTGGAGCAACGGGTTCAGTAACGCAAGCGCACAAGCGGTTGCATAGCTGCCGATCATGGGATCATAGTTCATGTCATTTTACTGGGTTTTTATGTCTGCATACTATGTTCAATTGTGCCAAAAGATAGTATTTTTATCTCTGCTTAGCCTGGTGAGAATGGCTTATGGCTGTATTCATTAATAAGTAGGTTGCCTGAAAACCGCCAAATGCTTTAGTGTCTTCGTAGTCAAAAGGTTTCAGTTACAAAGGGACGTTAAATGCGAATCTGATAATTTAATTTGAAGATATAGGATGCCTTGAGTCACATAGGCACCTATTAATAACTAAATGTCGAGAGAGCGAGTGCCCAAAAATCGGATCGCACTTCCGTACATCATGATGTTGGGAAGTGCGATCCGATTTTTGGCTCACTCAACTTACTCTTCCAATACAATTTCAGGTTCAAACCGCAGTTCATTAGAATTGCAAAATATCAAAATTAGAATTCGATCAAAAATACAAAAATTTAAATATTTTATTTTAAACTTTTCGATTCATACTTAAAGTAATTAATGCTTGCAAATCAGTCTAAGAACTCACAATATAAACAAAAAATCTAGATCATGTAGATTCAGCACGTGTCACGATTCTCACATAAAGTTAAATTAGCTGACGATTGAATTGATTTAATATTACTTTCATGTTGATAAGGCTGGTGGTAAACTATCTAGCCGCCCATCTTATGGTAATCGCCGTTTCTGGACATAGCAGATTTCTTGGTATCGCAAAATCAATATCAAAGAAACACAACTGCGCAGTCTACCGTACTTAATGATAAGCACTTAGTCTTAATGTTACCTACATTACCATACTGTCACTTGAACGCTGTCATCTAAAAAAGAGAGGCAAAGTAGATGAGATTCAGGAATAAGAAAGGAACCAACAGGATGAATGGATCTGCTCAGAGACACCCCAAACCGCTAGTGGTTGCGGCGATAAATTACCCTCCATCTAGGATATCGAAAGTTAGGAGACCTAGGCACATTTTAGACGAACTAGATGATAGGACTACACTCGCTCAAGACGGAGCGGAGCATACACGCTCGTGAAGTCATCGGTTCCGCCCTCGCCGCAGAGGTCGAAATACGCGTCGCGTTAATTTTAATCCCGTGGATCACCTTAGATCCACGTTGCCGACAACGCCCCAAGCCGAGGTCCATGATAGTCCACCCTTGGGGATTTAGTATACTTTATAACGGGTTGAGAGCCTTCTGCGCTTACCCACAGTCCGCGTAAAGTTGTCAAAGCCATCTGAGGCTAAAAACTAACACAAAAAATAAAAATAAAATTATGAATGGACGTTCATCTCTCTTTTGCTACTGATAGCAAATGTAAAGCTAAAAACAGCTATTACATAAATATTAGCGATTCTACTAAATCAGATAATTCAAATATCGGTTCAGATCAGCTCATCCCTAACTTCATATTTATCGATATTGAGGGTGATCTAAATGTATATTTTATTTATTTTCAGCCTGTATTGTCCCACTGCAGGGCAAAGGCCTCGCTTTTCCACATATCCCTATTATGCGCTAGTTTGCACCAGTCCCTCCTGTAGTTAACCTTTCTCGCGCGCGGCGCGAATTAATTAATTCGTCTTGCCATCGACGTTTTGGTCTACCACGTTGGCGTTTAGCACCGTCTGGGATCCAATCTGTACTGATTTTAGCCCAAAGCTCCTGCGGCATACGGCAAACGTGTCCAGCCCAATCCCATTTGAGTTTGGCGGCTTTCTGGGTGACGTCTGCGATTTGTGTTTTGGAGCGTAGTGTCGAGTTCTAATCTAAATGCATATATAATAAATAATTTTGTCTTGTTGGTAAATGAGATCATACGAAAAAATAAATTAATCTACTTAGTTAGATTCCAAACTATCGAATTTTGACTACGTCATCGCCCATGAATGAACATTTCACTTTGAAAACTAACGCCATGTAATCCAAAAGTAATAACCGATGCGAATCGTGCGTAACACACAAAATCACTCACACATCGAATCTGGCAGTTAATTCATATTAAAATATGTGTACCGAAATACCCTTTATAAGAATGAGGCTAACCGTGATTCCATTTTAAAACCGTTTTGGATTTTTTAATCGATTTGTTTGTGTGAAAAATACCTAATTGTTTTTTGGTTTTCTATTTATCTGATCTAGGTCTCGTGAAGCAATCTGTCATCACTTTTTAGATTAAAGCGTTTGATCTTTGAACTAAACACATTACTACAACAGAAAAAACTGAAGATGAGTAGTTCAGTTGAATACTTAGTCGAAAATCGTTTCAAATACAACTAGAGGCATCATCAATTCGGCTGCCAACTAATTATTAGCAAATCATCCCCTGATCGTTAACTGTAACGGTATTTTAACTAGATGTTTATTAAAAATTGTTTGGATTAATCAAACTACAAAATTCTAATTAAAGTGTGTCATTTGAAAAAAAAAGGTAGTTCTGTCTTGAAATATATCAATCTTTTTAATGAACCATTCAAACACGTTCTGGAGAAAGGGTAATAGTATTTTAGCCTGAAGAGTATCTGTAAGGCAAATGAAAGAGAGAAATGCCATAATCGTAGCAAGGAGAAATTCGTAGTCTCTGTTCTTCAATTTGGCAAATAGGCAAAGGTGAATTATACCCACATATCGCCAGCTATCATTTTCTTTAAGATTAATTAATAGGTTTATCGTCGATTCGGCGCAATTCAAGATGGCGTGCTACAACTGAAACTTTTCTAACAGAAAAAGCAATAACCTTTTCAGAAAAATCAAGCCAGGTTATAATCAGGTTTTAGCGTAAGTGCAAACTCATGCTAAGATTAATAAGGCCACTTAAGGCTATCAATTTAAACCAAGATACTTATTCCCGAAGCAATTATTTGGCACATCACACAGAAAAAAATTTACCATAAAGGTATACCTACATGCAATTACTAAAATAAATGTTATTAGCTTCATTCGGGATTGGTACCCAGCACCTTACGACCGGCAGCTGTATAAGCTAGCAGCTACTAGACCAACAAATCAGTCATAAACATCCTACAGATATTTTAAATGTGAAAGATTTCAAGATATTTGGATGTTTGTCACTCAATAACGCGTAATCTAGCATATAGATTTAGATTTAACGTGATATTTAGATAGACCATGATCTAAATTAACATGCATGATACTTTTATCCCAGTATCTTATCCCGTGGAATTCACACGGGTTTAGACAGCTAAGTTAACAGATAAGATGAATGAAGCCAAACATTTGCAAATGTAAGTAATATTGGTGCCTTAAAAAAACCATAGGAAAAGAAACATTACCTTGACTGAGTTGTTCTAGATAATGAACACTATGATCCATGACCATGAAGGTCAACTATTATCTGAACCATTTGACGATGACAAAAACTGTCAACGTTTTTTGATTAAAGATTGATGATGCAAATGAAATTGCTCAATTTAAGAAATCTTTGAAATTGGTCGCCGATGGTGATTACTTTGAAATTGTTTGATTAAATGTTTAGTTCAATAGGTTAACTTTATGTGTGATTACCTAGTGTCATGCAAAGTTAAATTAATCAAAGCGTTTTTGTCTATCAGGGAATAGTATATCTAGTAAAATACATAGTTGGCAAACAGAAATATCAAAAACTCATTGGTGAGTAAATATTGGAACCGTTTGGTGTCGAAACGCTGAGGCCATTGGGTCCAAGTGCTAAATTTGTTCATAGAGACCTAGTTAAGCGGCTGATTGACGCATCGCGTGAACAGAGGGCTGGTATTTTCTTTGCACAAAGAATAAGCATTGCCATTCACAAAGAATAAGTCTTCTGGGCACGTTGCCATTTGACGAGGATGTGGAGGAATATTATGACGCTATTTAATTTTGTTGTTTGATTTTTCAGTTTAGTTTCTATTTCTTGTAAATAATTTGTGAATGTTAATTATTTAATTATTAATTAAATTGTAGTATTAATAACATTACAGATGACGTTAGCTTTATTAATTTCACACTTCAAATAAAAAAACTACATATACCGTAGCAGTACGAGCAATGCTACGTGCATTACAAACAAGCTTAATTATTAATAATAGCATTCCTAATTAACAAATACAATTCTATTTAAATTCTATTAATACTAAATATGATATGTCATTGTTTATTTGAAATAAAGTATAATTATTGCATGTGCAAGAACGACACAAAGCTATACACTATGTAACACGCTATCAATGCTCATGCAATGAAAAACCTCAGTTAGTAGTCACACCCCTATTATATAGTAGTCCTTGGTAATTTCACTTCGTATCTACAAAGTCCCGTTTCGCTGAATGACATATCCTTATAACATCAACGTACGAAAATGTGGGAGCTGTAAGTCAACACACAAAATCGATGCACGTGCTCTTATTTCAAACAACGCCGTCTACTGCTCAAGTTATAGTTTTTGGAAATTGACACAAAAAATCGGGCTTCAATAACGCAATCTGGTTACACTTGACTTGATTGGGTGATTTGAAATGGTGCTTTGAATTAGAACTCCCTTGAGATTCACACGATTGAAGTAACGGCGATTCTATTATGAAGGGAAGATTATAATATGTATACTAGCAGTGCCTGCGGTCTCACCCGCGTCAGTGGTATTAGTGGTTACTGTGACGCTCGCGTGAGCCGTAGCGTGATGTTATATAGCCTATGTCCTTCCCAGGGTCTCAGGCTATCTTCATTCCAAATTTCATTTAAATCGGTTCAGCGGATTGAGCGTGAAAAGGTAACAGACAGACAGACAGACCAACAGACAGAGTTACTTTCGCATTTATAATATTATATATATATAGTAAGGATTATGTATTAAGAATCTGGATACTGAGCCTTAACTACACAACCGATCATGATGAAATTTTGCATAATACGTTGTATGTCAGCGGTGCAGTAAAGGACATAGGATACCTTTCATCCAGAAAATAGAACTATTCCCGAGGGATAAAAATTTATTGACAAAATTTTGATTAACATGAGCGCAACCGCGGACAAAATCTAGTTTAATATAATTATTTACTTAACGCTTTATACATAACAGCAGCAATAGCCTAGTGAGATACCGTTGGACTGCCACGTAGAGGTCTCAATTTTGATCGCATGGGGCGCACGTTTGACTTTTCGAAGTTATGTGCGTATTATATAGTTAATTATCGCTTGCTTTAATGGTGAAGGTAAACATCGTGAGGAAACCCGCATATCCGAGAGGTCTCCATAATGTTCTCGAAGATATGCGAAATCTGCCAATCCATACTGGGCCAGCGTGGGAGGCTGTGGCCTAAACTTTCTCACACCGAGAAGAGCCCCGTGCCCAGTAGTGGAACAGCTTAATGAAGGGCTGATATTATTAGGATTTATAACGCTTTATATGCTACGCAGCAGATATTATAGAAAATCTACCAAAAATATATTGCTACTGCCAAATTCTGTTTCATGTACTACATCAAGAAAACAATCTCAGAATAAATTAAACTATACATTGAACTTTAAAGCTTAAAAGATTATAAAACGGAACTAAAAAGTGTCCATCTAATTTGAATTAGCTTCAAACATAATATATCATTTAAATCTGTAGAATTGACATTAGATTCGAATTTTTGTGTTTTAACTTGACCAAAGTGTGCGAGTTCGCACAAAATGATAAATTAATTATAGTTAATTAAATGTTACAATGTGTTTGGACCGGTTGCTCGCTCGAATATAATTTATGGGTTGGATTAGAGTTCCTCACATTCGAAGGTTTTAGCGTTTGTACCTTCAAACGCTATCTTGTTTTGTTTGAGTATTTCTAAATCTAAGTATAGTCTTTTGTTGTGGTTTCAAGGTCTTGGTGTAATGGAGTTAGGGGTGTCCTGCAAGGAGCCATGGTGGGTCCAAGCCTCATGGACATTACCGAATAACATATTTATTTGTCGTGAATTATGTTTTTTGATTGTCTTCGCGATTCCCAGGCGTAGGTTTTCGCTTACGTTGGCGACACAGCATAAGATTTTCGGTTCGAATTCACTTAAGTTAAGTGTTATTAAGATTTTCGACTAGGTTATTCTGAATAGTAGCAGATAGACTAGTAGTATGTGTCAACAAAACATATCGTGTGATATTTTTCTGTCTGTCCTTCTAGAATATACAGGTATAAGTATGTTTATTATGAATATGAAAGTCAAATCAAGTTATTTCTCTATTATGCCTGAATAATTTAGGGGCCTTGAAAAGCTGATCTTGTATTGTAGCAGTCCAATTGGGACCGATTTTAAAAATACATTCATCTTTGAAGTTAAACTACTATATACGGATTTTATCACGTTGTTTATTTGATGATGACTATCATAGAAGGTACAAAATTTAGAAACTGTTACACTACTATTACTAGTGTAATTTCAATGAATAACATTCACGTAAACAGAAGACAATATTATACATTTCTTTATTTATGTTGTTGATTCTTCACAAATGAAAACATGGTTTTGACACCATCATCCCCGAACCTTTTTGGTTTTCTTCAATTTTTTTATAGTCTTCTTCAATTATTGTCTATAGGGCGTTATAAAAGAGATATTGCATAACTTCCTTCATACTCAAGATTTTCGAACATTTTGATGATGACTATCATAGAAGGTACAGAGTATTTATAGGTAATGGTACTACGATGGTACGTTATATCCACTACCTACTGGACATTTGCAGACATTTTTAATATTAATTAAATATATAAATGAACGTAGTGGTTTCAATGGTCGCCTCGTCACTGCCATTGCGCCGAGTGTTGTTGGGCTAGATTCCCACACGATACAAAAATGTTGTGTAATCCACAAATAGTTAACCGAGTGTGGATGTTTTTTTTGGTCAATGTTCGAATGTTTGTTAAGTCACTCGCGAAACAGGACTTACTACTAGTGGGAGAATTGTCTTTTTAAAAGAACGATAAGAAACGGAACTACAACCATTACATAAGACTTATTCTTGTCATTTTTTTCGCTCACAACAACTACCTATGAAAGATAAAATCAATTTATAATAATTTCAATGTATAGATTCAAATTGTCTGACATAGTAATTTGAAGTCTCACAGTGTAATACAGAAAAAAAATTCAAGGTTATATATAATACTGGTCGAAAAGTTATAAATTTGTTACTAAGTGATCATTCGTCAATTATTTTTAGCTTTATGAACGTGTGTATTAAAGTATTTTATTGCTTATACACGTGCCCATTGGATATTCAGAAGTTAAATTTTGATTGCACCTATAACGCAGTGATTTAGATATTCGGCTTGCTATTACGCCAATTGCTTAATGTGTGGGGCAAAATTGGTGTGATCTGGAGTAACCATTCCGACTCTCGATTTTCTTAGTATCAGTTTGTTTCAATGTCTGTAATTTGTACTATGAGGCAGCCTTATTAAACAATAGCTGAATCCAACAAGATTATCACTAGGTTAAAAAAGCAGTGACACGGGGTCAGCAAAGCAGCGCCACTTGACTGGAATAGTGCATGAAGCATTTTTCCTGGGTACCAAAAAAAAAAAAAAAGGTATACTGGACTTGTGAAGCAGCCCTATTGTGCATTATAAAGTAATCCGACTGCATTGGCAAAGCAATCCCACTCGATCAATAAAATCGTCTCATTGTATTACCGCAGCAATAGCACTGGGTCAAGTAAACAGTTATATTCGACTAACGAAGCAGACCCACTTGACCGAAGAAGTCGTGCCACTAAACCAATGCAATAATCCCACTGGGTCAACAATTCTGTTCCATTCAGCCAACGAAACAACCCCACTGGACCATTGAAACAACTCCACTGGCCCAACAAAGCAATCGTACTGGATCATCGAAGCAATCCCTTTGGACCAACGAAGCAAACCCACTAGATTCTCGAAGCAAACTGTATCCTACAAGGATAAGACGCTTGTTATGTACCAAATATAAACGAAACACCGATCATATGAAGTGTTATATAATTAATGTATATTTTATGCGGTGATGTCATACAATGAATCCTGAATTATGACTCTTATGATTTAAATGCTACGGGTTTTAACTTTGGAAATGTTTTCGTAGGTATGTTAGTACGTTAGCTGGCTATTACACCGTACAGTAATATCTAGTCTCGCAAAATAGTTCCGTAGATTCACGGCCGTTCATCTTCGAAGGAATGGGTAGAGATGTATTTCATCCACATTACGCCAGATTAATTTAAAGTGCCTACTGTGATATTCGGGGAGTGATAAAACGATGTTTCTTTAATCTATACTAATATTATACAGCTGAAGAGTTTGTTTGCTTGTTCGTTTGTTTGAACGCGCTAATCTCAGGAACTACTGGTTCGATTTGAAAAATTATTTCAGTGTTGGATAGCCTATTTATCAAGGAAGGCTATAGGCTATATAACATCACGCTACAACCCACGGGGGCAGCGCAGTAACGATAAACGCGGGTGAAACCGCGGGAACATCTAGTCTCATATATTCGTAGGCTGATACTAGTTTTGGTACCCGAGTAAAAGAGACACAATATACAAGATTTACTAACTGCCTACTACATACATACAATAAAATTATCATTATACCTACATTACAATTATTGATAATTTCTTAGCAGGAAAACCTTATGGCACTTTGCTCGACTCAAGATCTCAAGATCAGCTTCAATCATAAGTAAAATACCATTAATATTCTACCACATAATATAATAATAATACTCTATTATTCTACCACATAGGTACATACAACACCATCTAGCCCAAACTAAGCAGAGCTTGTACTATGGGTACTAGACAATGGATAAACATACAAATATACTTTTTTTTTAAATACATACATATTATACATAGAAACACCCAGACCAACATAAACATTCATGTTCATGCACACAAATGTTTGACTTGTTCGGGAACCGAACCCGCGATCTCAGGCGTGGCAGTCAGTTACACTAACCATTACACCATCGAAGCCGACAAACATTGGGTCACATATGTTTATTTTCAAAGTGGTAAACTGGTATATTACATTCACGTTTTGCCAGCTTTGTTTTACATCCGACGTAATAATTTATGAAGCTAATAGCGTCTACCAAAAAAATTTACAGACTTCGTGCTGCTATTGCGAATAGGTAATCTGGACACGGGGCTGCAGGATGAATGCGCGAGTGATCCCTGCGCCCCGGCCATAGATTGTGAGAAGGAACACCGTGGTAGGTTTACTCGGTATTACCGGGATATCTCCATCTTTTCCCGGGTGAGTCCGACATATATCCGCGGAGGGGTATGCGCCAATGCATTACCCACGAAAAAAAACAGAAAGGTAATATGAACACGTGATCTCATGATTCATCGTTGTTGTAGTGGCAAAATCTCAAACTTATAATATTGAAATAATGACCCAGTCGCTTGGAACACGCGAATAATCCCACTAGTAAAACAGGTGACCATGAGATACGGAAATCGCTTACCGTCAGACCATCTACTCGCTTATTTACCACATTGTTTTTTACTTTTTTTGTAATTGCCATTGGTGGCAGACGAGCAAGTGGCCCACCTGATGGAAAAACTTTGCATTGTTACGCTGTCTTCGTGGCGCAGCGGCAGTGAATATTCATGAGATATCGGGTTCGAATCCTGGGTCGGGCTAATAAAAAGTAATTGGGTTTTGCTGCCAAAAAATCTTAATAGCAGCCCGGAGTTAGGAATTTGGCAGTGTAATACATCCCCCGTGCCTCAGAAAGCACGTAAAGCCGTTGATCCTGCGTCTGATCTCGCTCCGGTCAAGTCGTATTGTCGTCACATCGGATCATGAGAGTTAGGGAACAGAGAGTGCACTTGTGTTTGCGTACATACTTGTGCACTATAATATCTCCTGCGCAGATGGCCAGTCTCTGTTTTAAGGTTGGTCACCGTGACCGAAATTCGATCTGGAGGATTATAATTACTGTTACGCTACGGTGTAACATCTAGAAGCGGTGATGATGACAGATACTTGATGTTCAAGTGTATTATTTAGAATTATTTTCGGAAGACCCAGAGGTCAATTCCGACCCTGACTTAGCCAAAAACGTGTTTATAGGGCGACCAAAAGATACGGCATACGGTTGGATAAATATATTCGCAATGTTTTTTTGAAGTGAAAGCTTCTTTAGCGGCGTTGTGCACTTTTTGTGATGGGTAAAAAATGTTAAATTCGCGTCAGGACACGTGACCTGATCGAAAATTCGTAAGATGGAGGGTGAATTGTCATGTTTGTGTACGATAGCGCAATAAATGAATATTGTATTTTACCACATAAATTATAGTACCTTTATACTGATAAATTAAAGCAATTCGTGCAAAATTATTCCCTAACCATTCCAAAATATAAAAAATGCACAACGTTAATATTCAAGTTTTCACTTCTGCCGGCACTCCCGGCGTGCAACCCGTTGATTTTTTTTATGCAATGCAAGCAGTAAACAGTTACACAGCTTGCAATAACAGAGGTTATCAAGGCATAATCTTTAAAGCTGTATGATCTTCAAAGCCTTATTTGAAGACACTTTTGTCTACACTAATAGTATAAGGAGAAAATAGTTCGTTTTCATATTTTGTAACTAGCTGTTACCTGTGACTTCGTCCGCGTAGATTTTAACTAAGAAGTGTTTGTCTCCGCGGAACCAAGGTAGCCTAAGTTACTCCTTATAATATCAGCTATCTGCCAGTGAAAGTCCCGTCAAAATCGGTTCAGCCGTTTTGGAGATTAGCCGGAACAAACAGACAGACAGACAGACAAAAATTAAAAAATAGATGTTGTCGTATAGGTACCTTATATACTTTCATATGCATTAGACAAAAAAGCTGTTATTTTGACATTACAAACAGACACTTCAATTTTATTTATTTGTATGTATTGTATGTATGTATGTATAGAAGATGTATAGATGAATAAACTCAAAAACTACTGCTTTAAAAGAAAACAGGTCAACCAACGCTAGGACGCCGGCATCTGAGCTTAACCAAACTATGTATTTAAAACCTAAATTTTGTTATAATAGTCTTCTTTTGTTTAAATAGTTTTTGGCAAGATGTAATACACCTGTCCTATTCCTTTAGTGACATACTTAATCTATCCTTATCCCAACTAATATTATAAATGCAAATGTGAGTTTGTTTGTTTCTTAAGGCGGAAACATACTTACGTGTCATGGCGTGTCGTGACGCGCCAGAAATATATCGGTTTCATACATTTCACAGAACGCGTCGCGACACGCCACGACACGTAAGTATGTTTCCGCCTTTACGCTTTCACACCAGAACAACCTGATATCGCAAAATTTTGTATTATATACACAACATTTTAATTAAATAATATATGTAAGTAATAATATATGTATTTGTGCAACAAATATCCTACACTATACATTGAATATGGTGCGCATACGCACATAGAGAAGCACGTTGTATTACGCCTAATGCCTACACGTCAATCACTTTGATTGGGCCGACAAAAACATTGATTCATATTCGATGTTACGTCTCTTGTGTACCGACTAATGTGCTGCCATGATGTTGCTTTAAGAGGGTAAGCAGAGATCTAGTGTTCTGTGTAATTGGTAGCAAATGGTGTTTAGTGTAACTGAAAGCGTACCTATACTTTTTATTTTTCCTGTTATGTATTCGAATCATATTCGAATGAATCGAAAATACCATATAGTTCTTAGTTGTCTTTTTTACTAAATAAACATATTCGAATGAATCGACTATACTATATTATATAATATAGTTAACTTGATAATACTGAAAAAACCAACCATTATAAAATAATTTACTTACTGCCTTGAAACAATTTACTTTCTCTAATCATTTCTCTAATAAAATTATTATATACTTATTTGTTATTTTTTAAATACATATATATTATACATAGAAACACCCAGACCAAGACAAACATCCATGTCTACGCAACCAAATGTTTGACTTGTGCGGGAATCGAACCCGGAAAAATGGACTACATAAGTTGATGTGCTACGTTCTTGACTACGCGTAGTAGATAATTATGGTGTGCATTTGAGTATAATTTCAAGCGGTAACTTATGGAAATAACATTGTATCTGCCATCGAAAACCTCTCAATCAACAATGTCTTTTAGGTATTGCTATTGGTGGGATTCGAACTATTATCAACCGTTAGTTAGAATCCTACCTATTACATTACCAACTTTCTTGTTTGGCTTACAGAAACTAGCTAACTTTGTAACAAGTTCTTCTTCTCCTTAGTCTTTATTATTCCCAAGTCATTCAGCTTCCATTAAATAAAATAATTAAAGCAACTCTGTATAAAACTCTCACACTGCTGCATTCGGGCCTTTTCTCAATATGAGAAGAATAGGCCATAGTCCACCACGCTGGGGTCAGCGAACAAACTCAAAAAGTACTGAACGTATTTTCATGCGGTTTTCACCAATTTACAGAGAGATTCATGAGGAAGCTTTAGGCGTTTAGGGTGAAGTCTGCCAACATGCACTGGGTAGTGCGTGTTGGCAGACTTCACATATCTTCAACAACATTATTAAATATAGCTTGATTATAAATTATACCTATACGAGCGATCCACCCTGGCTTCGCATGGGTAGTACAAATCCTTAACAGATTATATGCCTAAACCTTCCTCATGAATCTCTCTGTAAATTGGTGAAAACCGCATGAAAATCCGTTTAGTAATTTTTGAGTTTATCGCGAACAGACAGACGCAGCGGAGGACTTTGTTTAATAATATGTAGTGATACATAAATATAGATCAGTTGGAAGACATCAGCAGATGTGTATTTCATCTACCCTGTCATCTATGAGGCACATTTCCAAACTACATGCTACTCCAGAAAGTTACCAGAAAACTCTTTAACCAATCCGGTACTAGTACTAGACTAAACGCAAGCTTATGCCATTGAAACGAGATAGTCATGTAATGACACGTACATGTCAAACATAATGAATCAATGATCGAACAAAGTGTAGTAACGAGAATCGATGTATAGATATGATCTATTGAACTAATCGATCAATCGATATGATACGATACCTAATATATTATTATTATTAACAAATATGTTCCTAAATCAATAGTGAAAACTTTAGCGATTGATCGAAATATAAACTATAAGAGAAATAAACAAAACTAACTTAAAATACTCGGTCAAGGACCGTACAAGGTGGACCGACGATCTAAATCGCAGGAGAATGTGTACACCCAGTTTCGGATCAACTATTTATGGATCACACAAATTTTAGTGCGTGTGGTAATCATACCCACAACAATCGGCGCAGTACCTGTACTTAACTGACTGCCCTGTAGCACACATAATAGAAAAATATTGTTAAAAAATATGTTAGTCATTTTTGGCCGGCATGTCGATGTCGTTCGAATTGGTAATTAAAAAGAAATAATCAATATTTTTTTCTGTAAACTAAAAGTAAATTTATTTTCAATGTGTCACATCACTAGTATTATGCCACATGACGTAACTTTGTAGTGATGTGTCACAAGTATAAAACACATTCGGTAGTAATGTATTAGAGTGTAATTAAGTCCAAAAGTGATTTATATTTGATTTGTAAATTTCAATTACAGTCAACAGATGGCTTGTAAAATCAATTTAAAAAGAGCTTGTTCTTGTATTGATAAAAAAGTGTTTGAACCTACTATAAGTTTATGTCGTTGTAATTTATTACAGACTAGATGTGCCTAGATGAAACAATTAAATAGACAAACTCTTTAGATTTATTATACTATAGTACTTATAGAAGATATAGTTTTATTTAAATAGTAAGAAGAGTTTTGCCTGACAATGTGACAAAAATTAAAGTTCATGTAAGTTAATTATGAAGTGATGATTACTTTTTTGATTTATAAGTGTTCCTTTTTAATTTTACTGTGTTTTGTTGAATTTGTATGTGCATTAATGTCAATTTACTAAACTGTTTAACTTCATATAAAAACCATTTTTTGTAAACGATGTGAAATGATGATGTACTCACGATGTATTCTCCTGTAATTGAAGGAGCACAAATTATCGAACCACTTTTTGTAATTATTGCATGTACTGTGTATCCTTTGTTGGAGTTCCTAAGAATAAATAAATAAATAAATATTGCCATATTATTTAAAAACTTACATCATCTTGACCATAACTTACTTCATCCTTATCCTTGTATCCTTGAGATATAAAGTTATAAAAGCAGACACAAAAGAGCCAAAATCTCTTCATGCAACGTATGCTCTGTTTATTCTACGATTTTACAGGGATTATTACGGGTTTTTCTCCTTCACAGGGATTGTCATAGGTTTCTCTCCTTCACAAGGATTGCTATGGGTTTCTCTCCTTTACAGGGTTTACTATTTTGCTGTGCAGTTATGAAACCCACAAAACTTCGCGCTTTAGCAATAGCGAGCGTTCTGGCAAAGTTACTGACACCATGTCTAAATCTGTGCATTATATAATAATAATATATAATAATAAAGATATTTATTTCCTCTTTCACAAAGGTAAGTGCTTATTATCTAATACAATACAAGTTGAAAAAATTCTCATTCCTTTGTGAGAGGCTGGTGTCTATAGTAGGTAAAAACCTGTGTTACAGATCACCAGGCTCCCACCTCCTGGACTAGTCTTAGTGATGATTATTAGGGCATGTACTTAAAAACTACCTATGTATATTTTGAATTAGAAATAAAATTGGTGTGTGTGTGTTTGTGGGTGAGGGTTTGTGTGTTTGAGGGTGAGTGTGTGTGTGTGTGTGAGAGAGTGCTAGCGTGCATGCGCTACAGTTTCTATCATGCATTTAACTTGTGTGATGTGTGCATAAATTATCATTATATTATGATTTCATTTATTAGAATTTAGTTTAAATGTGTCATTTAAACGAAGTCAAAAGCCGAATCATTGAATATAAAGAAATAATTTTACATAATAAAACCATTTTATTTAAAAGAGTGGACTTTAAAAATAAATAATCTTCTATTTATATACTATACTTGTATATAATTAACATATGATTTGTATCACGATTAGTACATATGTACGTATTTTACTACATGAATCTAGATTTTTAATAAAACTAAACTAGTTGTCATGTATTATGATATAATTTAAAAAAAATCTTATATTCACAAGAATTTCTAATATGATATAATGAGGTTATAATTTTATTTAATAGTAGCAGTATGTCCTGGTTTACACCACGATCGTAGCGCCAACTAACGGGACCAATTGTGAATCGCAAACATCTAAACACCCGATCACAAACACACAAAAAGTCATCAAAATCGGTCTAGCTGAGAAGGAGTTCAGTGACATACATACATACAGCAGAATCCTAACTAATAATACACATGCGAATGCGAATTTGTTTGTCGTTTTCGCGCCTTAATTACTCGATCAGTCATCATAAAATGTCGCTCACACGTTGTCACGTGTAAGAGGATATAGGTTACCTTTCATCCAGAAAAGAAGTATTATTCCCAAGGGATAGATATTTTTTTTACAAAATCGCCGTCGAAGCTGCGAGAAAAGTCCAGCTATATACAAAAATAAGACGCACTCCGCTGTTTATTTAACATTGCAAAATATAGTTAGGTATGTATTTATAATTTTACTAAATTCCAAAGGTCGTTTTTCTGTTTACATTTGTGTGACAGCTGACTAATTTCTTAGCTATCTCGACCCTGAGGTTACCAGTAACCTCAAAATATTTGTAACCTAAGTTTTGACAAGGTGTCGTAATATTGCAAGTTTGAGTAAATACGACTGTCAGAATTACGACATACGACAAAGAATTATATGACGAGCAGACTAAGTGCTTTTTGTTTTCTTAAAACAGACATCTCCCGCTCTAGAAATTATTTATTTGTCGCGGGCGACTTTACAAACATTTCATACAACGGACACAGAATACCCACACTCGGTACAGCTATTTGTGTATTACACAATTTTTTGACCCATATGGGTATCGAACCCGCAACACTCCGCGCGTTGACAGTGGCGAGGCGACCACTTACGCCAATAACACGTGCAGTATTATGATCTGATTGCCTACCTGGATCGATAAATAAGTCGATCCAATGTCGGTCATGCATTTGCATGACCGACATTGGATAGACTTATCCATTATTAGAATATATGTATTTTATTTTCTTCAATAGTATTAATTCAATAACATATTATAGAATTCTAGACCACCGGACATCTAACTGCTTGTTTTTTTTTTTAGTTTTTTTTATAGCTCTAAGCTGTAGGAGTAGTTGTTGGTGAAAAAATGTTACCAATAGCTACCATAGCTGTAGGCTACTAGACAAGCCTAAAGACTTCTAATCCGTAACTTTTTTTAAAACGAGGTCTCGAGTTCGATCCCAATGCACGCATCTCTGGCTTTTTGTTCGTATTAAACAGTTAATTATTATCGGTTGCTTTAACAGTGAAGGAAAATATCGTAAGGAAACATACGAAACATACATGTGAGAGTTCTCCATAATGTTCTCGAAGATAGGTGATGTCTGCCAACACGCACTGACCCAGCGTGGTGAACTATGGCCTAACCCTTCTCATACTGAGAAAGGGCCCGTACCCCGCAGTGTGGCAGTTTACATAGGCTTATGTTTAACTTATCACCAGATATAGTAAAATATAACAGTCAAAAATAGTAAATTATCACCAAATTGCACAGCAAAATATATTTAAAGAGATCAAAATATGTCGACGGAGCCCCGCTTGGCGGGGCTACTATTTTTGGGTGGGTTTAAGAAGGAACCTAACATAACCTAACCCTTCCGAGACGGAATGCAGTGATTTCAGGCGTATAGGTGCTCGTTATGATATATTTTAGTAAGCATATTTTTGGTGGTCATTATATTTAATCCCGTTTACATATAGGACTCATATTTTATTATATTATTATAAAAATAATTTATACAACTAATATACAAAGACACGAACATATACCTCCAATTAATATTTCGCTCACTAATGCATAAATATTAGACTGTTACTAAATGGTGTTTAACAAAAAACGTTGAGGTGTTAGCGAATTAAATATAATAGCGTGAGCACGTTTTTGCTAAGCTTATTTACCGGTTGTTTGAGAGGACGATCAAGTGTTGTTCATCATCATCAACCTTTGTATCTCCGGTGATCATTTGCAGGCGACGTCATTTTTGGCAAGCGTGGCGAATCAATTTAGCAAGTCTTAGTTATTCTGTTTCCTAGTAAGATGTAATGTATAAATATAATTATGAGGTCCTCCAGACAGATTTTTTTTTAATACAGTATTACACAAGTGTGTGTGCGCAAACATGAGTGCACTCACTACTCCTTGGCTCATAATCCGTTCAACAGCCGGACACAGATCAGAAGATAGGCTAACGACTTTTCGTCGTGTCTTTTGGAAAACGGGGGGTGCAATACTGCCAACTTAGAGTAGTAGAGCCTCGCTGATTTCAGCATGAATGGGCTGACTCGACCGGGGAAGGACTACTTTCACGCAGAATATTGACGTGAAATAGCAGTATTCCTACTGTTGTTTTTCGTTCGGTGAGTGAGAGTACCGGAGGCCCAATCACCCTCTTTCCCTCTTCAAGCTCCTTCTCCTTCGCACTTAATATCCAAAAAGGTCGGCAACGCGTAAATGATGCCTCTGGTGTTGCATGCGTCCATAGGCTACGGTGACCATCAGGTGGGCGGTATGCTTGTTTGCTACCTCAATAGTATAAAAAAAAACATCCTGGTTCCGGGCTGTTATTGAGAAGTTCTTAACAGAAAAGTGTGCCATCCACAAATAGTTGTTTCGAGTCTAGGTGTTCCTTTTGTCCATTATTTCGATTTTATGTAAAATTTCTCGCGATCAGGAATGATTAAATTTTGAATGTGGTGAATACTAAAAGGAAAAAGAAGCGAGGGTGTAGTGATGACGTAGTATTTTAAGTGGTCAGCGACATTGCGCCTAATGGCGTCCTGTATGCGTCTGTGGCCCTATACAGGATAACAGTGTGTTTGATCCACAAATAGTTGTTCTAACTCTGTGTTTTTGTGTCCATTCTCTTAATGATTGTCAAGACTCCAGTGATATAGGAATTCTTCCTAGAGCGGGATATGTTGTACTTAAATAAAAAGAACAACCTGGTAATTCCATTTTTGCAGGGCTGGAAACACTCGAGTGTTAATAATTGGACCGAATTATGCCAAAATGTTCCCGCGGTTTCACCCGCGTTTATCGTTACTGCGCCGCCCCCGTGGGTCGTAGCGTGATGTTATATAGCCTATAGTCTTTCTCGATAAATAGGTTATCCAACACTAAAAGAATTTTTCAAATCGACCAGTAGTAATCACGCAGAATAAACCAGGAGAAACATCGTTTGTACTATGTCTGTAATGGGTAATTATTCTGCTGCAATGTTATTTTAAAACTGCGATATCTCCTAAGATATTCATTGAAATCGAATGATGTAAAGGGCAATTTCGTTTTAAATTAAATACTTGTGATGAATAATGTATTTATTTGGATATGAATTAATATCATGTTTATAATAATACCTTCGTAAATAATGCATTATTTTAGAACAAATTTGGTTAGCATAAAAATGGTTATAGTGAGCCAACCTTAAAAGATAGACATATGCTGTCGCGGACTTTTTTTAGAACTTTTATAGGGGAACAATTCTGCCATACATGATTTTTGCGAAACTTTAACTGTTTACACAGCGCACGCAGCGGAAGCTCTCAAAAGGAAAAAATACCCTTCGAATTTGAAACATTCTTCATTGGTGCTCAGCTCCTATTGATATTAGCGTGATGATATATAGCCTATAGCCTTCCTCGATAAATGGGCTATCTAACACTGAAAGAATTTTTCAAATCGGACCAGTAGTTCCTGAGATTAGCGCGTTCAAGCAAACAAACAAACATACAAACAAACAAACAAACTCTTCAGCTTTATAATATTAGTATAGATATAATAATATCAGCCCTGTATTGAACTGTCCCACTGCTGGGCACGGGCCTCTACTCATTGTGAGAAGTGTTAGGCCATAGTCCACCACGCTGGCCCAGTGCGGGTTGGCAGACTTCACATATCTTCGAGAACATTGTAGAGAACTCTCAGACATACAGGTTACCTCACTGGAGTCTTGACAACCATTAAAACAATGGACACGAAGAACTCCCAGAGTCAGAATAACTATTTGTGGACTACCACTGTGAACAACCACTAATCTATATAGGCCATATGCTTGTTGCTACATTATGACTCAAAAGGTAGCTCATAATATTTGATGGATAGATGAGCTATCTCCATCAAATTCTGACAGGTTATAGTATCAATTGATTTCCTCATACACCGCCTAAGGCATAATATTTTGTATAATTACGTTATTGAAGTATAAACAATTACCATAAATTACTATTCAAATTCGTACAATATAATAGGTACCGTGAGATTAAATAGTTAATCAATAATTAATATCCTAACTTCCTAACTAATATTATAAAAGCGAAAATGAATTTGTTTGTTTGTTACCTTTTCACGCCTAAACCACTGAACCGATCATTTTGAAATTTTGCATATACGTTGTCAGGTGTACAGAAACGGTCATAAGCTACCTTTCATCTCGAAAAAAATTACTGTTCCCGAGGAAAACAACAATAACGTTCTTATGATAATAGATGGCGCCACGTGTCTTTCGAATCATGATTGAATTACATTATTAAAA
This sequence comes from Catocala sponsa, assembly GCA_963564715.1. Classification (NCBI taxonomy): domain Eukaryota; kingdom Metazoa; phylum Arthropoda; class Insecta; order Lepidoptera; family Erebidae; genus Catocala; species Catocala sponsa. The sequence goes on from OY751352.1 coordinate 16,072,409, forward strand.
GCAGAGTACAACCCGAATTGATTGTCGAATTCTAAATTAACGCGAGCGGAGCCGCGGGCAAAAGCTAGTATATTCATACATACATAATAATAACAGCTATATCGCCTAAGGGGTAGGCAGAGAACACCCCAATGTCGTCACCTATTTTACGTCCTGCAAACCTGTTGCTGAATACGAATTTGACTACCCAACCCAAAAAATAGCTGTCCGACTAGGAAATCAAAGCCAAGACCTTATGCACAGCGATCATATTGATTATCTGGCTGCTCCAGGTACATAAACTCATATAAATAGTCGGCTGAGTTGGAGTATACCACATAAGGAGTTGTCGTCCGCAGACATTTTCGCCTGCATCGGGCACTGCTGGGTGGATCACTGATGCAGTTTCAGTTCCAGCGACTCACCCACCATTCAAGGCAGCGAGTTGGCACACCGTGGTAGGTTTAGTCGGTAGCACCCGGAACTTTCCATCTTTTCCCGGGTGAGTCTGACATAACCTCTCCGCTCCCCTTTTCCGCGGAGAGGTATGCGTCAAAGCATTCCCTCATGACAAAAAAAAAATTGGTGTAAGTTGATGCCTCACCACTGCGCTGAGTGTTGTGGGTTCGATCCCCATGCGGCACAAAGTTTGTGTGAACCACAAATAGTTGTGTCAAGTCTGAGCATTTTAAGGCCCGAAGTTTAGGATAGACATTTTTATGGTCACATACAGAAATCATTGTGCGTGACGAGTACATAACTTTGTGTAAGTAATGTACTTTGTACTTTATAATCGTATAGAGTACAAATACATATGTACATAAGTACTTCTTAGAGCAGCGATAACTTAGTGGGGAGACCAACAGACTGCGATGCAGAGGGTCTCGGGTTCGAACCCACGGCGCGCACCTCTGACTTTCGGAAGGTATATGACTTTTCGAGATTATGTGCGTATTGATTGACAATTATCGCGTTAAGCCATTGGTCTCGGCTGCCATGAACATCTATGGCAGTCGTTATTGAGAGAGTGTCGACACAAAAGATCCCATTGGGTCAAAGTGTCGTCAGTCTGCACTGACTGGCCCCCACATAAGTTAAGTACTTCTTATCCACAAGCGGTGACAATCGAATGGCGTCAGCACCACAGTACTGTCAGTAGTACCTACTGATGTGAAAGTAAGTGAAGCTTCTTTACGTTGTAATAGTTATTATTCTTTGCCTGGGATGGAAGCTAATGTAGTGCTCTTATAGTCGTAGATACTTCATAGTTTTGCAGCTGTTCAAGGTATGTAAAGTCATCAGCAACAGAGGCTGTTTATTATTATTCTTCGAGCGGAACCTTAATGTTGCCAATTATTTTGAACCGGAAGGAATTAGCCAGCACGCTTGCGGAAGCAACGCCGTGCCGTCTTACAGGAAATTAGCTTAAGACTAGTAAATTGAAACTATAGGGATAGAGACTAACTAGTAAATTTGGACTGAATTAAGGGATAGATGGTTCAGTGATTGTGAATGCAATTGCTATGCTTGAGGTCTCGGGTTCAATTCTCGGATTGAGTAAGTGTTATTGCTCTTTTCTGCCACGAAGTTCTCAGTACTAGTGCGGAGTTTGGAATTGATCCCGGTAAAGGGCAATAGGCTTGGCTCGCTATTACATGGGACTTATAATCTTAGGTGGTGAATACAACTCTGCTTACTCTTTTAATTAAATATTCTCACGCTTACGGTACTCAAACGTTGAAGGTACGATGGTTAGATGTAGTATTACTATTATATTCTGATGCCCCTGCAACTATGTACATAATATATTTTATTTCAAGAAGATATTGTTCCAAATATACTTATTGAAATTTTAAATTTACAAACAACATTTCGAAATATCACGGGCTAAAGCAAGCGAGGCAAGTACCGCCTTACAGCTAGATTAGCCGGTCCCTCCGTCATCTGCAACGATCGTTGCCAGACTGTCCGGATAAGCATTAGCTTGCCAGTATCACTACCGAATTTCTTCACGAAAAACCTAATAAATTCAAGCTGAGAAAAGTAATAATTATGTAAATGAAGTTAACAAAAACGCTATAATCAATTCAAGTTTAAATAAAATATATACTACAGATCTATTAATATCTTGTGACCAAAAACGTTCAAATAAAACATAACGATAAACTTGTTTACGCAAAAAAGATGTTTTATAGTCAAAAGAACAAAAAATGATGTTTATATGACATTTATTTCTTTATTACTAGATAAATATTATAGTTCTCTTAACAGTAGATGAATGAGTCATATGATTTAAAGCTAACATCGTTTTAGCAAGCAGCTATAGCCTAGTGAGAGACCATTGCGGTCATGGAGAGGTCTCGAGTTCGATACCTAGACACGCATCTCTGATTTTTTGAAGCTATGTGCGTATTTGGCGGCCTCGATGGTTAGTGTAACCGACTGCCACGCCTGAGGTCGCGGATTCGATTCCCGCACAAGTCAAACATTTGTGTGCATGGACATGGATGTTTGTCTTGGTCTGGGTGTTTCTGTGTATAATATGTCATTGTATTTACAAAAATAAGTATAATATGCATGGATAAACATACATATTATAAACTCTGCTTAGTTTGGGCTAGATGGTGTTGTGTGTATGTGATAGACTATTATTATATTAAATTAAATAGAAGTAACAATCAAGTAACGGGAAGCGACAACGAGGCCGGCCCAGGAGGAGATGGCGAGACGAGCTCGATGCATTTAAGAGGGATTGGCAACTCAGAACAAGCGATCGAGGTAGATGGAAGTCGGAAGGGGAGGCCTTTGCCCAGCAGTGGGACGCCAATTAAGCTTATAATAATAATAATAAAAGCGCGGGAAGCGGTTGGATGCAGGTGGCCCAAGACCGGTCTGTGTGGAAAACCTTGGGGGAGGCCTATGTCCAGCAGTGGACGTCTTTTGGCTGACATGATGATGATGATGATGAATAATAATAATAAATTAAATAGTTAATTATCGCTTGCTTTAACAGTGAAGGAAAACATCGTGAGAAAACCTGCATGTTTCAAAGTTCTCCATAATGTTCTTGAAGATATGTGAAGTATGTCGGGTGGACATCGCACCAGGATAGTGTGATGAAGCCTGCGAACCTGAGAACCCAAGAAGAGGCCATTAGGCAGCAATGAGCTCGCCTTATTAGATATATGTACGATTTATGCTATAATAATATCAGCCCTGTATTAAGCTGTCCCACTGCTGGACACAAGCCTCTTTTCGTATGTAAAGGGCTAGGCCATAGTCAACCACGCTATCTTATCTTATGTCGGGGCCAGTCAGTGCAGACTGGCGACACTTCGAGCCAGTGGGATTTTTTGTGTCGACACTCTCCCAATAACGACTGCCATAGATGTTCATGGCAGCCGGGACCAACGGCTTAACGTGCATTCCGAGGCACGGAGCAGGCGATAATTGTCAATCAATACGCACATAATTTCGAAAAGTCATATAGCTTCCGAAAGTCAGAGGTGCGCGACGTGGGTTCGAACCCGAGACCTTCTGCATTGCAGTCTGTTGGTCTCCGCACTGAGCTATCGCTGCTCTTGTCAACTCAATGCGGGTTGGCATAATATATAATTTTACTCAATAGCTCAGGATTTACTTACAGAAAAATACAAGAACACTCTAACCAACTTGAGAACTAAACTTCGAAGTTCACGATCCGTAGATGAGCACACACCATTGAACTAACGGAGATAAAAAGTAATTTAAATAAAGATTAAATCATAACCTATATTAAGGACGCTTAAAATAGCAGTGACCCAGAAAATTTAAAAGAAAAAGCGATAAAAAAGAATATCTAACACAGTTTTTGCGCGAACAACGTTTTTTGGCGGGCTTTTTTTGACAGAAAAAACAATATGGCGTCAAGAGACGTCAGATTGGAACAATGAATGATGTTTTTATTAAGTTTCATACTTTTTTTACTTTGGCTCGTGTGTGATAATGAAAGTTTATCATTTTTTGTTTTTAATGCTTGGCAAAAAGTCTGATTTTGCGTAACGTGGTGGTCATTTTTTTACATTTAAACGTAGTCGTAAATATTAAATAGAATTGTTTAATGTCATGTCTACATATGTTTTATTGCCATGGACGGAGTAATAAATATTTGGAACACGGATTTTGATATTGATGTGTCTAAAATAATTATTGATTATTTTATCGTTTTGTGCCTCGTGGATTCCGTTTGCGCTTGTTTGCGGCGCTGTGTGAGGTCTCGGTTCGGTTCCAGATTCAGTCAAGTGTTATTCGGATTTATTTATTTAAATATAGATAGATCGACACTCCTACGTTTATTGCTTTAAATGTTGGCACAAAAGACGTGCCATAATTTGTAATTCAAACATTTAGTCGTTAAAGTTATGCATTCACTTCACAACTTAGCCTCCGGTTTCTGGATTGAGAATTACATGTTGTGAACGACTTAAACTCTAATTAAGTATTACTTAAACATTTGATTTGTTTATATACCAAGTCTCCTTAAACTGTGATACAATTTAAGTAGGTATTTAAACATTATAATACTCATATGAGGTTTGCTAACAGCAGCGATAGCTCAGTGGGGAGACCAACAGACTGCAATGCAGAGGGTCTCGGGTTCGAACCCACGTCGCCCATCTCTGACTTTCGGAAGTTATACGACTTTTAGAAATGATGTGCGTATTGATTGACAATTATCGACTGCTCCGTGCCTCGGAGAGCACGTTAATCCGTCGCTCCCGGCTACCATGAACATCTATGGCAGCCGTTATTGGGAAGTCAGAGCCCTCTAATATCCTGACACTGGTCTAGCCTTAGGGTATCGTTAACCTTCGGGTTGCGGAGGTCAGATGGCAGTCGCTCCGTGTAAAAACTGATACCCAGTCAAATCCGGTTAGACTAGAAAGCCGACCCCAAGTGACTTGGGAATAATAAAGGCTAGGGAGAAGAAGAAGACTCAGATGAGGTTTGCTCCTTTTCTCAATTCATAAACCAGAGTTAGACAATAACTATGATGAAGAAAATATATTATTGGGGTTCAGTAGCAGAAAGAAGTCTGAAAATATATCAAGTTGGGGTTTATAGGTTCGCATAACTTGTGACCTAAAAACTAAGCTGATATGTAGGTGTAATGGACTTCTGCCCTTTGCAGACACGTAGACATGAGACTACATAATATGTTTGTTTATCATCCGAAACTTTTTGCTGTGTTTGTTATAATATGTTCAAGCAGCTGTTACCTGCGACTTCGTCCGCGTAGATTTTAACTAAAAGTGTTCGTCTCCGCGGAACCCTATTTTTTTTCTAAAATCAAAGTAGTCTTAGTTACTCCTTATAACATCAGCTATCTGCCAGTGAAAGTCCCGTCAAAATCGGTTCAGCCGTTTCAGAGATTAGCCAGAACAAACAAACAGACAAAGAGACAAAAAAATTAAAAATAGATGTTTTCGTATAGGTACCTTATATACTTTCATATGCATTAGATAAAAAGCTGTTATTTTGACATTACAAACAGACACTTCAATTTTATTTATTTGTATAGATGTATAGATTATTAAACATGGGTGCTTAGGTTAATTACTTTTATTTTGGTATTTAATAAGTGGTTTAGTTATTAAATTGTTTATCCTTCACGGTCGTTCCGTAGTAAAGATTCAGTTAGAAGCATAACACACTTGATAATAACAACTTACACAGCTGGAAATGGAACTTGAAACCTCACGGTAGACAACTGGTCATATTGTAATGCTTATATCGCTTGGTTACTAAGACAGACTCCCGCACTAAAAATAATTCCTGAGCCACTGGGAGGAAAACAATCGGACTGGGAACAAACATTTGGACGTACTTTCTGAAAAACGTTCCAACCCACACTCGGGTCAAAATCGAGTTATTAAGAAAGAAAGAAAGAAAACAGTTTATTTTGTCCTCTACACTGGCATAAAACAAAATAAATTTTTTATTAGCAAATTAGTCACGGGGTTACTATTTACTAGCTGGAAAAATTTGGTAGCTCTACTATCACTCTAAATATGAAATCATGACTTAGTAGCCCAATCCACATGTATGAAGAAGCAATACGGGATTGAACTTCAATCCACACTCGGGTCAAAATCGAGTTATTATTAGCAAATTAGTCACGGGGTTACTATTTACTAGCTGGAAAAATTTGGTAGCGCTACTATCACTCTAAATATGAAATCATGACTTAGTAGCCCAACCCACATGTATGAAGAAGCAATACGGGATTGAACTTCAATCCACACTCGGGTCAAAATCGAGTTATTATTAGCAAATTAGTCACGGGGTTACTATTTACTAGCTGGAAAAATTTGGTAGCGCTACTATCACTCTAAATATGAAATCATGACTTAGTAGCCCAACCCACATGTATGAAGAAGCAATACGGGATTGAACTTCAATCCACACTCGGGTCAAAATCGAGTTATTATTAGCAAATTAGTCACGGGGTTACTATTTACTAGCTGGAAAAATTTGGTAGCTCTACTATCACTCTAAATATGAAATCATGACTTAGTAGCCCAATCCACATGTATGAAGAAGCAATACGGGATTGAACTTCAATCCACACTCGGGTCAAAATCGAGTTATTATTAGCAAATTAGTCACGGGGTTACTATTTACTAGCTGGAAAAATTTGGTAGCGCTACTATCACTCTAAATATGAAATCATAACTTAGTAGCCCAACCCACATGTATGAAGAAGCAATACGGGATTGAACTTCAATCACGATTATCTCAAAATGTTTACTTTGTGAGTTGGAACGTTTTTCAGAAAGTACGTCCATTTGTGGATCACAAATTTTTTTGTCCCGTTTGGGATTTGAACCCACAACACTCTGCGAAGTGGCAGCGGCGAGGTGACCACTCAAATCACTACGCCATCCGTGCTTGTGACATTCATAAGTGTTACTTTGTGACTTAAATATTTAATAAATGATTTTTTGACTTTGTCTTTGAGAATCGAACCGAGGACCGACGTGCTATCACTTACAATTTATTAAACCACTGGACTTATCTTTTAATCCTAGCAACCATCTTTATATATATAACTGTGTCTAGCGTAAAACTTTTTGACTGAACACTGTCCCCCAAAATACAGGCTACAACCTAGTTTGGGAAACAGGACCAGTACCCTTCGTAAATATAAAACAACACTACTTTGTAATTACTTGTTTGTAACTAATTATTTTTTGTTCAAATAAACATTTTTATTTTTATTTTTTATTTATTAACTCTTCTGTGCGTATGTTTGTAATTAACTTCCTCCTAAACAGTTGGACCGATTTTGATAAAATTTTGTGTGTGTGTTCAAGTTTAGATTTGTTTTTTTTTGTTTATTTCTTTTTCGTGTATACAGGACAATTGTCGGGACAGTTAGTATTATTATAATAATAAAGACAACTCCTAAGAAATTCATTGCACCCCGGGGGTCTTTACAAACATTCAGACAACGGACACAAAGAACACCCAGACTCGGAAAAACCATTTGTGGATCAAACAATGTTTTGTCCCGTATGGGATTCGAACCCACACCACTCGGCACAGTGATAGCGGCGAGGTGATCACTTAAACCACTACGCCATCCGTGTAATCAATATATATTTAAACCTTATTAATTAAATCGATGTTTCTTTAAAAATAACAAAGTATAAAACGTATATACAAAAGATTAATCTGCGATTAATTAACCAGTTTACTAAGCGTGTAAATTAATTAACCAAAATAGTTTTTGCTCGACCCGGAACTTGAACCAGTAAATACTTTGACTAAAAAAGTTATACTATACTAGGTGCGCCCGCGGTTTCACGCTGATCACTGCGCCGCCCCTGTGGGTCGTAGCGTGATTTATATAGCCTTCCTCGATAAATAGACTATCCAACACTAAAATAATTTTTCAATTCGAACCAGTAGTTCCTGAGATTAGCGCGTTCAAATAAATAAACAAACTCTTCAGCTTTATAATATTAGTATAGATTTATTGATGTAGTGTATTTCTGACAATCCAGTTTATAACCGCAGTCAGTCAATTTTATTAATAGCCTATGAAGCCTTCGGTGGCGTAGTGGTCGATTAGGTATCTGGTCTTGGGTTCGGTTCTCGATTCGAAAAAAGTGTTAAAAGGTTTTTTCAGAGGCGTAGCGGTTGCAGATGTGACTGGTGTCTCGGATTCGATTCTAGCTTCGACAAAAGTGTTGTTAAGTTTTTCAAAGACGTAGCGGTTGCGAATGTGACTGGTGTATATCAGATCTCGGATTCGAAGCTCGGTTCGACAAAAGTGTTATTAAGTTTTTCAGAGGCGTAACGGTTGCAGGTGTGACTGCGTGCATTTATTGTCTTGGGTTGGATTCTCGGTTCGACAAAAGTGTTGTTGAGTTTTAGTATCATGAACTCCTTAGTCACACACACACGGTCTAAAAATGTGTCTCATATACGACATTAGGCTCGCCCCGTATTGCGATGGACCTAAAGCATAGCTAGCGAAATGTGAGTGTAAAACCCCTGATTACCCCTTCACGCATATACAGACTATGTATGGATTAGGTACTTAATTTTGAGCAGCGACAGCTCAGTGGGGAGGCCAACAGACTGCAATGCAGAGGGTCTCGGATTCGAACCCACGTGGCGCACCTCTGACTTTCGGAAGTTATATGACTTTTCGAAATTATGTGCGTATTGAGTGACAATTATCGCCTGCTCCGTGCCTCGGAGAGCACGTTAAGCCGTCGGTCCCGGCCGTCACGAACATTTATGGCAGTCGTTATTGGGAGAGTGTCGACACAAAAGATCCCACTGGGTCGAAGTGTCGCCGGTCTGCACTGACTGGCCCCCACATAAGATAAGATAAGTACTTAATTTAGAAATTAGCCGGATACTTCAGAGTTACCGAAGCGATAGCCTAGGGCAGTAGTTGGCAACCTTGTTATCAAAAAAAGCCAAACATAGACAATACACAATTTAAATTTGTCGGCCTCCATGGCGTAGTGGTTAGTGTAACCGACTGCCAAGGTCGCGGGTCCGCACAAGTCAAACATTTGTGTGCATGAACATGGATTTTTGTCTTGGTCTGGGTGTTTCTATGTATATATAATATGTATGTATTTACAAAAATAAAAAGTATATAATATCGCTGGTCCAATATTACAAGGTTCTATGTTACATTTTGCAAAAAAATTAGTAATGAATATTGCATGGTTCTATATATTATGTCATTCCTTTTTGCTTAGACTAATATAGTAATAAATAGTTAGAAGCACTTACAACCTCACAATATTAAATCGCAAATAGTTCTAAGTTATTTTTTACTTTATTTTTACTTACATGCAAATCTTAAACCTGATTTCACCAAAGTAAAAAAAAATAACATAGAACTATGTAATGGTGACCCAGCGATATGTATGTTTATCCATTGTCTAGTATCCATAGTACAAGCTCTGCTTAGTTTGGGCTAGATGGTGTTGTGTGTATGTGATAGAATATTATAATATTATATAAATCTATTCAAAGAGCCCTTTTTTACTTAAGCTTTGCTTTAGCAGGAGACATTATTACGTCAATAATTAGGATTAAATGTACACTCTCGAGCTTGCCTTTGTTAAATAAGTACTAGTTTAATTAGCAGTAAATTAAATTAATTTTGGTATCATACTTATAAAACAAGATAATAAGTAATATTCCACGCGTGCAGTAAACATTTCGTGGGAGAGCCAAAGCCTAAGAGTCAAAGAGCCGCAGCTTGCCGGCCACTGGCCTAGGGAAAACCGTTAAGGCCTGTTCAAACCTAAGCGGTATTCGCTACCGTCTGCGGTAGAAAAAACCAAGTGGGTATGCGGTAATATTACTGTTTACACCAAAGCGGATTTCGCTATCCTTGTGGGTAGACTTGATACAATATACCTGAGTGAAACCCGCGCGGCAGGCACTTCTTTCTACCAACAGCGGCAGCGAAAACCGCTCAGGTCGGTCTAGCCGCGGAACTTGATACTAAATACCTGAGCGAAACCTGCGCGGTATATATACCGCGGTATATATAGAGGTATACCTCTACCCACAGCGGCAGCAAATACTGCTCAGGTTTGAATAGGTCTTTATACTGTTACGCAGATGTCCCGAGTTCGATCCCAAGGCCCTTAAATAGTTATCTATCCCTCGATTTAAAGGTGAAGGATAACATCGTAAGGAAATCTATACGTGTGGGAATTCTGCATAATTTTCTGGAAGATGTGTAAAGTCTGCCAACCCACACTGGGCCAGCGTAATCCTTCTCATACTGAAAACACACCCGTGCCCAGCAGTGGGACAGAACTGATATTATGGCTATATATAATATGACTGACTGAAACGCTAATGAGTTGCCAGTATTTAAAAGCACCAATTAACCTGTCAAATGGTAATTCATTTAGTCAATCATTAGAAGATGGGCATCCTTGTAAAATATCTGTCTGACAATATCTATTATTCCTAATATTTTAAGGTTAAGAACATGTTTAACTCTTTAACCATGATTTAGAGGTCAGTATCCAGACACAATACTTTTATTATTATGTGTCAATAGTTAGCAGGCGATATTGATGAAGATGATGTGACGTTACCGAGGTAGTTCAGGATATACCAAACATTTAACAGATCCAATTAAAAAAAAACCCTGAAGCAAGATGGCAAATAAGTTTATTATTTGTCTGATGGTGAATAGTAATCGTAGCCTGCCATGTCATGTGCACTACACAGCTCAGCTTCTTTATCTCAGCTGAAGGATGTCCACTGCCGGACATAGGATCTTTCAAGGTTATCCACACAGACCAATCTTGGGCCGCCCGCATCTAACTGCTTTCTGCAAGCTTTACCAGGTCATCAGTCTACAGTGTAAGGGATCGATTTTAAATACATAAAAATTAATACAAACTTGCTGGACACAACATCTTTTTAAAAATGTTCTTACAGAAAGTTTAACATCATTTTGTCTGAGGCCTGGACCGAACCTAGGACTGTACCTAAGGTAGAGAGCAGCGATAGCTCAGTGGGGAGACCAACAGACTGCAATGCAGAGGGTCTCGGGTTCGAACCCACGTCGCGCACCTCTGACTTTCGGAAGTTATATGACTTTTCGAAATTATGTGCGTATTGATTGAAAATTATCGCCTGCTCCGTGCCTCGGAAAGCACGTTAAACCGTTGGTCCCGGCTGCCATGAACATCTATGGTAGTCATTATTGGGATAGTGTCGACACAAAAGATCCCACTGGGTCGAAGTGTCGCCGGTCTGCACTGACTGGCCCCCACATAAGATAAGATAAGATACCTAAGGTAAATAGTTGCGCGTACTCTCAGACTAAAGCACAAGATATTACAACAGAATAACTGCAATAATAAATCGAATTATAAAAGCGAACATTTGTAAACAAATAATATTAAATGAATATTCATAAATATTTATCTAGTCATAGTCATATATATGGAGTTTTTAATTAAATTAATTTCTTATCGCTTATAGATATTATTTCTAAGACTGAACACTTCTTATTTATAAAGCATAAACGATAATAAAAATAGCAATGATAGACATATGGAAGACCATTGAACTGAACCGCAGAGATCACAAGTTTGATCCCCAGACACGCAATCTTTGCTTCGACTTTTCGAAATTACGTGAGCATTAAATAATTATCGCTCGTTTTAACGGTGAAGTAAAACATCTTGAAGTAACCTGCATATCTGACAGTTCTCTATAATAGGCGAAGTCTGCCAATCCGTACTGGGCCAGTGTGGTGACCCTATGGCCTAACTCTACATGTATCTACTGAGAAGAGGCCTGTATCCAGAAGTGGGACAATTTATAAGCAGAGCTGATATTATTAGGTCCTTCATTTGAAACTTTCAGCTGTAATACTACTACTAGGTATTTTACTGGCTCAGCGAGCCAAAGTGTGTCTTGGCTGCCGATACGAGAGAACGCCACTTAATTCGGTCTTTGATCGATTCCTGCCAGTCGTTGTCTAATATCTTTATTTTTAAATATAAGCAAGTAATAGGAGACCCATCGGCATCGGGTACAGGGACCAAGCTACCGGTGGTTAGGACTCCAGAGACAGGAAACTACGAACAATGCATGCTGTATCGAGTAACACTGCCTTCTCATTATTACATACTAGCTTTTGCGCGCGGCTCCGGCCGAGTGGTACCTCCATGAATTAATAGTAGCCTATGTCCTTCCCCAGGTTTTAAACTATATCTGTACCAAATTTCATCTAAATCGGTTGAGTGGTTTAGCCGTGAAAAGGTAACAGATAGACAGACATATAGACAAACAGAGTTACTTTCGAATTTATAATATTAGTAAGGATTAACCAGACCAGCACCTGTGAAGCCTAAAGGGCTAGGCAGAAATACACTTTAGGCTAAAAGTAAGACGTAATCTGGTTGTAATACATTACAACCAGATTTCGTCAACTATATTTTATGCCCTAAAGAGAGTCTGCCGTCTATTAGACACGTTACCATCAGACTCAATAGAACCTATCCTAACAGAAATCTTGCCAAAACCGAGAAGTAAACCCACACTATTAACTGTAAGAGGATTCGCAATCTTTTGTCAAAGGATCGCCGAGACATTCCAACCACATATGAATATATGTATATACATAATATGGTATGAATATTCATATTATGTGTATATATAAATCTTTATATCTTGTTTTTGAATTTTATTATCTTATTTATATTAATTGCATTATGAGCACCAATTTGCATAGGAAATTAACCAAACCAGTTTCAAGCAATTATTTTTGTTTAGAAATATTCTTACACGTTGTTATCTAATGTTAGTAATTTGTATGTAGGCACTTCCTAGATTTATCTCGAGCAACGACACTATAGCACTGAAGGTTACTAGTCTTCAGGACTTCCTGCCTTACTCCTTCCAAAAATTATAATAATAATGATAAGGTTCTCGAGCCCGAATTTCAGTCACAGCGACCAATCTTAATGAAGATTTTCATTCAACACAGGAGATATTATAGTGCTCAAATGTGTGCGTAAACATAAGTGCACTCTCTATTCCCTAACGCTGATAATATGATGTCACGACAAACGAGCACGACCAGAGAGAGGTCAGGTGCAGGACCATGGGCATTGCTTCATTTTTGAGGCACAGGCGCGTGTTACATCGCCAATTGCGGGTCTCCTATTGATAATTTACTGTCTTTTTTTCTAGATAAAAGGTACCCGATGTCCTTTTCTGATCCCATGACAACATGTATGCAAAATTCCATTATGATAAGTCGAGTAATTAAGCCGTGAAAGCGTGACAAACAAACAAACCAACTCATATTCGCATTTATAATATTAGTTAGGATTATTGTCTGTCAAAATGTCTACTCCACCTGATGGTGAGTAGTCGTGTAGTCCACAAGCAGAGTTTTCACACTACGTACTCGTGTGAATTAACCCATTCACAGTCCCGTGATAGACACAATAGAAAATCAATTGTTATATACCATATGTGGTTCATCGGACTGGGAACGTGTTAAAGCTGAGGTCTCTACTTTGACGGCCTAAGGAGGACCTTTCCACGCCCATCTTGACGGCGGGACCATACGGCTTGTTTAAATTTTGATTCGAAGATTGGTTTGAAGTGATGTGATACTACCATGTGAACCGTCAATCCCCATTTCTAAAAGGCAATTTTATTAAACTGCTTTTTAGAAACGAGGATTAATTATATTATATTCAATTATTTGCTAATTTGATTGGCTAAATGAAATAGCAACAGCCAATTAAATCATTTGACATGACTTTGACATGTTGCTGATTAGCCTTTCAGAAACTAGGTGTAAATGCTGCAGATATTTAATGTGCGAAGAATATTTAATACGTGCATTAGCATACATATAAATTATTCCGAGTGTTGCATTAGTCAAATCAAAATTAGCCTCGCAGTTTTTGAGTGACGCGCACAGAGATGTACAAAAAATTGGTGCAAACATAATGATGTATTAAACATCGTCTAGCGAACTCATTTCTTTACTAATATGGTTTGATATAATAGTAAAAAGAACGTGATATAAATTATATATAAGAATAACTTTACTTGTCAGAAGTCACAAGTTAAATTATAAAATGGGCGGGTACTTCCTGTGACTCTTGTAAGGTGCCGTTTTTTAAACAATTTTAGCGGTCACTAGGTGAAGTTTTTACTGTCTAATACAGAAATTTGACTTGGTACTTTATTAACAGTAATTTCAACTGATAGTGGATTTTTTGTTCGTCATATTGACTACATATCACTACGCTGATGATATATAGTTAATGGACTTCATAATCATTCAAATCAGAATAAATTTGGGTCGCGATAACATTTTTGGATGTGAAAATTATACTTAGTACTCTCTCAGTGAAATTAAAAAGTAAGGTCCGCTTCTCATGATAAAAAATAGAGTTCTGATCTAGTCTCAGTGTCATGAGTATCACAAATAGTATTGTCATGAATATATTCTAACTAATAATATAAATACGAATGTGAGTTTGTTTGCTACGTTTTAACGCCTTAATTACTCAACCGATCAACACGAGACTTCGCATACTCGTTGCCAGGAGTACAGAGAAGGACATACTGTTATCCTGAGGGATAGAAATTTATTGACATTACCTAGATTAATGCGAGCAAAGCCGCGGGCATAATCTAGAATATTATAATACTAGCTGTTACCTGCGACTTCGTCCGCGTAGATTTTAACTAAAAAGTGTTTGTCTTCGCGAAACCCTATTTTATTTTCTAAAGTCAAATTAGCCTAAGTTACTCCTTATAACATCAGCTATCTGCCAGTGAAAGTCCCGTCAAAATCGGTTCAGCCGTTTCGGAGATTACCCGGAACAGACAGACAGACAAAAATTTTAACAATAGATGTTTTCGTATAGGTGCCTTATATACTTTCATATGCATTAGATAAAAGCTGTTATTTTGACACTACAAACAGACACTTCAATTTTATTTATTTGTGTAGATATATTTTCTTGCAATGTTTAACAGTGTACATATTATGTATGTGTAAATATTATTTTAGGAACTATGTATGCCAAACTTATAATATTTTTGAATAATTAAAAAATAAACCATTCATAGTACCTATTCTTCTACAATAAAATAAACGTAAAATAAGAACAGAAATTGCATTACAGTTCACATTTGACATTTATTAGACTAGATAGGAACCCTGTTTTAAACAGCTTTTATTGAGAGAATTGGTCTTTTGTTAATAAGTTCAAGCAATGTAATAGCTTATAGTATTATATCTCTAAGACCCTCAGACCTAGATCTCCGTCATATTAACAAATCTGATTTTTCTATAGCAAATGTGGCATATATCTATACTAATATTATAAATAATAAGCTTTATTTATTTTATTTGGTTAATAAAAAAGATAAGAGTACACAAAATTAGATGTGACACTGAATCCCGCACTAGGATACCCTGTGTTGCGGGATCCAGTCTCTTTCGTCTGATATTCTGAGAGTAATTGCATCAAATATAAACAGTTATTATATTAATGCGACTTATAAAAATATATTATGCTACTTAATAATAACTATATATTAAGACTATATAATATATATTTAAATATTTTAATTTATATATTTGTCGGCCTCGATGGCGTAGTGGTTAATGTAACCGATTGCCACGCCTGAGGTCGCGGGTTCGATTCCCGCACAAGTCAAACATTTGTGTGCATGAACATGAATGTTTGTCTTGGTCTGGGTGTTTCTATGTATAATATGTATGCATTTACAAAAAAATAAATAGTATATATGTATGTTTATCCATTGTCTAGTACCCATAGTACAAGCTCTGCTTAGTTTGGGCTAGATGGTGTTGTGTGTATGTGGTAGAATATTATTATTATTAATATTATTATGTGTAGTAAAGTTGAAGAGTTTGTTTGTTTGAATGCATTAATCTCGGGAACTACTGGTCCGAATTGAAAAATTCTTTTAGTGTTGGATAGCCCATTTATCAAGGAAGGCTATAGGCTATATAACATCACGCTACGACCAATAGGAGCGGAGCAATGAAAAATTTGGCAAAAACGGGGAAAATTCTCAATATTGTAAATATGAGGAAAATTTTCTTATGTAAAGCAAACGAAGTTGCGCGGTTCAGCTAGTTTATTATATTCAGTATTGTCAAATAAAACGAAATAGGGGCTCAACAGAGAGTTCTTAGGTAATAATAATAATAATAATAATATTCTATCACATACACACAACACCATCTAGCCCAAACTAAGCAGAGCTTGTACTATGGGTACTAGACAATGGATAAACATACTTAAATACTTTTTTTTGTAAATACATACATATATCATATATAGAAACACCCAGACCAAGACAAACATCCATGTTCATGCACACAAATGTTTGACTTGTGCGGAAAACGAACCCGCGACCTCAGGCGTGGCAGTCGGTTACACTAACCACTACGCCATCGAGGCCGACACATAGGTTTCTCTGTTAAGAAATACTTAGTAGTAGTTCGGAGTCTGCAACTGTGCCCGATAGGACTTGTCTGCTTTATGTTAGACATAAAGACATACATAGATTCATGCCTGTTTCCGAGAGGGGTAGGCAGAGACTACGGATTTCCATTTGCTACGATCCTGACACACTTCTCTGGCTTCATTCACTTTCATCACATTCCTCATACACGCTCGCTGGTTTAAGATGCTCTTAAGAGGAAACACAAGGGCCGTTTTTCCATACAAACGTAGTCCCCTGTTTCTTCCCTGGATAATGCCAGTAGAGCAATATTTTTTTCCAAAAAATGTATGCGATCTATTGGCATGTCCTTATGTTTTCCTTTTATTCATAAATTAATTATTAAAAGAGACATGAGCCTTCAAAGCCTCAAAAATTGACTAGATTTTCCGCTATGTTCAAACATCCAGAAAACAAATTTGACTAGCTTATATAAAAAAAGGAAAACATAGGAACACGGCCAAAGTCTTTCTTTAATTTTTAATGAAAAAAGTATTTAAATCGTTCAAGTTTTGAAGAAGGAATCAGGGGACTACGAAACGTTGATTTTGTGTACTTTTATATGTATTTTCGGTCCAAGCTGCAGTTGTCTCTATCGCGCTCATGAGTCATGATACTATACATGGCACTGCGCGACAGCAATAGATTTTCCAAATACCTATTTTTCAATTATTTCGCCCTTAGTGTTTCCTCTTAACCTAGCCTTTGTCCAGAACGTCTTCGATCTGATCGTGAAACGTTCGCCTATAGTCTTCCTCTTGCGACTGTTCTATTCACATAACAGCTATACTAATATTCCAAAAACATAACTGGCCAATTGTGAGTGAAATACACCTCTACCTATCCCTTCGCGTAAGAGTATGGTATAGTATGGTATAGTAATAAAAAAAAAACAGATTAATGAAAAACTCGAACGTAATAAAAACAACATTCTCGACACAATTCCAAGTTCACAAACAAACTTCTTATGTAATAGATCAAATCAGTAGATCGCAATTGCTATCGTAAAAATAAAAGTAACAATAATGTGTTAAATAAAACACGGAAAGCTGTATGCGGAAAAACCTGGCGTGTAGGTAGCAATCTCAGACGAGTACTTATGCGTTAGAGCGTTAAACAAATTCTACAACATCTTAACTATCCACCAAAAATCACAAACAAAATCCAACTATATTTCATTGCAATAAAGTTGGTGTTGCAATGAATGAGTATAAAAATAAGGCATTATAAATATTATGATGTAATACGCGTCGGTACAAGGTCAGTTTAGACCGAAAATCAGGTTTTGGCTCCCCTCCCTGCGCCCGCGCACCGTGGGTTGCGGGCGCGCGCGTGAGCAGCGTCATAGAGGCGCCGTAGTGCGATGACATGGAGAGAACACTTCTGAGTACTATTCTGACTATTCGGTTGTGAACAAATTCGAGGCTTTTTTTTGCAATTGTATATACATCCGGTTGTAAGAGTTTTTGACCAGTGAACAACGGTCTTATCATTCAAATCTCTGCTATATATGGGCCACTCCCTATGCACCAAATACTATGGGTTCTATCTCCAAGGAAATAAAAATTGCGTGATTTACAATTAATAGTTGCTTTTAGTCAGGGTCTTTTTTGTGTCGGTACGTTAAATTATAGTAAATAACTTGCAATTTACGCATTTCGAAGTATAGGAGTTATTACTTTTAGTCTATTAACTAGCAGTGGCACAGCGCCGCAAGACAAAATTGTCAATAATGTCTGGAATTCCAACAATAATAATTTACAGGTTAAATAAAAACGTTAAGGAACAATTAATATGATTATCTATACAAATAAATAAAATTGAAGTGTCTGTTTGTAATGTCAAAATAACAGCTTTTTATCTAATGCACATGAAAGTATATAAGGTACCTATACTAAAACATATATTTTAAAATTTTTGTCTGTCTGTCTGTCTGTTTGTTCCGGCTAATCTCCGAAACGGCTGAACCGATTTTGACAGGACTTTCACTGGCAGATAGCTGATATTATAAGGAGTAACATAGGCTACTTTAACTTTAGTAAAAAAAATAGGATTCCGCGGAGACAAACACTTTTTAGTTAAAATCTACGCGGACGAAGTCGCAGGTAACAGCTAATTTAATATAAAAATTAATATGACTATTAACACAATGCAGCTGATCTAGTGTTACGGGTTCGACAATTGTTTGAGTCAATAGTTTGTATGTTACAGATATTTTAATGATTATTCATATATTAATGGGTAACCACACAATTGATTGGTCTTATGATGGCAATTGTTTATACAGCCAAACGACAAGTCAAAACTTCGAATCTCGGTTGGCGCAGTGTGTTATTGGGTTTACCTGTTAGGAAATTTTTAGTAACAGGGCGGTGTCGCAAAATGTACTTAAAACAGACTTAGTCTCAATCGGTGTATGCATATTGGGTTAAGACATTAGACTTACAATCGAAAACTCGTAAGGTTGAGAGAGTCTATTGCATAACTTTAAAAATATACTTACTAGAATCTATGAACACATATTTTTTGCTACACCACAGCTCTCAATCAAGAATCCTAACTAATATTATAAAAGCGAAAATGAGTTTGTTTGTTTGTTACCTTTTCAAGCCTAAACCACTGAACCGATCATCCTGAAATTTTGCATATACGTTGTCAGGTGTACAGAAACGGACATAGGCTACCTTTCTTTCCGAAAAAAATTACTGGTCCCGAGGAAAACAACAATAACGTTCTTATGATAATAGATGGCACCACGTGTCTTTCGAATCATGATTGAATTATATTATTACAAGCAGACTACAACCCGAATTGATTGTCAAATTCTAAATTAATGCGAGCGAAGCTGCGGGCAATAGCTAGTTAATAATAAAAATACAATGTGAAAAGTTTATAAACAGTATATTATTATTTTACATAAATAAACGTACTACGTCTGTATACATTGTTATAAATAAATTTGATTCCATACTTCGTGAGTATACTTAATAAATAATTATTAGCTAAACCAGATAGGTAAGTATACGCTTTTGAGATAAGCCCGGCTAGCTCAGTCGGTAGAGCATGAGACTCTTAATCTCAGGGTCGTGGGTTCGAGCCCCACGTTGGGCGCAAATAACTTTTTGCAAGAAATAATTTATTTTTAGTATTATTTAGTATTTCATATGTATTATGTTTGGTTTTTCTTATAATTCACAAAAAACAATGTCACGAGATATTTTTGTCGTAATTGAACTAATGATTATATATATATATATATAGTTATTCTTTGACACTATCTTTGGACCACACTAATAATATAAATACGAAATTATTCAGTTCGTTTTATAATTTATTATATCTAAATTTCTTAACTGGATTTCATTGGATTTGTTAGAGTTATAGCTTAAAGCACAGGAAAAGACAAAAAATACTTTTATAATGCTAGCAATGTAAACAGCACATTACAACTGCATTGTATTATCGTAATAATAAAAATTACGAATACAATTTTGTTACTCAAATGGTCTCGCCAGTTTAACGCACACGGTCGTCTATTCGGAATTCGTCAAAATACTCGACAACGGACTACCACATGGCTCGCGAGTCATTTTTCATCGGCGTTTGCATGTGTGCGTAACCGTCAGTGTACGTGAGTAACATGTTAGTGTGCGTGCATGCGCCGGCGACGATTCAAACAACCTTTTTATGTCTTTTGATAGCGATAGTAAAACATATAAGTTTTAGCACTGTATAATGAGGTAATAAATGCGTAATATTGTATAATATTTGGCACTATATCGTTGATTTGAACTTGACCTTCGGAATTTGCATGTTTGTAGGGAATTGGGTTTGTAATGCTATTGAATGACGTCACAGAAGAAGCGACGAATGATTTATTTGTTCTAGAAGCTAATTTAACTGTTTTGAGTTCAAATAGCTTATATAAAAAATATGTATTTGTATGAATGTTGTTGATATTTTTATGTTTTGTAACGTGTAGAAAAATAAGCATAAGGATAAATTATAATTATTACGTAATGTATTAATTAATGAATAATTTTCGGATGGGTATGTGAAAATTATTCATTAATTACTGACTGAGGTTGAGATATGTTCGAACCTTCTTAATTGTAACCTACTATTGAAGAGAATAAAGTTTCTATTCTATTCTATTTCCGTAGGATCACGGTGCGCGCGGCGGCGTGGCGGTTCGATTGACGTATCGGGCAAAGTGGTATTTATATTTTATGAGGAAATTTTCTGTAGCAGTATATGAATGTCTGATAAGATGGTCTTTTATGATGTGGGAAGAGCAGCGATAGCTCAGTGGGAAGATCAACAGACTGCAATGCAGAGGATCTCCGGTTCGAACCCACGTCGCGCACCTCTGACTTTCGGAAGTTATATGACTTTTTGAAATTATGTGCGTATTGATTGACAATTATCGCCTGCTCCGTGCCTCGGAAAGCACGTTAAGCCGTTGGTCCCGGCTGCCATGAACATCTATGGCAGTCGTTATTGGGAGTGTCGACACAAAAGATCCCACTGGGTCGAAGTGTCGCCGATCTGCACTGACTGGCCCCCACATAAGATAAGATATGTGGGAATCAATGTCTTTGGCCAACGCCAGAACTCTGGAGTTTAGACACAATGCTTTTCTCATTGTAGGTAATGTAGGTATCTGGATTCTGGATATTTGGCTGATTGAAACATAGCCAGTGAAGTGTGAATATTTCGTGAGCCATTTTGGAGTAGATCCTAACTAATATTATAAATTCGAATGTGAGTTTGTTTGTTACGCTTTCACTCCTTAACTACTCGACCGATCATCATGAAATTTCGCATACACGTTGTCAGGGGAACAGAAAAGGTCATAAGGCACCTTTTAACCAGAAAAAAGTGCAGGATATGCAGCTAAATGCAGGATAGCTACATTTACGCGAGCGAAGCCGCGGGCAAAATCTAGTACAGTACAATAGTTTACCTGACTCGGGCATCAAAGCGGGAGCCACACAAACATCGTATTTTTATAACACTGGACCAATAGGTCAGCATAAATATAGCAGATCCTAAAAGATCATCAATTAATTAATAATAATATATAATTTAAAGATGTATTTTTTTTATTTACAACTTTAATACTAGAAATAAGTCATGTTTTTTATTTTGTTATACTACTAAGGTGGCAAACAAGCATACGGCCCACCTGATGGTAAGTGGTCACCGTAGCCTATGGACGCCTGCAACACTAGAGGCATCACTAGCGCGTTGCCGACCCTTTAGGAAAGGAAGCGGGAAGGAGAAGGAACGGGAAGGGGGAAAGAGAATCAGGACCCGGAATCAGGAACTTTAAAAGCATTCAAACAACGGACACAAAGAACACGCAGACTTTGAACAATTATTTGTGAAACATCGAACCTAAGCACTCGCGAAGTGGCAATGTCGCAGCGATCACTTAACCTCTACACCATGATAGTCCTCAAAACGATATTCACAGATGAGCTAACTTTTTAATGAACGTTAGGTAGAAGCTGATTATTTTAAATCATTAATTTTCCATCATCAATCATTAACAAGGAAAAATAATACAAATAAACATAATATGTAATTATATATACACATTTGTCTGTACATATGTCTCAATAACAGACTGACGTACTAGTTCTACAAATGGTGTTTGTTTCCATGTTGATTTTGTAATTGGTAAATCCTTTTCGAAGAAAATAAGATACCGGTAATATGACAGGTATCCGCATTATCAATTCGTTGTGAGTGACTATATTTCAAAATACAGTAATAATGATAATTAATACCACCAAACCATTAATATTTCCGTTATTAATTATAAAGGAAACAACCGAATATTAATACTTTTTATTTAAGATAATTTAATAATGTAATGATTAATAATATATACTTTTAACTCTACCATTATTGCGGATGACTCTACAGAAAGAATAGCCCACACGAAAAAGCCATAAGGATTATAATAACCTTACAAGTTTAAGTGGAAGAATCCGGTGTTGCCAATTATTTTGAGGCGGTACTAGAAAGCCGGCTCCACCAAAAAGCCGAGACTGAATTTCGGTTACGGTGTCCCAAGTTCACAGAGTTCCCACATTACACTATAATATATCCTGTTTGTAAGAAACAGGAGATTTTCTAGTGTACATGTGTGTGTGCAAACACAAGTGCACTCTCTGTTCCCTAACTCTCATGATCCTATGGGACGGCAATTCGACACGACCGGAGAGAGATCACGCGCAGGATCATTGGCTTTACGTGCTTTTCGAGGCACGGGCAAACATTTATAAGCAACCTGCGTTAGATTAGTAACACTGTTAAAATGTTTCACCCCGTGAGTGAAAAACACAAACAGATTTTATTTATCTATTTTATATTGTTTTGTACATACATAGGGACTATTTTATACATTGGCAGTTTCACGACAACATTGGACGTTAAGTTTGGTGACAGTACATGACAGAAGACCAGAATCATAAATTACATAAAATGTAAATTCCTTTTTTAATAACCCTTTCTTTATGGCGTATTTTGAGAAGCCATTACATACATACGCGATCTAGCTCTCCCATACCCATGGGAGAGCTAGATATTTGAGCCTCCGTAAGAGAAGGTTCTCATAAATGTGTACCGATGGCTTAGAGTGAAAACCTCGTAACTGTGAAATACATAACTTTTCAGGAGGCACAAAAAACTGCGCCCTGTAAAATTTTGTTCCTACAGGAAACCAAATCAAACATTTATTATCATAATATAATTTAACAAAAGATATAATATAATTTATTTGTGACATTTCTATAATATAGGTAATGCAAGATTTATTTAGGGGCATAATTGTAGAACATATAATGTAGAATTAATCTAATACATGCACTCTGGTACAATCGAACATTCTGGATGCCTCCGCTAGGAAAACCTGTGTTGTAGGTCATCCACCATTTTGTATTGCAATTACAGAGACGTGTACACCCTTATGGTAGCCGGTTAACAAAATGTATGAAAGAAAGAAAGAAAGAAATATTTTATTTTAATGTAACATTACAACACACAATCAAAACTACATATTTCATAACAAAAATGTGTAACAGTAATAATATAGTTAAAGTGAAAATTATAAATAATTTAAAATAAATAATAAAACTTATATACCAACATTATTATAAATAATATAGAATACACATAATATATACATGGAGCCCTTGCTGTTCAATGTGCGTCGCAGTGTTCATTAAACAGAGATGTTGCTCAGCATAATGCCGCACCGCATGCGAGTTGCGATACAGCGCTGATTTTCAGCAACACCATGGCATTTTAGCAACTGATTAATCATGTAATTTAAATGTGCTTGTACGTGTTTTATTCAAATATTTAAAAATATTGATGCAACGGCGTATAATGTTTACTTTCTGGGATATAACCGTGAAACCATATATTATATTATGGTCTCACGGTTATAACCCAGAAAGGAAAGGCAGAATTATACTTTCCTTTTGCCAAGAATTTTAGGTCCCATGAAATACAAGCCTATACATATGTGTGCCGTGTTGTTACTGATTACTTGAAAGAATAGCTAATAATATTTTGCCTGACCCAGGCATTAAATGGTGGCATGCACAGCAGTTGCATATTCTATTGCGCCATTTCGGTAGTTTCTTTTTATCCTCTGTTAAATTTGTTTCTTCTAAGGTCAATAACGGTGAAAGAAAACATCGTGAGGAAAACCGCATGTCTAAGAGTTCTCAATAATGTTCTCAAAGATATTAATATGTGAAGTCTGCCAATCCGTACTGGGCCAGCGTGGTGGACTATGGCTATGACTATTTTCACACTGAGAACAGGCCTGTGCCCAGCAGTGGGACAGTTTAATATAGGGCTGATATTATTATAAGGTCAATAACCAGTAGATATTAACTGCTTAAATATCAGATGGGTTGTTTACTTTCTAACTACCTTGATAGTAATTAAATGTAATATTAATTTAGTTCAGACCGTTGGACTACCAAATTAAACCTCAAATTTATATCAAATGTACCTTTGACTCTAAGAAAAATATCGTTCTTTTGAATACCTGAGAACCTCTTCATAATGTTCTTAAAGATATTTAAAGGGAGTTCCTACATTTGAACCTGGAGGTAGATTATGATATAATTATGAAAATAAGACCAGCAGTGCAAACGGTTATATACAAATTTGATATAACTGTTATACATCCAAAGTTAATAAGAATATTTATAATAACTTGTTAAAAAAATCTACGCTGATGAAATTTTGAGATACCTAGTAAGTTTGTAACGTCCACCGTCACTGAGGGCTTGTTTAGCGATCGTTATTTTTAAAAGAAGTTTCCACAAAACAATACCTTGATCCACTAATATCCTTCACGATAATCAATCAATAAATTTCGTCATTTTTTTACTATGAATATAACTCACATGTTGATTAAATTCATTATTGATTATTGATGTATGTACCTAACTTAAAATGAGAATGAACACTTGAATAATTGAAGAAGGCTCAAACATTTTTTGCGGTATTATTTATTTATTCATAGGAGCCTTCGCGTAAGTATTATCTAAATATTTATACAAATATCTTATAGTAATAAATCAACCCGGAAATTTGATAATTGACGTTTGATTGACTACACTATACAGCCATAGGTTTGAGGTTACAACAACTTATATGTAATTATTATTAACAAAACAAGTTCTACAATCATTTTAACGATTCAGCATATCGATCGAATGATAAATTGTTTTGATTATTTTTATTGATGCCTATAAATAGCCTTGAACTATTATAGAACCGCCATCATTAATCAAATTTATTATTAACCTGTAACCCCTGGATTCCGAATTCAGAACTACATGTTAAAAACGACTGAAACTCTACTTAAACTTTTTATATCAAGTTTCCTCAAACTGTACTATTTAATGTAATTTGAGTAGACATTAGAACATCGTATACTTAAGTAAATACTCAGTTGACAGCGGCTTGATGAAATTCAATTCTGTAAAAATATTTAAGAAAACTCAGTTGAGATGCTACATTTACATACAGAAACCTGAGGTAAATATACCAGCGAATAACGTATGACGCCATCTCGTGGTGATCGAAAGAACTAACAGTTTAGTTTCCACATCGCACTAACAGATGTCGCTACGATACTATTAGAAGATCTTTTACAGAAGGGTGCATAAATTAATAAATTATTTATTTGTTATGTCCCGTTTTCTTATAAAAAGTGTAATTAGCTTTGGAATAAAAATAAGGACTTACGGTTTATTTATCGTTGATTGTGCGATTGTACGTACCTGAAAAGATATAAGGAATGATAATATTGAATGAGTGTTTTTATTATGCTAACATTTCTTTATATTCTTAAATAATAAGGTTAAGGGCTTGTTGTGAATGATACTTATAATTTTAGGGATGATGTTTATAATTTAAACATTAGGTCGAAATTTACAAGACGTCAAATCTTTAAGCGCGTCATCTCTGCTTTTATTTTCTTATTTTACTTGATACTTCAGGATCAATAGGAAATAGGCTCTGTAGTATCTTGTTTCTCGCTATAGGAAGGTTAGAAGATAATAATAATGTCCTCCAGACCGAATTTCGGTCATGGCGCCCAATCTTAAAGGAGACTGGCCATCTGCGCAGGAGATATTATAGTGCATAAGTGTGTGCGCAAACACAAGTGCACTCTCTGTTCCCTAACTCTCATGATCCGATGGGACGTATAATCCGACACGAACGGAGAGAGACCAGGCGCAGGACCAACGGCTTTACGTGCTTTCCGAGGCACGGGGGTGTCTAACACCGCCAACTTCCTAACTCCGGGCTCTTATTGAGATTTCTTAACAGAAAAACTCAATAATTAAGAAGATAAAAGACCAGAGGAGACCAAAGCCAAGAAACCTTGTGTAAGGTGTTTGCGATTAATAAAATCTCCAAATCTTCTTTACAGGTGTTGCTTTGTTAGTTGAAGAATGAATAAAAAATATCTGCTGTCTATAATATCAGCACTAGGTAGACAATCTAAGTATATTAATATTATAAAGAGGAAAGATTTGATTTTTGTTTGTTTGTAACGATTTAACTCAAAAACACTCCACCAAATTTAAAAATTCTAGCTATGCATATTATCACTGAGTATCATTGGCAATTTTTTTTTTAAGTAGGTATTGGTACTAACTTAAGCTAAACTAATTTCACGCGAGCGAAACCGCGGAAAAAAGCTAGTATTTAATAACGCCGTGAGTTACGATTCCACTAAGACAGAAGCCAAAAGAACAAGTACGATTTATTTCCTGGTGCAGTAAGCATCTTTAGGTTATAAACACCAAGTCTAACCAGGTGCAAACGTCAAGCATTCTAAAGTGGTGCATAAAGATGACTGTCTTTAATTGCTTGAACTAAATCGCACCTAACACAGTTTTTTTTTAAATTAAGATGTCAGTGATTTATATGTGTCACCTTTCCTAATAATGATATAGACTGCAAAACATACAAGCAGCTTATTCATAGTTACTCTCACCAATCAATATACTGAATGTCTGAACAACAGCACATTATAAAAATACTAAGTTATCTTTAAGACTGCGCCGAACGAAATGTGCCAAAACAGTCGGTCACAGTTAAGTGAATAAAATCAACAATTTTTGTTTAATACAAATATAAAATATATGTTTACCATAACAATGAATGTGTTTACAATTACTACGTGTAAAAACTTAAAATAATTAATATTTTCGCCTACAAAATTACGTAAACGTAAGCTCGTTTTACGTGATTTTTAGATTATAACAGTAGAAATCTATCCTATTTTACAGCTTAAACGAAACATAAATAGTTATTTTACAATTTGTCCGTCCCAAATATTTAAGTTATTGGTTGACTATAAAGATACATATTTATCAAAAAAGCACTTCAAATCCTCCATACAATTTTACTATGGCGGCCGCGCGCCGATTTGTATATGCGCCGCACGAACTCTGTCATTATCTGTCTTACGCTCGGCGCAGTCAAGAAGAGAGTCTGGAAATGTGCCCTGTAAACGGCAATATTGTTGCTCTTTAGCATGTGGTACTTAAAATCATTACTGGTAAAATGTTCTTTGTTCCTTTATGGAACATGACGATGTATCTATACATATAATAAGAAGAAAGTCAAAACTGTACATTGAATATTTTTTTAAAAGAATACTTGGTGCGTGATCTACAATCGATATCGAAGCCAAAAATATAGTTTTTAGAATTTTTGTCTGTTTGTCTGTATGTATGTCCGGGCTAAACTCAAAAAGTACTGCATGGATTTACTTAAAATTTTGCATGAATATTACTAACAGGTCGGGTCAACATATAGGCTACATATTATCACGCTATCACCAACGGGGGAGGAGCTGTGAATCTTTATTTTTTTTACGCATTCTGTGACAGCGTGTAATCTAACGACGCATATTTAAATGTTGTTTTTGAGTAAGACATGCTATTATCTAGCCTTACACTATAAAAACTACGCCATTTAAGTAACTTGGGCAGAGAAATATAGTTGGGTTCCGCGGCGACAAACACTTTTTAGTTAAAATCTACGCGGACGAAGTCGCAGGTAACAGCTAGTGTTTGTATAAAAAGAATTATCGGATATTGATATCGATTAGATCTGCATAACTATAATAGACTAGGTGACCCGCGCAACTTGGTCTACTTCACATAAGAGAATTTGCCCCGTTTTTGCTACATTTTTGATTGATACTCTGCTCCATTTGGTCGTAGCGTGATGTTTTATAGGCTATAGCCTTCTTTGATAAGTGGGCTATCCAACACTAAAATAATTTGTAAATTTGAAACCTGAGATTAGCGCGTTCAAGCAAACAAACAAACAAACTCTACAGCTTTATAATATTAGTATAGATTTCTAACGTGATATTTAATATATCTTCACGCCTGTGAGGTAGACAGAGCAAAAACACACATTCAGCAAATAATGTTTAGGACCTAAGCAATACATTACATAAAATATAAGAACAGACCATTGTCTATATTCCATGCATAACTCCAGACGAAGTGCTGTTACTAAGCGTTTCTTGTTAAAAATCCAATAACATTATTGCCCAGCCGATTGTCAGACATGAGCGCATAAGTTTACGCTTCACTTAACATCTACAAATAGAAGGCATAAGTACCGTATTTTGTGTTCATTTATTTGTTTTTTAAATAGTACAATACACAACCCACGAGGAAGGTGGAGATGTATTTCACCTACATTTCATTATGTAAGGTTTAGGTGCCAAGTAATGTAAAGATATGAGTGAAGTGCCAAGTGGCTGAAGATGAGGTCGAAGACAGAGCGAAGGGGAGGCAGAGCAGCGATAGCTCAGTGTGGAAACCAACAGACTGCAATGCAGAGGGTCTCGGGTTTGAACCCACGTCGCGCACCTCCGACTTTCGGAAGTTATATGACTTTTCGAAATTATGTGCGTATTGATTTACAATTATCGCCTGCTCCGTGCCTCGGAAAGCACGTTAAGCCGTTGGTCCCGGCTGCCATGAACATCTATGGCAGTCGTTATTGGGAGAGTGTCGAAACAAAAGATCCCACTGGGTCGTAGTGTCGCCGGTCTGCACTGAATGGCCCCCACATAAGATAAGATAAGAAGGGGAGGCAGAATTTTAGGAAAGCTGGCCCCACAACCATGTGGCGTTTAAGCTTGGAGTAGAGAGAAAAATGGGATGCGAGATTATTGCCGTTTACCGGGCACAGTACTGGATCTCGTGCTAATAATAAAAAAAAATTGACGGAAAACCTAATAACACTGACCAGTCCAGGCATCAAACTGTACACTCCTATGTACAGCATTCGCATACACTCTCACTGCCACCGAGACAGTCATAAATAAATAATAAAATTTTAGAACGATGAAATATAAAAAACTGCTTTTGTGCTCCTTTGTTGATGTTGACATACAATTAAAATTATCTAATTTGATTGCTTAAGGAAATATATTCAAGTCAATAAAATCTATAATTCGATGAATAATTATATATTTTATTTATTAAAATCATTTCAAACAATCTTAGTAATCTAGTTTAATGTATAAAACTTGTAATATCTATTTGAGGAAATACCTGTCACTGTAATTCATTTCTTATCTTAAAATTTATTTGAAATTATTATTTAATCTAATTTATATTCGGAAGTTAAAGAATGCATAAAGCAATCAAGTTTCTTTATAAACCCAGACAACAGTTAAGACGTTACAATTAATGCAAGTCTTTTATCATTTTTTGTTTCATCAAACAAAAAATCTCTACCAACGGCTTCTCACCCCGAAACTAAAAAACTAGATAACATTCCCACAGTCTCAGTATTAAACACTGCTTCTGATTTGCATACACATGGAATGATTAATAATTCTTCACTACCATTTTTTCAAAACACTCACCCCACGAGTTTAAAAAGATTTAATACAATAAGATGCTATTAAAATAAAAGAACGAGCACCATAACTATTTGCATACGGAAGTATGAGAACGTACGATGAACTGTGTCCCTCAAGGGACGATACTAGGTCCGGGTTAAAATATGCAAAATTTGTCAGTCTCCCATACAAGCGGTTTTTTTCTTTATTTGTTTTTATCTTCGCACGACGATTTGCATTTCTAGTTCGGCTATTTTGCATATTAAAGTCTGTGAGTGTTTACTCACTGCATTATTTTAATTCTTTTTTGCTTTCGTAAGGGTCAGGTTTTCTTTGGTAATTTTGCTCGTATTGTTGAGAAGGTGAATAATTAAACATAGGAACAAGAAGTTATGTCCCCACTTTCTTTTGTATGTCTAATTGAAATCCGGTTTTGATGCAGAGTCATCTTCGTTTTTTTATAATTTTTTTTCTACGGTTTAAATTTGGATGTGCGTGTACCATCTGCTTTTTGCAATTAAAATTCGTGAGAAAAGACTAGGAATTAATTATAAATATTGTTCCTTTGGTTTGAATGGCGGTGACTGTTCTTGTTGTTTGTTCGTTACTGTTTTTTGAAAGACGGTTAACGGTTTTGAATTGTATTATATTGACTTTTGTAAGACAATAGTATTCTTAAAGATTTTAAAAATAGTTGTCAAATCATTTAGGTTATTCTTGAAGTATCTATATATTAATACGTGAAGCGAAACTTTGGATCCCTTTTTACGAAAATTGGGCGGACGGAGGAGTATGAAATTTCGCACACTTATAGTATATACAGAGAAGAAGTGACGAATGCTAATATTTATATAAAATATGTATAATAAATACATTAAATTAATGAAAAAACACTACACGCACACAACCATACATTTGACACACGCAGTCGAAGCGCGTAACTATAGTTACATATATGAATATACGAGTATAATGACATGACATAATATAAATCAGTTGGTCGAATTTCGAGCACTAGGCGACCGCTAGTATAAGTAAATAGAAGAATTACAAAAATAATGTATTTTTGCTAATAGTATTTAAAGCTGAATTAAATGAAAAAGTAAACCTGTCTAACATACAAACTCCCGTATAGATGTTTGAAATAGATAGGTACTGGTTTCTACACCCCTTTCGTAGTTATGTGATAGATAAATGTTTCCAATCAAATTGTTCCTTTATCAAAATCAACATAAATGTAAGCGGAGCTTACTTCTTCATTATATTCCAAAGTGTGACCACTGCCATACATTTGATTATTCAATTGTATACATTTTCAATCAGAATATCACCTATCAAATTAAATTGTTGTGAACCAACAATAACACAATCGCTTTATAGATGCGCAAGCGCAGCCCTAAAAAATATTATATTTCATCAATACCCAATCGAGGGTTGATACAGAAATCATAAAATACATTTTTATCGATCACAATGGTTGACACTGACGCGTGCCCGATAATGATCTATAGATCTATATAGATCAATGATTTAGTATGAAACACGATAGGTTTTTTGCAATGACCGCAGTCACGACTATCGTTCTGGTTGTTTTTGGTTATTTTCCGGTTAATTTTGGCGTCTGGTATGTTTGTAATAGTTTTGTAACTTGAATACTGACAAAATTTTGTGAAATTATAATTAACTATTTATGTTGTTTTTATTTGCTATGTTAATTAGAGAGTAATTAATTGAGATTTAATCGGTTCTTGATGCTGATTTAAAATTGGTTTTGTTGCTAGGAAAAGCTTGAGTTATACTAGATTTTTTCTCTCTCTCTTTGGTCGGTTCCTCATGTCTGAGGATCGTGATCATCGTTGGATAATCCACACTTGGATCGAACGAGATTTTTTTACTAAGTTCGAATAAATGATTACGCTTATGGAGACATTTTCGTACATTGATATTTTTGGAAATAAATACTGTACTACATGATCTGCCTTCTAATCGAAAGTAATATTCTATATGTAACATTAAAATATTATTATTATTATCTCTTATCTTATGTGGGGGCAGTCAGTGCAGACCGGCGACACTTCGACCCAGTGGGATCTTTTGTGTCGACACTCTCCCAATAACGACTGCCATAGATTTTCATGGCAGCCGGGACCGACGGCTTAACGTGCTTTCCGAGGCACGGAGCAGGCGATAATTGTCAATCAATACGCACATAATTTCGAAAAGTTATATAACTTTCGAAAGTCAGAGGTGCGCGACGTGGGTTCGAACCCGAGACCCTCTGCATTGCAGTCTGTTGGTCTCCCCACTGAGCTATCGCTGCTCTAACATTAAAATAACAACAGCTTTAAGTCTACCATAATTATATTACTTAAAACATTGTGGAAGGCAATAAAGAATTGAATCGAATTGAACCAAACCACTACCGTAAGCCATATAGATATCAAGCGCAAAGTCTGACTGATAGTAAGCAGATTATGGTCTATGTGCGCTCGTAGTACCAGAGACATTACATTGTCCCTTAAGATAAAAGAGTAGGTAGGAAAGAGAAAGATAAACAGTAAGTTTTAGAGTAGTAGAGCTTCGCTGATTTCAGCATGAATGAGCCGGCTTGACCGGGGAAGGACTACCCTCTCACAGAATATCGACGTGAAATACTAGTATGCCTACTGTTGTGTTTCGTTCGGTGAGTGAGAGTGCCCTTTCCCTCTTCCCACTCTTTCTCCTTCCCACTTCCTTTCCTAAAGGGTTGGCAACGCGCAAGTGATGCCTCTGGTGTTGAAGGCGTCCATAGTCTAGGGTGACTACTCATCAGGTTGGCCGTATGCTTGTTCGCCAACTTAGATGAAAAAAAAAAAATGGGAGCCTTGAGCACAACTATACATCTGTCCACTCCGTTGTCTTCTCTAATTTCAAGTTATTACCATACGTTGCTAGCTCTACTCAGCAAGCTTTCCGTCAGGGGTCTATCTCACGTGTCTATACCGTACTTTACTTTATCATAACCCAGTAGATTATCTACCCGAATGAGCCGATTATCCTAGCCTACAACATTACCAATAAATCCCAATTCACAATCTTCCTTCAAAGAAATATTAAGCTTGGTACACACAATACGATTGTTTTATAACTCGTCAGTCATGCAAAATCGGCTTTACGATAAAAAGGTCCTTTGTATTTCTTAAAGGGTTAACCCTTCAATACTTATCTATTATAAGATTATTGAGTATTGACGCATTGTAGGGGGCGCGAAGGGTTAAAAGTCTACAGTTAACTTGCCACCCTTTCAAAGTTTGAATGATGGTGACAGGATGAAATACATGTTTAAGGTGTAGTAAATTGTAATTGTTTTACGCATGATATTTTTGAAGTGAGCGCTGAGCACTTCTTAGGTGAACAAAATTGATAGAACTCGCGTCATCGTCACGCTTCCACGCTTTCCATTTTTGAATTATTTTAGAATATTAACAATATCTCAGAAATAGTGCGTCCTACGCAAAATAACAAAATTTTGACCCCCTTAAAAATCCCTAAGAGAGTATCAGGAATCCGAGCCGCAAATTTTTTTTTTGCTTGGAAAGCAGTGTTTGTGTTCAAGGATTAAAGTTTTCACTTCTATCGGCAGTCCCCAAAGACAGCCCCAATTTTTTATTATTCATACATAAATAGACTCACGTCTATATTGCTCGATAGGTAAGTAGACTTCTGCTCATCTCTTTGGTGATATAGGCGTAATGGAGGTCTACTTGTTTTACACCCTCATTTTCCCAGCTATGCTTTTAGTATTCTTACAATATAAATACATTATGTTTATTTATTTATTTAAACACATCTACATCTTTCACATATCTTAAAACTATATTATAAGCTATACATAATATAATATAAATAAGACAATAATAATTTTACAAATTTCACACATTAAACCCACACATTTTTGCGCATCTTCTTGAATTTCCGCAGGCTACAGATCACTGAAGCCTACCGAAATATCTATCTTGATATCTATCAAGATATCAACGTCATTGGCAATTAATTTGATGAGTCGTATAATAGGATACATCTATACTAATATTATAAAGCTGAAGAGTTTGTTTGTTTGTTTGCTTGAACGCGCTAATCTCAGGAACTACTGGTTCGATTTGAAAATTCTTTCAGTATTAGATAGTCCATTTATCGAGGCAGGCTATAGGCTATATATTATCACGCTAAGATGAATAGGAGCGGAGCACCAATGAAGAATGTTTCAAAATCGGTGGGTTTTTTTCCTTTTGAGAGCTTCCGCTGCGTGCGCTGCGTAAACTGTTAAAGTTTCGCAAAAATCATGTATGACAGAATTGTTTCCCTTTAAAAGTTCTAAAAAAAAGTACGCGACAGCATATGTCTATCTTTTAAGGTTGGCTCACTATAACCTTTTTTATGCTAACCAAATTTGTTCTAAAATAATGCATTATTTGCGAAGGTGTTTTTATGAACATGATATTAATCCTTGTCCAAATAAATACGTTATTCATCACAAGTATTTAATTTAAAACAAAATTGCCCTTTACATCATTCGATTTCAATGAATATCTTAGGAGATATCGCAGTTTTAAAATAACATCGCAGCAAAATAATGATAACGAAGTCGCGGGTTAAAGTTAGCCTTAGCCCAAAGTAAATATTCCACGCGGATTTGAAATATTATTTTAGTGTTGGATAGCCTATTTATCGAGGAAGGCTATAGGATATATTATAACATCATGCTACGACCCACGGGGGCGGCGTAGTAATGATAAACGCGGGTGAAACCGCGGCAACATCTAGTATAATATATGCATGATAAGTCTATCATGCATATATTATACTAGCTGACCCGCGCAAATTCGTCTGCTTCACATAAGAGAATTTTCCCCGTTTTTGCAACATTTTTTAATGATGATCCACTCCTATTGGTCGTAGCGTGATATTATACAGCATATAGATATAAAATAATTTTTCAAATCGAACCAGTAGTTCCTGAGATCAGCGCGTTCAATCAAACAAACAAACTCTTCAGCTTTATAATATTAGTATAGGTGTATACTATACGTGTATACATAGTCATGTACATTCTCTTGTATAATCTCACACTTATACGCCCTAAGGGTTAGGCAGAGATGTATTACACCAAAAATTCACCATTTATGCTTTTAGGTCTCATGTAATATCTTGTCTATTGATGTCTACCAAACACATATTAAAACTCCATGCTGAATTTTTACACACAGACAACAGAATTACCTAATAACTCTTTGCCCGACATGGAAATCAAAACGGACACCTCACGCACTGCAATCGTAATCACTATTGCTCCGCCATCAAGGTTGTTAAATCATTAATTTAAATATCCTTGGGAAATACTACCCGAGCAATGAAGTAAAATATTCTACCAGATATTACACTATATACATACATTCTTAAACAGACAGCTGATCTTTCTAATGGCCTATCATTAATATAGACCATTCACTCTATACTTTACACAACATTATGTATTCCAAAATCCTAATCCGTCCGAAATTTCCATAAAATTTCGTCTTCAAATTTGGCAATGACAAATTACGTAGAAGTTGAAGCAGTTTCCGAGATGCGTTCTCACATACAGATGAACAGAGCATCTGTCCTATTAGTGCATAATGTTTTATTCAGTAATTGTCAAGCATTTTGGTTATTATGCAAAATACCCATATTGTAATGGTGCATGTTGACATAATACCATCAATCTGCTATTTGATTTATAACTAGAGAAGGGATGTTAGACCTAGTATTAATTATCGATAGTCCATAAAATATTATCGATAGTAATAATAATTAGTATAAAGACGTTACGCAATGAAATCTTACGTTTAACCTCAACTTCATACTGAAATTAAATTACTTTTTGAGCATTTTCTTTCAGTTTATTTTAAATCTTGTTAATGCTTTAAGCTAAGCTCTACATTAACCAAAGCATTTAATATAATATTATATAAAACATTGCCAGTAAAATGTTATCTAATATTACTTACTTTCAGTATTTTACTATTTAATGATAGTTTTATAATTGTTATTTCAAATATGCCCTAATGCCATAAATTTGTCCTTTTGTCACATACATTGTCATAAATTAAACAAATTTTAAACAACATTTTCAATGTACCTTTATACATATTTTAATATCCATTATAACCTACAAGATAAGTTATAACTTGCTACGATCCCAAGATGACTTTGAATGTATTCATTTTCATAAATTTATTTACGTATAGTGCAAAAAAAAAAATCACTTCTATCGACAAAATTATCGACAAACCAAGTCCCTACCCTATTCAATAGATTATCTTCCTTAAGGTGCCTGCACAATGCGTTTTCGCACCGCAACGCCTATTAGCACACACAACCATTGTCATTCAAATATTGTGTTTAACCTGAATAACCCTTTATGTAGGGTACATGATCGGAATAGAACCCACGATCTTAGAAGGATTAGTGGTATATTTATTGCGATTCGTTTCCCGGATGTGTAATTTAAACTTGTAGTTTAAATCAAATATATTTTGGTTTACCTTTCGGGTACTGTGGCCTTTACGTGTTCAACCGTGAGATATTGAGATTGGTTCTCGGTTTAGACAAAGTAGTATTTAGATTTTTATGGAAAATTTAGAGTAGTAGAGCCTCACTGATTTCAGCATGGACCGGCTCGATCGGGGAAGGACTACACTCTCACAGATTATCGACGTGAAATACCAGTATTCCTACTGTTGTGTTTCATTCGGTGAGTGAGAGTTCCGGAGGCCCAATCACCCCCTTCCCGCTCCTTCTCCTTCCCACTTCCTTTCCTAAAGGGTTGGCAACGCGCTAGTGATGCCTCTGGTGTCGCAGGCGTCCATAGGCTACGGTGACCACTTACCATCAGGTGGGCCGTATGCTTGTTTGCCACGTTAGAAGTATAAAAAAAAGACATTACGACGACTATAACAGTGTTCGGTACAAAAAGGGAAGGAGGGAAATACGGAGAGAGCCTCTCCGTATTTTCCTCCTCCACTTTATCTAGGTAAGAAAGATAACAATAATATAGCTGTCGAAATTAGGCCTACTTCTCTACCGACTGTAGGCAGGTAGGCAAAGGTAAAGCACTGCTTGCCCCTACAGTAGTAAATTACCCCACATCTTGCCAACTATGATTTAGACCTCACGTAATGGATGACCGGCTTATAATAATAATATTCTATCATATACACACAACACCATCTAGCCCAAACTTAGCAGAGCTTGTATTATGGGTACTAGATAATGGATAAACAAACATATATAAAATCCTTTTTTTTGTAAATACACATATATCATACATAGTAACACAAGTAGTATCTTCAGTGGCAGCACGGAGTCTAAATCTATTCCCGGCCTAATAAAGTTTGAAGGCCTCGATGGCGTAGTGGTTAGTGTAACCGACTGCCACGCCTGAGGTCGCGGGTTCGATTCCCTCACAAGTCAAACATTTGTGTGCATGAACATGGATGTTTGTCTTGGTCTGGGTGTTTCTACGTATAATATGTATGTATTTACAAAAAAGAAAGCATATACGAGTATGTATGTTTATCCATTGTCTAGTAGGTACCCATAGTACAAGCTCTGCTTAGTTTGAGCTAGATGGTGTTGCGTGTATGTGATAGAATAAGTATAAAAAAAAGATTTCGTAATGAAAAGCTATTAGCAGATTATCCAACCCAGAAAATCAATAAACTGGAAACCTTATCTGCCCGCGGCTGGCAACCGCGTAAACACATATCGGGATAAAAGGTTGGCTGTATCCTCATCTACGATACGATCTCCTTGACTTCTTTTGACTGCACCGATGGCGTAGTCATTTAAATGGTCGCTTCGCCACTGCTATTGCGCCGAGTGTTGTGGGTTCAAATCCCACGCGGGACAAAAATTTTTGTGATCCACAAATGGTTGTTCCAAGTCTGAATGCTCTTTGAGTCCGTTGTTTGAACGTTTGTTAAGTCCCCCGCGATACAGGCATTATTCCTAGCGAAGAAGTGGTATTTTAAAAAAAATATATACATACATACATAAATAGATTCACGCCTGTTTCCCAGAGGGGTAGGCAGTGACTACGGATTTCCATTTGCTACGATCCTGACACACTTCTCTGGCTTCATTCACTTTCATCACATTCCTCATACACGCCCGTCGGTTCAAGGAGCTCTTAAAAATATATATGCTTTCGAATTGAGAAACCTCCTCCTTTTTTGAAGTCGGTTAAAAACTAAAAAGCGAACCAATATCTTCAACATCGGTTCGGTGGTTTAGTCGTGCAAATACATAAAAATAAAATAATTAAAAGAAAATACAAAACAAATCAACAAGTCTACCTTTCGCCAATAATTATATTGAACTAAATTTTTCCCGCTGATTCCCTCGGTAACAGTGCTTATTATTGATAAAGGTACACTAAGTCTTGGCAGCGACATTCAATACAGCCTACCGACAAAATCTTCAGTATATTTAATCCTACACATCAAAATAGAATGTAAAATGAAGGCAAAATGTTGTTATTATGCTACGATTATAACCGCAAGCGTCTTGTGGCGAGCAAGACAAGACCGCAGTTAGAAAGTAAACAGATACGATCCCCGGCTTGTAACCGTAAGTGGATGGGCAGAGATGTTTGTGGTGAAATAAGATTTGTTTAACATTGCCTGTTGAGGATAGGTTTATATTGCAAGATGTAACTGAAAGTTGTGGTCATGTTTGAGTGTAGTATAGTGTACACCTAGCTGGATTGTCTTAATTGACTGCTCGAATGGCGTAGTGGTGTAAGTGGTAGCCGCTGTGTGCTGTGTATTGTGGGTTCAATATCTACACGTCACAATAAAGAAAGTGTGACAAATAATTGTCTGTATCTATTAAGATAAAGATAAAGACATTCATGGGTTAGTCTCTAGTAGTAGATTTGGATGGCAACATTTTTTTAAGTGAATACTTCTTTAGGCGCGTTGAGCACTTCTTGGGTGAACAAAAATCATAGAACTCGCGTCATCGTCACGCTTCGTCATCGTCACGCTTGCACCCTTTCCATTTTGAATTATTTTAGAATATTAATAATATCTCTGAAATGGTGCACTTTTATTAAATTTTTTTTGTTTACAAAGAAGTTTTTATAATCAAGGATTAAAGTTTTCACTTCTATCGGCAGTCCCCAAAGAATGCCGCAATTTTTTTTAAAGACTTAATTGCTTAGCCATAACTCCTGTGTCGCGAGGGACTTTACAAACATTCAAACAACGGACACAAAGGACATACAGACTCGGTACAACCATTTGTGGCTCACACAAATTTTTGTCCCGCGTGGGATTCGAACCCACTACACTCCACAGTAACAGCAGCGAGGCGACCATATAAACCACTACGTCATCCGTGCCATTCTATGTGTAGTTTTTATGTATAGGTGCTTGTATTCAGGCCATTATGGGTTGTCTTAAATTAAGAAAAACATCAATTTTATCTATACTAATATTATAAAGCTGAAGAGTTTGTTTGTTTGTTTGAACGCGCTAATCTCAGGATTTACTAGTTTGATTTGAAAAATTATTTTATTGTTGAATAGCCTATTTATCGAGGAAGGCTATAGGCTATATAACATCAAGCTACGACCCACGGCGGCGGCGCAGTAACGATAAACGCGGGTAAAACCGCGGAAAAAAATTAGTAATATAATATTTAGGAGCCGCGGTTTCACTCATGTTTATGCTTTTACTGCTCCTCTCCTGTAACTCGTAGCGTGTTGTTACATACATTAATTTACAATAAATTCCAATTGTGAAAGAATTTCTAAATCGTTCTAGTAATTTTTGAGTTAATTAATTACTAAGAAACACAAATATGCATATGAATAAGCAGCGATAGCCTAGTGGGATACCGTTGCACTGCCACGTAGAGGTCTCAAGTTCGAACCCAAGACGCGCATCTCTGACTTTTATGTTATATGCGTATTAAATGAATTAATTATCGCTTGCTTTAACGGTGAAGGAAAACATCGTGAGGAAACCTGGATTTCTAAGAGTTCTCCATAATGTTCTCGAAGATATGTGAAGTCTGTCAACCCGCCCTGAGCCAGCGTGGTGCACTATGGCCTAACCCTTCTCACACTGGGAAGAGGCCCGTGCCCAGCAGTGGGACAGTTTAATACAAGGCTGTTATTATATACAAATATGCAAATCTTTTCCCTATATAACATTAGTAAAGATATATTTTTTATTCTTTTTATACTACTTAGGTGGCAAACAAGCTTACGGCCCACCTGATGGTAAGTGGTCACCGTAGCCTATGAATGCCTGCAACACCAGAGGCATCACTTGCGCGTTGCCGACCCTTTAGGAAAGGAAGTGGGAAGGAGAAGGAGCGGGAATAAGGGGGTAATTGGGCCTCCGGTACTCTCACTCACCGAACGAAACACAACAGTAGGAATACTGCTATTTCACGTCGATATTCTGTGAGTGGGTAGTCTTTCCCCGGTCGAGCCGGCCCATTCATGCTGAAATCAGCGAGGCTCTAGTACTCTAAATATATATTATTTAGCATAAAATAATATGTATTATTTAGCAAAACATATTATTACATTAAAGGTACACAATCCTTTCTTAAAGCCACACTTACGGGGCTCGGCGCAAGTAAAGCCGCCGCAAACCGCAACCTTCTTAGACAGACAAACGTACCTTTTGATGCGTTATTATTATATTTTAAAGGGTTTGATATAATAGCTCCAGCGTATTATAAATATATATTATTATTTATAGATGTATACAGATTAATTTATCTATACTATCTATATTAAGAGCAGCTATAGGTTAGTGGTGAGACCAACAGACTGCAATGCAGAGGGTCTCGGGTTCAAACCCACGTCGCGCACCTCTGAATTTCGGAAGTTATATGACTTTTCGAAATTATGTATGTGCGTATTGATTGACAATTATCGCCTGCTCCGTGCCTCGGAGAGCACGTTAAGCCGTCGGTCCCGCCTGCCATGAACATCTATGGCAGTCGTTATTTTGAGAGTGTCGACACAAAAGATCCCACTGGGTCGAAGTGTCGCCGGTCTGGATAAGATACTATCTATATTTATATCTATACTAATAATATTATAAAGAGGAAAGACTTGATATTTTTCCGTTTGTTTGTAACGATTTAACTAAAAAACTACTAAACCGATTTTGAAATGGTTTCACCATTAGAAAGTTGTATTATCACCGATTAACATACATGACTACTAGAATTTTTTTAAAGTTATGTAACTAAAATACTATAATACTTTTACGCAAGCTAAGCC
Source organism: Catocala sponsa (assembly GCA_963564715.1). Lineage (NCBI taxonomy): Eukaryota > Metazoa > Arthropoda > Insecta > Lepidoptera > Erebidae > Catocala > Catocala sponsa. The sequence goes on from OY751352.1 coordinate 16,113,712, forward strand.
GTGAGCAAAAGCTAATCTATACTAATTTTATAAAGCTGAAGAGTTTGTTTGGTTGGTTGAACGCGCTAATCTCAGGAACTCCTGGTTCGAATTGAAAAATTCTTTTAGTGTTGGATAGCCTATTTATTGAGGAAGGCTATAGCATATAAAATATCACGCTATGACTCACGGGGGCGGCGCAATAACCATAAACGCGAGTGAAACCGCGGGTACATCTAGTTTAGTATAACTACGAAACTCAATATAAAAAAGGGTAGTATTTAACTGCACAGCAAAATATATTTAAAGAGATCAATTTAAGTCGACTATTTTTAGGTGGGTTTAAGAAGGAACCTAACATAACCTAACCCTTCCGAGACGGAATGCAGTGATTTGAGGCGTATAGGTGCTCGTTATGATATATTTTAGTAAGCATATTTTGCTGCGCAATTACTATTTTTGGTGGTCATTATATTTAATCCCATAAAAATATCTCTGGGGCAGATACTATAAATACGTAACTCACTATCACACTTATCTCTATAAATAAGGCGCATAGACCCATTCACACATGACCACAAGTTTTAAAAGCTGGCATTATAACCAGGGGTACTTTCAATTTAACCCTTCGCATACAAGTTCGCGACGATTAATCTTCAAGTCATCTACACTGGGGTAGCCGAGACCTTAGTATGTTTAGGGGAACAGTTTGGTGACTATTTTATTCTTACTAACATAAGCATTCTTCACAAAATCTTGTAATCTACTTATGTCGTAATCACACGGAAGCTTATAAGAAAAATAACAAAATAAAATGATCTGTATTTATAAAAATGGTATTGTAAAACAATTGGCATTTGAAAAGAGTGACTATGATGGGAGCTCCTCGAACAGACTTTTCAATGGTAAAAATATAATAATAATATATTCATTATTTCATATCCTTATTTGTACGTTAAGTGATGTGTACAAGAAGAAGTATCTATATAATTTTACTAGCTTTTGCCCGCGGCTTCGCTCGCGTTAATTTAGAATTTGATAATCAATTCGGGTTGTACTCTGCTTGTAATAATATAATTTAATTATGATTCGAAAGACACGTGGCGCCATCTATTACCATAAGAACGTTATTGTTGTTTTCCTCGGGAACAGTAATTTTTTCGGGATGAAAGGTAGCCTATGTCCGTTTCTGTACACTTGACAACGAATATGCAAAATTTCAGGATGATCGGTTCAGTGGTTTAGGCGTGGAAACGTAACAAACAAACAAACAAACTCATTTTCGCTTTTATAATATTAGTCAGGATTGGAATATGGAATTATGACTTTAACTTTGATCTTCTTCTACCTGAAGGGATTAACAGGACAATAATAAATAATTTGTAGTCATTAATGCTGGACTATGTAAAAGTTACCGCAGTATATAATAAATGTAAAAGTTTCAGATGTCTGTTACTATAAACTCTCCTTAACCACGCGTAAATTGTTGAATGGGCTTAGATGGAATTTGACGCACAGATAGATCATGTCTCGGATCCATGCCTAGGATAATTTTTATTCCGTTTTCATACCTATTTACGCTGACGAAGCCGTGGGCTAAAACTAATTTGTATTATAATTCTATCGGTATCCTTAAATAGGCTATAAGCTACCAACTTCCAACAAATATCCCAATAAAATTTGTTCGATCCGGTGCTTGAACTTGGTACTTCGTGATAATCCACAAACATATACTCAAACTTACACAATACCAACGAGACACCAGTTATATTATTCTCCTTAGCCTTTATTATTTCCAAGTCACTTGGGTTCGGCTTTCTAGTCTAACTGGATTTGACTGGATATCAGTTTTTACACGGAGCGATTGCCATCTGACCTCCGCAACCCGAAGGCTAACAATACCCTAAAGCTAGACCAGTGTCAGGGTATTAGAGGGCACTGACTTCCCAATAACGACTGCCATAGATGTTCATGGCAGCCGAGACCGACGGCTTAACGTGCTCTCCGAGGCACGGAGCAGGCGATAATTGTCAATCAATACGCACATAATTTCGAAAAGTCATATAACTTCCGAAAGTCAGAGGTGCGCGACGTAGGTTCGAACCCGAGACCCTCCGCATTGCAGTCTGTTGGTCTCCCCACTGAGCTATCGCTGCTATCCCCACTCACCTATTATTGGTATAACATAACACCAATATTATACCAATAATATTAGAACAGTAATAAATAGCCTGTCTAATGAATTAAACAGCATTAATTGTTTGGTTCTGAACCCCACACTAACGCCCCTTACAGTTTAGCAATTCTTAGCATAAAACGTCCTAACGTCAAACTGCCAAGCTAACCTTTAAGCTATGCTATTAAAATATCATAATTCAACACAATGTCCATTTAAAATAATTCAGTGTATTAAATAGTCGTGAAATTGCGCGCTTCCGGCGCATGCGCACGATTTAGCGAAGAAAAATGTTTGTCTTTATACAGGGCTGTCAAGCGTTAAAAGTTTATACGAAAGCTCTATTGCATGTCCGTTTTTTGTGCGAAAGTAACGTTATCCTAACTAATATTATTAATGCGAATGTGAGTTTGTTTGTTACTCTTTGACGCCTTAACTACTCGACCGATCATTATGAAATTTCGAAATACACGTTGTCTAGTTCATTTTGACAGCTATGTTTAAGTCTAACTTAACAGCGGACGACTTCTAGGCATTTTTTCAGACTCAGTATTGCTTCTAAGAATTTGTCACTAGACATAACTGATCGCGTAGGTACTAGTAGCCAAGTGATTCTGAACTTGATCCAGTGAACCAGGAAGTCTCTTCCAGCAGAAACAACACAACCTGGCCTCAACCGTCTCTAGGTAAGTTTCATCTTACCACGTTTAGCAGTACTTTACGGACTGGTCCATAATAAGTGAAACACTAGATTGAAGCAAGAACCCCGTGTGCTCTACATCTTAGAAACAAAACAAATTAGCTTTTAGTAATCGCTTACGTAATTTTACGTGCGTAAGAATGCATACACCTTTTCTTAAGCTCATAATTTCGCCTAATAAAGATAACATTAATACCCTTTTATGCATAAATAAAAAAGTGTATGTTAAGCTGGGCATGTATAAAAATGGATGAGGAAAGAATGACTAAGAAAGTTTATAAGGCTAGTGTGAATGGAACAGTCGCAAGAGGAAAACCTAGGCGAACGTTTCTCGACCAGATCGGGGGCGTTCTGGACTAAGGCCAGGTTAAGAGCACCTTGAACTGACGGGCGTGTATAAGGAATGTGATGAAAGTGAATGAAGCCAGAGAAGTGTGTCAGGATCGTAGGAAATGGAAATCCGTAGTCTCTGCCTACCCCTCTGGGAAACAGGCGTGAATCTATGTATGTATGTATGTTTTTATGCATGCCACAACTACCATCTAGAAAGTCACTTATTACATACAAATATACTAGATGTTGCCCGCGAATTACTTCGGGAACAGTATTTTTTCTGGATGAAAGGTACCCTATGTCCTTTTCCATTCCCTGACAACGTGTATGTGGAATTTTATGATAATCGGTCGAGTAGTTAAGGCGTGAAAACGTAACAAACAAACTCACATTTACATTTTAATATTAGTTAAGATATTGTGCTACTAGCGTCTGCCCACGGCTTCGCCCATGAATCCTACGGGAATACATACCGGGATAAAAGTATATAATTATGTTAATCCAGGTGTTGGTTTATCTCTGCAGGATAAACGCGAGTGATTCCTGCGCCCCGGCCGTAGATTGTGGGAAGGAACACCGTGGTAGGTTTAGTCGGTATTACCGGGATATCTCCATCTTTTCCCGGGTGAGTCTGACGTAACCCCTCCGCCCGGCCCCGCGGAGGGGTATGCGCCAATGCATTAAACAAAGAAAAAAAAAAAAAATTTGTTTTATCTATAGGTATGCCATGTTTCTTCTAAACCGGTAACTGTTTATGCTTTTAACATCTTCAAAAACTTTAACATCCAAACTAATATTATACGTGCGAATGTGATTTTGTATGTTTGTTACTCTTTTACGCCTTAACTACCAATCATCATGAAATTTCGCGGACATGTTGTCAGCGGAACAGAAAAGGACGTAAAGTGCCTTTCATCCAGAAAGAAATACTGTTTCTTACCTTCTTACCTAACCTAAATTTAGGTAAACGAAGCCGCGGGCAAAATCTAGTTTATTACTTATATTAGTAACATAATATATACGTTTTCTTCTATCCGTTATTTTTCTATTATGAAACTTCATGGATCACTTGTCTTATGCGTCTAACATAAGAGTACCTACGGTCGACAACCCTAGACAAATAGCCAGTTAACATAATAACCGCTTGTAAATTAACAAGTTGGCTGGTTGATAAGCGTCAACCGACCATCGCAAAATGGTTCTTCATTATAACCAAGTATAAAAATGTTAAATTGCATGTCTCTAACGCTGTGTAGGGTCATTAAAATTGTGAACGTCTTTAATATGTGTAAAATGGGTAGATGGTATCTTTATACTTCGCTGGGTTTTTGTGTAGGAGCTATTGAAACGAACTAGGTGATGAAAGTTGTAAAACTGTCAGGAAAGTGCGTAATGACTGGTAAGATAGACTAAATGGAAAGGAATTAAATAAATAAAAATGTTTATTTATTAATTTATTTATGGAGGTCGAACAGCTTATCCTAGTTTGACAAAATATTTGAATATGTATTCGATAGCCAATTACAGGTCCTCACGTTTAACATTTCATTAAAAATTCCACACAGTTTCCAAGAGAATAGCAATTACACGTATACAATTACATACAACCAAAGTACAATACAGCTCAGCTAGCAATATAACAGTTTAAACAAAGAACTGTTCACTCATTCGTCGTGTCGCCACTGGAATACTAGTGCAGAATAAATCCAAATTCAGATCTTTAGCAGTTGAGTTAAAGTTATTGCTCGCTCGAGTAAGGTATTTGAACAAAAAATGAGTTACCAACAAAGTAATTACAAAATAGTGTTGTTTTATATTTACAAACGGTACTAGTCCTGTTTCCCAAACTAGGCTGTAGCCTGTATTTTGGGAGACAGTGCTCAGTCAAAAAGGTTTACGCTAGACACAGTGGATGACTTAGTTTTATTTATGTCGGTAAGTAATAAAGATAATTGGTAAGATGTGCGGAGCACGAGTGCGTGAGCAACCAACGGGCTAAATTTCTAAATAGTCAAGAAATGATGAAGGAGGTACTGCGCAACATCGGTCCCCTATTGTCTTTCTGGATGGAGCTGGGGTGGTATGAGTAACCGAACAGTATTTCGCGTCGGTTACTTACGCACAATGGCCCAATTGTGGGGCTAAGTGCGGATAACACACGTCCAACTAACTAACTAACTAAGATGTGCGTCTTGGGGACTCTTGTTTACTGGGTGAAGAACAGTGTTTTTACTCTTGTGCCGGTTGCGTGTAAGACGGTGGGAGGAGGTACTTTTCTAGGAAAGCCGGGAATAGTCATCATCAAATTATTGACAACGGCGCATTTTTGGAAAACCTTAAGAAAATAACATTTATATAAGACCTGGAAAACTTAAAAAATTTATCATGTTGATAATAAGAGAAATAAAGGCAAAATAGCAACAAAGCTTCGGAAAGACTTCCAGGCCGCTGGATTTTGCGCTGGACGCTGGACATAGGGCACCCCCTCTGTCCTTTTCTGTATCCCCAACAACGTGTATGCGAATATTCATGATAATAATCTGTCGAGTTGATAACCTATTAAGCCGCAGCGACACACTGGGGGCCAGACACAACCGTTTTCTAATTATAAAATCATAATTACTCTAAGACTTTATAGATTAAGGTGTGAAAGTGTCATTTTAATGACTAAAGGCACATTTAATAATTCCTAACTTGCCGGGACTTTACAATTACTTATCACTAAATTTTTTGTCCCATGTGGGATTCAAACCTTCAACACTCGGCCACTTAAGCTTCTACGCCATCCGAGCAGTCTAGTGTAACAAACAAACAAACACACATTTGCATATATATGTATATATATATAAAATTAGTTAGGATTCAAATTTAAATTTTCGCGTATCTCGTGGCCATAAGTGTAACTAGTAACGGGCACCGCGACAAGTTTTAATTGCCGCGCATGCGCAGTACACCTGCCGATACGACGCGTGCGCCGGCGCAGTGTTGACATTCTATTGATTAATACTTCTAATTATACCTACAGTGTTAAGTTCTAACGGTTTATGTGTGTTTAACATGTTTTATGTTATATGAACGCTGACATGACATAGTTTGTCATGTCAGCGTTCATGTAAACACACACACAGACACACTCACAATCATAAAGCCCCACACATTTTCATCACACACGTCTGTATTTCCCTTTTTATTTCCAAAATTGTTATGTTAATATGTTCACTTCGTTCGATCGTTATTTTGTTAGAAGTTTAATTTTTGTTAGTTTTTTATATTTTATTTGTTTTCAAACCGATGTCTGCATATTCTAGATGCTAAGCGACTAATGTATAACGTGTGGTTACTGCGATACAAGCCTCGAGCTTAGTGCGGAAGCCGCTGCCAATTTATAAAAATGTGTAATGTAATAAATAAATAGAGATGGTGTAGTGGTCGGCTTGCCACTGTCACTGACCCGAGGGTTGTGGTTTCAATCCCAGGGAGAAAATTTTGTGATCCACAAATCGTTGTTAGGAGTCTGGGTATTCCTTGTGTCTGTTAGAATGATGTGAAAACTTTTTTTTTCTAGTGTATTGTAAAGATTTAGTCCTAGTGCAAGAGTTGTCTTTTTAAAGAAGAAGACGTGTCCTTATTTTAACTAATATTATGAATGCGAATGTGAGTTTGTTTGTTACGCTTTCACGCCGTAACTACTCGACCGAACATCATGGAATTTCGCATACACGTTGTCAGGAGAACATAAAAAGTTTTAGGGTATCGTTCGGAAAAATGAAGTTACTAACCTAACCTTCATTTACGCGAACGAAACCGCAGGCGTAATCTAGTAAACTTTAAGTTTTCGCTTGAATATTGACCGCATACCAGGTTCGATGTCCAAGCTGAGTAAAAGTTTTTGTAGACCCTTACTTTATTAACAATAGAATAACAATGTAATATTAGAAACAGTCTAAAACACAGGTCTCTGATCAGTTCAGGTAATAAAATATAAAAACAGACTTTATAAATAAGACTTTTTGTGTCCAATTTTTAAATTGTAACATGTTTTCCTTTAGATTAAATATAGTTTTAATGTGAATTTAATACAATAAGTAGCCTGAAATGTGTTTTGTAAAGACTTTTATTTATTTATTGAATAAAAATTTATTATTATTATATTATAATGGTAAGTCTCCCGAAAACTATTATGTTATGTTTAACTACGTAAGATATTTGAGGGATCAATGGCTTTAACTGAACAAAAAATCGTGTAGACTATAGAAATTAAAAAAAACAACTCCTGCTCTAGGGATACATACTGTGTCGCGGTGGAATTTACAACCATTAAAACAACGGAATTATAAAAAACAAAGATAATAGGTAATTATAATAATACTAGTTTTCACCCGCGGCTACGCTCGTGTAAATGTAGGTAGGTTAGGTTAGGTTTGCAACAATTATTTTTTTCTGGATGAAAGGTACCCTATGTCCAATTCCGTACCCCTGACAACGTGTATGCAAAATTTCATGTTGACAGGTTGAGTAGTTAAGGCGTGAAAGCGTAACAAACAAACAAACAATCAAACTAATTTTCGCATTTATAATATTAGTTAGGATGTACTTTGAAACACAAACTGTTATTTTGTGCCAACATATAATAATATGAAAACATGATTTTGTTATTATATCCGGCGCTTTTGAGAGATGTCGCCATAGTAAAAAATTATCACCTTACTATAATTATTATTTGATTGAGATACATTTCAAATCTGTTGGTCGATGTTAGAGTTGGGGGGATATCTTCACACATCATCCTTTGTATGTAATACAAGTGTGATACATCCCATATTATTAAAATGAAAGATCCTACACTGGTAGGCAGAGTGCCTACCAGTTCAGAATAGACAGGTGTCAGTATGTTTCAACCGTGTCATTGTTCAGTTACGAAGTAATTCAGAATTGCTAATAAACAACATTTTTATCTACTTATTTCAATGTTTAATTATCGGCCTATATCAGACATTATCACCTTTCATTAATGAAATGTGCAGTTTTTGCATTGGAATAACAGAATTATAATTTTATTCGACCGTTAAAACGAACAATAATTTACTTTAGTATTATAACATCAGTCTTGGTTATAAGCTGCCCCACTTTCGGGCACAACCTTCTTCTCAGTGAGAAGGATTATGCCATAGTCCACCACGCTGGCCTAGTGCGGATTGGCAGACTTCACATATCTTCGAGAACATTATGTAGAACTCTCAAACGTTTAGGTTTTTTCACGATGTTTTACTTCACCGCTAAAGCGAGCTATGATTAACGACTTATTGGAACAGATATATATCTATATATTAATACGTGAAGCGAAAACTTTGGATCCCTTTTTACGAAAATTGGGCGGACGGAGGAGTATGAAATTTCGCACACTTATAGTTTATACAGAGATGAAGAGACGAATGCTAATATTTTTTTAAAATATGCATAAGAAATACATTAAATTAATGAAAAAACACTACACGCACACAACCATGCATTTGACACACGCAGTCGAAGCGCGTAACTATGGTTACATAATTATATCAATATATAATGACATATATCAGCAATATCTTACACGCAAACTTTGGTCGAATTTCAAACACTAAGCGACCGCTAGTATATAGATAATAGGCATACCACGGGATCGAATATGGGACCTCTGCGTGGCAGTCCAGCGATTTGCCACTAGGCTATCGCTGCTTATATTATTACTAGCTGTGCCCGCGGTCTCACCCGCGTCAGTGGTATTTATGGTTACTGCGTCGCTCCTGTGAGCCGTAGCGTGATGTTATATAGCCTATGTCGTTCCCAGAGTCTCAGGCTACCTCCATTCCAAATTTAATCTAAATCGGTTCAGTGAATTAAGCGTGAAAAGGTAACAGACAGACAGAGTTACTTTTGTATTTATAATATTATATATAGTAAGGAAGTAAGGATTATTTACTTCTATACTGCCTCTGTGCTTCTGTGACATTATACGACTGCACGCTTGAGGTCTCGGATTCGATGCCCAGAAAAAGTATTACTGGGTCATCCATAAAATAATTCTGAGTACCAGCATATAGTCTGGCATTATGCTCGGTGAACAGTAATAGGTTCGTCCTTTATTATGTAAGGTCTAAAATCATAGCGTGTAAATAGGTATCATATTATAACTGAAACCAGGTCGGCCGGTGCAAAGGAAACTTGTTTAGGTGGAAACTCTCAGGCGATACTGATCTGGCTTGCGCGAGCGGTGCAAGACAGACGATGTCCCTTACATCGTGCCCTGCATGCCCGACAATTTGCACGCAGGAGGATCTGATGGCTGCCTCTGACAACGCAGTTAGCGTAGCTGCTTTCTGGGCGGCAGATATATAATTTAAAAGTGTTTGCTAATGAAACTCTAAGAAGAAGAAAAAGGTATCATATACTACATATCAAAATGTAAAAAAATAAAAAATGTTTTATTTCGATATCACATACATAAGTACTTATATCTAGGGATGGAGGTATCCTTTTAAGTATAAAATGATACCTGTTAGGATACCCCCCTCCTCCATAACAAAGGTTACACAGAGTAATGATGCCGTGGTTTGACATACTCGTAAATAACAGCTTAAATTATAGTAAGTTTTTAACTAAGCTAATGTGTTTGTGTGTGTATATGTGAGTGAGTGTGCGCGCGCGCTCGCGAGTGTGTATGTATGTGTGTGTGTTTATTTATCAGGTTAAATAAGTGAGCCGATTTTTTGCAAAACTACTGTTTACTGCAATGACACGCACTACATTATGTACCCGCCTTCTGTTAAGTACATCAGGTTTGTAGCTCAGACATTTATGTAACTTCAAGACAGCATGTAAGATGTATAGTTTCCTAATAGTAAGAAGTTCACTTATCGAATATAGATCCGTAGTAGGGAATCTACATGGTTTGTTGTACATGACCTTAATTAACGACCTTTGTACTCGTTCCAATTCTAAGGTTAGATGTAGGTGTAATACACCTTTGCCTCCCCCTTTGGGGACATAGAGGTGAGACTGTGTGTATATTTAATTAAAGCGAGCGATAATTAACTTTTAAATGCGCACATAACTTCTAAAAGTCACGAAATGCTTGTCGCAGAGTAATACATTGTGAGGAAACCTGCATTCTTTAGAATTATTCATAATGAACAAATTGAAAAAATGGCCGTGAGTTTCTTGCATGTCTCATAGACTTAACCCTTTGCCTGAACCTAGCAATAAGGCTGAATGTAACTTTCGTTTACGCACTAACCACTGAACTTGGTATAATTTTGTCTTACGTTTACGCGAATGTTATACATTTAAATTAAACTACTTTATACGATATTTCCACGATATGATTTTTAAAATTTTTGTTTTTTATTTTCAGAAGCCATAGTCACGGGAAGTATTCAAATAGTTAAAGTATTTCAACACTAAGCTTTTAATATCATTAGTGTATTTTTATTTGATTTGAGCAAGCGATAGCTCAGTGGGGAGACCAACAGACTGCAATGCAGAGGATCTCGGGTTCGAATCCATATCGCGCACCTCTGACTTTCGGAAGTTATATGACTTTTCGAAATTATGTGCGTATTGATTGACAATTATCGCCTGCTTCGTGCCTCGGAGAGCACGTTAAGCCGTCGGTCCCGGCTGCCATGAACATCTATGGCAGTCGTTATTGGGAAGTCAGTGCCCTATAATATCCTGACACTGGTCTAGCCTTAGGGTATCGTTAGCCTTCGGGTTGCGGAGGTCAGGTGGCAGCCGCTCTGTGTAAAAACTGATATCCAGTCAAATCCGATTAGACTAGAAAAGCCGACCACAAGTGACTTGGGAATAATAAAGGCTAGGGAAAAGAAGATTTTTATTTGTATTGAGCTAAATATCTGTATCTTTAACATGGATAGTCGTTACAATGGTCGCCTCCCGACTGTCACTGCGGCAAGTGTGGATTCGATCACAAAATTTGTGTAATCCACAAAGATTTGTTTCGAAGCTATGTGTTCTTATTGCCCGTTATTTGAAAATTTGTAAATTGTAGTTTTCCGCAACAATGAATTTATTCCTAGCGGGAATTGTCGTTTAAAAGAAAAGAAAATGAATGCTCAATACATAATTAGGATAAAATGAATTCTTACTCAAACTGAAACCAATTTACTCCAAATACAATTGGCTGCAACATCTTGGCACCCTCTGAGGGAACTCTTCTCCCTCCTAATGACGTCATTAGCTGACGCAAAAACGAACGGACCTGATCATGTTAGGGATACTTGAGTATAAGCATAGCTTCGAGTTTGAGAAATGTATTGTAAATGTGGTTTCGGGACCGCTTCGATATCTAGAGTTTGCAGTTGTGTTAGCTGCAGATCGTAAGGGTCTGTGTTCGGTTTTCGTCTAAGGTATCGTTCAGTTTTTACTCGGGTAAATCGAATGCATTTAATAAAATCCTATTCTTGTATTTCCAGCAAATGCTTGTATCAAAAGTAGCTTTACGTTGGTAGGGCAGGGATCGATCCCATGATCATTTGGTCGCAAGTCTTAAACCATAAACTTTAGGCTTCTTGAACGTAAATATGAAAACATGGCTGTGTCATTCCTTATCCTCCAAAAGGATAAAATAAGGCATATTAAGCACTTATATTTCGTCAGCCATGTCTTCAGGCCCACGTAATAGGGAGCGAAATTAACGCCTATGGGGAACATTTCCAAACTGTCAAATTTTCTACAAAAGAAATAGTAGTATCACAATAATTGGTCCAAGCAAAATCACAAACTTATCACATGATACAACGCGGTGGTAACTGCCACTTTCAAACAGTACTCTACAACCAAAATTTTACTAATTCAAAAACAGATTTTGACCATCACACTATTCTTACACAACATACGTGTAAACCATTACCACATCCGTCCACAAATGACCACCAATAAAAAAACGTACGGTCTACTGAAACAATCGGAAACCGGAAATGACGCGATATGAAAAATAGGCCCATATCACAGACACCTATGCCCAATAGCACCAAAACAGCCATCAAGCTAAAGCCTACTCTACCACCAACAGAATGAAGTTCAAAATTGACTGAGACTGCATCAAAAATTTTTGGAGGTTTCATTCGAGAAGGATGCGTTAGAAATTCAGTCTTAGGCCTATGTGTTACGGTTGAATTTGTGTTGGAGGGTAAAGTTTTGGGTAAGTACCCTTGACAAAATGACTCTTTGTAAGATCGTTTGCGACTATATTGAATGGTTCGGTCGTAAGAATCTGTCTATTATTGAAATGACGGCAGTTTGATGTTCGGGTTATATTGCTTTTGTAATATTATGTTATTAGGGAAGTATTTCGGGGAATAGTACCTATTGCTTAATAGTCTATACTTATTCGGGTTTGCACAAAGGGGGGTAAGCAGAAGTGTACTAGACTCACATTTCCTCAGATTTATTTTAGGTAATTGGGGACAACCTAATAGTCTTTCATGTACTGAGAATTTCGATAGCTCTTAATTCAATTTTCCCTAATTCTTGATTAGAACTTGCGACATTATGATTGATTACAAACACAAGCTCAAACTTACGCCACTGAACTAATAATGCAGTTGTATTGAGATCAACGAGGCAAGCATAACAACGGATCAAACCTATGACCTAACCGAAGTTTCAAAATCTGCCCTAAAATGTGACATCTACCAATTTGAGCACGTTTCCGTTAATTATCCTTATACATTGATGGTCTACTTTTCACACACTTGCAAGGCATTAGAAGTACTAGCTGATTAAATTACATATTATGTTATTTAGATGATTTTATTTGTAGTTTTATTGCTGATAGTATACCAATATTGCAAACGATCATCGGCTTCGAGGACTGCTTACCATTAGATAGATTGTGTGCTGAGGAATGTCAGCCACAAAGTGTAATGTTTTTCTAGATTACTGTGATGCAGTGTTTTCATTAGTCAACTATATTATTTATGCTTACATATACAGGGTGTCCTAGAAGTCGACGTCAAGCCGGAATCAAGTAACAGGCTAATATATATTAGCTATGAAACAAAAAAAACTAAATTCCGTATCTTAAAATTTTAGGAATTTTAAAGAAATAATCTACATCTGTGACGGTCTTTTCACTACTGTTACTACAGATATTTACTTTTTGAATATTTTTTTTTTGTTATGTAATCTCGAATAATCGAAAAAATCGAGAGCTTAAAGAAGCATAACAAAAAAATGTATTAATTTTTAAAATACTTAAGTAAATAATTTCTTTTTCTGGTAGCTATTATAATTACACCATCGTACACTCTATCTTTAAATTGTGAATTAAATACTATGTACATTTTTTATTTGTTTGAGATAGATTAACTGTGCTATGTTTTATGTGCAAATAAAGTTTTTATTATTATTTTATTATTATTATCTTAGAATAATTCCTTTGTCTTTACAAACATCGAAATAACGGATAGACTACATATTTGCAGATCATAGGTAAATGTGACTGTCCGAAACTAGTAATACAGATAAAACTAGTAATACAGGTTATCTATATACATATATAAAGGAAGATGTCCTGAGTGACTGATTTAGAGACAACGCACAGCCTAAACCGCTGCTCGTAGGAACTTGAAATTTGGAGGGCATGTGTGTTTTAATTTGTAGGGGTGTACCAAGAAAGGATTTTTTGAAATTCGACCCCTAAGGGGGTGAAATAGGGGGGTGAAGTTTATATGGAATTTGCTCATTTCTGGACTTATAAGTATAAAAATAGGTGTACAAGTTATTGATTATAATTGAAAATGACTTGTGTAGGTAAAATGGATAAAACTCCCCCTAAAAAAGCAGTAGCGGGTTAAAGTTAGCGTTAGCCCAAGGCGTTTGTCGGCCTCGATGGCGTAGTGGTTAGTGTAACCGACTGCCACGCCTGAGGTCGCGGGTTCGATTCCCGCACAAGTCAAACATTTGTGTGCATGAACATGGATGTTTGTCTTGGTCTGGGTGCTTCTATGTATAATATGTATATATTTACAAAAAAAAAGTAATATATGTATGTTTATCCATTGTCTAGTACCCATAGTACAAGCTCTGCTTAGTTTGGGCTAGATGGTGTTGTGTGAATGTGGTAGAATATTTTTATTATTATAACTATTCCACGCGGACGAAGTCGCGGGCAGAAGCTAGTTTGTCCTAAAATACAACTTAGATCACGCAAAGTCCAGGTACTAGCTGTGCCTTATGCGCGTACAGTGACGCATGCCAACTCGCCCCTCGTTCGTGCACTGACCTAAAGCTGCGTATACATTACGCGCGGCAGCCGCGCAAGCCTATGTTCGACTAGAGCAGACGTACATAATTTGCCGCGCGAGCCAAAATAAAGATATGAATTTAAATAGATCGCAGCTGCCGCGCGCGGCAAGCGATCCATCTCGAGTATCCGCGGTAGATATTCAGACCAGTTAGTTCCACAACAAATCATTGGCGCCATACAATCGTATGAGTAGACGACACTTTTCATTGTCCATTCTGCGTATTGCCGCGCGAGCCAATTTTAACATCCACAACCGTCCCAACTGCGCGCGAGCAGGCGACTGAAGCACCTTTGATGCGGCCTCAAAAACCGACAATGATCGGTTCGCTCCGCGGCACGTTCGAGCGCGGCAATGTTCGAGCTGCCGCACGCGGCGACCCGGTCTCCATAGCGCGCGGCCGCCGCGCAAGCCAATGTTCGAGGGTTTGCCGCGCGTAATGTATACGCAGCTTTATACAATATGCTTCTGACATCAGAATCGGACTGTGATCTATTCGCTTCGGGATGGATGGATGTGTGTCGTAGTTGTGTAAGACTTTGTGAGATGATGGATGTTTAGTTAGTTACTATGTTACGAATCTTTTATCTTTTATTGTACACATGTAAGCAGATGTAATAATCCTTACTTCCTTACTAATAGTAAGTACTTACTTCCTTACTAGTAGTTTCGAAAGTAACTCTGTCTGTCTATCTGTCTGTCTGTCTGTTACCTTTTCACGGCTAAACCACTCAACCGATTTAGATGAAATTTTGTACAGATATAGTTTACAACCTGGGGAAGGATATAGGCTACTTTTTATTGATGTAGGTACCACACGGGTGGAGCCGCGCGCAAAAGCTAGTAATTTATATATACCTTGTATATTATGTCTGGTAATATTAATGTATATAATGTTAGATATAAGTTTTAACTTGTGTAGGGACACATGTTTGATATTGCTATCTAAGCATTTAATATGTAATGCATAATGCATTAGTGTGTGTGCCTACGTGCGGCTGCGTCCGCAATCATATAATAAGTTTAGTCGAGAATAAAGACACTTTACGTGAACACGTATATTCCTTTTATTTAATATTCCAAAATATAATAGGTAACCCTATACACAGATAGATATTACCTAAAGTGGTGACTCCGACGTGACAACGATTTGGTGTAGACTGTTATGTTGTCCATTTGTTTATAATAATAAATATATAAATAAATCACACAAATACTTGTGTGAGGATCGAACGCATAACAAAGTGCACAATGTTAGTGGAGAGACAATATATCCCACGCTATCGCTACGCATATAATATTATTATAACCTTATACTACATTCTAAAGAGGATACCTATGTACATTTATAGCTTAATTGCGATGAGAACTCTATACGGGAAGACTGCCTTTCTCAGCAGACATCCAACTATGGCCTGCCTAATTATCTACTAAACGATCCAAAAAACACCCACAAAAGAACCGAAAGCTATCCATATTCATTTCACCAAAAAATCAAAGAGTAACAGAGGCGAAATTTATAAAAAAAATGCTCTCCGCCGGTCGTTCTAATCAAAATCGGGCGCGCAAGAATGTCATCGCGAAATGTCGGTTGAACAGACGGACAAACAAAAACCCGAATGGGTTGATACTTTAGTTTGTGTAAATTTTTGGATTCCACAGACGGTATGCGGTTTGGTGCCCGCCTTTGAAGCTTTTTATGTTATTATGTTGGTCCTTATCTTTACGCTCTTTTTCATCTGTGCTGTATAGTAAAGAGTATCGGGTTATTTTATTTGAAGTTATGGTCATTGGTACCTATATCAAGAAATTGAATCTTTGGGTTGAATTGAATCGTTGAAACTTTTTAATATTTCATATACTAATAATAATAATATCAGCCCTGTATTAAACTGTCCCACTGCTGGGCACGGGCCTCTTCTCTTTGTGAGAAGGGTTAAGCCATAGTCCACCACGCTGGCCTAGTGCGGGTTGTTAGACTTCACATATCTTCGAAAACATTATGGAGAACTCTCAGACATGCAGGTTTCGTCACGATGTTTTCCTTCGCCGTTAAAGCAAGCGATAATTAACTATTTAATACGCATATAACTTCGAAAAGTCAGAGATGCGCGTCTTGGGTTCGAACTCGAGAACTCTGCGTGGCAGTCCAATGGTTTCCCACAAGGCTATCGCTGCTTTCACTGTTTCATAAGTAGGCAAAAATATAAATTTAGTTTTAAGTTGTTACAATTCAAAGTCTAATGCCATAGTCTAATCCCTCCCATTTTGATTAAAGTTTATAAAAAGCTATCTTGTGCCCGCGGCTTCCATCCCATTTATTCATAAAAACTAGCTTTTGTCCGAGGCTTCAGGGCTTCAGGAACAGTACTATTTTTAATGAAAAGTACCCTATGACCTATTCTGTACCACTGACAACGGGTATGCGAAATTTCATGATAATCAGCCGGAAGTCAGATCAGTAAAGTCGTGAAAGAAACACACTTTCGCATTTATATTATTCGTTGGGATTATTTAGGATGGACCATGATCGCCCAATGGACTACTAGTGAGACCAAGTCAGACATTGAGAACTCAAAACTGTGGCATGCATCACTGTCTATTCGAAATTGCGTGTGTATTAGTCGTAAGCAAAAGGCACTAGATCGGGACACATTTCCAGCCCTAAATTTGTAATGGAAAATTGAAGGAATTTTAAAAAGTTCCTAGTGGTTGGTATTTTTATTGTCTTTAATGACAAACCAATGGCTTTACCAATGACAAGAGTTAACTGTAGCTTATTTACATTGAACCTGGCTCTGTTTTTTAACACTGCGATAAAGGAATCTACACCTGCCTGAATATCGTAAAAGTACTGAAAACATGTAAATCTATTTTGCTTTGAGACGGCACGAAAATCTGTTTGGCGACTGAAATAGATAGAATAGTGATACAGTAATACCAACGTATTCAGGATTTTGAATAGATACTAATTTGGACTAAATCCTGATGTATGATGATGACTGAAGGGAGCAGAGGAGACAGAGAAGACTCTATACTAAATAGAGTTTAAGACTTTAATGCCTTATAAAGTTGGAATCGTTTACCTAAATCTCATGGATTGCGATTGGATAGCTTACAATCAAAACTACTATTTTATTATACTCTATGCTTACGAAAGTAGAGCGGGAACGTGAGAATTTATAGATGAATTATACGTAAAGCTAAGTTCCTTTAGTATACTTACTTCCGTATTCTCGCATTTGGCATGCCTTTGCCTGATCATTATAATTATTCCTACTGTTCCACCGCTGATTACAAGCGTCTCCTCAGTGTGAGAACGGTCAGACTATAGTTCACCACGCTGGCCTAACGCGAATTTGCAGCTTTCATATATCTTCGAGAACAGGAGAACTCTCAGACATGCAGGTTTCCTCACGATGTTTTTCTTCACCGTTATAGCGAGATATAAATTAACTACCTATTTAATGCGCACATAACTTTGGAGTAAAGCGTGCCTTTGGATCGAACTCGAGACCTATACGTGGCAGTCCAAAGGTTTCCCACTACACTCTTTAGCCTGCTCGAACATGTGACACCTAATGTATTGCTAACTTAATTATATTTGAATTTATTTAAACTTCGATCAGCTCCCTCGTGCAATACGTACAAAATATCAAAGATGAGTGGTGTGCGTTGTAAGCGGAGACGACAAAAACACTAAAATAGAGAATTAATTGCAAGTTATACAGAACACTGCGACTTTGTACCGATAGCAAAACAATAATGTTGAACATACAGAGTGTAACAGAAAGCCGTGGTCATATTCAAGCGTAACATAATATAGTATCATGGCAGAGCGCTACAAATAAATTGGTACCTATATATTATTTTTCAGGTATAACGTAGTTCAGGCAAATATTTATAAGTGCACTTTATGTAATTGTTAAGATGCAGTTGTAAACTAGACAATTTTTACGAAAAATATAGTTTTTTTTAAATCTGTTCTACACTTAAAGAACATTAACAGCTGACTCGGTGACCTCTGTCATCCCAAAAATGCCTAGACGCAATTTTGATAGTGATGAGGTTATTTCGATGTTTAAATCCTAACTATAATATTATAAAAGCGAAAATGAGTTTGTTTATTTGTTACCTTTTCACGCCCAAACCACTGAACCGATCATTCCGAAACGTTGCATATACGTTGTAAGGTGTACAGAAACGGAAATAGGCTACTTTTCATCCCGAAAAAAATTACTGTTCCCGAGGAAAACAACAAAAACATTCTTATGATAATCGATGGCGCAACGTTTCTTTCGAATCATGATTGAATTATATTATTACAAGCAGAGTACAACCCGAATTGATCGTCAAATTCTAAATTAACGCGAGCGAAGCCGCGGGCAAAAGCTAGTAATAAATAAAAATATATTAAGGTACCTATATATATTAAGGTCCTGCAATATGAATACACCTTACGGTCATATCACATACATACATACACGGTGTATATACGTTCTGTGGCGTAAATTTACTTAATGCATTTGCTGTGCACAAGTTTGAAACTGTGCTCAACAGACATAGATGGCAATAGACTCGCCTTCTTCTTCATAAGTCTAATGTAGTATAGGGCATAGTAATAAACCATACACGAAATGTGAGTAAAATACACCTATGTACTATTTCGAGCATATACAGGCGTGAAACAATGTTATTTATTCTGTCCGATAGTATGCGACACTTGCAAAACCAAGGGCATTAGTCAAGCTTTGCCCTTTAAGGTACTACACATACTTATTCAGCTCTGTTCAGCTTTTGTCCATAGAAAACAACGATTTTGTATAGAGACGCGTACGCATCCGTCCAGCTTTTTGCGTCTATTCAGCTTTCGCGGTAAATAGGCATAAAATGAGGACAAATGTGTTTTTATCATGTGAATGCTATCGATAGAATTCAGCGCCTTCAGCGCTGTTCCGCCGCGTTCAGGGCTGTACGGCTCTGTACGCGGTCGAAACTTGTCGACGAGTATGTCCGCGTTCAGCGCCGAACGTGGTGGAACAGCGCTGCACGCGGATGGTTCCCGACGGCTTTTCTCATTCTTACGACGCTGTACGCGGCTTATAATAATAATGATAATAATTATTTATTTCTGTAAGTAGGTTTGTAGAAACACTTTTACATGTCAATCACATTTTGAAAACTAGATGAGGCCAGCGTTTCGTATCTGACTACTCTGAGAAGAAAGGCCGAAACAAACTCAAGAGGTCACAGTCTCTTTTAAAGTCCAGACATAATCTTGGTCAGATCATGTGAAGACCATGCAAATTGGTGTCTGAAATGGTCTTTTGAGGAAAGAACCACACAGATTGAGTGGACCTGTCAAGTCAAATCATCATAGAAGATAGAATAGATAGAAGCAGAACTGCATAAGTGTGACCAAAATCATTCAGTAAAACGCAAAAGGAGCTGAATAAGTGTAATTAGTCCCTAAATAGGAAACCTTCTGCTGCCAACACTACAGACGAAAGTTTTCGTCATCTGGGTACCAGTCATCCTTGTCCTTAGCACATAAAGAAGTTTTAGGCTAATTGAAGTGGAGTTTGTCTTTATAGAGCCTGGGAATCCTATTCATTGAAGAACACACAACATAAGACTGTTTAACAACAATCTTTTGTAGTACAGAGGTGCTTTCATAGCTAGGCTGGTACATTTTCCACGAAGTCTCATATTTGACCGAGCGCGTTGCTCTACCTTTCCTAAAAATTCCATCAAGGATCCGATGAGCCTCATCCTCTTATTTTATTATATCATTTTATACTGCCTCCGTAAATCTTTGATCTTGAGGATGCAATAGCTGGCGAATAAAGTAGTTGTAGTACGTATCTGCTGTATATTGGTTTGATGATTACAGGCGTGCATAAGTATGTATATGTATAATAAAAAAATACATATCATTATCAATAATACAAGTATTAATAATAACAAAGATTATCACAAGAAATAAAGTACAGTAGGTACTCAAAACAGTAATCGTCTGATATTATTAAAAAAAACAGAAGAAACAAATTAAATAATATTTGTAATAATTACATCGAGTTATTTGCTGACGGTAGCGCAGTTGACGAATTGAATTTTGATGAGTTACAGCCGGCGTCGGTGGCTCATTATCATTTCACCATAGCACTGCGGAATATTGTCAACGCGTCCGCCAAACAGAAGTACAAGTACGACTTGCTCTTTAAAGTGGCTGTTATGATAACAACCTATATGAAAAACCAAGAAAACAAAAAAATAACAAATCTTAACTTAATTTGATAAACGCAAACGTGAGTTTGTTTGTTACGCTTTCACGCCTTCACTACTCAACCGATCATCTTGAGAATTGAACGTTGTCAGGTTACAGAAATCTATATATATAAAACTCTTCCGTAACTGAGTGACTGACAGACAAAGCACAGCCAAAACTATTGGGCGCAAGAAGCTGAAATTTGGCATGTATGTTCCTTGGGTACTGTAGGGGTGCACTAAGAAGGGATTGCCCGAAATCCCCACGGGATTGGGAAGAAGTAGATAAATAAAAAAACGTGTGCAGGCGTAGCAGCGGGCATCCTCTAGTAGGATATAAATACAAATTTATTGACAAAATCAACACTAAAGCGAGCGAAGCCACGAGCAGAATCTTTTTTATATTATATTTGGATACTTATAATACAGTTTGTCGCCGTTTTCATATTTTATTTGGAACAATATAATTATGCCAAATAATATCTACCTAATTCAAAATGCTTTTTAATTATCAAAAGTATATTTTACGACTTAAAATATAATTACCGATAATAGAGAGATAATTAATGATGATTATGATTATGAAAAGTTTTGTAAAATTGTAATAAGTAACAATTTTGTGTTTTGTTCTTTATGCGAGTAACGAATTCGTGATACTTAGTGAACAGAAAAGAAAGATAATAATATATTAAATAATACAAATTTGACATAACCTATCTAGTAATCCACATGGAGATTCAGTTATAGAACTAACAAGACTATTGCTATTTTGTCTTCAGCTACAGAAGTGTCAGGTGTAAGTCTATTTTATTTTGTGTATTAGGTATACACAAAATAAAATATACTTGCACCTGATACTTCTGTGACTGAAGACAAAATAGTAATTTTAAGCCCTGGTCTTACTGTTTTTCTTGTACATTGACAACGCAAACACGTTTGGTTTGATCGGCTCGATATATGAATTGAAGATCACTTCATATCGCCACCATCTCCGCAGACACTAGCAGAGAGACAGCTTTAAAATGTAGCCTTTATATTTTGAAAGATTGGACAGTTCTTATTTAGCGAGATATTTTCTTTTAAGTAAGATTTTTGCTCGGTATAGTTATAGGATTTTATGTTTTTCGATTGTATGGATCATTTCTAATGGAATCTTGTAAAGCTGGATTGATTTCGATGAAGTTTGTTGTGGAATAGATTGGGAAAAGAGAGGTTACGTTATACCTCCTTTTTTATCATAGACTAGAGGATGCCCGCCGCTACGCCCGCACATGTTTTTTTATTTATCCATCTCTTCCTAATCCCGTGGGAATTTCGGGAAATCCCTTCTTAGTGCACTTCTACAGTACCCAAGGAACATACATGCCAAATTTCAGCTTCTTGCGTTCAGTAGTTTCGGCTGTGCGTTGTCTGTCAGTCACTCAGTAACGGAAGAGTTTTATATATATAGATATTATTGCAAAGTTGAAGTAGGCGATGAGACGCTATAGTCTTTTTTTTAAATGACATGGTGACAGCCACTTGTCTCACGTTATTGCGTGTGAGAGAAAAGGATGGATTTAATTATCGCTTGTTGTCGTAAGGTACCTTAATAAAGGGACGTAGGTATGTTTAAAATAAGTAATTTATCTTTAAAACACAAGCTAAAGAATGTACTGCTTGCTGAAATCACAGATAACTGTTACGTTTAGATCCTTGAGATGCAGTAATGTACATATATATAACCTCATAATTTATTTGATTTTTTACTTTAATTATTTTATAATCAAGATAATTATGCAGTTTTGTGGGTTTTAAATGTTTATATTCACATGTTTTGGTCTCTATTAATATTTATTATTATTATTTGTTTTTCTTTTATGGGTAAGGAAAATACCCGGCCCTTTGGGAGGCTTACACGGAGACATGGGTCCAATGTGAAGAGGCCTTTCGAGAGCTTTAATCAAAGGTGGGATGGAACACCTACAGCGGCACTACCCGCAGCAAGCGTAGGACTATTGCTACGTATGGATTTTAATATATGGGCTACGGGTATGGGTATTTGATGGACTGGTATATTGGTAACTATGGATGATAAAACGGCGTCTGTCCTGAATACTCTAATAGCATCAATCGAATGCACAGACGGTGACTCGCCAACTCACTAGATGGGAATAGCTACGATAGGCATACAAGCCAGCAGCAGAGGGCAACTTACACCAGTGCGAGCGGCTAGGGGTGTCGAGCGGTGCGGCGCCGCTTTCACCATCATGGGTTTCGTGACAACGGAGACCCGGAGCGGGTTTCCCCGTAGTTATGCCCTTGAAAACCGGCCGACCAAGGCAAGCCAGAGTTGAGAGTCCTACGGGCGCTCTCGAAGTTCTATCCCAGCCAACCAGTAACGGCAAGCTTATTATTATTATTATTAAATATTTTCTCTCGTTTCGTTGGCTTACTATAGTCAGCAATATACATGTAATGGCGCCAACCTTGTAGATATGAGTTACCATCTATGGAAAAATAATTTCATAGGTTTTTTTTAACCCTTTGACCGAACCTAGCAACGAACATTCTTCTTTAAGGTTAGTAAACTCTAAAGTTTGATGTTCATCTGTGTCACTTTGTGACTTAAATGCATAAATTATTTTTATTTGATTTTATTAAACGATGCAAAGATTAAAACTTATGATTATCAGGGCCTGTCCCACTAACTTCAAATAGCATTTATTTATAAGATAAAAGTCTCGCCATCCCTCTTCTTTAACCTAACAAGAGTGAGACAGCATGCGGTTTATCTTTCAGATATCTTTTACTTGACAGTTGTGAAACTGGCCATAAGACTTTTAACAAAAATAGATTACACTTACCTGAGGACACATCTTGCAGTGATACTTCCTCGCGTGGGCATGAAGAGGCTGCAGCTTCGTGGGCCCTTTGCCCAGCGGCTGGGGAACCACTAGTAGCCCACTGCCAGCATTGGTGCCACCTACTGGCGATGATGAAGAAGACCCTGGAAGGAGGAAGCAAATCTGTTAAGGAATTTTGACAATCACTTTTGTATTGGGACTCAATATAAAAGCGAGGGATATATACTAATACTAAATGTTTCCGCGGTTTCACCTGTGTTTATCGTTACTGCGCCGCCCCCGTGGGTCGTAGCGTGATGTTATATAGCCTATAGCCTTCCTCGATAAAAAGGCTATCCAACACTAAAAGAATTTTCAAATCGATCTAGTAGTTCCTGAGATTAGCGCGTTCAAACAAACAAACAAACTCTTCACTTTTATAATATCCATATATTAATACGTGAAGCGAAAACTTTGGATCCCTTTTTACGAAAATTGGGCGGACGGAGGAGTATGAAATTTCGCACACTTATAGTTTATACATACAAGAAGTGACGAATGCTAATTTTTTTTTTAAATTATGCCTAAAAATACTTTAAATTAATTAAAATACACTACACGCACACAACCATGTATTTGACACGCGCGGTCGAAGCGCGTAACTATGATTACACATATCAATATATAATGACATATATCAGCAATATCTTACAGGCAAACTTTGGTCGAATTTCGAGCACTAGGCGACCGCTAGTTAGTATAGATAGGCCTACCATCAAAGATAAATGCTGAAGTTTTGGGCTGGGGTCAAACACATTTTTCCCAAATTCTTCCTGGTTTCATGTGAGAGAATGGTAGCTTCCCGGGAGGGCCGGCTAATTTTTACTATTACTGAATAATTGGCAAAGTCAGGCTTCGAGCAAATAGCAATCAAAAGAGGTCTCTTTGCAGACAGTATTAAAATTCGTTGCAAAAAAAGAATATCAATATTTTAAATTCCGTCAGAAAATTATCAGTAGAGTCTCGCTGATTTCAGCATGAATGGGCCGGCTCGAACGGGGTTGGACTACCCTCTCACAGAATATCGACGTGAAATATATGTGTTTCGTTCGGTGAGTGAAAGTGCCGGAGGCTCAATCACCCTCTTTCCCCCTTCCCGCTCCATCTCCTTCCTACTTCCTTTTATTCCTAATTGGTCGGCAACGCGCAAGTGATGCCTCTGGTGTTGCAGGCGTCCATAGGCTACGGTGACCACTTACCATCAGGTAGGCCTAAGCTTGTCTGCCACGTTAGTCGTATAAAGAAAAAAAAATGGAATGCGTTTAAATAACGTGTAAGTAAGTGCGTCAATTTTCTATCTTTAACAATTACCCTACTACTATTTGAAATGCTTGTATCTTATTTGTTTTTGGACATATTTCATAATTTCTTTGTATTTTAGAGTTTGGGTGATGTAACTATTTGCCTTAAATAATAAAAATACATACATACATATATAGATTCACACCTGTTTCCCAGAGGGGTAGGCAGAGACTACGGATTTCCATTTGCTATGATCCTGACACACTTCTCTGGCTTCATTCACTTTCATCACATTCCTTATACACGCCCGTCGGTTCAAGGTGCTCTTAACCCGGCCTTTGTCCAGAGCGCCTCCGATCTGATCGAGAAACATTCGCCTAGGTTTTCCTCTTGCGACTGTTCCATTCATACTAGCCTTATAAACTTTCCTAGTAAGTCTTAAAAAAAAGAAATAAAAATAAAAAAAGAGCCGAATACCTTATGCCAAGATATATCTGATTGAAGGTCTATAAATACTTTATTAATTGTATAAATACTATGGACCCATTTCAGTCACAACCTCAGATTCATATGTTGTTACGACGAGTATAACTGCACGGATTCCTCAATGGTGCAAGTGGTCGCCTGGGTGTGAGTGAGATGGGTTTGATAGGGATAAAACTTAGTTTAACGAACGTACAGTGGCTTAACAAAAACATTTTTGTTCCGTAGACACGACAGGGATAAAAAAATCAACGGGTTGCACTCCGGGAGAAGTGAAAACTTGAATATTAACGTTGTGCATTTTTGATATTTTGGAATGGTTAGGGAATAATTTTGCACGAATTGCTTTAAATTAACAGTATAAAAGTACTATCATTTATGTGGTAAAATACAATATTCATTTATTGCGCTATCGTACACAAACATGACAATTCTCCCTCCGTCTTACGAATTTTCGATCAGGTTACGTGTCCTGACGCGAGTTTAACATTTTTTACCCATCACAAAAAAGCATAACGCCGCTAAAGAAGTTTTCACTTCAAAAATTGTGAGATTCAGATATGACTGTTTAAAGTTTGTGAATTCTTTGTCTCTGTTGTTTCTATACTTGTAAAGTCTTCCGACACAAGGATTAGCCCTAGTATGGGAGCTGTCTTAAATAAAGTATGTTTACATACATTTTTTTTTTCAATTTAATAGCTCTATACTTGAGGAAGGCAGCGATAGCTTAGTGGGGAGACCTACAGACTGCAATGACTGACTTTCGAAAGTTATATGACTTTTCGAAATTATGTGCGTATTGATTGACAATTATCGCCTGCTCTGTGCCTCGGAGAGCGCGTTAAGCCGTCGGTCCCGGCTGCCATGAACATCTATGGCATTCGTTATTGGGATGTCAGTGCCCTCTAATATCCTGACACTAGTCTAGCCTTAGGGTATCGTTAGCCTTCGGGTTGCGGAGGTCAGATGGCAGTCGCCCCGTGTAAAAACTGATATCCAGTCAAATCCGTTTAGACTAGAAAAGCCGTCCTCAAGTGACTTGGGAATAATAAAGGCTAGGGAGAAGAGATAAAGTTTTATTAAAATACAATAGTATACTGACCTGATCGTCCAGGGCCCAGTCCGGCTCCGTACAGCATCTGACTCATGGACTGATGGTGGCCAAGCCGGTCATCTGCCTTCTGGTGACCGCCGACGGAGCCATCACCAGTGCTCATCTTGGCCTGGAACATAAAGAGAGGCGATTATTGGTTTATGTTTATTATATAACATAATGTTACGTATACGTAGACTTATAAGCTGTACTGCCTCGGTAGCTTAACGGTATTTAATGGGCTACTGCAAACGGCGCTGTATAACAGAACACTGGTATTAAATGGTCAATTGTTGGATTTCCAGACATAATAACTGAAAGTAGTTTTCCGATAATCATACAAAGCGAAAAGAATCAAAATGATTGGAGTTAAACTAATCTAATCGAGCAGGTCAACTAAAGGCGCACGACAGAATATCAGAAAGAAATGTTACACAACGTGAATTGCCGTTTCCTTTTTGAAGTCCGTCTTTCTTTCCTACATCTTTTGAGGCAACATGTACCTACCTATCCGTAAAATAACATTTACAGACAAAACTAAAAAACCCCAAAATAAATTAAGACAATTTATTGAAAACTTTATTCGTTATAGTAACAAAACTAATAAATTATCCAGTAAACTGCAAATAGATAATTTACGAGTACCCTCAAACAAATCAGTAGTAAGTTGTGCTTGAATAAATAGCGTAAGGGCCGGCGGTCAGTCCGAGACGACAATGAGTCACAACTGTGGTCGGATAAATCATTTGCTGGATGACACACGACCGGATTAGAATGGCGAACTTAACTTTCTCTTTAAATATAATAATAATTATATATAATATACCCCTCTGGGACAGTCGTTATCTCCTCATGAGACTAACGCGATAGCGGAGGGCATAGTATATTAGCTTTTAAACTACCACCTTCGCCTTGTGATATAAACAAAAAATGTATCACCAGGTTAAATAAAAGCGCACAAACCGCAGGGCATCTTGTGGCGAGCTGAATGTGAGTGGTGACACTGCGGTCCTGAATGCCTCAGAGGGTCGGTGAGAGCCTCGTGCCCAGTTTGCCGGCTGGGGTGGAACTTCAAGAGCGCCCGTAGGACTCTCAACTCTGGCTTGCCTTGATCGGCCGGTCAAAGGGGGGCCGTTAGAGCTACATGCTTTTAGGGTTGGAAGTGTCATTTTCAAGGGCATAACTACAGAGAAACCCGCTCCGGGTCTCCGTTTTCACGAGACCCGTGATGGTGAAACCGGCGCCGCACCGCTCGACACCCCTAGCATCTCGCACCGGTGTTGCCCTCTGCTGCTGGCTTGTATGCCAATCGTGGCTATTCAGGGGGCCCATCTAGTGAGTTGGCGAGTCACCGTCTGTCCATTCGATTGATGCTATTAGAGTATTCAGGACAGACGCCGTTTTATCATCCATAGTTACCACCAATACACCAGTCCATCATACCCATAGCCCATATATTAGAATTCATACGTAGCAATAGTCCTACGCCTGCTGCGGCTAGTGTCACTGTAGGTGTTCCATCCCACCTTTGATTAAAATTCTCGAAGGGCCTCTTCACGTTGGACCCATGTCTCCGTGTAAGGCTCCCAAAAGGCCGGGTATTTTCCTAACGTATTAGGAATATACCCGTGAGAGAGAAACAAATAATAATATTAGCCCTGTATTAAACTGTTCCACTGCTGGGCACGGGCCTCTTCTCACTGTGAGAAGGGTTAGGCCATGATCCATCACGCTGGCCTAGTGCGGTTTGGCAGACATCACATATCTTCGAGAACATTATGGAGAACTCTCAGACATGCAGGTTTCCTCACGATGTTTTCCTTCACCGTTAAAACAAGCAATATTTAATAATCAACTATTTAAATCAAATGTTTAAATCTATAATATAAAAATGAATCGCTGAATGTGTTGCTAAGCGCAAATCTCGAGAGCAGCTGAACCGATTTTGCTAATTCTTTTTTTAGAATATTCCTTGAAGTACGAGGATGGTTCTTACGGAGAGTAAAATTAAAAAAAATGCCTGTCTAGGTCTAAAAACAACACTTTTCTATACTCCCATATAATCGATTCGTAATAATACTTAAAAGTCAATTTGAACTTTAATACCATACCATAAAGTTTAAGTGTTAGTGGAGAGGTTCCGGGAAGGCAAAACAATTGAGTGACGTCAGTATCGTATAAATATTAATGTCAATATTTATACGATACTGACGTCATTCAATTGTCGTCGCGAACAGCAGAATAAGTATTAAAAAAAAATAAAAAAATAAAGAATCGACTGTTAGGCGGTATGAAGTTTGCCGGGTCAGCTAGTATATAATAATAATATCATAGTAGAGGAGACGTGGAAGATCGACCTTCACCGATCTGATAACCCGATGAGACATATTTTTTATCAAATATAATTTGATGATGTGAGACATGAGATGAAACTCATTCGGTTACCAAAAGAGTGAAGGTGATGAAAGAAAATTGATTAAAATTAATTAAATAAAAAAATAGCTATGAACACTTTTCGATAGGCAAGTTATTATAGGCATATTAGTTTATAAATTATATTTGATAAAAAATATGTCTCATCGGGTTATCAGATGGGTGAAGGTCGATGTTCCACGGCTCTTAGACTATCAGGGCTGTATATAAATTGGGCCACCGCTGAAATCTACCCAGTGTGAGAAGGAATGCATAGATTACCATGCTGGCCTGATGCGGGTTGGAAAATTTCACATATCCTCGAGAAAATTATGAAGAACTTTCAAATAATAATATCAGCCCTGTATTAAACTGTCCCACTGCTGGGCACGGGCTTCATCTCAGCTTGAGAAGGGTAGGGCCTTAGTCTAGTCTTTAGTTCCTTAGTCGCTGGACCAGTGTGCGTTGGCAAATAATAATAATAATATTTATTGTCATTCACAAAATTTTACAAAATTTTACATATTTTCGAGAACATTACTTATTGAAATTAAACTACTATATACGGATTTTATCGCGTTGTTTATTTGACACTTTATTACAAAATTTTGAAAAACTGTTACACTACTATAATACTATTAAACTTTACTAATTTTTAAGCTAATTAAATTATTGAAACTAGTAAAACTATTTATACTATTATACTGTTTATATTTATGTTTACACTTTCCATTACTTATGAAGAACTCTCAGACATGCAGTTAACTTTTAAAACAGTCAAGACTTAAAATACCAGACATATGGTTAATGCACATATATAATAATGTACTCCAGACCGAATTTCGGCCACGGCGGCCAGTCTTAACGGAGACTGGCCATCTGCGCAGGAGATATTATAGTGCACAAGCGTGTGCGCAAACACAAATGCGTACTATGTTCCCTCACTCTCATGATCCGATGGGACGGTAATCCGACATGACCGTAAAGAAATCAGGCGCAGGACCAACGGCTTTTACGTGCTTGCCGAGGCACGGGGATGTCTAACACCGCCAACTTCCTAACTCCGGGCTGCTATTGAGATTTCTAAACAGAAAACCCAATAAATTTTTGTTGGCCTGACCCGGGATTCGAACCCGAGACCTCATGCACAGCAGTCGCATTCGCTACCGCTGCGCCACGGAGGCAATTATAACAGCAATAAAGGTATAATAAACCCATAGCTACTCAATAATAGACCCGTACCCTACCTTTCATCAGACATACGCGTGATGTTACGAATATTTCGTTAAGTTCGACATCGTTAAATCCTGTGTGTCCCGTTATCTCTAGTAACTCTTATTTAGGACTTGGCTGAGCATTTGACTTGCTCGGACAGGGGTGCAAAACTACCCCAATGATCTTTAACGGGTTGAGTATTTGTATAGAGATGTTGAAATATTTTGTGTTTTGCTTTTGAATTCTGTGTAATATAATTTGACTAGAATGTAAAACAAAATATAAAATGTTAGTGCCTGTAATATTTTAGAAAATTTCTTCTGGTAATAATTAAAGGATTACATTTTAATAAATTTTATTAAATGTTTTGTTTTTATGTTGCCATAGACTTAGTCGGTGATACGCCTAATGGTAAGCAACCTCTGCTTACCTACTGCTTGCATACAACCTACTTTGTTAGTTATGTTTTCGGTCCGAGAAAGACTTTGTTGTGGAAGGCAATCCTCAGTAATAATAAGGTACCCGACAATATGTTTCTTAGACATTCATAACCTCGCCGCTTATTACGTGGCTTCCAGAACAAAAATAGTCCAATACAAACTGACTAAAACTCTATTTACTTCTTTAAGAAGCCAGTCAACATAAATATAAATTAAATCTAATTTGCAAAAAATTAAACAAAAAAAATATTGTCATATCATCATCTCTATAAACATACCGGTACCAAAAATTAACACTGCAAATGTCACAGGGCATACTAAAACTAATATTTTAACAAACTAAGAGGTCGAACGGTCATAACTCAGAGTGGCCGGCGCGGGAGGAATCATCCGTTACTAATGAACCGGAGCCAGGATCGTGTTTAACTAATTTGTTTAATTTCGCACCCTACAACTAAATGAGGTGTGTTCTCATGTGACGTCAACTTCGTTATTTCAGATCTAGCTAATATTACTGCTGGTTTGAAACTGGATGGATAGCGTAGTGGTCTTGTATCTAGTGGTCTCGTGTTTGCCTTTCTAGGCATTTCATAAAGTTTTTTAGGGTTTGATCCCAATACGGAGCAAATTTTAGTGTAAGTGACCATTTTTGAGTGAACAAGTTTTGGGTGAACAAAAATCATGGCATTCGCGTCATCGTCACGTTTTCACGCTTCATTATTATTATTTTTTGGTTTATAAAGAAGTGTTTATGATCAAAGATTAAGATTTTCACTTCTATCGGCAGTCCCCAAAGACGGCCCCAATTTTATTTTTTTGTATTATTCCCTGTGACTGTAATTATAACAAGACCTAATGTTGTCTTAGTCTTATAAAAATTAAATTATACAGTTCACGAACAGTTCTTCTTTTCGTGTGGTTAGTGGCCAACCTGTTGTCAAGAGTTATTCAAGCCGCCCGTAGGCCTCTGACATGGCTTAACGACTGCTGTCAATTTTGGCAACAACCGGGACCGACTTTTTAAGTGCCCTCCGAAGCACGCAGACGCTCAGATGAAATACCACTAAGCGGTCACCCATCTATAGACTGACTGCACTCAACGTTCTGTTATAATATTATCTTGCATAAAGCACATATAAAATAATAATGCTTAGATCAGCAGTAGGCATGAGCAATGTGCGTCATAGAAATTGATCCAAGCGTTATTACTTGTTTTTAAGGAAATTAATTCTATTCTAGACTTCGTTGTGGGCACTAGGGTTTTATAATATTTTGTATTTTTATACTGTTTTATTAAACTTAGTATATTTTAGAACTTCGAGTTTTTTTTAAAAAGCCCTCTCCGACTTGCCCTGTAACAGTTCCTTAACCTCGCTAATCGTTTACCGATCAGTGAGTGCAACTGGCTATGAGCGCCACAGTTAATAACATATGATATACATAATAATGTAGCAGCTAATATATTGGTTAGCTAATACTTTCCCCACCACTCTTACCCCGTACTTAAGTGTGATCATTAGCACACTGTATAGATTAGCTTAAACTAAACCATGGTATAACTATGGCTTACATAACGGGTCAAGTGTGCAGCGGACATACATTTGTCGTTATTTTATTGATGACTCATTTTTGCGGACAGCGTATATCCGCTCGACATTTGACGGGATAAAATACATATAGACTCTTTAATATATATCCTTATAGAAGTAATTAGAGTTATAATACATTTACATATCAGTATGTTTTTACAACTCATATAGATTATGGTTTCTCCATCTATCTAATATTATAAAGCTGAAGAGTTTGTTTGTTTGAACGCGCTAATCTCAGGACCTACTGGTTCGATTTGAAAAATTATTTTAGTGTTAGATAGCCTATTTATCGAGGAAGGCTATAGCCTATATAACATCACGCTACGACCACGGGGGCGGCGCAGTAACGATAAACGCGGGTGAAACCGCGGGAACATCTAGTTTCAACGATAAATTTCTGTGCTGTTACTGAAAATTGTCTCAACATTTTTTACTAAAATAAAACCTAAGAGCTTACGAGGGCGCAAACATATGCACAAACTGCCCGAAGACATACGCAATATAAAAATAATAACACAATATATAAAACATAGGTTTATTTATTTATCAAACAACATAAGCTTACAGTATTATTTACACCAAATCGCTTATTACTTATTAGTTATGTGAACTTTACCTATAAAACACACATACACTTTACACACATACACTACATACAAATAGACTAACAACTTGCAGGTCATTGAAATCGATCGAGGGCATTGTAACTGAACCTTTTAATAGGTAATGCGATAACTATCCTTCAGGCAAACGTACCTTACGTCAAAGACTTTCTATGTGATTAGCTGTAATAGCCTCATGGGTATACGTTTCTAGATTACCTAGTTAGAAGTCTTGGTTTAAAATATGTATTTCATACTATTCACGTTTCAAAGATACACATAGTCCTACGCCTGTATGCCTGAAATGCAGGTTTCTGCCTAAATTACATACTTATCGAACACAATACGAAGCTAAAATTGAGGTTATAATCTTATTTGTATCGCGGAAAGATATAAATAAAATATTGTATCATAATATTATTATATGCTAGTGGGCTTTGCTATCAACTAGGCAGAATGTTAGACTCTGTATTGCTACTGAGACTTTACTAACACAGGATCCAATAAAACTATACAAAGAGTTAGCTTATAGCTAGCTAATTTCGATGAGACAGACGTCAATACATTGTTTGCTAATGTGTAATCCCGCGTTATTGAAACGAGCCAATTACCGTCTATTTATCACATTTTGCTGTTCCAGAAAAGCTACGAATCACTCTTCCCGGGAATCAAGAACCTAGCGATTCGCCGTCCTTGCTTCAACGTTTACACCACTAAACCAACGAGACCAACCAAAGAAGTGAAATGTATAATACCATTAATGCATACACCACTTTTATGCTCATATTATCTTCAATAATATCTCTTAGTATCATATCAGTAAAATAGAAATATATTTCCAATCTAAAACTACGTTACACAAACAGAAACACACATAAATCAACAAATATCCAGAGGTCGGTATTCGTCCTGAATTAATTTAGTTCAGATAACGCCCCCTGGTGGTTGTACGTGAAATTTAATTTTAGTATTAATCGTACCCGCCGTGGAGGGTTGAATTGTTGCACTATAACTATGTGGGGGTTAAATTAATATTTGTGTCCGGTACTCTTGCCCCTTTAAGCATAACTTGATGTCATCGTGACTATTTTGTTAAAGCAAAGTACATACATAGGCTCGTCCGTGTATTCCCGAAGGGATAGACAGGTTCCCTAAAGTGTATACAGTAACATTTTTCAAATATATTTTTCAGGTAGACATTAACCCTATTCTTGGCAAAAAAAAAAAATATTATTTTCAAATAATTTTCAAATATGATGTTAATTATGAATCTAGGATTTAGGGAAAAATATATAAAAAAATTGCACATAACCAGATAATGAGATCCTTTATGTATCTTTGAAGATACATTGCCAGCTTAGTAAAAAACTTTGACCTTACTTGTAAGTGTCTTTAAGGATACGTTGCCAGGTTTGAGGAAATAAAATGCGCAAAATTTTCTTAATGATAAAATATATGTATAAAATTTGCATGTAGTAACAAGTATAGTTATAAAACCAAAATCAACTTACAGATTTATTAAAATAAAAAGAAAAAAATAAGTTATCGAAACATTTGAAGTGTACTGTGTAGCTTAAAATTAAATAATTACTTATCGGTATGAAATTTTACAAAACAATTTCTTTCCGGCTTAAAACACAAGCGTAACGAGCACTTGGCACACATTACCGTAGTTTGGCCCTTGACACAAAATTTACATCGCCCTTTCGACCCAAACATTGGAAAATGGCCGAATACTTTAAAGAAAAATAAGTTAACGTTCCGTTTTACATGCATTATAAAAGAGGTGTATTTTTTTAAAAGATGATGTGTCTTACAAGACACGTTGTCAAGAAAAGGGTTAAGCAAATTAGCACAAGAAAACTGTAGCCACGATTTTCTTCTGCTTTTTCTGCGACTAATCTCAGGTACCAGGTATATGTGGGTGAGATTAGTCGCAGAAAAAGCCTATTTTTGAAACCAGGTTCAGCAGTGGTTACCATGGAAAACGCCGAGCTTAAAATTCGTGAAGTGCCAGGGAAAGCTAGACTGTCTTGGCACCCGCAGAATATAATCAGAAGTGTATAGTAGTAGTAGTTGGAATAAAGAATAAAATATTCCATATCCCTCATTAGCAAAGCGGGTGACAAAATAAGAATATTTTTACTTTTTAGTAATAGAAAGAAACTTCAACCAACAATAAGACAAAGAAGAGAACAGAATAAAGTACAATTAAAGTGTGTAATGCCAATCAGCACTGGACCAC
Source organism: Catocala sponsa (assembly GCA_963564715.1). Lineage (NCBI taxonomy): Eukaryota > Metazoa > Arthropoda > Insecta > Lepidoptera > Erebidae > Catocala > Catocala sponsa. Next base: position 16,148,682 of record OY751352.1, read on the forward strand.
CGTGGTGGATAAAGGTCCAATTCTTCTCGAATTGAGAAGAAGCTGACCTGCAGTGAGACATTTCATGAGTAGTAGAGCCTCGCTGATTTCAGCATGAATGGGCCGGTTCGACCGGGGAAGGACGACCCTCTCACAGAATATCGACATGAAATACCAGTATTCCTACTGTTGTATTTCGTTCGGTGAGTGAGAGTGCCGGAGGCCCAAACACCCTCTTTCCCACTTCCCGCTCCTTCTCCTTCCCACTTCCTTTCCTAAAGGGTCGGCAACGCGCAAGTGATGCCTCTGGTATTGCAGGCGTCCATAGGCTACGGTGACCACTTACCATCAAGTGGGCCGTATGGTTGTTTGCCACCTTAGGTGTATAAAAAAAAAACATTGGCATTACAATTACTAAAACAACAGACACAAAAAACATACATACCGAATCATACCATTCAGGATGTCCGTACTGGTGAGGCCAAACAATGTAAGTACCAAGAAGTATCCGTGCAGTCAATTATATATTTTATTGTGTACAGCGCAAACATTTTCTCATAATAAAAACCTATTCCGTCTATACAACGGGGGTCGTAAAATACCACCAATAAAGATATGCACTTATAAATCACCCATAGCTGCATAAAGGCTACAAAGTATATAGGTCAAAATATTCTTGAAAACTTTTATGTGCCGCCGTAAAATGCTTCAAGATACACTAAAGTCATGTTGAGACGAAATTCTTTAGTACAACGCCATCTATCGAGAGTTAATGGCGACTTTTGACGTAAACTGCTTCGAGTAACAAACAACTAGTGTGTTTTTCGACCCACTTCGGCGTTTTAGGGTTAAAGGAAGTAACTAATGCTTTTTTATTTAAATTATGGCTGGGACTTACAGATTTCGCTCGAACGGTTCGTATAGAATTTAAAAGTACTATTTTCTGACGGTGTGACAGGTTTTAGTTTAAGAAAACGGATTTTGGGCGTTATTCTATTGAACTATTCTCTTTGATTTCAGTATGTAATAGAAAGGTATATAGGTAATTTTATAGGTGGTATTGAAAAAATAAAGGTGGTAAACCTGATAAAATCGTGACATACATACAGAGTTTTACAACTCTATCTGTGAGGGTTGAGGTGTATTACAACCTCATTACGCCGGCTTTGATTCTAGGTTCCAGATAACATGCTGCTACAAAAAAAATATTGACAGCAAAACCTAATGACATTTTGCCCAATTTTGAAATCGAACACATTCACAGCAGTCGTCTTTAGTAAAGCTGTGGCTAAGCAAAAATATTAAAGGAAGAATCTCTTTTAGATTTTTAAAGTGAAAAATCTTTAGGCGCCTTGAGCACTTCTTGGGTGAACAAAAATCATGGAACTCGCGTCATCGTTACCGAACGCTTTCTAATTTGAATTATTTTTGGTTTATAAAGAAGTGTTTATGATCAAGGATTAAAGTTTTTACTTCTATCGGCAGTCCCTAAAGACTGCCCCAATTTTTATTGAAGTGAAACCCTCTTTAGGCGTGTTGAGCACTTCTTAGGTAAACAAAAATCATGGAACTCGCGTCATCGTTACCGAACGCTTTCTAGTTTTTAATTATTTTTGGTTTATAAAGAAGTGTTTATGATCAAGGATTAAAGTTTTCACTTCTATCGGCAGTCCCCAAAGAGTGCCCCAATATTTTTTTTTGCATTATGTCTTTTATTCGTCAGTTACTGTTTTTAGTAGCTAACTTTATATTTACTTATATATTATGTTAATCTTTACAAAGATTTAGATAGTATAACTTTATAAACCTTTCTAAATCACTCTAAAGGTTATTTATAAACCTGTAGATATATTAAGAACTTGGCAAAGAACGAACAGAAATCACGTCTTGGATTTAAGCGTAGGATATTTATTATACACCTACTTTTTCCCGTAGGATTTTTACAGGCTAAGCCGCGGCACATACTAGTATAGTACAGTTTGTATTAGAAGTTCAACGACTTATCTCTCGCTCCAGTCAGAGAATTTATACCTTGAACTATTGCCTTGTGACAGTAAAATATGTCATATCGTATTGTAAGTTTATTATGAATGTCGGTGTAGAAATAGATAAATATGGTCATGTTCAGTATAGTTACGTTTCCTTAGTAAATATTCTTGCAATACCTTTAAAATATTCCTTTATTTACATAGTCTAGTGGGAGACCATTGGACAGCCAAGCAAAGGTTAAATATCAAGGCGTACCCTATCTCTGACTTTTCGAAATTATAGGCGTATTAAATTGTTAATTATCAACGGGTTTAAAGGAAAATTCTTTTCTTAAAAAAATTGAAGAGTGAGGGAGATCTTCTTGTGGAAACCAGCATGTCTGAGAGTCCATAATGTTCTTAAAGATATGTGAAGTCTGCCAACCCGCACTGTGCTAGCGTGGTGGACTGTATCCTAACACTTCTCACACTGAGAAGAGGCTCGTGCCCTAAAGTGGGAAATTTTAATACAAGGCTGGTATTATTATATAATTACTAGATGTGCCCGCGGTCTCACCCGCGTTTATGATTACTGCGCCGACCCTGTGGGTTGTAGCGTGATGTTATATAGCTTATAGCTTTCCTCGATAAATGAGCTATCCAACATTAAAATAATTTTTCAATTCGGACTAATAGTTCCTAAGATTAGCGCGTTCAAACAAACAAACTCTTCGGCTTTATTATTTTTGTATAGATATTCCCATCGATCTCACGAATGTTGGATGGGTAGGCTGAGGTTTACATCCATATTTCGCTTACTATGATTTAGGTCTCACGTGATAAGAGGTGAGCTTATTACTGGCCGTAGTTCTAGACTTCATGCAGCCACTGAGATTTCCTTAACAGAAAAAACAATAATAGGTACTCTGCCCGACACGAGAATTAGTTCCAAAACTTCATACACAACAGTCACTTTCACTACGACTGCTGCATCACCGAAGATAAGAGTATGATCAGAATGAATGAAGCAAACGAGAAGCAAAGCAAATAAACGTTTCTCGATCAAATCAGAGGCGTTCTGGACAAAGGCCAGGTTAAGAGCTCCTTGAACCGACGGGCGTGTATGAGGAATGTGATAAAAGTGAATGAAGCCAGAGAAGTGTGTCAGGATCGTAGCAAATGGACATCCGTAGTCTCTGCCTACCCCTCTGGGAAACAGGCGTGAATCTATGTATGTATGTATGAATGAAGCAAGAACATTAGGCAGCTTTCCAGCAAATTGACATTTGTAATTTCAGCCTGCCTACACAGGTATTAGCATATATTCTGTAGACAAATGGTATTTCTTCTCTCAAATATACATAAGCGTATAGTTACGAAAAGTATGACAATTAAGATAGCCAAAACGCGAGATCAAAATAACGAATGTGGGCGTACCACTGCGGGCGACAGTTGCAAATGAGCGTCTTTTGTCATAGCACCCGATGTGTCCCTGTTTGGGGACACTCGCCCTCGCGAATACTTAATGTTGATTTTCAAATCTCTGCACTGCCATTTGAGGGTTGACCACGTTTTAATGTTTTACGTTAAAGTTGATATATAGAATTGATTTAATGTGTGAAGTTTAAAATAGTGTGAGCTACCGCTACGGTCAAATCCAATGAGAATTGACCGATTTTCATTTAAAAAAGATAGCTCCCTCACTAGGAATAAAACCTGTGTGGCGGAGACTTTACAAACATTCAATTCGGCCTCGATGGCGTAGTGGTTAGTGTAACCGACTGCCACGCATGAGGTCGCGGGTTCGATTCCCGCACAGTCAAACATTTATGTGCATGAATATAAATGTTTGTCTTGGTCTGGGTGTTTCTATGTATAATATGAATGTATTTACAAAAAAAAGTATATATGTATGTTTATCCATTGTCTAGTACCCATAGTACAAGCTCTGCTTAGTTTGGGCTGATGGTGCTGTGTGTATGTGGTAGAATATTATTATTATTAACAACGGACACAAAGAACACCAGACTCGTACCTATTTGTGGATGGGATTTTTTTATCCCATGTGGGTTTCGAACCCATAACACTTGAGGCATTGGCTATGGCGAGGCGACCACTTAAACCATTACGCGATCTGTGTAGCCAATTCTTGGAATTGGCTGGATGGAAGCATTTGAATGGTAAATATTGTATTAACTTAATAATTTATCGCAAACAGACACAATTGAAAATACTCTGTCTGGGCGGCCGCCAAATGCTTAAGGCTTATTAGTTTAATTTCAGTGTGTAACATCTATACTATCTATTATCATCATCATCATCATCATCAGGCTATAATAGTCCACTGCTGGACATAGCCCTCCCCCAAAGAACGCCATAGCGCCCTGTCTTCAGCTTACCGCATCCAGCCTGCAGGCTTCATTGCAATACTGGCGTTTAATTGCATCATAAGCATTTAGTTAGAAGTCTATTAACACTTCTAACTCTATTAGTTTGCAAATTAATAGTATTATTATAAAAAAATACAATAAATTTGCAAACTGCATTACTAGTGACTTGGGTAAGAAAGATTATATTTGGATGTAACACAAGTATTCCCTTCCAGGAAATAGGCGTTATATTAATCCGGAATAGAAGAAAGAAATAAAAGTTTTAAGCTCTACTAAAATACGGAATGAATTAACTTAAGTATCGGCTATACTAGTTAAAATTAAAATCAGAACACAAGAAATAATTAAGTAGATATCAATTAGTTACAATGTTTCAAACTGATTGCAGAATGCTATTAAAAAGTGATAAAATTTCATAATTAGCATTCAAAACTTGCACAAAAATCAATTTGAAATCACGATTCCATATTTTTTCACCTGTTTTAATTACAGCAATTAGTCTAATAATTTACATATTGCATTGTTTGTTTTAGTATTTTACATTCTGCAATTTGAACTACTTTTAAAATTGTAATATATCACTGTTTTACTCAATCCATTTTACAATTCCGAAACTACCAATATAGTACAGACTAGATGTGTCCGCGATTTCACTCGCGTTTATAGTTACTGCGCCGCCCCGTGAGTCGTAGCGTGATGTTATATAGCCTATAGCCTTCCTCGATAAATAGGCTAACCAACACTAAAAGAATTTTTCAATTCAAACTAGTAGTTCCTGAGATTAGCGCGTTTAGCCAAACAAACAAACAAACTCTTCAGCTTTATAATATTAGTATATATATTGCGTCGATCAGGCAGCAGTTAAACACGTTACCTTGTCACTGCTAGTAGCCGATTGTTACGTATTGGACACACTAGTCATAAAGCAGAGCTACTTAAAGTTATTCTGAATCTGGGAGTTTTTGACTTCATAGGTTTAATGTTTGTGACGTATGCTGCGACATAGGAATTTGAGGTTTAACCACAAAGGAATCTATTCCAATATAAAAAATTAATATTGTCTTCTGTTTAGGCGAATGTTATTTATTGAAATTAAACTACTACATATATACGGATTTTATCGCGTTGTTTATTTGACACTTTATTACAAAATTTTGAAAAACTGTTACACTACTATAATACTATTAATTAGTAAAGTTTAATAGTATTATAGTAGTGCAACAGTTTTTCTAAATTTTGTAACAAAGTGTCAAATAAACAACGCGATAAAATCCGTATATAGTAGTTTAATTTCAATAAAAAATTAAATTACAAACAAGATAACTATAGTAAATACAGCACTGATTACAATCATAAAAACTAGAATACAAAGGCATACGACAGAACTATGAATTAATACAACTCTACCATAAATGAATACGACTAAACGTTAAATAAATACAACTATACCACAAATGAATAAAACTCAACCACAAATTAATACGACTAAACCACAAATACTACTAAACTACAAATTAATACAACAAACGAACACTACTAAACCACAGATTAATATAACTGAGCCACAAATAAATACAATAGAGCAACAAAAATTTAAAATTAACCAAAATTGGATAAAACTAAACCACAAATGAATAATGAATACAACTCAACCACAAACTAATACAACTAAGCCACAAATAAATACAACTATACCACAAACGAATCCAACTAAGCCACAAGTGAACATGACTAGACTACAAATGGAAACAACTAAACCACAAATGAATATTCTACCACACTACGCTGCTCACCTCGTAGCCTTGCTTGATAGCCATGGCGCCCCGTGGCCGTGACCACGCGGCGTATTCCAGACCATCTTTTTGTTGGCAGTGCTGTTGAACAAATAATTTTAGGTTTATTGTCAGCAATGTGGTCTAAAGCTAAAACATTCATCACTAAACTAAACTAACTAACTTTATAAGACCTATACTAATTTATGGTTGTGAAGCATGGGCACTGACACAAAATAAAGAGAATAAGTTATTGGTGGCAGAAAGAAAGGTCCTTCGAAACATCTTGGGCCCTGTGCAGAGACCCGACGGGAGCTGTCGGATTCACAAAAATGCCGAAATGGAGGAACTCGTAGCCAATCTTAACATTATAGGAAAAATAAAAGCTCACAGAATCCGATGTCTCGTCCACGTTGAGAGAATGGGAGAAGACCGTGGTGTAAAGAGAGCGTATTTGGGTCGACCAACAGGACGTCGCCCTGTCGGTCGCCCCAGATACCGCTGGAAAGATGTTGTGGAGTTAGATCTGAGGGGGCTTCAAGCTCGTGATTGGCGAGAAGTGGGCAAAGATCGGGCAAAGTGGCGTTCTAGTATAGGCCAAGACACATTTTGGATCGTTGAGCCGACGGAATAAGTAAGTAAGTACTAAACTTTTCAAGTATTATTTAGATATGATACTCGTATATGTATATGATAAGAGTTCCCTATTACGTGGACCCTAAACAGTATAGGGTATATCGTCATCTTAATTTATTCGGGACTAGCTCTAAATAGCTTATTCCGTTTAATATAAGACAATATAAGTGATGGTCGGGAGGGTCGCTTGAAAGTCGACACAAACCCTCTGGCTCCTGATGGAAAGGGGTTACCATGAAGTCATCATTTTTTTAAATTTTTAATTGGCCACGGCACGGCTTCAAAAGGCTATAAGATACATGGCAAGTTGAATTCTGGACATTACAAGTTCAATTCTAGAAAACTGTGGGTGTGCGGAGTGTTTTTGTATGATAAATATGGGAAAAGAAATACATTGTTGATCAGAACCGTAAACGTATCTTTCCAATATTTCGTTAAGAAATCGTAAACTATCGTTCGTATCTCAGTAAGTCTTTCCCGGAACACGTAGTTTGTTTGGCAACGGTCGAACCTCAATTGCAATCTGATAAACCAAGGAACAGTGTACTTTTATACTTATCTTTAGGACATGGCTGTATTTTAGTTTAAATCTGGGATTTTTCTTACATCGGAGTATTACTTAACAGCTACTGCCGCCCTACAGAAGATCGCTGCCAGAGATTTATTTTTTTATATTTTTATTGCGTTCTGTGACAGACGAGCCAGCGGTCCACCTGATAGTAAGCAAGAACCGTGGCTCATACACATGGCTGTGTTTTCTTAGTATTACAGAAGCAATGTCAAAAAACACAACCAAGTCGCTGCCTACCGGAAGGAAAAGGGGAATGGAGCAGGATTCTGCAGGCTGGGGTTTGGGAAGGGAAGGGTGATTGGGCCTCCGGCGCTCTCACTCACCGAACAAAACATAACAGATACTGTTATTTTACGTCGATCTTTTGTGAGAAGGTGGTACTTCCCCGGTCAATCCGGCCCCATTCATCCTGTACCACATAAAGATTCTTAGCGAAAGATTTGTAATGAAACAAATTCCTTGAATCTGGAAACGAACCAGGGATCACAAGAGCGACTGGAAATATGAGCGCTTACTTCCATCCAGGCAAAAGAGGCAATCAAATTTATAAATCAAGGTGCATAAGATATCTGTACAATCTTCATCTTGAAACTAGGACGCCGTTTAGATTGGGGTAGTTTGTCCGATTCAGAAATCGCATGTAGGATCTTAAAATCGGTAGAAAGATACTGCACACGCTTATGCCAAGGAACTAAAGTGGTGGAGGACGTTAGACCAAAAAAGTAATTAAATGGTGACGGATAGAGCCCAAAAAAATCGCCACTCAAGTTTAAGAGATCCTCAAACAGGGGGTTGCTAACTGGGAATGTACTATCGGCTCCAGCGACGGACGACCATTTCAGAAAAATTTTCGCATGCACATGTTGACCAGTTGAGTTTGTATCGCCTTAGAATCAGTAAACAAATGTAAAGTGTAAAAAAACTCAAACAAAGAAAGGGGCGTGTCACGGGTACGGGTACCAAGTGTTGGCCTGCTATGCGATTTTAACCTTAGGAGTGGTCATCCGTCGCTGGAGTCGATACTACCTCATTTTTAAAAAAAAAAAATTTTCTCGTCAATTTGACCACACTCCGCCTGATGGTAAGCAGTCGTGTGGTCTAAGAGCAGTGGTCTCTACATCGTCCTCATAGCAGTCGAGAATTGCTTCCCCTACAGAAGCTCTCATCTAAATAACATTGTGATTCTTGTGGTAAGTACAGTTACTGTCCAGGTAAGGTAGAATGATGTTAGGTAATGTGGCAAACGGGCTATTTTGTTTTTATACCATCCCATGTAAAGCCCATGTTCATGCAAATGAGTGATTATGACTTATGGTTGTAAAGAATGGATAAGGTACAAGTGAGCTTGCCTTCATTAAAATAATGTTATGTAGGTAGATAAAAAGGCATTCGATTAAATAGTTTTACACAAAATAACTTTTGGATATAATGACTTTAGGTGAAATGAACCACCGGTGTAATGTAATTTGTTTAATTGAAGACTCGCACAAATGAATTTTATTTTTTTATTTATTTTATTTATGTATTTGGGATAACAAACAGTAGTACAATATTATTGAAAATTACATATTATCATTCAATATAAATGTGCTAATTATACTACCAACAGCCATATCCACTTATTACTACACAATCCTAACTAATATTATAAATGCGAAAATTAGTTTGTTTGTTTGTTTGTTACGCTTTCACGCCTTAACTACTCAACCGATCAACATGAAATTTTGCATACACGTTGTCAGGGGTACAGAATAGGACATAGGGTACCTTTCATCCAAAAAAAAGAACTGTTGCAAACCTAACCTAACCTAGATTTATGCGAGCGAAGTCGCGGGTGAAAACTAGTATTATATAAAAATGGAGCATGCTACATGCTATGAAAAACAAAGAAACAAAGATCGACTAGTAGTCATAGTTAAAATGTAAAAATATGGAATGTGATTCGAATTGGCGTAGTGAACCCACAAAAGTGTTCCTCTGTTTTCTCAGTAAACAATAATGTCACTGGAGCAAACAATTTTGATGTTATCTATATCTACCACTGTACACTGAATTTTAATTATTACTACGAACCGTATAAAATAACAAAAGTCACTCAGTTATAATTATTATTGTTTTCAAACGTCAGGCAAACAAAGGAGACCGACCACCTTGTATGGGACCCTGGCCTGGGCGTGAACAATTTTTATATTGTAATAACAATATTAATTTTGAGTAGCCTAAACGAAGAAGATAACATTATTCTTTAAAGTTTAGTATCAAGTTCGTTAAATAATAAAATAAAACACATTGTTTAAAAAATATTTATTTTCATGTGTCACCATCACCTTCATAAGTTATTAAAATATTTTCCAAAAACTGGGCTGGTGGAATGACATTTTCATATCTTGCCCAGCTTAGGTACCATATTACAGACATTATGTGAGCACAGCAACCAACAGTCCTTCGGCCGACTATGCAGTTGCAGTAATACTGCCTTATTGCTTCCAGGCTGTGTGTATTATTTTGATATAGTATAGAAATACAATACGTCAATTTCATACTACTGGATAGTAACCAATATTTATTACATATTTAAACTAAGCTTTTATTATTTTACTTTATTTCTAAAACGATTGTCCACGTGCAAGCCGAATATGGACGGTCTCCTTTAAAGAAACAAAATAAATGAGAACATACAGATGCAGCCAAAATTCTTCTCATATTGTTTATGATAGGTTGAAATCGGTTTAGTTTTAGAGAAGGAAGCAGGGGAAAACGAGATTTTGGCAATTTTGTATTGTCTTTTTCTCACACTGATATTTCCTTCTGGACCGGCGAGACAGCTATACATCTATTAAAAACCTTTGTTGTTAATGTTTTGTTGGTCGTAATGCCTCTTATTACAACCAGTAACAGCTTACTATTACTGGTAACAAAACAGAAATACAGCATCATTCCCGATATCATAGCACAAACTTTATACGGCAATCTTCTAAAGTTTCAACAGGGCGATATCTTAAGGTTGTTCTCATGGCCATATATTATCCAATTCCCAGAAGACTTGCTGCAATTCTAGCAAGAATTTTCACCGACATTACAACGTAATAAATGAAAATAATAATCTTTAAAATAACAGTACAATAGCCATATTTTCCCGTTATAGTAGATACCTAATGCCTCCGGCGACGCACTTACGTACAAACATACATATATTTTATATATGTTAGTCTAGCAAACGATTTTTATATCCCTGACCCACCCAACATATAAAATGTTAGTCCTAAACTGGTTTCGCGTCTCTTTCGTGTGGGGTAGGTGTGAAAGAGAGAGGGATACGCACGTGTGACGTCGGAGAAGACTTATATGTATGTACGTGCAGGGAAATGGTTAACAGCGTGGAGTTGACTTCGGTTGATATTTATTTTGAATCATAATATTCATTGTTGAATATTATTCAAATACATTTTTCGCTTATATAAGCGAAAAATGTATTTGACAAGTATTGTACCATTTTAGAATTCTGATTAAATGCGCCAACTTTTAATGCTACTTGCCAAGGCACTCTAGTACATTTTTTTTATAGGAGGGCCTGTCAAAGTCGACGAATCTTGAAAATTTTAAATTCGTAGTTTAACAAATAGTCTCAATTCTCGGGAACTTAAGGCAATTGTGTCATTATTTTTTATTGGGATTCTAGAAATGTTATTTAGGATTACGTTTCTAAAGTTCAAATGAACAAAAATAAAAAATAATAACCACAATAACCGAAAAATGGTACAGTTTGATCAAATTTCTAGGTTTTTCTTAAAATGCCCATAATTTTCAAACTGCATGGGATAGATTTTTTTTCAGATTTTTCTCGTGATGGTTATGATCAATCCTGTCACCCCGTTTCGGCTTGACGTTGAGTTTTGGGACACCCTGTATATACTAAGCTAAGACAATAAATTTTTAAAAATTATTGCAAGTAATATTCTCTAGACTAGTTTTAAATTTGTTATAATAAAAATTCAGGCAAAATGGTTTTTAATATTATATTTTTCTAAACTATGATATGCGATTTCGATTATATTAACCTCCGCTGCCAGGATTTCGGGTTTAGATATCTTTAATGAAATGTTAGTATCGGTTAAAATTTTCCAGAGTATCAACTTTACAAACAACCAAACAAATTTAATCTCTATATAGTTTAAATACACAATTATAGATAACTTTGTGAACGTTTTTGCGATCAAAACTTAATTTTTTAAATTAAACTACTATATACGGATTTTATCGCGTTGTTTATTTGACACTTAATTACAAAATTTTGAAAACTGTTACACTACTATTACTATTAAACTTTACAAACTTTTAAGCTAATTAAATTATTGAAACTATTAAAACTATTTATACTATTACTATACTATTATACTATTTATATTTATGTTTTACTTACTTATAAAATCAGTTGTGCCTCGACAAATAATTTATATGCTGTTAAAAAGTATGCATGTGTCTTCAAGGGTAAGCAAAAGCGAAGGACTATTTTTAGCCTACCATATTTAGTCGTTTCTGGTAGGTAACTTGTTTATTACCGTTTATCGTGACGGTGACAATACTTTGTCTCAGACAGAACGCGAATCTCCAACTTCAAAATTGACTGTGGTAGCCCATTCTAATGACACTAGAGTCAAATGTTAACAATAGATTACTAAAAACGCAAAACATTAAAGAAATTTACAAAACAAATCTCGATTTTGCACTGTTTTAACTTCATAAACTCATAGAGCTGTATATCCTTAATTAAAAGAGAAACATCGGCCTGCCTCAAAATATACTACGACAAAAAATAACAAACTAAACAATCTTAACCCTCTCCACACCACTTCTGTACCCGAGAAAAGCCCGCGACACGAGTATTTTTCTTAGCCCTCATATGTGTGCGGACACACATCGAAGATATATGTGTGTGTAACGTTGTATGTGTGTATGTCTATGTTGGAAGTGTGTGTGCGCCTTGGGTAGTAAAATATTATGCTGTCGGTCTTGAAATAACATTGTATAGATAATCAATAACAGGGGAATTTAACGTTAGATCTTGCATTTTAGGACGTTATACTTTGCAGTCTGGGTAGCCTACATCTTAAAGAGTATTTGAAACGTTTTCTCATTGGTCTTTAACTATGAAATTGCCGTTTATGCTTTACTACTAATTTCGTAGTACAAAATGCATTGGTGATTTTAAAAATGCATTTATATTAGAGAATAGACAATATAAATATGTGTTACTAGCTATTGCCCGCGGCTTCGCTCGCGTTAATTTAGAATTTGACAATCAATTCGGGTTGTACTCTGCTTGTAATAATATAATTCAATCGTGATTCCAAAGACACGTGGTGCCATCTATTATCATAAGAACGTTATTTTTGTTTTCCTCGGGAACAGTAATTTTTTTCGGGATGAAAGGTAGCCTATGTCCGTTTCTGTACACCTGACAATGTATGTATATACAAAATTTCAGAATGATCGGTTCAGTGGTTTAGGCGTGAAAAGGTAACAAACAAACAAACAAACAAACTCATTTTCGCTTTTAATATAATAGGATAACATGTATTTTTAATCATATATATCAATATCCTTTCATACAATTTGTAGGTATTTAAAGTTATATAGCTTAGTGTCTGCCTGTCTTCGTTGATTTATTTCGCCATAATTATATGCTGGTTGTTTTTGTTGATTTAAGACAAATTATAGTGGCCTATATACAGAGAAAAATATAATAATAACAATAATAATATTCTACTACATACACACAACACCATCTAGCCAAAACTAAGCAGAGCTTGTACTATGGGTACTAGACTATGGATAAACATACATATATACCTTTTTTTTTTGTAAATACATACATATTATACATAGAAACACCCAGACCAAGACAAACATCCATGTTCATGCACACAAATGTTTGACTTGTGCGGGAATCGAACCCGCGACCTCAGACGTGGCAGTCGGTTACACTAACCACTACGCCATCGAGGCCGACCGTATCTGCCACGATATAAATAGAATTAATCGCTATGTTTATAGTACAAATATAGACTACAAATATAATACATTACACTGGGATAAGTAAACAATAGATAAATATAACAATAAAAGAAACACAAAGACTGTCAGTAGTATATAAAAGCTGGTTATAAAAGTCGATTCTAGAATGTTCTATTCTTGTTGTATTGAAGTGATTTAAAGGATATTCGGTGGATTTAAAAACAAAACTATTGTTACATAAATTTGACGGCACTTATTTATACATATAATAATATTATATCAGTGGCTGTACGTAAATATCTATATTAATATTATACAGCCGAAGAGTTTGTCTGTTTGTTTGAACGCGCTAATCTCAGGAACTACTAGTTCGATTTGAAAAATTCTTTTAGTGTTGGATTGCTTGTTTATCAAGGAAGGCTATAGGCTATATAACTTCACGCTACGACCCACGGGGGCGGCGCAGTAACGGTAAACGCGGGTGAAACCGCGGGAACATCTAGTATAATATAATTATGGAGTAGCTGTTCCCCGAGGTTTAAACGACGTTTATGATTACTGATAGCCGTTGTTACATGTGTGTAGATTTCTAAAGGTGAATGCATAATTAAAATCAGTCCAGTGAGCTTCTTACTTACAAACAACAAGCGCTATGATATGTCCTTGTTCAAACGAGGTTTAAAGACAGTTCTTCTTTCACGGTAGGCAGTAGCTTTGTATTGCCTTAATGGCGTAGTGGTTAGTGTAACCGACTGCCACGCCTGAGGTCGCGGGTTCGATTCCCGCACAAGCCAAACATTTGTGTGCATGAACATGGATGTTTGTCTTGGTCTGGATGTTTCTATGGATAATATATATATTTTTTTATACAACTATGGTGGCAAACAAGCATACGGCCCACCTGATGGTAAGTGGTCACCGTAGCCTATGGACGCCTGCAACACCAGAGGCATCACTTGCGCGTTGCCGACCGTTTAGGAAAGGATGTGGGAAGGAAAGGGAGCGGGATGGGGGAAAGGGGGTGATTGGGCCGCCGGTACTCTCACTCACCGAACGAAACACAACAGTAGGACTACTGCTATTCCACGTCGATAATCTGTGAGAGGGTAGTCCTTACCCGGTCGAGCCGGCCCATTCATGCTGAAATCAGCGAGGCTCTACTACTCAAAGCGAGGCTCGACTACTCAAATTTCATATGTATTTACAAAAACAAAAGAAAAGTATATTTGTATGTGTATCCATTGTCTAGTACCCATAGTAAAAGCTCTGCTTAGTTTGGGCTAGATGATGTTGTGTGTATGTGATAGAATATTATATTATTATTATTATATTGCTGAAAGCCATGAGCAGCGGTTACCACTTTCCATCAGGTGGGCCTCTTGCTCGTCTGCCACCAATGGCAATAAAAAAATACTTTTCTCTTTTTAATACTAGTGTAGGTAGCAGGCTGTAAAAGTTAGTGAAGATGTTCTGATGCCTTTAAACGTAGCTTGTGGTCTACTATCAAAGATATATCATAGCCACATCAACGATACATCTCTGCTAACCCTCGGCAAATAACAAGCGTGATGTTATAAGGATAAAGGAACTGTCTGAACAAAATAAGTGTCAGCTAAAAATCACACGAAAATTCTTTTGTGTGAAATAAAGAGAATGTCTGAATTGTAGAATGATTAAACGGTTAGACGTCTCAGGACATCCAAACTCAATTTGCGGTGTACATCCATTTGTCACGCTCGTCTCGGGAACTAAGCGGAAGAGGACGATTATCTGTATGATCGTTCATGTTATGGGTACCGGCAGAAACGTCAGGATATAGCAAGTTATTGAACGAAAAAAAGATCTGATGAAAATAAATTTGTAGTTAAAGATAATTAAAAATATCATAAACTTGATATTCTTTTATCTATAAAATTACCCACATAAAGTTAGAAGGTAGGTACTATTTTTAATTACCACATATTTTGAGAAAATACATATATGTATATTTTGGTGACTAGAACGAAACGAACTGGCGCTGGATATCGTCGAATAGAGTGGTTTGGAAGACCAAGGGAGAAGCTTTTCAATAGTGGGACATAACAAAAAGCTAAGGAAAAATATATTTTGTCCAATAACACTTCATTAAGCCGTCGGTCCCGGCTGCCATGAACATCTATGGCAGTCGTTATTGGTACGTCAGTGCTTTATAATCTATACTAAGTAATATTATAAAGCTAAGGAGTTTGTTTGTTCGTTTGTTTGAACGCGCTAATCTTAGAAACTACTGGTTCGATTTGAAAAAAGTACGTCACAAATATTAAACCTATGAAGTCAAAAACTCCCAGATTCAGAATAACTTTAAGTAGCTCTGCTTTTTGACTAGTGTATCCAATACGTAACAATCGGCTACTAGCAGTGACAAGGTAACGTGTTTAACTGCTGCCTCATCGACGCAATATATATACTAATATTATAAAGCTGAAGAGTTTGTTTGTTTTTTTGGTTAAACGCGCTAATCTCAGGAACTACTAGTTCGAATTGAAAAATTCTTTTAGTGTTGGATAGCCTATTTATTGAGGAAGGCTATAGGCTAAATATCATCACGCTACGATCCACGAGAGCGACGCAGTAACGATAAACGCAGGTGAAACCGCAGGAACATCTAGTATTAGTATAGACTGGATTGCTACTACGTTTCTAGTGTCCAAATAATTCTTACCCTAACTTTATTTTTTATTCTGTATGGTTTAGCTTAAAGGTAGTGTGATAGCCTAGTAGGAAACCATAGGACTGTCACGCAGAGCTCTATCTTTTCAAAGTTATTATTATTTAATAATTGTTCGCTACCTCCGTGGTGCAGCGGTAGTGAATGCGACTGCTGTGCATGAGGTCTTGGGTTCGAATCCCGGGTCGGGCCAACAATCAGTTATTGGGTTTTTCTGTTAAGAAATCTTAATAGTAGCTCGGAGTTAGGAAGTTGGTTTTGTAAGACGCCACTGTGCCTCGAAAAGCACGTAAAGCCGTTGGTCCTGCGTCTGGTCTCTCTCCGGTCGTGTAGTATTATCGAACCATCGGATCATGATAGTTAGGGAACAGGGAGTGCACTTGTGTTTGCGCACACACTTGTGCACTCCTTCTCCTGCGCAGTTGGCCAGTCTCCATTAAGACTTGCCACCGTGGCCGAAATTCGTTCTGGAGAATATTATTGTTCGCTATCTATAACGGTGAAAAACTACATCGTGCTTAAACCTACATGGCTGAGACTTCTCCATAATGTTCTTGAAAATATGTGAAGTCTGTTTACCCACCCTGGGCCAGTGTGGTGGACTGTGGCCCAGCAGAGGAACCAGTTAGTTCAACTAATATTCAAAATTCAAACCTATTGGCATGAAATAGTTTTGAATATCTTTTATTACTTAAAACTTCACGAAATCAAATAGTTCAAATAGTGTTTACGATGTTTTGTCAACCTAACACAAAGAAACACACACTTTATTAGATTTTTATATTCGCTGCAATGCGACAAAACTACAAAATAATATTTTTTATGAAACTATTGAAGCTAGCGAAATCGTCAAGTGCTTTAAAATTCTAACTACCTAGACAAAATACCTACGTGTGGCGTTCAGAAAGTTATACGATATAAAAATAACTTATATATTTATTTATTTTTTTGTGAATGTTATAGCAGCGATAGCTCAGTGGGGAGACCAACAGACTGCAATGCAGAGGGTCTCGGGTTCGAACTCACGTCGCGGACCTCTAACTTTCGGAAGTTATATGACTTTTCGAAATTATGTGCGTATTGATTGACAATTATCGGCTGCTCCGTGCCTCGGAGAGCACGTTAATAAGCCGTCGGTCCCGGCTGCCATGAACATCTATGGCAGTCGTTATAGGAAAGTCAGTGCCCTCTAATATCCTGACACTGGTCTAGCTTTAGGGTATCGTTAGCCTTCGGGTTGCGGAGGTCAGATGGCAGTCGCTCCGTGTAAAAACTGATATCCAGTCAAATCCGGTTAGACTAGAAAGCCAAACCCAAGTGACTTGGGAATAATAAAGGCTAAGGAGAAGAAGAAGTATCTGTTTTGTGAATATATGGAGACAAAAAAGAAAATGATACAGTGACAATTCAAAATTTTAATGCTATATCTTTTCAAGGAATTTTCTATTCGACGACGGTCCAGAAGTATGTTTTCACAAATTATTTTTCTACTCTACATCACACTCTTCCAACTGCCTTCTCAAATATATGAAAGTCTATCTTTCGTTCATGAAAATTATTTTACTTAGGTTTCACGTTATAGGTTTTATTAAAATTAAATTACTTTTAAACTTTATCACGATTAAACTATTTAAATAATTAACATTTTCGTATAATTTTAAATGACATATTATAATTTATAGGACTGACATTTTATTTTATTATATTTTAATTCATTATTGTAATTTATTGTTATTATTATTTATAATCTATGACATTTTGCTATTATATAAATATGTATAGGTATGTGACGAGCATGTTTAGTTATAATTTAATTTCTTGGAAAGTTATCTTGTAAGCGTTTTGGGTATTACATCTGTTAGCTTGTAAGATCGAATGAATAAATAAATAAATAAACATATTTAGATTAACTTTTTCAAAAGTGACCGAAACGTCGAGGAATGCTTTAAACTAAAAAAAAATAATTTAAATAGTTCAATAGCAATAATAAAGTAACGTCAAAACAAACTTTTGTAAAGAAAAATACAATCACATTTTTTACGTATTTTACAAAATCAAGCCTCTATGTCTGTACAATCACGCGGTGGGTGTGTATGTGATTGATCGCGCCAATCACCTCCGTCATGACGTCATCGTTACTAGCCCACTCTCTCTGCTCACCCCGCCACCGCTATTTATCTTCAAGCCACTGGATTATCACAGATTAGAGGTTTGGACGTTCTGTCATTGAAGAAAAGGAATTTTGGTAAACACCGTACAGGTCGGACATTAGTAAATTAGAACGATCATTAGTAATAACGGTTAAAAAAAACTGTCTTTAGACTTAAGAATACGTGAATGCTAAAGGTATTTTAAACTAGATGAGTCGCGCAACTTCGTCTCAATAAAATTTGCTCCGTTTTTGACATATTTCATTGATGCACCGCTCCTATTGGTCGTAGCGTGATGTTATATAGCCTATAGCCTTCCTCGATAAATGGGCTATCCAATACTAAAATAATTTTTCAATCAAAAACAACATCGAAAAAGGAACTACTGGTTCGAATTATTCGAACCAGTAGTTCCTGAGATTAGCGCGTTCAACCAACCAAACAAACAAACTCTTTAGCTTTATAATATTAGTATAGATTAATGCTTTACTAGCTTTTGCCCGCGGCATTGCTTGCGTAAAAGTAGGTTAGCTTGTTAGTAACACTATATGTTAAGATTCACTTCGTTTACCGGGCGTAGCCCTCTTCGTACTGTCTTGACTCTAAACCCAATAATACTTTGCCGTCAGGAATCGAACCCGAGCCTTCGTAGGTAGGTAGCAGGCGCATTACCTATCGCTGCGCCACCGACGCAGGTCCTTATAATATTATCTTTATAATATTCGAACAATATGTTAATTTGAAGGTCTCCCCTATTAGAGCGTCTATCAAACACAGTGCATCGCATCAGTTACGACACATACGTCTACGTCACTCGCAGACAATCCCCTGTTACACACAGACTCAAATGAATAAGAATTGTTCAAGAGAATGTTTAAAAGTTTGATAAAATATATTTTTTGAAGCGAAAACTTCTGTAGGCGCGTTGAGCACTTCTTGGGTGAACAAAAATCATGGAAGTCGCGTCATCGTCACCGAATGCTTTCCATTTTTTAATTATTTTTGGTTTATAAAGAAGTGTTTATGATCAAGGATTAAAGTTTTCACTTCTATCGGCAGTCCCCAAAGACTGCCCCAATTGTTTTTTGAAGATTACTTACTGATGCAAATTATTATTATTTTAAAAATGAAAAGTCAAAGACGATAATAAAGATTTACTAAGTTTCTTAAATTGTATAAGGTTAGCTGCAAGTTTCTGGCAAATTGTTGCATCTATGAGAATGTCCCTGCAAGAAACTCACGGCCAATCTTTTATATTAACAATCCATACTATCCTTCCTTCCTTACTAATATTATAAATTCAAAATTAACTCTGTCTGTCTGTCTGTTACCTCTTAACGGCTAAGCCACTCAACCGATTTAGATCAAATTTGGTACAGATATAGTTTAAAACCTGAGTAAGGATATAGGCTATTTTTTATAGATTATATACCACGCAGGCGGAGCCTCGCTCGAAAGCTAGTTGAATATAATATAATAATAATATAATAATATTCTACCACATTCACACAACACCATCTAGCCCAAACTAAGCAGAGCTTGTACTATGGGTACTAGACAATGGATAAACATACATATACTACTTTTTTTTTTGTAAATACATACATATTATACATAGAAACACCCAGACCAAGACAAACATCCATGTTCATGCACACAAATGTTTGACTTGTGCGGGAATCGAACCCGCGACCTCAGGCGTGGCAGTCGGTTACACTAACCACTACGCCATCGAGGCCGATGTTGCAGCCATTATACCAAATATTATTTGGTATAATGGCTGCAACATCTATAGAAATCTAAAAAGAATGACAAGATTTAGGTACTTAATAAGAGATGAAATAATTTGGGCTTATTATTATAAACCCAAATCATTTCATCTCAAATCAAAAGTTTTTCTAATATATTTTATACGGATATTATAGTGGTCTAGAAGATGACTTTACGTACAATTAAAACAACGGATACAAAGGAAACCTAGACTCGGAACTACTATTTGTGGATCACACATAATTTTCACCCAAGTGGGAATCGAACCCACAACACCCGCCGCAGTGGCAGAGGCGAGTTTACCACTGATAAATTCAGTAACAGTGGTTTACGACAACCAATAAAACCATAATTTTTCGAAAGTATTTTTCACTCGACGTTTCGAACAAAACATCAATTAGACTAAAGAAGTCCCCTCAGCTCCGGCCGGATAATCCGAGCGTTACCCGCGAGCCGGGTAATCTCGTATCCGTCAATGTCACACACACGATCGTTATCACACGCCGAGACGTTGATGTGACAACGATGTTTCGTGATATCTACTGGATTTTATGGCTATTGTGAATATACTATACCTAAAATACCTATGTATATAGATGCACGAAATGATAATACCAATGCAGAAAGCAGCGATAGCTTAGTGGGGAGACCAACAGACTGCAATGCAGAGTGTCTCGGAGTCGAACCCACGTCGCGCACCTCTGACTTTCGGAAGTTATATCACTTTTCGAAATTATGTGCGTATTGATTGACGATTATCGCCTGCTCCGTGCCTCGGAGAGCACGTTAAGCCGTCGGTCCCGGCTGCCATGAACATCTATGGCAGTCGTTATTGGTAAGTCAGTGCCCTCTAATATCCTGACACTGGTCTAGCTTTAGGGTATCGTTAGCCTTCGGGTTGCGGAAGTCAGATGGCAGTCGGTCCGTGTAAAAACTGATATCCAGTTAAATCCGGTTAGACTAGAAAGCCGACCCCAAGTGACTTGGGAATAATAAAGGCTAGGGAGAAGAAGTAACGGTACTTTTTTCTGGATGAAAGGTACCTAGATCCTTTTTTGTTTCCCTAACAACGTGTATAGATTAAGTCAATTATGTATGCGGTAGCCTAATATTATTATCTAGTATTACTATCTGTTCAATAAAAATACATGTGGGCTCGTGTGCCCGGCGCCTTGGTAACACGACCTTTGTATTATCTTGTTGCATATAAACTTTGCGGGCAGACTGTGTCCTAAGGCAATGCCGTGAGTGTGACGGCCTGGCGGCGTCGTCAAGGCATCTGGTCCGGATCTCTTCGCGGCGACGGCTCCCTGCGCTTTCGATAGGTAGATAGCTACCTACTTTCAAGTGCGACTCGTAGAAAGTCGCTGGCAATGCTAGTAATATTATAAGAGCACTGATGACGCAGTGGCAAGCGATTTAGCGTGCGTTCTCCTTGCCGTTGTCACGTCGATCAGAGTTTTGGTTGGTGAGCAGCTTTATAACGCTGGTGCCTATCTGGAAACTAAAGTAGTATCGCTGAGTCACAAGTCACTAGGTAGCACGCTTTAACAAGGACTACATCCGTAGATTAGGGTGCTTTCGACAACTGGACTATACAGCGGCCTATATAGGTAAATACTAGGTTGGTATGGAGGGAACTCTATATCATAAACAGAGGTAGTTGTGATGAAAGCAAATAGTCAAAACATATGAGGATCTAATACACATCTTGCAGAAAATCGCTATACAACTGTATTTCACATGGAAAACGAACCGAGGACTTCACGGTCAGCCCTAAGCTTAAGAACATACGCCACGGGACCAATGAGGAAAACGCAAAAATCGCTATAGGTTACTTCACCTGAAAAACGAACCTGTGACCTCACGGTCAGCCCTAAGCATTACACCAAAGACCACAGAACAACAGGGACAATCATAAGGATAAACACCCGCAAAGTAAACAGGAAACAAAATGTAACGAAAACTGTACTTAAGGGCTTGTACACACAGTAACAAATTAACGTGATGAGTCGCCGCGAGGCGGTCTGTCCACGCCCTAAGATGGATGGCGGGGAGATTACGTGAGGACTCGCTACGACGAACTTCGCCAAATAAATTGTTTTATAATGTTAGGAATGTTTTCTCTACTATTAGAATACATTTTCTTTATTTTACTACTAGACATGCTTTATTTTTAACCTATTGAGTCGCAGCGGCACACCGGTGGCCAAATTTCGATAAATGACAGGTTAAGATAGTATTCCTCAATTTTCAAACAGATAAATCCGTTAACAGTTATATATAAACGCATAACTGAGTCCTTTTCGAGAAACTCACGTTTGGAGAGGTTGATAATTTTACACTCACATATAGTTCACAAGTGTGTACGCAAACCAGTGCACTTTCTGTGTACTCAGTTTCAAACTACGCAACATGACCGGAGTGAAATCAGACAAAGGACCAACGACTTTCCATGCTTTCTGAGGCACGAAGTGTGTATGTATGATACCGCCAACTTCCTAATGTTTTATTTCTTGGCAGAAAAACACATAATTTTTTGAAGTGAAAACTTTTTAGGCACTTTGAGCACTTCTTAGGTGAACAAAAATCATAGAACTCGCGTCATCGTCACGCTTCCACGCTTTATTATTTTTGAATTATTTTAGAGTATAAACAATATCTCAGAAATTGTGCGTCCTACGCATAAAATAACGAAATCTTAACCCCCTTAATAAACCCCAAGAGAGTATCAGGAACTAGAATCCGAGACGCCCCTTTTTTTGGGTGAACAAAAATCATGGAACTCGCGTCATCGTCACCGAACGCTTTCCATTTTTTTATTATTTTTGGTTTATAAAGAAGTGTTTATGATCAAGAATTAAAGTTTTCACTTCTATCGGCAGTCCCCAAAGACTGCCCCAATTTTTTTTGTGTTCCCGACCTGGGCATCTAACCTGAGACTTTATGCACAGCAGTCGCATTCACTACCCACCGAGGCAGTCAGTCTTTGGAGAAATATAAGCGTCACGCTATGTAAAAATATGACTAATCTCGTCATCTACAAAGATTAAAAACATACATGTATACTTAAATCGTACAATTATGTACTTATAATATAACTAGATGTTCCCGCGGTTTCACCCGCTTTTATCGTTACTGCGCCGCCCCCGAGGGTCGTAGCGTAATGTTATATAGCCTATAGCCTTCCTCGATAAATAGGCTATCCAACACTAAAAAATTCCTAAGATTAGCGCGTTCAAACCAACAAACAAACTCTTCAGGTTTATAATATTAGTATAGATGTCATTGTGTGAGCTCACACATTAAATTTTTATGATAGAGAGCATTAGTGTACAATATTCAATATGAATGAGCGTGATAATACAATATAATTCAGATGTCAGGTAAGCAATGGTGCCAATTCTGTTGTCACGAAATTCTCTAAACTTAACTAAAAATCACTTAAATTTTTTTTAGTCCTGTCACTTTTAACGATTTGAGAATACGAAATGTCATTTGAGAGGACTAAACTAAATTTTAGCTATTTTTAGTTAAGCTTAGAGAATTTTGTGACAACAGAATTGGCACCATTGTGTGTCAGATGACATCTTAACGTCCAGGATGACTATTAAACGTAGAAGCATCTATGACTTCAATCTTTGTTCACCTGCTAAGAATGTTGACGTGTAGTCATCCATTTATTTCCTGTCTGTGACATCTTCATCCTGTCATGAGATACTTATGGTTAAGTTATACATATGTATAAGCATTTACTTTGTACACTTTATAGTTGCTCATCTTTGGAATGTCATAAATATTAATCAGTGACATCTGTCCATGTAAGGCAAATAGCCTATATAAAAGGACTATATGTATTTTTATAACAAAAGCCTTATTAATAATAACTAGCGGTCGCCTAGTGCTCGAAATTCAACCAAAGTTTGCCTGTAAGATATTGCTGATATATGTCATTATATATTGATATATGTAACCATAGTTACGCGCTTCGACTGCGTGTGTCAAATGCATGGTTGTGTGCGTGTAGTGTTTTTTCAATAATTTAATGTATTTCTAATACATATTTTATATAAATATTAGGATTCGTCCCTCCTTCTCCATATAAACTTTAACTGTGCCAAATTTCATACTCCTCGGTTCGCGCAATTTTCGTAAAAAGGAGTACAACAGTTTTGCTTCACGTGTAATATATAGATAACTAGTTTTCACCCGCGGCTTCGCTCGCGTAAATGTAGGTTAGGTTAGGTTAGGTTTGCAACAGTTCTTTTTTCTGGATGAAAGGTACCCTATGTCGTATTTTGTACCCCTGACAACGTGTATGCAAAATTTTATGTTGATCGGTTGAGTAGTTAAGGCGTGAAAGCATAACAAACAAACAAACTCATTTTCGCATTTATAATATTAGTATCTAAGGATATTAATAACTTTATTTCATAAAATCCATATAAAAAAATACAAATTAAATAAAATTTAAAACTTACGCAGTCAATGTCATAAATTTATAATTACTTATAGTCTAAAAATATAAATCAATAATAATAAAATACACAATATCATGTCAGTGTTGCCCGATAATAATTTTTATCAATTTGTATTGGATCGGACAGTCCGAACGTGAGGCAATCATCTTAACGTTGCTGTTGCTACTGTCTCTCAATCTTCTAAACAAGAGGTGGGAGCCGGGTGATCAGTAACACAGTTTTCCTACTATAGACACCAGTCTCGCCACAAAGGATTGAGAATTTGTTATATCTGTACTGTGTTATCTTATGTATACTTACCTTTGTGAAAGAGATAAATAAATACTTATTATTATTAATGACGCTGTTTTTTTACGCATTATCGCTTGATAGCCATCAGTATGTGTCTCAGCAAACAATGCACTGCAGTAGGGAGGCAGCCGCATCAGCATCCTAAATATGTGGTTGTACTGTTGTATTGAAATCATGAATTAACGCTAGTAGTTCTTTTAAAGGTACCAAATCTTAACCGATAGGTAGTCATTGTTCAAAAATTTGCCCTTTTAAGTTATGCAAGGTTTTTTGTGTGATGGTGTTCCATGCATCTGAAGACGAATGAAACGCAGATAGCGAAGTGATCATTTTATTGAGAGACCACTGAATTGTACCAGGTTATGACAAAGAATCTCTTCTCCTTAGCCTTTTATTATTCCCAAGTCACTTGGGGTCGGCTTTCTAGTCTAACCAAATTTGACTGGATATCAGATTTTACATGGAGCGGCTGCCACCTGACCTGCGCAACCCGAAGGCTAACGATACCCTAAGGCTAGACTAGTGTCAGGATATTAGAGGGCACTGACTTTCCTATAACGACTGTCATAGATGTTCATGGCAGCCGGGACCGACGGCTTAACGTGCTTTCTGAGGCACGGAGCAGGCGATAATTGTTAATCAATACGCAGATAGTCATATAACTTCCGAAAGTCAGAGGTGCGCGACGTGGGTTCGAACCCGAGACCCTTTGCATTGCAGTCAGTTGATCTCCTCACTGAGCTATCACTGGTTATGACAAAGAATGGGTAACATTTATTGTACCAACGCTGCAACGGCTTTACGTGCTTTCCGAGGCACAGGGATGTCTAACACCGCCAACTTCCTAACTCCGGGCTGCTATTGAGATTTCTTAACAGAAAAATCCAATAACTTTTTGGTTGGCTCAACTCCGGAATTCGAACCCGAAACCTCACGCACAGCAGTCGCATTCACTATCACTGCGCCACGGAGGCAGTTGGTGAAATACCTACACCTACAAGGATAGAACCGTATATTCAGACAATACTACGAACTGGACCTATTTGCCGATGGATTAGAACATTTGAAGAACATCTATACATATAATAAAATCGTAGGAAAGTCAAAACTGTACATTGAATATTTTTTTAAAAGAATACTTGTGGCGTGATCTACAATCGATATCGAAGCCAAAAATATAGTTTTTAGAATTTTTGTCTGTTTGTCTGTATGTATGTCCGGCCTAAACTCAAAAAGTACTGCATGGATTTACTTCAAATTTTGCATGAATATTACTAACAGGTCGGGTCAACATATAGGCTACATATTATCACGCTATCACCTACGGGGGAGGAGCTGTGAATCTTTATTTTTCTTACGCATTCTGTGATAGCGTGTAATCTCACGACGCATATTTAAATGTTGTTTTGAGTAAGCCATGCTATTATCTAGCTTCACACTATAAAAACTACGCGATTTAAGTAACTTGGGCAGAGAAATATAGTTGGGTTCTGTGGCGACAAACACTTTTTAGTTAAAATCTACGCGGACAAAGTCGCAGGTAGCAGCTTGTTTGTATAATAAATTTCGTATAATTTTAAATGACATATTATATAATATTGCCTTTTATTTACGCGAATGTTATTCATTGAAATTAAACTACTATATACGGATTTTAACGCGTTGTTTATTTGACATTTTATTACAAAAGTTCGTGTAACAGTTTTTCAAAATGTTGTAATAAAGTGTCAAATAAACAACGCGATAAAATCCGTATATAGTAGTTTAATTTCAATGACGTATTATAATTTATAGGACTGACATTTTATTTTATTATATTTTTAATTAATTATTGTAATTTATTGTTATTATTATTTATAATCTATCACATTTTGCTATTATATAAATATGTATAGGTATGTGACGAGCATGTTTAGTTATAATTTAATTTCTTGGAAAGTTATCTTTTAAGCGTTTTGGGTGTTACATCTGTTAGCTTGTAAGATCGAATGAATAAATAAATAAATAAAACTATTCGTCGTATTAGATCGTTAATAGTAATTACTAGTTAGCGTTTCTGAGCGATTGATTACTCATTGTCTCGTGTCTCCGCACAACGGATGGGCTAATGATCTGCTTATCTATACGTATACGTATTTGTACGTTTGTCCGTTACAATTTTCCTTGGGACTTCGTCCACCTTTTTATTTTGGGGCTATTGAGGACTAAGACTGCGTAGGTAGGGCAGTGTTTGAATGATACTGTTCTAATCTAATGTTATTGAGTTTTTTGTCAAGTAATTCCAAATACTAGCGGTCGCCTAGTGCTCGAAATTCGACCAAAGTTTGCCTGTAAGATATTGCTGATATACCTAACTATTGTCATTGTATATTGATATTTGTGCCCACACTTATGTATGGAAGTGAAAGTTGGGTATGGGAAAAGAAGCATGAGAGCAGAATAAATGCTGTAGAAATGAGAGCGTTGAGAAACATATGTGTTGTGACTCTGAAAGATAGAATAAGAAATAGTATGATTAGAGAGAGATACGGCATGAAAGTGGATATAGTTACAAGAATAGAAAAGGGTATATTAAGCTGGTTTGGACATGTAGAAAGAATGGACGAGGAAAGACTGACTAAGAAAGTTTATAAGGCTAGTGTGAATGGAACAGTCGCAAGAGGAAAACCTAGGCGAACGTTTCTCGATTAGATCGGAGGCGTTCTGGACAAAGGCCAGGTTAAAAGCTCCTTGAACCGACGGGCGTGTATGAGGAATGTGATGAAAGTGAATGAAGCCAGAGAAGTGTGTCAGGATCGTAGCAAATGGAAATCCGTAGTCTCTACCTACCCCTCTGGGAAACAGGCGTGAATCTATGTATGTATGTATGTATATTGATATATGTGTAACCATAGTTACGCGTTTCGACTGCGTGTGTCAAATACATGGTTGTGTGCATGTAGTGTGTTTTGTAGTGTTTTTTTATTAATTTAATGTATTTCTAATGCATATTTTATATAAATATTAAGATTCGCCCCTCTTTCTCCATATAAACTTTAACTGTGCCAAATTTCATACTCCAACGTCCGCGCAATTTTCGTAAAAAGGCTTACAAAGTTTTTGCTTCACTATTAATATATAGATAAGCACGAAAGCTAGAATTCGCCTGCTATTGTGGATGTTAAATGACTCTTACTTATCTGTTTGAAGGTATTAGCTAGAACTTTATACTTTCGCTTCGTATGATTTCTGTTATAGAAACCGGAATTATCGCAATTTTATAGGTTTTTGGTGTATTAGTCTTACGCTTACATTTCCAACAAGCAAAGACCGAAGGTTACTGGCATCCAGAACTTTAGCTACCTCGCTCCTGGACTCAGAAATACATAGAGGTAGAAATGTATTGCACCCATGTTTTTTTATATTTTTAGGTCCCATGTTGTAGGGGCTCGTATATTATCGTCTACTAGGGAGGACATCAAATTCCACGCTAACGTTTAATTAACAAATTGGTATCAGCACAAATAATACGCTTAATCACAATCGATAGTAATCCTAATCTTAACTTCCTAACTAATATTATAAAAGTGAAAATGAGTTTGTTTCTTTGTTACCTTTTCACGCCTAAACCACTGAACCGATCATCCTGAAATTTTGCATATACGCTGTCAGGTGTACAGAAACGGACATAGACTACATTTCATCCCGAAAAAAATTACTGTTCCCGAGGAAAACATTAATAACGTTCTTATGATAATAGATGGCGCCACGTGTCTTTCGAATCATAATTGAATTATATTATTACAAGCAGAGTACAGCCCGAATTGATTGTCAAATTCTGAATTAACGCAAGCGAAGCCGCGGGCAAAAGCTAGTGTTTAATATTCAATTACCGGTAAAGCGTTACTAGAGTTTTCTGTTAGGAAATCCTCGGTAATAGCACGGAGAGTAAAACTGTTCACGGTAGACAACAAAAGCTTTACCAGCTGTCTGTAAAAAAGTGTATTACGCCGACTTTTAGTGAAATATGCAAAATCTGACTGAAAGTGTTACAATTCTGACTACCCTTTCAGAGTAATAGGCGTGATGCCATATTATGATGTGTCATTCTATGACAAACAATACCATGATTGTCAATCAAGAACAATTATGAGGCTATTATGATCATACGAGATGGTCAATTAAAATGATTAAAAAAAAAGGTTGAATATTAATGTACCCAACATTTCCATTGATTTAATTAATTACAACAGTATTAGTTTTCTTTTTCTTTCTGTTTTATAATATTTTAGGTATAAGTTAGTTTTAAAGAATTGTGGTTATATGTACACAGTTAAATACTCCTCTAATAAATTATTACAACACTGCCGTAGTAGTTTATACAATCACTAGCTGTCCCGACAGACGTTGTCCTGTACACACGAAAATAAAAAAAAACAACATCTAAACCATTCTCGAATCCACTTGAACACACACAAAAAATTTCATCAAAATCGGTCCAGTCTTTTAGGAGGAGTTTAATTTCAAACACACAAGCACAGAAGATTTATATATATAAAAATATAGTTAAAATTAAACTACTTTATACGAATTGTATCGCGTTGTTAAAATAAGGTAAAAACGCTATTATTACATAATTAGATTTTGCTTAGGCTCCGCTCGTGTAAATGTAGGTTATGTAAATATTCTATCCCTCGAGAACATTACTTTTTTCTGGATGAAAGATACCCTATATCCTTTTCTGTACCCCTGATAACGTGTATGTGAAATTTCATGTTGATCGGTCAAGTAGTTAAGGAGTGAAAACGTAACAAACAAACTCACGTCGCATTTAAAATATTAAGTTAGGATATCCTTCAGACTGAATTCCGGTCACTGCGGCCAATGTTAACGGAGACTGGCCATCCACGCAGGAGATATTATAGTGCCCGAGTGTACGCACTTATACAAGTGCACTCTCATAAACCGATGGAATGGCAATTCGACAAGGCCGGAAAGAGATCAGGTGCAGGACGATCGGCTTTACGTTTTTACCGTGGCTCCGGACTGCTATTGAGATTTCTTACAGAAAAACCCAATAAGTTTTTTTTGCCCGACCCGGGCTCCTCTTGTCTAAGAAACTTCAGTGACATACAAACATTCAGAAACAACTCTAGTTGTTTAGCTAGACCGACTTTGATAAAAAAAATTATGTGTTTTTGAGTGGGACGGTGGATGGTTCGGATTCTCAATTGGCCCCGATAAGCGCAATCTGTCAAGAAGTAGAATGGTTTTTGGGTCCATTAGTTAATTTATATTCTCATGCGTTTACTATCAGTAATGTTATATAATGACTAGATGTGCCCGCGGTTTCACCCGCGTTTATAGTTACTGCGCCGCTCCCGTGGGTTGTAGCGTGATGTTATATAGCCTATGCTATTCAATTTTTCCGTTCAATTCGAACCAGCAGTTCCTGAGACTAGCGCGTTCAATCAAACAAACTCTTCAGCTTTATAATGTTACTAGATGTGCCCGCGGTTTCACTCGCGTTTATGGTTACTGCACTGCCTCCGTGGGTCATAGCGTGATGTTATGCCTATAACCTTCCTCGAAAAATAAGCTATCCAACACTAAAATAATTTTTCAATTCGAATCAGTAGTTCCTGAGATTAGTGCGTTCAAACAAACAAACTCTTCAGCTTTATAATATTAGTATAGATAAAGTCATTGAACAATAATCATTATTGGCGAAATTGGATCATTATAATACCTAATTATAATCGAGCAAGTATCATGATGATCATTGACTAAAAACTTAATTGCAAGCAGTTACTGTGTCATAATTGACGGATGATTAGCACATCGATAAAATCAATCTGAAAAGCTATTTGAAAAAGTTGTTTCACGTGATTGGCGAGTTGATTCAGTTATATACAGGGTGTCCGGTAATTAATGGATAACCTTGAAATGTCTTATAGTAGAACTGATGGCCGTTCAGACAAAAATATGAAAAAAGTCTATCCTAACTACTACCTAAGATATGATTTCTTTTTAATTACCTTATTTAACTTTCTTGTAAACTACGACCATAAATGAAAGAATTCCATCGGTTTTTTGTTGTTTTATTATTAAACACTAATTATACTAATAGATAGACAGTCATAAGTATGACTAGCTATTGCACTTTTTTAATATATTTAAGACAAGGGAGATACAACTGAACTCCCTTTTAAATCTGCGGTAGCCTAATTAGAAAAAGTATTGCCACTAGAGATGTAGAATTCTATTCAATTATTCGAAACATACATGATCTCTGAAGTAGCATAGCATATACCTGTATCTCACAAACTTTTTTTAAGTGAAATCTTCTTTAGGCCCGTTGAGCACTTCTTGGGCGAACAAAAATCATAGAACTCGCGTCATCGTCACGCTTTCACGCTTTCAATTTTTGAATTATTTTAGAATATTAACAATATCTCAGAAATGGTACGTCCTACGCAAAAAATAAGGAAATTTGGATTCTCTTAATAACCCCTAAGAGAGTATCAGGAATCAGACACGCCCCTTTTTTTTTTTTTTTTTATAGAGACGTGTTTATGATCAAGGATTTTCACTTCTATCAGCAGTCCCCAACCAAAGACTGCCCCAATATTTCTTTTCATTTTCTTTCCGAACGGCCATTCGAGCTTAAAAAAAAATCGTCTTAAATAGTCTGGCTATTTAAGACGATTTTTTTTATGATAGTCTTTTTTGTTTAAATAACTTTTTTGTATTTTCGCATTTTTGATGACTGGATTGGTTGAGAGGTTAAGCTGGCAGTCACTAACCCACGGTTATAAGCTAATAACGTCCTATAATATATTTCGAAACGAATGATTTGAATCCGGACCTCACGATCGATCGTAACCGTAATCGCAAGCTTATGCTACTGTGCCGACGAGACAGTCAAAATATTTTAACAAATAATTTACAAACTTTCAAAAGGTTAGAAGCTTTTTCATCGAAGATATTTTTAGTTAACCCTTAAACAACTTAACCAGACTAAACTATAATCCCCAACTAAAACCCATTGACTACTCGAGTACCATAATTATCTTTTATCCATAAAAAGGTAACAAAGAAACGAACTGTTAAATCTTTTTAATAAAAAAGATGGTGACAAATACAGTTAGACGAAAAAAAAGATTGCAAAAAAAAAGATTAAAGAAAAAGAATGTAGCGGTTGCACCCTATCTTTTTAAATACTGTTTTTGTATGAGAAACGTATGGAAGAACAGGTAATTTATACTTCTTTGTGAAGATTAAGATGTCTTGATCATTTGCCAAATTTGTGTAGTTTTTAAATTATAAATGTAGAAGTTTGTGAAGATGCCTGTCTGTTCGTCAATCACACCTAAGTTCAATGGCTTAGGATATCTGTGGCGAGGTATAAAGGATCCTATGCGATTCTTTTTCTTCGCGTATTCCGTAGGTTTCACGCGGCCGATTATTGAGATTAGCGCGTTAAAAAAAACAAACATACTAACTCTTGAGCTTTATAATATTAGTATAGATAGTATAGATTGTTTGTTCTTTTGTTACGCTCTCACGCTTTAACTACTCGACTGATCAACGTAAAATGTCACGTCTACGTTATTAAGGGAACAGAAATACCATAGGACATTCATCCAGAAAAATAGTATTTTGACAAAATCTAGATTATCGCGGGCATAGCTGCGGGAAAATCTATTCTAGCTTAGTAATAAATCTGTAGTTTTAATTCTACAACAAATATACTAAAATAGTGAAAGACGTCCTCCATAGTAAGTTGGGTTTGGATGGCTCTGATTTCGGCAGAGGCATCCAAATCTAAACTCAAATGTTATTTGTAATATTAGGTATTCATAAATCAGAGATAATTTTTGTGTAATCTTTATTGATTTCTTTGTGCGCACATATTAGTTACGTTACGATCCAGATCTAAGCAATGTATTTATGATATAAGATGTAATAACGATTGTTATGTGTTTTGTGCATTAATAAATGAAATAAAAAATAATATATACCTGTTTTAAGCGAGATAGTTTAGAGTATAGATTGCTACAGACATTTTTCCTTAATTTAAAGTACCAAAACTATTAAAGAACTCTATAACATTGACAACAAGACGACCCCATAAGACAGTACTCTCACCCCTGTACAAATAACTCTTTAAAGTTCCGACGCACGATTTATGTGCCCAAATATATAGACATATGAACTATTCTATTGTATATTACATCATAATATTGTGTGTACATATTATTTATTAGCTATTGATAAAGTATTGCCCTATCTTGTGTGGTGACAAGGTATATTTTATGGTTTTTTTTATTTACGATGTCACACAGTACATTGAGACATCCACCATCTCAGTATCCCCGTGAATATGACTGTTGGAAAGCAACCGAATCGTCGGAGTAAGTCTTAATTTAAATGTAATTAGTTTTAATAATTCAAAAAGTAGTAAAGTTCAATAGTAGTAGTGTAACAGTTTCAAAATTATGTCATCATCATCATCATGTCAGCCAAAAGACGTCCACAAAATCTTTACTAATATTATAAATGCGAAAGTAACTCTATCTGTCTGTCTGTTACCTTTTCACGCTCAATCCGCTGAACCGATTTAGATGAAATTTGGAATGGAGATAGCTTGAGACCCTGGGAAGGACATAGACTATATAACATCACGCTAGGGCTTACGGGAGAGGCGCAGTAACCATAAATACCACTGACGCGGGGGAGACCGCGGACACAGCTAGTTATGTTATAAAAATGTTAAATAAACAACGCGATAAAATCCGTTTATAGTAGTTTAATTTCAGTAAATAACATTCGCTTAAACAGAAGACAATATTATCTAAATAGTTTTAATAATTTAAATAGCTTAAATGACCGGCAGTGGACGTCTTTTGGCTGACATTATGATGATGATGATGAAATGTCAGTAGATTTTTTTCTAAGAACAAAAGTCTAGGCTTTTATAGTTTATTTACCTTAAACCCGCAGGAAAGCAGATATAGTTTAGTGAGAGACTAGACTGTCACTGCTCTTTGGGGGAGGGCTATGTCCAGCAGTGGACTATTATAGCCTGATGATGATGAGACTGTCACGCAAAGTTTTTAAGTTCTATCCTAAAGCACGCATCGGACAAATTAATTATGGCTCGCTTTAACGGTAGAAAAACATCGTGAGGAGACCTACATGTCTGTGAGTTCTACATAATATTCTAGATTATGTGTGTAGTCTATCAAAACGCAATCAACTGGGTCAGCGAAGTGGACTATTATAGCTTACTGAGATTTGTAGACAGAAATAGAAACCGACTGCCACGCCTGAGGTCGCGGGATCGATTCCCGCATAAGTCAAACATTTGTGTGCATGAACATGGATGTTTGTCTTGGTCTGGGTGTTTCTATGTATAATATGTATGTTTATCCATTGTTTAGTACCCATAGTACAAGCTCTGCTTAGTTTGCGCTAGATGGTGTTGTGTGTATGTGATAGAATATTATTATTATATTATTATTATTAATGCCCCGGGAATCGAACCCGACACAGCAGTAACATACACTTCCGCTGCAGCACTAAGACATATTTTATTTAAAATATTTCTTATATGGCCCTTAATACTTTTTACCATTCAAAATGTCACTATATAACACTGTTCTACTTTTCGCCTTTATAACAGGCAAAACCAAACGCAAAACCTAGCCAAACTATAATAAAACAATCTCAAAAAATTTCTTCTCG
The DNA here is from genome assembly GCA_963564715.1 of Catocala sponsa. Taxonomy (NCBI): domain Eukaryota; kingdom Metazoa; phylum Arthropoda; class Insecta; order Lepidoptera; family Erebidae; genus Catocala; species Catocala sponsa. Next base: position 16,183,140 of record OY751352.1, read on the forward strand.
AACTTATCGCTCGTGTTTTACAAGCTAGACACTACAATCGAAACTTTAGTTCCTAAAAGTATACTAATAAAAAAGTTTGTCTTTCCGTTTATTGGTCTACGGACAATATATCGGACGGTTGTTTGTTCATCAGCAACTTTCTATATATAATACTCTTGGGTATTCATTCGGTATAAACAGACAATTGTGGTCCTAGTATATATACACTTATATACATATATCATATCATATATGTATAGTATGTCATCTAAAGGGTAAAAAGAGGTGTCTTACACCATCATTTCGATAATTAAGTCTTTAGGTCGATAGCCGTCTTTTAGACTCGTTTACAGACTCGACGCTTCTACTAAGAACTTATTAAAAAAAATTAAAATTACACTTTGCTCAACCAAGGCACCAGACTCCAGATATTGTGAAGAGGACCTCTGTACATGAGGATTTAATATCTATATAATAATAATAATATTCTATCACATACACACAACACCGTCTAACCCTAACTAAACAGAGCTTGTACTATGGGTACTAGACAATTAAATGGATAAACATACCTATGATACTTTATTTTTTGTAAATACAGACGAATTATACATAGAAACACCCAGACCAAGACAAACATCCATGTTCATGCACACAAATGTTTGAGTTGTGCGGGAATCGAACCCGCGACCTCAGGCGTGGCAGTCGGTTACACTAACCACTACGCCATTGAGGCCGTTAATGAAATTATTGTCTTTTTTTCAGTGTAGTAGGCTTACAATGTTTTCTCTTTCCAACCTATACGATATGTAGACTCGACCCCGAACCAGTAGGCAGCGGTTTGTTCCAAACAATTCACCAGTTATGTTTTCAATTAGTACAAAATGAGGCTATTGGGATACGTGTATCTACATGTAATATTGTATTATGTTTACGCGAACATTATACTTTGAAATTTAACTACTTTATACGAATGTTGTCGCGTTGTTTATTTAACAACGCGACAAAATCCGTATAAAGTCCGTATCATACATTGTAACCAATCTACATTTACGAAAATACTGTAAAACAACGCATTTTATTTATTTTACATTTATTAAAAACAAAAAGGTTGAATTATTACTCTGTATTAATTTAAGATCCGCTTAACCCATATTACGCAAATAAATTATTTGAATTTGAATTCATTTTTTTAATTTTCATTTAAGCACATTAAAATATTCTTTAATTTAGTTTTTATTTCATAAAGCTAGGTCAGGTACTTTTGAAGATATTGAAGATTTTCTAACCGACCCTTTTTCTTTGCGGTCCAGTGTAGTTTAATTTCAATACGGGTATATGTATTTATATGTGAAGATATTGTATTATCATCTATTAATAACAATAACAAAAGGAAAACAATACAACAGTTATCATTAACAATAAACAAGGAAATTAGCCACACGAGGGGTGACCACAATTAATTCGGAGAATTAGACGAGTCCGGAGTAAAATCGATTAGCGAACGTACGAAATTCGGGGCAGGGGCGATTCGCAACGACGCGGCCCATCCAAGATAAACATGCCAGGGTTTTTTCTACGGTTGAGACATTAACCAAGGATGCTTCGAGGGTGGCCATGATGCGGATGTTGGGTGGACAGTCCTGGGTACAACTTTGAGAGGTGTAAGTGTTTTGTTTTTGATGTAAGTTGTAATTGAATTAAGTTGATGTATGAATGATACTGTTATCATCTCACGGTGGTGAAATAATGAATAATATTTCACCACCGTGCAATCATACAATTTTCATGCAAATTGTATGATTGCATGAAAATCGATGTACTTACAAGGAATTTAAAACTATTTAAACGTTTCGAATGCCGGCGATTAAAAATGCTTAGCAGCAGCAGGTAGTAAAGCAGAATGCCATGGGTAAAAAAATTATAGCTAGTGAAATGTTAATCACCTCTCTGCCAATACCTTCGAGGATACAAACGTGAGATCATATACGTAATTACCACAAGCAAAAAGAAATAACTACACCAACATTTCAAAAACAGGAAAATCCCACGAAATCCATAAACAGGTACACCCTACTCTGTATGTCATTAGACGAAGCGGCGGGGGCGTCATTACGGCGATGAGTAGACCGACCATTAATCTTCCAGGACCGGTCCACTCGCTGTCAAAATTGTGGCCACCATTCGCTGTGGAAGCTCACTTAGTACACGTCTTTGTCTTTGGCTATTGTAATGTATATGTGTGTGTAATTTAAATGTCACTATTGTGTCTAGATTATGTGTGTGTGTGTGATTACCGATATTTGTTGGTTTATGGTTTGGGAGATACTTTGGTTTGTGTTTTGATGAATATTTATTGAGAACTAGCTGACCTGACAGACGTTGTCCTGTCTTAAGACGGCTGTACATATTGGGCCAAGGTAGTGGGCCAGCGTGTTGGGCCACTACCTTGGCCCAATGTGTACAGCCGCCTTTAAACGAACGGTCAAACTCACGAAGTTATAATAGTCGTTAAGTTTTCTGAAATTATCAAATTTGCTGTGCAACTTTCTTATCTTTCTTTTCCGTAGGATATTTCTACAAAGTATTAGAAAACTCATAAAAAAAAAATTAATGAAATCGGTAAAGTTCTTAAGTTTTGGCGTGACCAAGAGAAATAAAGATTCATTTTTATATAGATAGATTGGCAATATTTCGCTGGTCCAATATTACATGGCCCCGTGTTACATTTAAAAAAAAATTAGTTATGAATATCGCATGGTTCTATATGTCATTCCTTTTTGTTTAGACTAATAAAGTAATAGATGAAAGCACTTACCACCTTACAATATTAAATCGCAAATAGTTCTAAGTTACTTTTTAAGTTATTTTTACTGATATGCAAATTTTAAGCCTCATTTCCCCAAAGTTAAAAAAAATAACATAGAACCTTGTAATAGTGAGCCAGCGATTTATTTATAAGATAACGTGCAAGAATAGTTATGGGTGGGTATTCTAGGGTCCATCTCTCAAAATTAAACGCAGAGGTGTATTACACCCATATTTCCCCAATTATTTTAGGTCTCAGACGAACATATTGCCGTCTATCGGGCACAATTCCACCTTGCGTTGTTGAAAATTACTTGAGCAAAAACTCAGTAAAAGTTTGTTTGTCCTGGCTTTATTACTTAAAACAAAAATCTAACTAAGTATAACAAAATTATTGGTAAATACATCATGCTTTGTTCGAAGAAAGCAAATTAAAAGATCACTTTGTGAAATACATGACATTTACAAAAAAATTTGGTTCATCTTGCGCATGTATCCCCCGTAAATAGCTTACATATAATACGCGCGAGTACATTGCGCATGAAATCCGCGCGGTTAGTTTTTGCACAAGAAGCTTGCACATGTAGACCACGCCAGTAGCTAACACATATAGCCTGTACAAGGAACTTGCGCATGAAACCCGTGCAAATGACTTGCGCATGTATACTGGATAAGAAGCTTGAGCGCACAGACCGAGTAGATTTCACAAGAAGCCCGCACGAGTAGCTTAAGCATGTAGCTTGTCGCGCGCATAGCTAATGCATATAGCTTGTGCGAGTAGCTTGCGTATGCAAGCCGCGGGTATATCTATTATCTTGCGCATGTAACCGACTAGCTTGCGTGTGTAACTGCACCAACCACTTGCATAGTACAAACGCGTCAGTTATTACAGTTAATACGTTTGTACAAACCGAGCGTAACGTATTAACTGTAATATATTGAGCCTCTAACACATTAATCGATCAGTTTATTGGTATTCAGTTTTTCCAGTTCACTAGTTATAACACATAATCTATTCTGACGTTTTAAAGTTCGTAATAGTTATAAATCAGGCGTTATTAGAAGCGGAGTAGGGTGAACTGACCATATATCGGCGATCTATTAAATATAATACACCGGGTGTGGCTCGTAACAGGAGCAATAAATTAGAATAATGATTCCTTAGGGTATCCTCAGTTACCTTTAATTGATCATAATTTTTCAGAGTTTTAAATCGAAGAAATAGTCATTTAAAGTTACAAAATCAATGGTTTTTACCATCGCAAACTGTCGCTCATCCGTCGTTAGATGTCTTGGTACTGAGCGTTCCATGACAGTAGCTAATGTTTCTAATTGAGGACTTAACAAACCTCCACAAACCATACTTAGGCGTTTGAACTTTTTAATAATCTTACATTGATTAATTCTAAATAATTATAAAAACTTTAACCATTGACAAATCATAAACTGTCAATCATCAATACCCAATATTAAACAGACGATGGTGAAGTTGATTGTTTGTTATACATTGCTGGTGCGATTAACTTTGTTAGAATATAGCAAAAATAAAATCTATAATATTGAATCCACATGGACACGATTAATGATAAGTTGAAATACCTATATTAAAATTATTTGCTCCTGTTACGGGCCACATCCTGTATATAATATCAGCCCAGTATATAAACTGTTCTACTGCTGGGCACGGGCAAAGGCTTGCGTAAGGCATGCTTTAATCCTATACACACTGAGAAGAGTCTCAGTGTGTAAGAATTAGGCCATAGTCTATCATACTGACACAGCGGTTTGGCAGACTTGACATATCTTCAAAAACATGTAGAACTGAGACATGTAGGTTTTCTAACGATGTTTTTCGTCAACGTTAAAGTAAGCGATAAGTTTTAGCACAGAACTTTGAAAAGTCCGAGGTGCGTGCCTTGGGATCAAGCTCGAGACTCCTGCGTGGCACTCCAACGGTTTCCCACTATCTATCTATCGCTGCTTCTTAATTGTAACCAATATTAAAAATCCGAATGTGAGTCTGTTTATTTGTTTGTTACGCTTTCATGGGATCAACAATAAATTTCGCATACTCGTCGCGTACATCAGAATTACAGGGTTAGGGTACCTTTTATCCAGTAAAAAGCGTTATTTGAGCATTACCAGCAAAAGCTAGAAAACTACAGTATGTATTTCAACAACAGGTAACTGAACCAGTCACCCTACAAGATTCGTGTGGAATGAATTACGGTTATCGTGCGACGAATGAACAGTTTGCAACGGACTGACAAAACGCATGCATCATTGTTGTAACGCACAGACACTACGGTATGTAATAAAAACATTCACTAAGAGTAATTTTTTATAGTACGGTAACTCGGTAAGCTGTTACCGTAGCCGTCCAACTTATCTATCATGTAAATTTATGTGTGAGCTCACTCTTGTTGGACCACACCAAGAAGAAATAATTTTTGAAGTGAAAACTTCTTTAGGCGCGTTGAGCACTTCTTGGGTGAACAAAAATCATAGAACTCGCGTCATCGTCACGCTTCGTCATCGTCACGCTTCATCATCGTCACACTTCATCATCGTCACGCTTCGTCATCGTCACGCTTCCACGCTTTCCATTTTTGAATTATTTTAGAAGAATATTAACAATATCTCAGAACTGGTTCGTCCTACGCAAAAAAGTAACGAAATTTTGACCTCCTTAATAACGCCTAAGAGAGTATCAGGAATTAGCATCCGACAGGCCCATTTTTTTTTTATAATTGGAAACTTCTTTATGCGCGTTGATCACTTTTTAGGTGAATAAAAATCATGGAACTCGCGTCATCGCCACCGAACGCTTTCCATTTTTGAACTATATTTGGTTTATAAAGAAGTGTTTATGATCAAGGATTAAAGTTTTCACTTCTATCGGCAGTCGCCAAAGACTGCCCCAATTTTTTTCGTTGGAACTTATTACAGATCTTTTACTTTACCTAATAAAGAAAGTACCTAACTGACTGATTAACTAACGTATATGAAGCTACAATTAACACAGGTTTTTAAAAAAGAAGGTGTCGCCCGCATCTTAGCTAATATTATAAATACGAATGTGAGTTTGTTAGTTTGTTTGTTACGCTTTCACGCCTTAACTACTCGACCGATCATCATGAAATTTCGCATACACATTGTCAGGGAAACAGAAAAGGACATAGCAAACCTTTCATTCAGGAAAAAGTACTGTTACTTCTTCTGTTTCGTTTGTGAATGCAATGAAGTGTACTCCTTTGCAAGGCTGGGCGGAGGAGTTATGTCGGACTCACCCGGGGAAAGATGACAACGTCCCGTCGTAGTGACTAAACCTACCACGGTGTTCCTCAACATTACCTGAGTCGGCGGAACCGCGCAAATCATTTTCACAGGCAATCGAAACCAATTCTTCGCGTATTGTTTCTAACCTAATCCAAATTTACGCAGGCGAGAACGCGGGCAATATCTAGTACTAAATTTAAGAGATATTTTTTTTTTTATTGCCTTTGGTGGCCGAAGAGCGAGTGGTCCACCTGACTGCTCATGGATTTGAACAATGTCAGGACACAGCAAAGCCGCTGCCTAACGTGAAAGAAGACCTCTCTTTAAACCTCGTTTGAAGAAGGAAATTTATTATTATAGCGCTCGGTAAACACTGAAGCAGGCAGTTCATTCCAAAGTTGTTCGTACGTGGGAGAAATGATCGCTAAAACCGTACCGTCTTGGATTTGAAAGCTTCCAGGTGATAAGGATGAACACTGCTTCGTTGTTGAGTAGTACGGTGATAGAAAGGGGCCGCTGGTTCCAAATCCAACAGTTCTTCAGAGCACTCCCCGTGAATGAGTCAGTAGAACACGCAGAGAGACCCAAAGTCTCTAAAAACAGTTTAACAAATCGCCTCTGGCTATGTTCTCCTACCCAATAAGGCGTGGATATCCAAAAAATTACACGCGCAGCACCTGGTGTGAGACAATAATTAATATCTAGACAACAAAAGGTAAAAATTCGTGCAAAATCGAGCGTAAAATCTTAGGGATGTTCGGATGTTCCCCTAATGGGATAAAAATGCTGATCATTTGTTGCTTATGAGACGGTTATGCTGTGATGCTGGGTTCTGTATAGATATTCAATATTTATTGGCTTGTTAAATTTTGCTTTATTTTTAAAGAACTCCCTTTCTGGTCAAAAATTCTGTGTCGCGTGAAAGTTTACAAATATTTAAACAACGGACATGTAGAACACCCACATTTGAATTATTTTTATCCCGTGTGGAAATACAAAAAAAAAAACAGAAGAAAAATTTGTATCTTTATAATTTTTTTTTGTAAAAATCAGTTGCAGTGACAAGGCGATCATTTAAACCACGACGGTACTTTTACTTATAACTTATTTTATTCCAATGTATAGTTGCAAGTATTTTTTCATAGGCTCAGCCCTTTGCTAGAACCTACCAACCAACATAAAATAACGCAAACCAACTCACCACAAAACTTTGACATAAGTGTTAAAATCAAATCAATAACAAAAATTTGTTTATTTATATACGTCACAAAGACACCGATGAACGTGAAAGTTACATTTAAATGTGAATGTTAGGTACTTTGTGACCTAAATGAATAAGAGGTTTTACTTTGAATTTGATTTTTATACCTATTAACAAGGTGATAAACAAGCATAGAACCCACCTGATGATAAGCGGTAAACGTAGCCTATTATCGCTTGCTATACAAAATGTATCATTGCTCATTGCCACACCAATATATAAAGAAATTGAAGAGATAGGTATGAGATCCTCCGAAACTCCTACTTACCTGGCGAAACTCTGAAATAAATATACAAGAAGAAAAGGCCTCATACATTGCCTAAACGGGCGTAGATTCTGAGAGCTTAAGATCAGTAACCTTATATTTAATACCAACAGCTCCGTTAAAAAAACATATAACCCCTTTCTCAAGCCAACCTTAAAAACCAATGATTCTCTATTAATCGATTTAGAACGAAACAATGCTGGGTAAAGTCCCGATTGTCGTTTTGCCCTAAAGCGATTTTGACAAACGATCATCGTATACATCTTATTCAAAATAGATTTTTGTGCATAATCGATTTTGACAGCTCGCAATTAAGACATCCGATTTTGACAGACGGCTAATGTTCTTTGTCAAATAATAATCTAATTTGGACGGGTGAATGATTTTTATTGTGTCCTATGAGAAAGATTTAATTGTGATTTATTTTTTAATTTAATGATTGAAGAAGATTAATGGTAATAATTTGATATGCTTAATTGAATAATTTGAATTGTTATTCTGTTGTTTGTGGGTTTAAATGGTTTGCATTAATTGTCTTTATACCGTGAGAAGCGATTTGAAAGAATGGATTCCCAAGAAAAATTATCATAATCTAACTGAAATTGATAGTTAGTAATTATTTTGATTTAGTTTTAAATAACACGAACTTATATCATTCGCGTAAACGTAAGCCAATTATTATTATTTCGCGAGAACTACGGGTCACCCCTGTTTCGTTTTTTTTTTTGTGTGCTAGTTGTTGCCCTCAGATGGCCTTCACAACTTTACGGGGACTGTGGGTGCGCGCAGAAGGTTCCCAACCCGTTTCCTGTTTCTCGGAGGACTACGATTATTTAAACAACGGACACAAGAACTGAAATTTATGAATTGGCGGATCAAACGTCAATAATTGTGGTGTTCGCTGAAAATCAGCGCTGTGTAGTGCTTGCAGCAATGCAAGTGCCACAACATTATGCTGAGCGCATCACCGTTGTTTTTGTGCCGTCGGATGGGACGTGCATCTGCATATATTTACATTTTAAATGTTAAAAAATAAAAAAAACTTTTTACTTACATATTTTTATTTACTTTTTGTTATACCCGTATTGTATAATAATAATTTGATGATGCATGTCATGATGGCACAAAAATAAAAATCATTTCATTTCAAATAAACTGAAGAAGTGCCAATATACCGCGCAGTAATGTTCGCAATAGTTTCGGTACTTAAATGGGATACAATTTTATGAAATACACAAATAATAATTGATGCAATGTCGCTCACCGATAATACTATACAGGAATTAGTAAACCAGATGTATTTCAAAGGTATCTTTAGCTGTCAAAAATTGGTCATCACATAGTAACACTTATGAACTGGTTGGAAAATCGTTTTTAAAGATAAAGATAATATAAACTTCGTACATTAAACTATAATAGTTTTCGCCCAGTAATAAATTTCATTAATAATGTCCTCCAGACCAAATTTCGGCCACGGCGGCCAGTCTTAACGGAGACTAACCATCTGCGCAGGAGATATTATAGTGCACAAGTGTGTGCGCAAATACAAGTGCACTCTCTGTTCCCTACTTCTCATGATCCGATGGGACGGTAATCCGACACGACCGGAGAAAGATCGGGCGCAGGACCAACGGCTTTACGTGCTTTCCGAAGCACGGGGGTGTCTAACATCGCCAACTTCCTAACTCCGGGCCGCTATACTATTGAGATTTCTTAACAGAAAAACCCAATAACTTTTTGTTGGCCCGATTCGAACCCGAGACCTCACGCACAGCAGTCGCGTTCACTACCGCTACGCCACGGAGGCAGTCAATTATTTCATTATTGCACATTTCAAGAACACATACCTAATATGAACTTACATTTATCCGCCACTTAAAAAAACTAACTGTTTCTAAAAACGTTTTATTGATAACTAAAGCGCTTGAATAGTTTATAAAAAAAAATACAACAAAATTGGTTAATAAACAGAGGTAAAGATACTATTAATAAATTAATGACAGCATAATTTAATCAAAAGAACCATAAAAACCAAAATAACTATTACGTTATTCATATTTAAACAAAAACCATATCAATTTAAAGAGTTAAAAACTAAATTGAGATCAATTTTAATCCATACTTTAATTAAAATCAAAAAACTGGCACGGATAAATTCACAAAGGAGTTTTTCAACATTAGCGCCATGCCATAAAAGCAGTTCAGATTTTTTGCTCAGAAACGCGGGTTTGTATCACTGGGAGAACAGAAGTCTTGTATTTTTTGTCTTTTATTATTTCATTACAGTCAGCTTACTACAGTCATCAAAATATCGTTAGTGCCATCCAATACAATGTAGATATTGCCAATTTTTTTCTCGTAACTCAAAAATTGACTCCCCGTGCTTTTTTATTTTGTTATTATGAATCGAATATGTTTTTTGGCTAGTTCTGTGACGGTGTGAAACATCGTGCGCTTTTGTTAAATAACAATTGAAATGGTTTAAGATTTTTTAATGTCTGGCTATGACAAGTGGGGTTAGAGAAAAGACATCTTGTTTTTGTGATGTCGTAATCACATTGTAAATTTAACTTCTGTGTAATATGACAGTTATGTTTGAATGGGAGTTTATTTATTTTGATTGTGTGAACAAGATGGAGGTTTATACACAATTGTTAAATTGAATAGTATATTGATTAGTTGAATTAAAAACTATATTAAAATATTTTATGCTCCCGGTTTCACTAGCGTTAATCCCACGGGAGCACATACTGGGATAAAAGTATCCTGTGTCCAGGACATTCTAATTTGTTGAATAATTAACTCGTCGTTGAGTACCAACATTTTTTATTTATAATAGGTACCAATTTGAAGCATAGCAAGCATATGCTTTTTGAAAAGTTTTTCTTTTTTCTTTAATAGTTATGTTATCACATGATAAAAAACGTTTAAAAAACACTATGGAAACCAAATTTCTGAAATAAAAATTTATTATTATGTGTTTCTCTTTCACGGGTATTTTGTTAATGCGTTAGGGAAAACCCGGCCCTTTGGGAGGCTTATACGGGGACATGGGTCCAACGTGCAGAGGCCCTTCGAGAGTTTTAATTTAGCGTGAGATGGGACACTTACCGCGACACTAGCCGCGGAACGTGTTGGAGACTATTTAAACGGCATCTGCCTGATATACTGTTTCGGTACAAAATCGGAATGGCAGACGGTGACTCGCTGACTCACTAGATGGACCCCTTGAATAGCCACCATAGGTATTACAAACCTTAAAGGCAGCAGGAGGCAACACCGGTGTTATTATTATTATAAGTGACGAATTGTCTTAGTTATAATAAATATCTTTAAACCTAAACCTATAATGAAATCCGCCAGGATAACGTGGGACTGGGCTGGATATGTTTGCCGCATGCACCCAGACACAGAACAATTAAGTAGACAGACCAGGGCGCAGAGAGAAAGAGCTGACGAAATGGAGATGGCGAAATGACCTGAACTCGTTTGAAAAGGACTGACGGGGAATGTCTAACAATAGGGGTGTACGGTGTAGCGCGAGGTTTGCAGTGATTGTTAATTAAAAGATATGTTTGAAATGTTACACACTAATAGTTTATTGTTCAGTTCCACAATAAGTTCTTAAATGTTAAAAATGTTAGTTAAATTTAATGAAAATGAAAATGTTATAATGTTGTATTGAATGCACCCGAATGTCGCGGTCACAGAAAGTGCACTGACTCTTTGTGCGTTTGATGTAATTAGGTTAACGCGTGACTCGCTTATTGCTGACTAAGGTGTTCGGTTATATTACACCGAACAAGGGGAATTGGGCGATTTTAATGAGAGGGCTGCAGATACCTGTAGAATAAGAACAAAAAACCTCTTGAACCGATATTTCTGTACCATTTCAGCAGCATTTTTAAATAGTTTACTTCAAAATTTAACTCTTACTTGACGAAAGACAATATTATGCGTAAGATTAAGTTAATTAATCTTGTAAGCTCGTGTGAAATCATGTACACAGCTACTAAACAAATTGTTCGTCTCTGTCTTGGACAATGAAAGGTCGCCATTTTCCCTCGACACCTCACCGGCTTCCCTAAATTGACTTAACTAAGTATAAGAGGGACGATAAGCAGCTGAAATATATCTTAAAATTAGGTTGAATGTTTACTTGGTCGAATGTCTCTAAAATTATTGTTTTGTATGAAAAAAATTGGTCTCGATGTGTTTTTGTACAACTATTTTATCAATTATTTATCAGAGGGCAGGCGTTCTGGACAAAGGCCAGGTTAAGAGCACCTTGAACCGACGGGCGTGTATGAGGAATGCGATGAAAGTGAATGAAGCGTGTCAGGATCGTAGTAAATGGAAATCCGTAGTCTCTGCCTACCCCTCTGGGAAACAGGCGTAAATCTATGTATGTATGTATTTTATCAATTTAATCATTGACTGCACAGATGACGCAGTGATTTAAGTGTTCGCTTCGCTACTGCTATTATGAGTGGGTTCGAATCCCACACAGGACAAAAAATTGAGACATTCGCAAAAAAGTCTGTGGTCCACATATTATTGTTCGAGTTCGGGTTTTCTTTATAAAAAGAAAATTGGTAACGTTGTGTTTTTCATACAAGTATTTCAATATTTCTTTAATGACTGATCAGAATCGTAATGGTGTCTATTTCTTGCTATTATCTTGTTGTTTAAATGTTTTCTTCTATTATTTACACTTCATTCTGCTATCTGTGAAAACTTTTAACTGACCTTCTTTTTTCGTATCAAATCTGGCTATCATACTAATTTAGCTGTAAGTTTTCCTAAAATTGTAAAATAAAAAAAAATACAAAAAATGAAATGCGATAATATTTTACAATTTTATCAAATACTAGCTGTTACCTGCGACTTCGCCCGCGTAGATTTTAACTAAAAAGTGTTTGTCTCCGCGGAACCTTATATTTTTTCTAAAATCAAAGTAGCCTATGTTACTCCTTATAACATCAGCTATCTGCCAGTGAAAGTCCCATCAAAATCGGTTCAGCCGTTTCGGAGATTACCCGGAACAAACAGACAGACAGACAGACAAAAATTTTAAAAATAGATGTTTTCGTATAGGTACCTTATATACTTTCATATGCATTAGATAAAAAGCTGTTATTTTGACATTACAAACAGACACTTCAATTTTATTTATTTGTATACATGTGCATTCACTATCGCTGTGCCATCAAGACAGAAATTTCTATTTAACTATTCTTTATTTATTTGCAAAAATATAAAAGTCATCTCCCGTAGGTACTGGAATAATTCCTGGGTGACAAGAAACTTAGCAAACATTGAAACAACGGACCCAAAGAACACGCAGACTCGGACCCACCATTTATAGATCACAAAAATAATTGTCCCGAGTAGGTTTCGAATCTTCAATAGCGTGGAGGTAGTGGCAAGACACTTAAACCACTCCACCATCCGTGCAATCGAATTAATTTTGCAATTATAAGTTTAAAATCAACGAAACAATTGCTTTCTAAAAAAAAATTCACGCATCCCGTAATATCCCAACAAAACATTGGTGTAGTCTTTGGGGACTGCCGATAGAAGTGAAAACTTTAACCCTTGATCATTAACACTTACCTATTTATAAACAAAAAAAAAACATTTCTTTATTTTTTGCGTAGGACGCACCATTTCTGAGATATTGTTAATATTCTAAAATAATTCAAAAATGGAAAGCGTGGAAGCGTGACGATGACGCGAGGTCTATGATTTTTGTTCACCCAAGAAGTGTTCAACGCGCCTAAAGAAGTTTTCACTTCAAAAACAAGAAACACATAACACCACACTTGCAGTCGAGTAAAAACCCACAGTTTAACCAACGATTATAGTTAAAACACAAATTAATAATTATATAGGTGCACTTTCGCGTGCGAGCGCATGTGCGCGTTCGCGCGTATCCATGCGAAAATTCGCGTGATTTGATATTTTAACGACGTGCGCGTAAAAAAAATCGGAAAGTGCGCATTTGATCTGATAAAAGTTACATTGACGGGTGCTGTCTTAGACTTGACAAGCTTGGGTTTATAATAAACTAGTGATTCCCCCGGCATCGCTTGGATTTGTAAGTCTCGTCACGCGAACAACTTATAATTTATTTTGCTCGTAGCATTAAATTTTCAATTATAACTGCCTCAGTGGCGCAGAAGTAGTAAACGGGACTAATGTGCTTGAGGTCATGGGTTCGATACCCGGGTCAAAAAAAATTTTAATAAAATGTAAATAGCAAATAAACTATACCATTTTAGCAAACAAGCATACGACCCACTTGATGGTAAGTGGTCACCGTAGCCTATGGACGCATGCGACAACAGAGGCATCACTTGCGCGTTGCCGACCCTTTAGGAAAGGAAGTGGGAAGGAGAAGGAGCGGGATGGGGGAAAGGGGTGATTGGGCCTCCGTTACTCAAGATTATTTATGGCTTAAACTCTTAATAATGTGTACACAAATTTTTTCTTTACTTTAAGTTCAAGATAAAAGTATTTACCTGGTTAAGAAGAAATACTGTATTTTTGTAATTATTTTCGTGTAAACCTATTTAGCTTTTCATCAATATGTATAAGATTAAAATGGTTACAGTCAGTCGGGTATAGGAAATAAAATGAAGACCTACTTTTTTTAATATATAATGATGATTTATCCAATTTAAGTTAAGCTAGCGCAAGTCTATTTTTTGTATTGCCAATATCAAAATCCGTTGCGTTATTTTTAAAGACATCTCCCCCGCTATTATAATCCTGTGTCACGTAGGACTTACATACATTTAAACAACGGACATAAAGCATATCCAGACCCAGTACAACCATTTTTGGACCCACAAATTTTTGTCCCGAATGCGATTCGAACCCATAACACTCGGTGCAGTGACGCGGCGACCATTTAGACGTAGACGTCTCGCCAAAGCAGTCCCTCATCCGTGCAGTAAATAAAAAATTTAAAAGTTATTTATTTTACAAAATAAACAATTTTAGTAAGTTAATACATACATACATAGATTCACGCCTGTTTCCCAGAGGCGTAGGCAGAGACTACGGATTTCCATTTGCTACGATCCTGACACACTTCTTTGGCTTCATTCACTTTCATCACATTCCTCATACACGCCCATAGTAAGTTAAATATAAAGTAAAAGAATTATCGGACAAACAGACCAACAGACAGACAGGAGATACTGACTTTATTATATATTATTTAGAGATAGTGATAAAATATGTTTTTTACAAAAGATAATTGTTATATTCACATGATATCGTAATCCGATACCGAACAACAAACGCTTGCCGCCACAGCGTAAATATCTGATGAATAAATAAATAGTCACGCACACGTAAAAGAATGAAAAACATTACTTTGTTTTTTACTTTTTGTATTTATAACTTTTACTTTTTGCGATAGCCTACTGGGAGGCCGTTAGACAGCAGGGTTTGTTCCGCCTTCGCCCTTATATTACGTCCCACATTCCAAAAAGTTCCTCATTCGCCCCTCTTTTTTAATTATTTCTTTTTCGTCCTAACTTTTTGAGTTAATGGTTAGCAAAACAAAACACGTTTAAAATTATTTTAGTCTTTTCAATGTCGGGCTCGTGATGTCAAACCCAAAGTTTTGCCGCGAGAACAAAGAAGTAGTGTAAAATATTTTTCGGCAGACGGTACAACAAAAATTCGATACAGAAGAAAACAGGGGCAGAAAAGGAACATCATTTAGGACGAAAAAGGAATTACATTAAAAAAATATTATTTATTTTAATTTGGAATATGAGGAACAATTTTTGGGGCAAATGCGGATTTTTACATTCGGGACGAAACATGAGGGTCGAATGCGGAATAAACCAACTGCAGAGGTCTCGAATTTGATCCCTAAGGCGCGCATCTCTGACTTTTCGAAGTTAGGTGCGTATTAAATATTTAATTATCTCTCGCTTTAAGGAAAACATCGTGAGCAAACCTGCATGTCTAAGAGTTCTTCATAATGTGCTCGAAGATATGTGAAGTCTACCAACCCGCACTGGGCCAGCGTGGTGGACTATGGCCTAACCCTTCTCACACTGAGAAGAGGCCCGTGCCCAGCAGTGGGATAATACAGGGCTGATATTATTATTATTATATTTATTACTTTTACTTTACTTCTACTGTTTTAAACTTTATATTATTTTAGCTCTCACGTAATAAGAAGCTGTCACCTATTGGAAATACAGCAACTGACAAAAAATAGCTATTTGAAAAGTCCAACATTATTTTGCTTAAAATGTAAATGTAATGTAATATAGTGTGATTAGAGAGAGATGCGGCATGAAAGTGGATATAGTGACAAGAATAGAAAACGGTGTTAAGCTGGTTTGGACATGTAGAAAGAATGGACGAGGAAAGACTGACTAAGAAAGTTTATAAGGCTAGTGTGAATGGAACAGTCGCAAGAGGAAAACCTAGGCGAACGTTTCTCGATCAGATCGGAGGCGTCCTGGACAAAAGCCAGGTTAAGAGCTCCTTGAACCGACGGGCGTGTATGAGGAATGTGATGAAAGTGAATAAAGCCAGAGAAGTGTGTCAGGATCGTAGCAAATGGAAATCCGTAGTCTCTGCCTACCCCTCTGGGAAACAGGCGTGAATCTATGTATGTATGTATGTATTCTATCACATACACACAACACCATCTAGCCCGAACTAAGCAGAGCTTGTACTATAGGTACTAGACAATGGAAAAACATACATACATATATACTTTTCTTTTGTAAATACATACATATTATACATAGAAACACCCAGACCAAGACAAACATCCATGTTCGTGCACACAAATGTTTGACTTGTGCGGGAATTGAACCCGCGACCTCAGGCAGTCGGTTACACTAACCACTACGCCATCGAGGCCGAATCAAACTCAAGATCTTACGATCGCCCACTGACAAAAAAGCGTGCTTTCTTAATCCCATAGTATAGCCACGATTAGGAAGGCAATATTAAGATACTAAACTATATTATTAATAACTAATAATTAGTAATAGAACCTGAGGGTGTTACCAGACCAGTTGATCGATCGTCGACCAACGGCATCGATCCATGGTAGAATGGGTTAGTCGACGTCGATCGATAGTTTCTACTAGATCGATTGACGTCGACTAATCCATTCTACCATCGTTACTTAAGGATGTTACCAGACCAATCGATCGATCGTTGATCGACGATTGATCGATGGTAGAATGGATTAGTCGACGTGGATCGATCTAGTAGAAGCTATCTATCGACGTCGACTAACCCATTCTACCATCGATCGATCGTCGATTGACGATCGATCGATTGGTCTGGTAACATCCTTAAGTAACCTAGTTGACAAAATTTCACATAATCCGTTCAGTAGTTTGTTTGTGATGGAAACAGACAAATAGTAAATATCAATAAGATTTTTTATGTACAGACACAACCACTTTACAGTTTTATAAAATTACTATTATATTATACAAATAAATAAAATTTAAGTGTCTGTTTGTAATGTCAAAATAACAGCTGTTTATTAAATGCATATAAAAGTATATACGTAACTTAAATAAATAATCAATTTAAACATTTTTGTCTATCTGTTTGTTCCAGCTTATCTCTGAAACGGCTTAGCCAATTTTGACGGGACTTTTTAGCTGATGTTATAAGGAGTAACTTAGACTACCTATTTATTTATTTATATTATTCTTCTATTTTAGGAAAAATATGGCACCTTGAAAAATTATTCCACGCGGGCGAAGTCGCGGGTAGAATAATTAGATTAGTAGGAATATATACTACCTATCTATACAAATAAATAAAATTGAAGTGTCTGTTTGTAATGTCAAAATAACAGCTTTTTATCTAATGCATATGAAAGTATATAAGGTATCTACACGAAAACATCTATTTTTTAAATTTTTGTCTGTCTGTCTGTCTGTTTGTTCCCGCTAATCTCTGAAACGGCTGAACCGATTTTGACGGGACTTTCACTGGCAGATAGCTGATGTTAGAGTAACTTAGGCTACTTTGATTTTAGAAAAAAAATAGGGTTCCGCGGAGCCAAACACTTTTTAGTTAAAATCTACGCGGACGAAGTCGCAGGTAACAGCTAGTTTGATATATAATTTAGCAGCCATGGTGTGGAACAAACAAATTACAAATTAACGCTAATCTACACTAATATTATAAAGCTGTAGTGTTTGTTTGTTTGAACGCGCTAATCTCAGGAACTACTGGTTCGATTTGAAAAATTCTTTTAGTGTTGGATAGCCTATTTATCGAGGAAGGCTATAGGCTATATAACATCACGCTACGACTCATGGGGGTGGCGCAGTAACGATAAACGCGGGTGAAATCGCGGAAACATCTAGTCATCTAATATAAGTGTTAATTATTATGAACTAGTTTTCATCTGCGGCTTCGCTTGCGTAAATGTAGGTTAGGTTAGGTTAGGTTTGCAACAGTTCTTTTTTCTGGATGAAAGGTACCGTATGTCCTATTCTGTACCCCTGACAATGTGTATGCAAAATTTCATGTTGATCGGTTGAGTAGTTAAGGCGTGAAAGCGTAACAAACAAACAAACAAACTCATTTTCGCATTTATAATGTTAGTAAGGATAAGGATTTACAACTAAACTACCTTCTGACATCCGCACTTATCCTAATAAGGCCCTCATCGATAGAATTTATTACGTTAAGTCTGCCCCCATTTACGTTGAATTACCACTGACCCGTGGCGACTTCAATGGCTAGACCTTTTTTTACCACCTAGGTGGTAGAGGCATATGACCTGATGGTAACTGAAGCTAATTCAGTTGTATTGCGAGGAACTGCTGCAGTTAAGATCCAACAGAGCAACGATAGCTCAGTGGGGAGACCAACAGACTGCAATGCAGAGGGTCTCGGGTTCGAACCCACGTCGCGCACTTCTGACTTTCGGAAGTTATATGAGTTTTCGAAATTATGTGCGAATTGACTGACAATTATCGCCTGCTCCGTGCCTCGGAGAGCACGTTAAGCCGTCGGTCCCGGCTGCCATGAACATCTATGGCAGTCGTTATTGGGAGAGTGTCGACACAAAAGATCCCACTGGGTCGAAGTGTCGCCGGTCTGCACTGACTGGCTCCCACATAAGATAAGATAAGGTCCAAAGCAACAGAGACAGCTTTAAGAGATCTTGATACTAGCGGTGTTGTCTATAAGACAGTATAATATTTTTAATAATTTTTATAATTTTTATTTATTTACTAACAGAGAAATTAGATTTTACAATTCTACATAAGTATAAAAAATATATTATTAACTAGCTTTTGCCCGCGGCTTCGCTCGCATTAATTTAGAATTTGACAATCAATTCGGGTTGTACCCTGCATGTAATAATATAATTCAATCATGATTCGAAAGACACGTGGCGCCATCTATTATCATAAGAACGTTATTGTTGTTTTCCTCGGGAACAGTAATTTTTTCGGGATTAAAGGCAGCCTATGTCCGTTTTTGTACACCTGACAATGTATGTATATACAAAATTTCAGAATGATCGGTTCAGTGGTTTAGGCGTGAAAAGGTAACAAACAAACAAACAAACTCATTTTCGCTTTTAATATAATAGGATAACATGTATTTTTAATCATATATATCAATATACTTTCATACAATTTGTAGGTATTTAAAGTTATATAGCTTAGTGTCTGCCTGTCTTCGTTGATTTATTTCGCCATAATTATATGCTGGTTGTTTTTGTTGATTTAAGACAAATTATAGTGGCCTATATACAGAGTAAAATATAATAATAACAATAATAATATTCTACTACATACACACAACACCATCTAGCCAAAACTAAGCAGAGCTTGACAACGTATATGCAAAATTTCAGGATGATCGGTTTAGTAGTTTAGGCGTGAAAAGGTAACAAACAAACATACTCATTTTTGCTTTTATAATATTAAATAGATTAAATAGATTAGGATAAGGATAGGATTAGGATTAGGATTGCATGTACCTGTTATAAGAATAAGGAAAATTACTAATGAACTCCACATTAGGTCAGGCCAATCAGGTATGTGTAATATAATATAGAGTATGTTAGTCATTCCTGTGTCGCGGGGGACTTTTAAAAACTTTAAAATACGGACACAAAAGAACATCCAGACTTGGAACAAGTATTTGTGGATTTTGTCACAAATTTTGTCTCGTGGGGGATCGAAGTTTGAACACTTGGCGTAATGCCAGTGGCAAGACGATTAGTTAAACAACTAATCCAAGAACCAAACCAAGCTTCGAAAAGTGGCCAAAAATGATCAACAGTATTAATAATTTGGTTATTAAATAACTATATTATATACTAGCTGTTACCTGCGACTTTGTCCGCGTACATTTTAACTAAAAAGTGTTTGTCTCCGCGGAACCCTAATTTTTTCTAAAATCAAAGTAGCATATGTTACCCCTTATAACCTCAGCTATCTGCCAGTGAAAGTCCGATCAAAATCGGTTCAGCCGTTTCAGAGATTAGCCGGAACAAACAGACAGACAAAAATTTAAAAAATAGATGTTTCCTTATATACTTTTATATGCATTAGATAAAAAGCTGTTATTTTGACATTATAAACAGACACTTCAATTTTATTTATTTGTATAGATTCATATAACGTTATAAGAATATTCCCAAGGTATTTATGCAAAAATATCACTTATGAGAACAGTATTTTGAACCCATTACGACCTCAAGATGTATAGGAAATAATTAATCAAAAAATATCATTTGAATTCTGCAAGTATCCCGATATTTACCTAATCCGTCATACTTATCATAATTACTTTCTGCACCCAAGTGTCTTCAAACCAAAAACGGCTTCATAATGCAAAAAATAAAGTTCAAAATCGTTTAATAATTGAACACAATAGTTATAAATATTTTGTTATTACAATTATGATATCTAATCCCTTGTAATACAATTTAAAATCGCAAATATAAGGGTATGTTTTAAAATCTCAAAGAAAAATGTTCTATATTTGAATAATACTTGGGGTAGTGCTACATCGTTGCTGAGATAGGGTTGTCCAAAAATTTGCATACTCTTCACCGCGGGCTACTTCTTAAGAAAGTACTCCGAGTAAAGGGGTAACAACACCAATGTATTTAAAAAAATGCAATTCCAATCTTATCTCAAAGGAATAAGAACTATAACATATTTTTATAGTGACGTTATAATTTTGCTTTTTTTATTTGCTAATGATGCGTTCTGAATCGGTAAACAGGTTTTGTCTATTTAGTATACGATGCGCGATTTCTTTTTTTTTATTTTGTCTAATAATAAATGATGTGCTATTGTGTAGGGCAAATATGCAAATTTGTAGTTTCGTGAGAAAAAGTGTGGGTAACGATTTTTTAGATCGTGATTCAAATTTTTATGGTAGTTAAAAATTGTACAGAACTTGCCGGGTTCTTTCAGTAAGTAATTAATAAAATTGTGTGAATAAATTTTACGCGGCGCGTTTGATAACTAATTTAAAAGTATAATTTATATAAGCTTTGCTTATAAACTGTCTTATATCTGGGGACCACTTTTTTTCAGTTAGGCCATAGTTCACCACGCTAGCTCGAAATGAGATATGATCTTAACATTTTTAAGAAAATTATGGAGATCTTCGCAGATATGTAGACCTTTTCACGACATTTTCTTTCACCGTTAAAATTAGCGGTAATTTACTATACAGAACATCAAAAAGTCAGAAGTGCGTGTCGTGGGGTCAAACTTGCACCCCCTGCTTGATAGTCCATGTTATTTTTGAAATTAAGCTTATATTTTTAAACACATACTCACATGGTATGTCAATAAAACTTAGCGGATATCACTCATGGATAGTAATGCGTCTAATAATAAATCGTAAGAGAATATTTGAAATCGGTTCTGTATTTCCAGAGATTACTTCCTATAGTCAAAGTCAATAATATTGGTATATTTTGGTACCACTTGTACATTTTTTTTTATACAACTAAGGTGGCAAACAAGCATACGGCCCACCTGATGGTAAGTGGTCACCGTAGCCTATGGACGCCTGCAACACCAGAGGCATCACTAGCGCGTTGCCGACCCTTTAGGAAAGGAAGTGAGAAGGAGAACGAGCGGGAAAGGGGGTAAGGGGGTGATTGGACCTCCGGTACTCTCACTCACCGAACGAAACACAATAGTAGGAATACGTCTTTTTTCACGTCGATATTCTGTGAGAGGGTAGTCCTTCGCCGGTCGAGCCGGCCCATTCATGCTGAAATCAACGAGGCTCTACTACTCTAAAAATATTATGCTGCAATAATATACACAAACAAGGATGTATTACATTTATATTTCACCTTTTTTTTATTTATTTTTTATTTTGCTCGTCAAAATGACCACACTCCACCTGATGGTAAGCAGTCGTGTAGTCTAAGAGCAGTGGCCTCCACACCGCCCTCATAGCAGCCGAGGCGATGTTGAGGTCTCTACTTTGACGACCTGAGAAGGTGCTTTTTCACGCCCCGCTTAAAGAACCCAGGATTGAAGGAAGAAGGAAACACGTGCCTTGGCAGAGAATTCCATGCCTTGGTCGTTCGGCAGAGGTATGAGGACCCAAACTTGTTGGTACGCGCTCTAGTCGACTCTACTGTGTAAGGATGGCATCTGAGCCCAGCACGCGTTGTTCTGGATAGGAAAGTGGAGGGCGGGATAAGGTGGAATAACTCTTCAGAGCACTCCCCGTGTTATATTCTGTAGAAACGTGGCAATGAGGCAATGTCCCTACGGAGTTGCCGAGGTTCCAGAGAACTCGTGACCTCTGGATCTCCGATGATACGGATCACCTACTATAGCTTAAGTCACACTTAATAACTATTACGGTTTTTACCAACCTCTGTGCTGCTACGAAGAAACGACAATTCACTGAACATGATAATCGCACCTGAGCTCTCACAATCAGACTGCAATGCAGAGGGTGCCGGGTTCGAACCCACGACGCGCACCTCTGACTTTCGGAAGTTATATGACTTTTCGAAATTATGTGCGTATTGATTGACAAATTATCGCCTGCTCCGTGCCTCGGAAAGCACCTTAAGCCGTTGGTCCCGGCTGCCATGAACATCTATGGCAGTCGTTATTTGGAGAGTGTCGACACAAAAGATCCCACTGGGTCGAAGTGTCACCGGTCTGCACTGACTGGCCCCCACATAAGATAAGATAATATGTTGTTTTTGATTCTTCTTCTTCTTTTTGTGTGGTTAGTGACCAACCTATTGTCAATAGTTGTTCAAGCTGCCCGTAGGCCTCTGACATGGCTTAACGACTGCTGTCAATTTGACAACAACCGGAACCGACTTTTTACGTGCCCTCCGAAGCACGGAGACGCTCAGATGAAATACCACTAAGCGGTCACCCATCTATAGACTGACCGCACCCAACGTTGCTTAACCTCGCTAATCGTTTACCGATCAGTGAGTGCAACTGGCTATGAGCGCCTTTTTGATTAACTTAACTTATATCACTCAGAGTGACTAGTGGTGTAAGTTAAGTTAATCAAATACCACAACGATTAATAAACAACATAATTATCATAACTTCGCCAACCCTAAGAGAATGCCATGATCACATAACTCGTATTCAAAATTATCGTTCCCGCTAACAACTCCGACAACAGTCGGAACAATTACCGGAGCAACTGCTACTAATTGCTACGATTACAATGCAAAGTATTTGCATAACGGATTGTCAGTCGCGGTTGTACGTATGTTTAGTCAACCATTAATTATAGATGAGCATATTATTAGGTATTACAATAATTTTATTTGTATTATACCGGTATAATACCGGTATTAATCATAATTTAAATAAGAAAAATAGTTTAAAGCAGAGGTTCCCAGACTTTTTTCAAGTTCATGCAAGTAACAAATTTGATCAAATCTCTACGAGCTGACCTTTTTATGTTTTTAGTAATTCTCTACCCAAAAATCGAAAAACCACTGGTACTAAATATGGAATATGCAAGTTTTTACAAGTAACAGTCGGTGAAGTCAAGCCAACATTTTAATTCTTCACTATCGCAAAAATAAATATTCGTGGACCCTGCTTACGAATTGTGCACCCCCATTTTTTTGTTACGCCAACGTAGACTCCCGTCGAGTCTCCCGTAAACCCCTGGAAGTCCACCTGGACCACTTTAGAAACTAATGGTTTAATGGTTCCAATATTAATACGACTACTGTACCTACACGAGGCAAGCTCGAATCATGACGTGTCAAGCCAATAAAATGTCTTTCATACAGTGGTATCTAAAGACAATACACAGAGACCCATCTCTTTGTATTGTCTTTCTGTTTCTATCTATTCGAGAACGAATATAGTCTAAAAGTAGTCCTGAATGATTGTATAATAAGTTTGTGTCTCAAATAAGATAGGTAAGTAAAAGTCAATATGTGCGATGAGTCCTCTCCAATGAAAGTAACAAGTCAGTAAAAACGTTTCGATTCGTCCTTTCCTATGAAAAATATGAATCGTTTTCGAATATTATTCGAATGATTGCATTACTAGAATCAGCACTAGTATACGCATTACTAGTATCCTAGTATCCTCGTATACTATTATCCTAGTATCCTAGTATTCTAGTATCCCAGTATCCTGGTATCCTAGTATACACATTATTAGTTTCTGAAACATACTTCCCAAGAGCTGAAAGAACTAAAAGCTTACAAATCTAGGACTCACATCGACTCCGCCGTTGTTCCATGGGGGCAGCGCGTAGTGGGAGGGGTCATGGTGTCCCCCTCCCATATGTTCCGCCATCACCGACATCCAGTGCACCAGGCCTTGTGCCCCGCCGCCGCCTGACGTGCCTGGAACAATCATAAAAACCTGATCTTTAAGTGCACATAGCTTCTCCATTAGATTATAACCTATTGTTCCTTATGGAAGAACCAGGCTATCACCTAGGCTTTTCTGACAAGGGAGATACAACTGAACTCCCTTTTAAATCTGCGGTAGCCTAATTAGAAAAAGTATTGCCACTAGAGATGTAGAATTCTATTCAATTATTCGAAACATACATGATCTCTGAAGGAGCATAGCATATACCTACCTATATCTCACAAACTTGTTTTTTAAGTGAAATCTTCTTTAGGCCCGTTGAGCACTTCTTGGGCGAACAAAAATCATAGAACTCGCGTCATCGTCACGCTTCCACGCTTTCCATTTTTGAATTATTCTAGAATATTAACAATATCTCAGAAATGGTGCGTCCTACGCAAAAAATAACGAAATTTTGACCCCCTTAATAACACCTAAGAGAATATCAGGAACTAGCATCCGACCCGTCTCTTTTTTTTTTTGAAGTGGAAACTTCTTTAGTCTCTTTGAGCACTTCTTGAGTAAACAAAAATCATGGAACTCGCGTCATCGTCACCGAACGCTTTCCATTTTTTTACTATTTTTGATTTATAATTTGGTTTATAAAGAAGTGTTTATGATCAAGGATTAAAGTTTTTACTTCTATCGGCAGTCCGCAAAGACTGCCCCAATATTTTTTTTTATACGACTAATGTGTCAAACAAGCATACAGCCCACCTGATGGTAAGTGGTGACCGTAGCCTATGGACGCCTGCAACACCAGAGGCATCATTTGCGGGTTGCCGACCTTTAGGAAAGGAAGTGGGAAGGAGAAGGAGCGGGATGGGGGAAAGGTGGTGATTGGGCCTCCGAAACAGACCTCAGACTGCGAAACTTTGTTTTTAGGTCACTCAAAATATTGTTAGCCTGACGTTTACTGGCACAATACCAGATTCCGTACTGCTACTGAGAATTTCTAGCCAGAAAAATAACACTTGCCCGACCCAGGAGTCGAAGAAAGCAGTCGCATGAGCTAGGACTGCGCCTGTATGTAGATTATATGCATAGGAACATTCATTTATACTGGCAAAGCAGTATTGATCTCTACATGACGTCATCGCGTTGCTAGACTAGAAGGTTCACTCATATCGCACTGAACTGCTTTTTTAAATAAAACACAATGCTTTCTGTAATACATTGAATAATTTACTTGGCAATGTCTGCTTTTTAGGATTCCGTATCCAAAGAGTAAAATGGGACCCTATTACTAAGACTCCGCTGTCCGTCTGTCTGTCCGTCTGTCACCAGGCTGTATCTCATAAACCGTGATAGTTAGACAGTTGAAATTTTCACAGATGATGGATTTTTGTTGTCGCTATAACAACAAATACTAAAAAACAGAATAAAATAAATTTATTTAAGGGGGTTCCCATACAACAAACGTTATTTTTTCGCTCATTTTTGCTCGATATTGATAACGGCAAGAGGTAGACGCTTGAAATATTCACAAAATATTTAGTTATATATTCACTTTAAAAATAACTAATTATATTAAAATAAAACAAATATTTAACGGGGCTTCCCATACAACAAACGTGATTTTTTGCCGTTTTTATAGAGTCCGACTCGCACTTGGCCGGTTTTTTAAAAGAGATATCTCGCTCTATGTTCAATCTCTGTGTCCGAGACTTTACAAATAATGATCACAAAAATTACTTAGACTAAAGTCCAAGTGTTTTTAGGATATATGACTAGATTTTACCCGCGGTTTTCGCTCGCGTCAATCTGGTGTCTTAAGGTTGTGTTACTAACTACATTTCTATGCCTCGATAACAGTACTCTTTTCTAGATTAATAATTGCATTGCGTCAAGTGTTGTGGATTCAATCCCTCACACGAGACAAAAATTGATATGATTCACAAATATGTAGATGTAAATCGTAACTAAAATTGTAAATGCGAATGTGAGTTTGTTTGTTACGCTTTCACGCCTTAACTACTCGACCGATTATCATGAAATTTCGCATACACGTTAATAGAGGTATACAAAAGGATATAGGGTACTTTTTGATCCAGAAAAATACTGTTACTAACCTAACCTGACATACATTTACGCGGCACGGCAAAATTTAATCTATATACATACATATAATAAAATCGTAGGAAAGTCAAAACTGTACATTGAATATTTTTTTAAAAGAATACTTGGGGCGTGATCTACTATCGATATCGAAGCCAAAAATATAGTTTTTAGAATTTTTGTCTGTTTGTCTGTATGTATGTCCGGGCTAAACTCAAAAAGTACTGCATGGATTTACTTCAAATTTTGCATGAATATTACTAACAGGTCGGGTCAACATATAGGCTACATATTTTGACGCTATCACCTACGGGGGCGGAGCTGTCAATCTTTATTTTTCTTACGCATTCTGTGACAGCGTGTAATCTAACGACGCATATTTAATGTTGTTTTTGAGTAAGCCATGCTATTATCTAGCTTTACATTATAAAAACTACGCCATTTAAGTAACTTGGGCAGAGAAATATAGTTGGATTCCGCGGCGACAAACACTTTTTAGTTAAAATCTACGCGGACGAAGTCGCAGGTAATAGCTAGTGACTAATAAAAGAAACAGTAATCTAGCATTTTAATTTTTATTATTTCTAGTTGTTTGTTTAGTTTACCCCGTTAAATAGCTTTAAGAGCTATTAATAAATAACAGTTCATTACTAGTAATGCTGATGAACTAGTAAGTTTGGTATCTCGTTGGAAACAAGTGTTATGCTTAAACAGTTAAATAAAGCAGTCTTAACATCCAAGAATTTTGAAGAAATATGTGGTGCTGTGGCTTTTCTATTCTACTCTTCTCGGAAATCCGTGCTCATCAAGTTATTTACAGGGCTAATATAATATATTTGTATATTGCTTTTAATGTCCTCCAGACTGTTTTTTTTTTCGGTTGCGACGGCCTCTTAATGGAGACTGGCCATCTGTGCAGGAGATATTATAGTGCACAAGCGCAAACACAAGTGCACTCTCTGTTCCCTAACCCTCATGATCCGATGGGACGGATAATCCGACACAACCGGAGAGAGATCAGGCGCAGGACCAACGGCTGCACAATACGTGCTTTCCGAGGCACGGGGGTGTCTAACATCGCCAACTTCCTAACTCCGGGCTCGTATTGAGATATCTTAACAGAAAAACCCTATAAATTTTTTGTTGGCCCGACCCGGAATTCGAACCCGAACTTAATGCACAGCAGTCGCATTTACTAGCGCTGCGCCACGGAGGCAGTAGGAGTTAGTAGTGCGGTCTCGTAATGCTCAAGTCAAGTAGGAATTGAAAAAAAGAATTGAAGATTTCTTTTCTTTATGTATGTTGATAATTCTGTTTACAGCCTGCTTGTTTGGACAGCATTTACCGTAGTCTATAAACGTCTGTAATTAGGTTATTCTGTTCAGGAATTCTTGGCAGCTTTTTGTCTGAATCGTGAATCTAACCCAAGATCTCATGGACAGCAGTCAAATTTGTAATATATACGGCTGCTGTGCATTGCTAGGCCTCAAACACAGCAGACCTATTCATTATCCTTGCGGTACCGTAGCAGAGAGCCAGATTTTGAAGTCAAGCCTTGTTTAACATACGAGTTAAGATAACAAGACTATTTTATAAAGCTATGAAATTACCTGACGGCACGGCGGCGGGTTGCGCGGCTGCCTGGTCCTGCCCCCCTCCCGCAGTCACCCCCCCTCCGCTCCAAACGAACGCTGACGATGCGCCCGCCTTCTGAAACAATACCAACACTGTTTAGTCACCTGTTGATTTCAATTAACCATCTCTGGAGCGAAATTTTCAAGGCTTTTTGGAAGCACGTAGAGTGCAAAGTAGAGTCGTGGCTAGGGTTTTAATAAGACCACCCTTGAGGGCTATCGCGATTGAATTCATCACTAGACGTGCTAGTTGATAGTAAGGTACAATCTTTATTAGTTACAATCTGGGTGTCTTCAAGCCGCGAGTGAATAGGTATCTTTTAGGCAAGCGTGCTCCATCGTCGACTGCATCGTCACCTAACAACAGGCGAGATTGCGGTGAAATGCAAGCCTATCAAGAACTAAAATAATAAAGGTCTCTAGACCTCATACCCTATAGTCACTTCAGCTGTAACCATAGAAACCGACAATGATTACCGCCGAATACGGCTTTTGATACCAGCTGTGACAGTATTGACAGGACCTTACTCACTAGTGGTGCCGCCTGGTGAGCATAAAAGTGATAGTTATCATTAACCGTCTCTGGAGCGAAATCTTCAATGCGTTTTGGAAGTATGCAATGTAGTGGCCTTTTTATAAGTTAATGCGTTTTCTTCAATTTCTTTTGCATGTTGTGGATGACTTACCAAAGCACATATTATGCTAAGGCCAAATTGATATATCAACGAAATGTTCAAGGCTTTTCGGCAGTATATACTGTGCTATGCAGAAGTATGCCAAGGGTATTTATCAGTAGTAAATGCGTTTCGTCTTTACTTTTAGTTTATTTTGCATATTGTGGTTGAACTATTATGGTACATAATTTTAAGGCCAAATTGATATCGCTGGTCCAATATTACAAGGTTCTATGTCACATTTTTGAAAAAATGAGTTATGAATATTGCATGGTTCTATATATAATTCCTTTTTGTTTAGACTAATGTAGTAATAGATGGAAGCACTCACCACCTCACAATATTAAATCGCAAATAGTTCTAAGATACTTTTTAAGTTATTTTTACTGATATGCAAATCGAAAACCTCATTTCCCCAAAGTTAAAAAATATAACATAGAACCTTGTAATAGTGAGCCAGCGATATCAACGACATTTTGAAGGCTTTTCGTAGTAGTGTACAATGCAGTGGCCTGACTAGGGTTTCAAGATTGGCCGGTCTTCAGCCACCCGCATCCAACCACTTGCCGCGACCTTTACCAGATCGTCGGTTCACCTTATGCTCAAAGCTTATGACTATATTAATAAATATTTTGATGACATTTCTAACAATTTCGGATGCAAATAATTGGTGTGGTGCAATGGATGGATTCGAACCTGTGATCTTTCGATTGTTAGTCCAATGCCTTATTCGTTGGTATAACGCAATATAGCTATATTCTATATGCTTATAAATTTAGAGACTAGCCGACTTAAGGTCGTAATTTCACTTGATTTAAGGAATAAAGACTTAAGTTGAAGTTTTATGCTTTAACTTAAGTCTTGCAGCAGAAATGCCAAAAGGTACCTTGAGTAGGTAGGAACCTAGTACATATTTTGTGAATCAAAATCAAAGTCACGGTTGAAACGTAGCCTCGAGTTCGACCTCATGGCACAATATCTAGCTTTTCGAATTTCAGTTTGAATTAAACCGTATTGTCGTTTTCATGAACAATTCAGATAATACCGTGAGGAAATCTATATTTCTTGGAGATGTCTATAACATTCTTGACGATTTGTTAAGTCTATTTGGTAGACAATCGACTAAATCTTTTAAAACTGAGAAAAATTGTGCTATGCCTGAACTCTTCATGATAAGGATTTAAGAACTTATCTAAGCAAAATACAATAAGATTTATTCTAGAAAAAGTTACAAAGAGATTGATACTTTTCCCATACACTAACTACTATCCCAACGTTTTTAAAGATATCGTTTTCTCACGATTGTTTTTATTCTCGGAGTATATCGGAATAGATCGGAAATCGAAGAAACAATGAGGTATTGATTTTAATAAGATTACCAGCCTTGCTTCTCTTATTATTTCCATAAATTATTTTATTATCTAGTTTGCACATTGCAAATGAGAATATAAATTCTGCACTAACCTATTTATCATTTGTCATATCCTTCTTAAAATCCTAGTTATTAAAATAGTTAAATAAAAATAGACTTCAACATACAGCGAGCGATTCGACTATGCTAATCAAGATAAACGAAGTTCGAGATATTTTCGTTTCGCCTAAAGAATCAAAAAGAAAACTCCCGATAAGAGATAATCCTTACTGGATTTAATAAGAATCATTTCTTTTAAGATTTCTTATAAGTTATTTGTCTTAAAATGGTTACTGGGTTTATTAAACAATCTTTAACTCAAACAATTTGATAATGATAAAGATTTAGATACTTAGTATATAATAAATACTCACTTCATATGTAACAATATTCTGTTATAGTCTTGTTAGAGACTTGTTTGACATGTAAAATTAGTCTCCGATGTTCGCAAACATATTCCTAATAGAAAAAGCTGATGGTAATCCTAATAGGAAACCTAAATTAGCTGTAGTTCCTTAGACTAGAAACTTAATTCTTAATACTTTTAAATATTTGGACAAGAAACATTTTATATCTTGGTTTCTACCGAATAGCATATTGCTTGAATAGATAGGTAATGATATTTATAGCAATAAAAATTTACCTATCTATGCAAGCATATTAATCATACCTTCGATTATATTTAAAAGACTAAAGTCCAGCACTTAAAAGCCAATTACCTCATCAGGAGAGTCAGTCACTCTATCAGCATTATTCTCATCATCAGATGCTTCCAATCCAAAACCATTAGAGAACAGCATATTCCTTGGATAAAGCGAGTAACAATCAGTCACATTCCTCCTCCTCTTACCAAGACTTGCCAAGAAACTCTTATACAGTTGCGTCGGCAGCAAAAAAGGAGCATTCTGGAACCCATCCTTAAATCCCAAATTTTGATTTCTAAAAGGATTACTAAAATCGAACTCTGGAAGAAATTCCTTCTTAATAAAGTCAGCTACTGGATGCATTGATAATGCATTCTCTGTATAATCCAAAGGAGAAGTCACATCTTCACTTGGACCATTATTTTCTAAATCACTATTCTCAGAATTAGCATCACTTGAATTATTGCTATCGATCTGATCCATTTTGTTGTCGTCAGTGTTGAAATCTTCGAATTCCCTCTTCATTTGTAGGTTCATAGGGCTCTTCATAAATAAGTTGGAATTCGTCAACGTCACTGACATTATTGGCACTAATTTACTTATAAATATATCACTATATAACACTAGTGTCTATTATATATTTTTTCGAAATAAAAATAAATATATCTTCGTAATTATGTAGGTATTTATAGGAACTATCGTTGGGTAGGTGCCTGGACCGAAACTAGAACGTTCAAATTATTGTGGTTTGTTTATTTGTTTCGTTGTGTGTTTCTTCACCCGTTTGTTAGTTACACTGAATTATCTATACTTATAGTTTATTATGTTTTATTAAACAACTTTAAAAAAGGATAGTGTACTTTATTCGTCGCGTAATTGTTTCTGAAGTGGAAACTTCTTTAGGCGCGTGGAGCACTTCTTGGGTGAACAAAAATCATGGAACTCGCGCCGTCGTCACCGAACGCTTTCCATTTTTGAATTATTTTTGCTTTATAAAAAAGTGTTTATGATGAAGGATTAAAGTTTTTACTTCTGTCGGCAGTCCCCAAAGACCGCCCCAAATTTTTTTTCTATGTTACTCGATAGACTTCTCGGCGTTACCGATTCAGACCATTATTATTAATCAATTAAATATATTTATTTATTTACGCGACAATTCATAAAACATTAAAACTAATTAATTAATATCAATTATTTGACGTTAGACTACACGGAGTCTTTATTTCGGCTTTCCATAGAGTAAAAGTTATTGAATCAATAATTAGCAAATTAATATTTTAATTGATTTAAGAGGAACGCTATTTAAATGACTTTCTTTGTCTTTCGAACGTCTTTTTATTCACGGCTATTTCCAAGAGGGCTAGGCAGAGACCATGAATGGCTACTCACTACAATCTTGTCATATGTTTCTTGCTTCATTCACTCTCAACACATTTCATATAATACATAATCGTAGATTATATATTCTAATTAAAACTAGATTTGACTAGTTATAATATAATAACACCCAGAATTGGAACAACTATTTGTGTACGCACGTATTTCTATATCCACACACACACACACACACACACATACCCTCACACACACACACACACACACACACACACACACACACACACACACACACACACACACACACACACACACACACACACTCATACACTTACACATACAAACCCTCACAGTCGCATACACACAATGACCCAAAGCTGTCATCTACCCATACCACAAGTTCAATCTTAGCTTGGGTGCCAGTGTCTAACAAGTGGACTGTAAAATGATGTGTATACTTTTTATGTGTTCAAATGACTGTATCTTTTAATGTCAATAAACTTTATTATTATATTCATTAT
Source organism: Catocala sponsa (assembly GCA_963564715.1). Lineage (NCBI taxonomy): Eukaryota > Metazoa > Arthropoda > Insecta > Lepidoptera > Erebidae > Catocala > Catocala sponsa. The sequence goes on from OY751352.1 coordinate 16,215,892, forward strand.
TTAAAACTTTTCAATACATTTTTCATTTTTAAATATACATATATAAAAAATACATTTAAAATATAAAATATATGGTACCCCACCGGCATCGGGAACAGGGTCCAAGCTGAGATTCCAGAGATAGGAACCTCTTCACAATGCGTACCGTATCTAATAGCACTGTCTTCTGCATCAAACCCTTGATCCAGAACCCTTGATCTTGATTATTATTATTATTATTACATTTTCCCCGTATGGGGTACGAACCCACAACACTCGACGCAGTGGCCGTGGTGACCACTTTAACCACTACGCCATCCTTGCAATCATAAATGTTTATCGTACACGACAATTTTGATTTGAGATAATATAACCAGCTAAGGTATTAATGACAAGGCCTAAATAGCATATTCGAAAATTGAACGTTAAATTACACGTGCAGTATTTACTGATAATAATCGTACTGCGGCTAATCGGTTAGAATTACCTCCCTATGTGTTTAAAGAACAACATTTCTTATTCGCCAACAAGGGTTATAAAGGTTATCGACGATTCTAGAATATTCCACGACGACATGTGAAAATAAACAAAGGCTGTATAGTTACTAACATGTAAACGATACTCTACAAGTTAATTTACTTGTTGATTGTATCTTTACATTGACCTGTCAATTGTTGGAATACCAGACGTAATTGTGTCTAGACGTTATTGTGCCTGGTCGCCGGTGTGCCACTGCCACTCTATAGGTTAATCTGAAGATAGATTTAATACATCGACTTAGCTATACGAGAGTGCTTACTAGTTTTAAACACTACATTGGCAAAATTGGACTAAGTGTCAAAATTCTCGATTTCAAAATTTGTAAAGCATTTCAATCAAGATATCCTCAACTAGCTTTTGCTCTTGGCTTCGCTCGCGTAAAAGTATGTCAGGTTAGGTTAACCCTTAATTTGACAACCAAAACAATATGACAACGTATAACCCATTAAACGTATACCAAGTATAAGCTACTGATTCCTAAGATACAGTTGTTACCTAGTTTAGGAATCAGAGTTTCATACATTTAGTTCTATGCCTATCTATATTAATAAATTTTCATTAAATAACATAAATGTTAAACTTAGAACTAAAAAAAAAACCTACTTAAAAAAAATCTGCTGCACTTGATTTCAAATATTTCACTACTTTTTTAAATAAAATATTTCCTATGTTACTCGGTGATAATATAGCTTTCCAATGGTGAAATAATTTTTAAAATCTGTTGCTTAGTTTTTGAGTTAAATTATTACTAACAAAAAACAAAAAAAATTAATCTCTCCTCTTTATAATATTAGTATAGATGACACTTCAGCACATGTAAGAAAAGAAAAACAAAGAAAGGAAATATTTCTGTCTTGCTGAAACGGTGCAAATTTGCAAAGGGTTTTCAATCAAGCAATTCTCAGTGACAGTGAAACACACATAAGATAAGAAAAAAAAGGAAGAGAGAATGAAAATAATTATGTCTCGTTGGACAGTACAAGTTGTAAATACAACGTCTTTAAAAGTCCGTTAATACAATATCTAACTGCACTTCGTAAAGGAGTCGCCACCAATTAAGGACCCAAAATATAACAGACAAAATGTTGATACGAAATACTTTTAACCAATACTAGTTAGATATGTAGTTACAAAACTTTAAAGTCCTTACTTCTCTTTAAACATAACGAAACTGAAACACCAAAACCTCAAACAAACAACAATCCTAATCCTATCCTAATCCCAACTAACATCATAAATGCGAAAATGAGTTTGTTTGTTTGTTACCTTTTCATGCCTAAACCACTGAACCGATCATCCTAAAATGTTGCATATACGTTGTCAGGTGTACAGAAATGAACATAGGCACCTTTCATCCCGAAAAAAATTACTGTTCCCGAGGAAAACAACAAAAACGTTCTTATGATAATAGATGGCGCCACGTGTCTTCCGAATCATGATTGAATTATATTATTACAAGCAGAGTACAACCTGAATTGATTGTCAAATTCTAAATTAACGCGAGCGAAGCGGGCAAAAGCTAGTAAAAAATAAAAAGGAACAAACCCCAATTTCCAATCAAAAATAAATTTTGAATCTGGGTCATCAAGAGAAAATATTTTTGGTACAGTCAGATATAATAGCGATGTCTAGACAAGTATATCAATTCAATTTTAAATATAAATGGAATCAGGTTGGCAAGGTTTAAATAGACAAAAATTGTGTCAAAGGAAAATGGCGTTAATTTTAGACTCCAATTGATTTGGTTTGACCTTTGTTATAAATAAACGGCTTCGGATAAAGAAAGGCTGAAACGGTTAAGTTAGATAGACAGGAACATGTTTTGATACTTAGCTCACTTAATGATCAAGTTTATAATGTATTTAATCCATATATGTGTATATCTACACTAATATTATAAAGAGGAAAGATTTGGTTACTTATTCGTTTCTTTTTTTTTTTTTTTGCTCGTCAATATGACCACACTCCACCTGATGGTAAGCAGTCGTGTGGTCTAAGAGCAGTGGCCTCCACACCGCCCTCACAGCAGCCGAGGCGATGTTGAGGTCTCTACTTTGGCGGCCTGAGAAGGTGCTTTTTCACGCCCCGCTTAAAGGACCCAGGATTGAAGGAAGAAGGAATTCTTTGTTTGTAAGGGTTTAATTAAAAAACTGAACAACCGATTTTAAAAATTATTCCACCATTAGAAAACTGTTTTACCAGCGAGTAACATAGACTATCTTTTATTTAAAAAAGTCCTGTTACTAACATAACTTTTACGCGAGCGAAGCCGCGGACAAAAGCTAGTATAAGATTTAAATAAATATTTAACATATATAATATGTAATGATGATTTTAAAGTTACTTCTATTATGTGGGATATCGAAATTAATAATATAAGGACACTTATAGGAATTGATCAAATTTTAACGCGATTAACTTATTATTACACTACTTTTAAACTATTTAAAATTAGTATTAGTTAAAAGTAGTTTACTGAAGTTACTGAGTTTATGTCATAATAGTTTTAACTAATATAAATTCAGGAACCTCTATAAACTTGCTATCTTAACTAACTATGACATTCGTGTGTGTTAATTGTTACTAAACGAATAAAAGATTTTTAAATTCGGCTCACTTTATTATAAATTTACAATATAAGCTTGGTGAATTTTAATGTGTTGGTAACATTCGCGTAATCGCGAGAAAATAGTTATCATTCCAATAAGATGTTACGTGTATTTCTTAAACAAATTATTATTTTTTTAGACTTCGCTCGCATTGGTCGTAGTCGCGGGAGACTCAAACAGCGGTTTGAATGTTTGTAAAGTCCAAAAAAAAAGGGTTTTATAGCTCAAATTATATTTAATAAGCGGGTATTTTTTCAAGATTTCGTTTGCATTTATTTTAAATAGTATTATTTATTTTTAGACTATATCTACCCATACATTGTTAACTATAACATAATATTAATTTATTAATTTAATCGTTGTACTATAAAATTAATTGTCTACTCAAGGAATGAAATCATAATTTTAATATTTCTACACCAGCAGTGGTGGTATGTGTGAATCAATTTTGAATATGTATGACCCTAATGTACCATATACTTAGAAATAAATGCTATTCTATTATATTCTATTCATATCGAATTTCATCAAAATCTGATTAGATGTTCGAACATGGTAATGTACCCACCTAACAAGCAGTAGTAAAATACGAAAATAGCTCTGTCTGTCTGTCAGTTACACTTTCACGGCTAAACCACTAAACCCTTTCGATTAAATTTGGCAAAAATATACTTTGTACTCTCAGGAAGGATAGGTATAGGCTACCTTTTATCCCAGTATGTGATGCTGGGGCAATGAGACAAAGCCGAGAACTGAAACTAGTATTACAATAATTACAAAAAAAAAACAGAATTTATAAGAACTACGTTATTTTCTAAGTCGATTAATGTGCATCGGCACACCGGTGGCCACGCACAATATGTTTTTAATTATGTCTGGTATTCTAAGACAAGGTTGAATAGGTTCTAAGACAAGGTTGAATAGGGCTACCAACAACCAGTCATCAGCATCTTAAAATGCTACATAACTAAAAAGTACACATACGAAATACATCTGAACAACTCTGTAAGGGAGGCCCCCCCCACCCCTAGGTCAGGTAGTGCAACCTAAAAACCCAGATTTCTTACAAACCTAGATTTGTGCTCTAAAAGTTTTTAAAATAGAGAGTCTTAAATGTGGTACCACTTACTTGACGCAATACTTAAGTATATTAGAATAAAAATAAAAATGAATTGGATCTTATTTGGATTTGTACAACGGCTTAGGTCTATAAGAGGGTAAGCAGAGAGATGTTATTTTCTGTGCACTTCAACTAAAGAAGTAGTAATAATAATAATTAATCATTCGTAAAAATTGATCATAGGATTTGACGTGGGTGTTGGCTCGATGCTAATATTCTATCACATACACACAACACCATCTAGCCCAAACTAAGCAGAGCTTGTACTACGGGTACTAGACAATGGATAAACATACATAAATATATACATTTTTTTGTAAACATATACATATTGTACATAGAAACACCCAGACCAAGACAAACATCCATGTTCATGCCCACAAATGTTTGACTTGTGCGGGGATCGAACCCGCGACCTCAGGCGTGGCAGTCGGTTACACTAACCACCACGCCATCGAGGTCGTCATATAAATGTTATATATCTTTAAAAAGACAACTGCAACTTGCTGTAAGATTAATTCCTGTATCGCAGAGGACTTTATAAACACTCAAAGATTACCCAGTCTCCGAAGTTCCGGTTTATAATAATTATATTGTCATATTTGTATGTAATATGACAAACAAGGTTTCCTTAGTATATAACGCTTTGCCTGAATCAAGCAACTAATCTAAAAGTAACTTCAGTAACTTAGGTAAGCGCACTAACTTTGAGGACTTCGTGACGTAAATTAATAAATTATTGAAGTGAAAACTTCTTTAGGCGCGTTGAGCACTTCTTGGGTGAACAAAAATCATAGAACTCGCGTCACGCTTCCACGCTTTCCAGTTTTGAATTATTTAACAATATCTCAGAAATGGTGCGTCCTACGCAAAAAATAACGAAATTTTGACCCCCTTAATAACACCCAGTTCCAGTCATCCGACCCGCCCCTTTTGTCTTTTTTTTTTTGAAAACTTCTTTAGGCGCTTTGAGCACTTCTTGGGTGAACAAAAATCATAGAACTCGCGTCATTGTCACCGAACGCTTTCCATTTTGAATTATTTTTGGTTTATAATTTGGTTTATAAAGAAGTGTTTATGATCAAGGATTAAAGTTTTCACTTCTATCGGCAGTCCCCAAAGACTGCTTAAATTTTTTTGACTTTGACTTCGAACTAAGCGTATTTGCCTGAGCTAAGATTTTTTATTTAGCTATAATAGGCAGAAAATACATGCAATTTCACCTGCACACTTAGTGTAATAAGTAACTATGAGATAAACTCTAATAAAGAGTTAGTCAAATTGGGTTTATTTTAAACATGTAAGTTTAAATTTGAAAACAAACTCTAACAAGACTACGTAATTAATTGATATCAGGATTAAATATAATGACCACCAAAAATACTAATTGCACAGTTAAATATGCTTACTAAAATATATCATAACGAGCACCTATACGCCACAAGTCACAGCATTCAGTCTCGGAAGGGTTAGGTCATGTTAGGTTCCTTCTTAAACGTACCCAAAAATAAGAATCCCGCGAAGCGGGGCTCCGTCGACTTATTTTGATCTCTTTGCTGTGCAATTAATATTTTTGGTATTAAAATACGGTTTTAATTTTGGTGATCATTTACTATTTTTGACTGTTATATTTTACTATATCTGGTGATAAGTTAAACATAAGCCATATAATATATTTTTACAAGTCTTGTTTAAAGTACCCAGGATTAAAAGAATAATTAATTTTACCCGTAAACGTGGGGAATTATATTTTCATTTATTATACTTATAAATGGTAGTTTTCTGCACAGTAAAGATGATATGGAGAAGAAACTTTAACTATGTAAAATCTCATATTCCTACGTGCGTGTAAAAGCTTAAAAAGAGCTAAAGCTTACCTACATACTTTTCTTTTTACGTATAATATTCAGATGTAAGACTATCCATTAATCTCTAAAATATAAAAATTAGAGTGTATTTTAAATGTCTCCAAAAGTGAGACATATTTTGTGTTCACTGAGTGAGTTCACATACTCTACTTATTCCTTTTTGTGTTTACAATAATAGGAAATAATTAGTATTAAGGAATATATAGTATTAGGGAGTAGGTATATATTAAGTAAATATAATTTGTACATATTAAGTAAATTCTGCATCCATAGCATTAGGTTAAGTTTTACCTGTAATGATGGCTGTATGTGGTATTAAATAAATAAATAAATTTTGGTCTTGTTGTAGACGAATTCATTATAATTAAAGTTTATAAGAATCATACAAACTTGTAGCAAGAAAAAATATTGTGTCACACAAAGAAAAAGACAAAAGGCATGACCTAGTTCTTTTGAAACGGATTCAAATAAGACAATTTTGGATAATAGCATCAAAATCTAGTGAGGAGTGATCCATGTCTTAACATATTAAACCAAGAACGCGAGTTTTAAATTTCTCTCTAATTAGAAAGTACTTAAAAGACAAGGACACGTTTTTAATTTTGTTCTAACAAGATATTAATTAAAATTCGCGTCCTTGACCTTGACATACAGCCAGACAATCAGAATAATAATATTCCTATAAGATGGGAAACAGTTCATTTGAACTCGAAGTATTCCTTGCAAACGAAAATCGTCTTTAAGTCTATTGGTTTACGTAACAAACTAGCTTGCAAGTTAAGAATGGTACATTCTGACAAGAGTTTCCAGTTGCATAAGTATTACAAAATCTTTGATTAAATTAAGTACTCAAAGCAACACGGCTACATGTCTCCATATCTTTGAGAACAGGTAGAAATGTCCTTTGAATTGCTATGTTAAAGATCCACATAACAGAAAAGAAAATAAAAAATAAACTAGAAAAACATAATTAAAATTTATTACCATTTTATAGAAATATGTGTAAAACCAATTTGCCTACACCTCACGAAAATAGTCGTAAGTCGCTATGCACGTTATTTGCAACTGAAATATTTATAAAGATTAATTAATATAAAATATGAATTATGATTAACGGAAGCCGCGCTGAACATAAAGCCATATTAAATTATTTCAACAATAAATAACAACACAAAATTGAAGAAGCATATGAATAAAAAAATGAAATTTTATTTTTAAATAGCGCATTGAATGTTACGACGCACAGTTTAAACGTGAGTTACAACCATTAGCTTCAAACATATCATCAATACATTAATCTTAATATTTCTTTGTTCTTTTAAAACAGCATGAAATTATAACATGGCCGTTTAGCGTTATACGAAACGGCTATTAACATAAACGTTCAACGTCATAATTATCTTTACAACAAACATCAAAATTATGATCTGTAACGACACTTAAATAGCGCAATTTTTTTTTCGTACAACACGCAAGCCGCCATTTTAACACACGGACAGTCCTTGCGCACACATACACACACTCATTAACGAACACATTTACATCACTAATGCAAACCCCACGTGTCTCTGCTCATTAAAAAGTTAACAACTGCAATCAAAGTTTCAATTAAGAATTTAATCCGCTATTACCGAATGGTGGACACTAAACGCTTGGCGCGAACGCGCATCAAACGTTTTTTTTTCGCGCGCTCTTTTTGTCACATTTTTCGAATTTTAAACGCGTTTTTTACGCCGCGAAACGGGTGAAGAATTCTTTTTAAACTGCCGGCGTGGATAATCGATTAGTATTTTTATAAATAAAATTTCTTCTCAAGTAACGTTTATTGTTTAGTATATTCCATTTATAAATTCTTTTTGGTTTAAAATTTGAAATTTTAGAGAACGAGCAGTCTTTACCGCGAGGTATTCGCTATGGAACTCTTCCCGTGAGGTTGCTGCAAGGAAAAGCATTTTCCCAACACATGGAAGGTTTTCTTCGCCTTAGACCGTGTGTGAGTGTGTACGTATATGTTTGTGGATGTGTGTGTGTTCAGCTTGAGGCGGCGTGGGTGTGTGTGCGACAGAACGCTCGCTAGTGTGAGTATTTTATGACTCTGAGTGCATCCCTTTCGAGCTGCATGCAATTTATATGTGTGCATTTTATTTTTTTTCTAAACGGCGCGGTTCCGTGTGTATGCGAGTGAACTACTCATGTATGGGTGCTCTGTTTTTTCGGTTACGTCAGCGGGAATCTCGCCTTTATGTTAGTGTTGTTAAATGCGATATTAGTGTGTATATACGAAATGTATTTTTCAGTTTTATATCGCCGATATGAGAATCGCGGATAGCAAAGAAAATGTAAAAGGAATAAAAAAACTTGTGCATCGTACGTTTTCAGGTAGACACATTTTTCTTTAACCCATTTATAGGATGTCGTATGTGTGTGTGTGCTTGCATCTAGGGGGTGGAGGGGGGTGTTCAAAGGGTTGAGAGGGGGGTGAACATATAAAAATGATAACGCATCGCAAGACGGCTGCTTTTATGGTTTTTCTTTATTTTTTAATGTTTTTTTTTATTGAAGCGACGAGTATACGAGATATTTTTCATGCTGGCTATCTAAAATTTATGTTTTATTTAACTTTAATAATGTTCCGTTAGAGTATTTTATCTATTTTTATAGCAACTGCTATAAAAATATAGCGTAGCATATAGTTTATAACGTTTTTTATAATATAACACCTTTTGTTTTAATAATGAAAGTTTTTAAAAAAAGAAATTTAAAGTAAGTAAAGGTGCAGATATTTCTTTTACGTTGAGGTTTTTCTTCTAAGATATATAAATAGCATGTGAGTTAAAAAGTTAGAGTTAGCGACCTCCTTACGTTTGTAGGTGATGTCCTAAGATCGATTCCCGAGATAGCCAATATGTTACAAGATTTTTCTGTTAAGAATTTCTTAGTAGCAGATGAGAAACATTACAATTAAGGTTTCTTGTATAAGCTTATATTTACTTTGGGAATATAATATGATATTAGATGTGTTCACGGTTTCACCCGCGTTTATAGTTACTGCGCCGCCCCCGTGGATCGTAGCGTGATGTTATATAGCCTATGGCCTTCCCCGATAAATAGGCTATCTAACAGTAAAATAATTTTCAATTCGAACCAGTAGTTCCTGAAATTAGGGCGTTCAAACAAACAAACAAACTCTTCAGCTTTATAATATTAGTATAGATAGGCCACAGTAGCGCAGTGGTAGAGAAAGCGACAGCTGTGCTTGAGGTCTCGAGTTCGATTTCTGGCTCAGCCAAAGTGATATTGGGTCAGTAGTTGTACGGACTTTCAAATTGTTCCCGGTAGATGTTAATAGGCTTAACTCCAACATCATGATACATGAACTATAGCTTGCAAAATATGCTGTAATACACTCCTGAATACCCTGGGTTTATAGGAGTGAGGCTATGTATATATAGGTCATGGTAACTATTTACTATAAGGTAGGTCAACTGCCTGTACATTTAATGCACTCATCTGTTTAACCCTTTAGTAGATATAGCTACAGGCATGAATGTATATGTCCATAAAGGGTCAGGCACAGATGTATTACATTCACAATCCAGCTTATCGCGGTTTTCAGACACCTTTCTACATGGATTCCGTGCTGCTTATGAAAATATCCAAACCGAAAAATCCAAACGCTTTTTGTCCGACTCGGGTATCGAACCTGCAACCTTAAAATGAATAGCAAATATAAGCATATGCTTAGTATACCACGGATCTAACGATGTACTATTTTCTTCAGCAGTTGCTACAAAAAATTTCCTGGCAAAAATATCCAATACCGCTTCACTTAGCCCGGGATTCGAAGTTAGACCACTACTTGAATAATAATCAAGAAATTATAACTATTTTCTTCAACCCAAACTGGTTATAGCTAATTGAAGCTGATAATAAGTAATGATTAGCTTAATTAAGAAACAATGATGACAAAAATGATCAATAAATCCATAAAGATACAATAAAATAAAAAACTTCAATTTCAAAAGTTTTGCCCCAGGTGAGGATCGAACTCACGAACTTAAGATTATGAGACTTACGCGCTGTCTATGCGCTACCGAGGCCTGTAGTTCATATAACGAAATAAGATTTTACTATATTCTAAGATATCCTTGTTAAAGAAAGGGTGAAAGCTGTCATGTAAGTAAAATACCTTTTTATTCATAATTCATAATTCATAATTCATTTATCAAAGGACATTGTAGCGATGTATGTATTGTTAGGTCGTAGCTCAATTATGTATTCATCATATTTGTAACTGATACCAGTAAATATATATCCATGTCTGCCATGAAACAATAGCATAATAATATATAAACATTAACATAAGTACACATAAATCCTAATCCTAACTAATATTATAAAAGCGAAAATGAGTTTGTTTGTTTGTTTATTTGTTATCTTTTCACGCTTAAACCACTGAACCGATCATCCTGAAATTTTGCATATACGTTGTCAGGTGTACAGAAACGGACATAGGCTACCTTCCATCCCGAAAAAAATTACTGTTTCCGAGGAAAACAACAATAACGTTCTTATGATAGCGCCACGTGTCTTTCGAATCATGATTAAATTATATTATTATAAGCAGAGTACAACCCGAATTGATTGTCAAAATCTAAATTTATGCTAGCGAAGCCGCGGATAAAAGCTAGTGGTGAAATAATTTTTAAAATGGGTAGCGTAGATTTTGAGTTAAATCGTTATAAAGAAACAAAAATTCTAATTTTTTCTCTTTATATTATTAGCATAGATCATTAGTTCCCAAAGTGGTCTAGGTGGACCGCCAGAGAACCAAAAAATGGGGGTGCACAATTCGTAAGCACCCCATTGGGATCCACGAAAATTTATTTGCTTTCGATCGACTGTTACAGTTACAGTCACAAAGATTTTTTTGATTTTAAATTGTGATAGTTGCATAATTATCTAACATTTGCATACTATGTAACCGTGGCAAAACATGTATGTGCTTTATTGAATTATAAGATCATTGTATATTGTGTTTTTTGGCAAATAAATATATTATTATTATTATTATTGTTACTTGTAAAAACTTATATTGCATATTCCATATTCAGTGCCAGTGGTTTTTCGATATTTCGGCAGAAAATTACTAAAAGAAAAAAGGTCAGTCCGCCGGTCAGTCCGCCTACCGTAGTAGGTTTAGTTCCGAGTATTACTAAAAAAAAGGTCAGTCCGTAGAAATTTGATAAAATTTTTTACTTGCATGAACTTATCTAGCTGCAGGGGTCCACCGGAGCCAGCTAAATTTTGAAAGTGGTCTATGAGAAAAAAAGTCTGGGCACCTCTGGTATAAATTGTGAAATGCAAAAAATATTGACTATCTAGCATTACATATGAACATCCACAACAACACATCAAATTACCTCAGACAGACGTAAAGTGTGACTTTATTTAAAAACGACATCTCCCCCACTTAAAAAAATGCCTGTATAGTGGTAAAAAATGGTAGGTACTATCGCATATAAATATAGTCTCACGCCTATAACCCTGAAAGGGTTGTCAGAGGTGTATTGCACCCACATTTATCTATGTTTTTAGGTCTCACACAAAAGTGAGCGAGTCTATTGCTATAAATAGACCACAGTTCCAGACGGACTGCTAAAATATCTTGACGATAAAACCGAATAACATTTACAGAGTCTCTGCTGAGACCTCATCATATATGCTATCATTGCGCTACCGAAGTAGTAGTAGGGTAGGTAGGTAACATCATATAGATTTAAAACCGGTTTTCTTAACTAATTTGCTATCAAAAATATATAATAGTTTATTACCTTCAGCCTAGTACTAGCATGCCTTCAATGTATTTTGGTGAACTACAAATGACTGCACATATGGCGTAGTGGTTTAAGAGGTCGCCTCGCCACTGGTATCGCACCGGGTATTGTGGGTTCAATCTCCATACAGGACAAAAATTGTCTGATTCACCAATGGTTGTTCCACGATGGGTTCTTTGTGTTGATTGGATTTTTGTAAAGTCCACCGCGAGTAAGTTTGTAATAAATAAACTCATAAACTACTGCACCTTCTTCTCCCTAGCCTTTATTATTCCCAAGTCACTTGGGGTCGGCTTTCTAGTCTAACCGGATTTGACTGGATATCAGTTTTTACACGGAGCGACTGCCATCTGACCTCCGCAACCCGAAGGCTAACGATACCCTAAAGCTAGACCAGTGTCAGGATATTAGAAGGCACTGACTTCCTAATAACGACTGTCATAGATGTTCATGGCAGCCGGGACCGACGGCTTAAGGTGCTCTCCGAGGCACGGAGCAGGCGATAATTATCAATCAATACGCACATAATTTCGAAAACTCATATAACTTCCGAAAGTCAGAGGTGCGCGATATGGGTTCGAACCCGAGACCGTCTGCATTGCAATCTGTTGGTCTTCCCACTGAGCTATCGCTGCTAAAAACAAAAACTACTGCACCGATTAAAAAAATATTTCACCATTTGAAAGCTTCATTATCCAGATGTAACATAGGCAATATAACATCACGCTAAGAGCTATAGGAGTATAGCAGTAATCATAAACGTGGGTACATAATGATTACATATAAAAAATAATCTCTGATTTTAAAAAACTTATTGCAGTATGACCACGACTTTTAGTGCCATGACGTCAACGTTTTAAGGCTGCTCTCGAAATAGAAATAACATTTATGAGTCGCGTTACCATAATAAAAAGCCTAGACGGTGTATTCAATATATTATAACGCCAGAGACCACCAGAGTGCGCGTCGGAATCTAGTTTCAAATAGATGAAACTATATCTCAGCATGTTTAGAGATGAGTAATATAAGTAGTAAATGATGTGCATGAAGTCTCGGTTCCATTCTCAGGCCGGACCATGTTTTGAGAATTATCTAGTTACATTTTTTATGGGATTAAATATAATGACCACCAAAAATAGTAATTGCTAACCAAAATATGCTTACTAAAATATACCATAACGAGCACCTATACGCCTCAAATCACTGCATTCCGTCTCGGAAGGGCTAGGTTATGTTAGGTTTCTTATTAAACCCACGCAAAAATAGGAGCCCCGCGAAGCAGGGGTGATCTCTTTGATGTGATCTCTTTGATCTCTTTGCTGTGCAATTAATCATTTTTTATTAACAGCCAGGCGGTTGAGCTTCCCTGTAGATGGTTATGAGGCTTGCATGGAACTTAAAGCCTTCTTCTTAATAAACATCTGCCTAAAAAAAACCTGGGGTGTTCCCTCTCTCACCCAATACGCTTCTGGGAATATAGGCGTAAGATTATGTATATATGTATGTATGTAATAAAATCTGTAAATGTGTTGCGTAGTTTGTCTTGCTGACACGACGAAACAGAGCAACTTATCGATATGTTTTTTGTTAAAAGGTAATTTACAGTGACAGACTTCATCCCGGCTCAATGAACGGTTACTATGAAAATTATTTTTCTTAAAATACGGTAAAAACAACAAAAAGTTATGCATTTTGTACGAGCTTTCTTTCTAGTTCAATCATTTTTTTTATAACAAAAGACGATTCCGGCTTTAAGATTAAATCCTGTGTCGTACTGGACTTTACAAATATTCAAACAACGGACACACGAATTATAACCGACATGAACCTACTACACTCGACGCCCTGTCAAGTAACGAGACGACTGCCATTTATACAATCTATAATAATAGTTACGTCATCCAGAATATTCTAACCCAGATCACACTCAGCGGTTTCAATACTAGACATTATTCCTATTTCAGGCGATCGATATTGCGTTGCATCTAACGCCATGTCACATTGATAAAGTCATGTATTCATTGAGTGAGGGGTTACGGAATAACTATTGACGTTAGTTAGTTCTGAAGAAGCAAGATAATGGTTTCGAAGATACGTGAAGTGTGCCAACCCGCACTGGGCCAGTGTATTGGATTATGGCCTTACCCTCTTTGAACTGAGTAGACGCTCACGCTTTTGCAGTGGGGCAGTTTAATACAGGGTTGATATCATCCTAAGTAATTTGGAATTTATAAATGCGAATCTAAGTTTGTTTGTTTGTTACGCTTTCACGCCTTAACTACTCGGCCGATCATCATGAAATTACGTATACACGTTGTCAGGAGAACAGAAAAGGACATAGGGTACCTTTCCTCCAGAAAATGTACTGTTACGGACCTAGCCTAATCTACATTTACGCGAACGAAGCCGCAGGAAAAATATAGTATTAAATATGTTATATTAACGTTAGCTAGTTAGTTGGATGATTGTTTGCCACGTTTAGTCTTGCAATTGGGCCATCGTGCTTGTATGACTGACGAAACGGTGCTCCTGCTACCATTTCAACTCCGTCCAGAGAGATAGCAGGGGACCGATGTTACACAGTACTTCTTTTGTCTTTTGTTATTTTTTTATACTTTAATAGGCTTGCGTTTGACCGCGATCTCACCTGATCTTAAGTGAAGATGCAGTCGACAATGGAGCACGCTTGCCTAGAAGATACCTATTCACTCGTGACTTGAAGACACCCTGATAGAAGATACCCAGCCTAGTCAGTTGCTCCTTCATCGTGTTTGTATGACCGACAAAAGGTTGTTCGGTTACCATACCATCTCAGCTGCATCCAGAAAGATAGAAATAATCAATGTTAGACAGTACTTCCTTTGTCTCTTCTGAATTGTTTTGAATCGTTGCTCGTTGCTTGTTCACGCTTTTCCTGTGTTAGAACACATGAGTCTCTGTCTCCTCGGTCCCCATGCAGCCTCTAAATAAGGAGCTGTCACGCCAATGTTGAAGAGGTGATTGTTGGTGGTGATTAGTTGAGTGAGCAGTGGCTAAGTGGCGTATGTTTGTTATGGTGAGACGTAACAGTTTGCGAGACAGAATATAGTTATCAACGTAAAAGTAATGTTACAATCCTTAACTGTCAAGCGTGCGTAACCAGCAAGCAAGTTCGGGTTCGAAATCTGTTGAAACTAAGTGTGTTTTAGATAATTTCTCATAGGCCTTTTACCTGAACATAACAACTAACATAATCATTAATACAGTAACTTAATTAAGCTCACTAACTTTGACGCTCATATGTGTTACTTTGTGACTTAATAATTTTGACTTTGCCAAATGTTAACTTACTCAAATAGCAAGATCATTCTGAGAAATTATAAGATAACGATTGTTACCCTTCCCCCTTTTTCCTGAACACCCTTTTACAGTACCAACAACACCATGAATGAGAAGATAAAGACAGAACACAAATCCATGCACTCACCAACTACAATACAAGCCTCTCAATTTTCTACCAGCGGCAAATAAAAAACTGCACAGACCATACTTCCACCTAACCTAGGTATAGGTATATAGGAAAAATATAAAATACGGCTACTAAAAATATATAAAAGCTACAAAAATATGTTATTCTATACACACAGGTGTGGTTTGTGTGTGTGAGTGGATTTTTGGTGTGTGTCTAGTCATAGGGAAGGCGTGGAGTAGCGCGTTGAGGTGTAAGGTTATATTTTTTTGAATAGGATTTGTCCAGACATATAAATGTCTGGACAAAGATTTAAATTATATATATGTGTCCTCACTGTACATAGATCACATGAAACATTGATCGTACTAAGACGAGTGAGTTTAGACATTACATTTTGACGATAAAGAACGATATTGTACAATGTTCATAATAAGTTGGTGTGTTAATACTCTATTTATAGTTTAGATGTCGTGTCGTCATTGTCAGATGAGAACTTAACGCCTAGAAAGACTTTATTTAAACGTTTCAAGGGGCATCTATGATTTATATGTTTAAGTATTAAGAACATTGGTTTTCTTTCCACTATTAATAATATTGATTTCATTTTAGTTATTATTGAATCAGGTAGCTTATCCTAATCCTATCCTAACTAATATTATAAAAGCGAAAATGAGTTTGTTTGTTTGTTTGTTACCTTTTCACGCCTAAATCACTGAACCGATCATCCTGAAATTTTGCATATACGTTGTCAGGTGTACAGAAACGGACATAGGCTACCTTTCATTCCGAAAAATATTACTGTTTCCGAGGAAAACAACAATAACGTTCTTATGATAATAGATGGCGCCACGTTTCTTTCGAATCATGATTAAATTATGTTACCTATTACAAGCAGAGTACAATCCGAATTGATTGTCAAAATTAATGCGAGCAAAGCCGCGGGCAAAAGCTAGTTGTAAATAAGCTTATAAAGGTTACTTACAATCTTTTCGTGTGGTTAGTTGCCAACCTGTTGTCAAGAGTTGTTTAAGCCGCCCGTAGGCCTCTGACATGGCTTAACGACTGCTGTCAATTTGACAACAACCGGGACCGACTTTTTACGTGCCCTCCGAAGCAAGGAGACGCTCAGATGAAATACCACTAAGTGGTCGCCCATCTATAGACTGACCGCACCCAACGTTGCTTAACATCGCTAATCGTTTGCCGATCAATGAGTGCAACTGGCTATATGGCTATATGGTAAAAATATTTTTTTATCATTCCATATAAACAGTAGAAAAACTAAAATAAAAATCCGTGCTAAAAATACATTAAGAAAATTTTACACAAACTTTCTAAGAACCTCTCCACATCTTTCGCTAGTAGTTATTCCTAGACCAAATAGGTGTAGTGTGTCTGTGTGTGTATTCACCTTTACGTATGAGTACTACCGCCGATGTCAGAAGAAAGCACTAAAACTAAATGAGACAGTGATTATATGACACTAGTTTAGTCCGCGGTTGTGTTTGTGAAGATGTTTGGATATCTGTCGTTCAGTCACGTGTAAATTGTTTAACAAAATTTGAAATAACTTGGAATACATATATAAATCGGAAGCCCAATCACCCTTTTCCCCCTTCCTGTTCCTTCTGCTACCTACTTCCTTTCCTAAAGGGTCGGCAACGCGCAAGTGATGCCTCTGGTGTTACAGGCGTTTATAGGCTACGGTGACCATTTAACATAAGGTGCTTGTTCGCAACATTTGTTGCACAAAAAAAAAAAAAAAATTATGTTCTGGAATAACATATACAACAATTTTGACCCCGGTATGCATTTCTGTGGGTTTCACGCGAATATTTGCTATTGTATCTGCTATATGACATTCAAAGTCTTCAAGTGGCCTCTCCATCTTCTGACTCTTATAGTATAGTGGGACTAATGCGGGATTAACAGTTTTACGTCCTTTTCAAGAAACGGGTAAGTATATCTCCGGGTTTCTATTAACAATATTTTATCAGAATAACATAAAATTTTTTTTGGTCTGATCTGGAAATCGATCCCTGCAAACAACAGGAACCTCATGCATAGCTGCTTCATTATTTGGATTGCTGGCTTAGCTGCCACCAAGAACAAAAACGAAGAGAAAATACCACTGTCTACATGTCTAGTAGAACTGCTCCTGATCCTTAGACAGCTGAAAGACCAATGGCCTTTGTCCCTTGCATCGACAGCACAGCAACCATTTTTTTAGCTTGCCTATGCGCGAGTAATGCCCTTGTTGTGGCAATGAGTCCATAGGCTATGGAAATCCCTTACCATCAGGTAGGCCATATTATGCTGCTTGTTGCCACACAGAGTAATAATAAATTGACTCTCAAACTGTGAGTTATGGTAATAAATTTACCCTTAATTACGTTATAACTGCCTTGACACTTATGGCATAAGTATACGTCCGATCCTAAGAAGGTCCAGATTCTGTGTCTCTGTATGTTTACGAATCCAGCGAACTTTGAAATTCTCAGTATCAGCTCAGATTTGAAAGGTGCCCGATTCTTTGTATCAGGCGAAACACTAAAAAGATGGCCGTTAAAACTTAACTGATGAAATGTAACATCATTACCTCTAACTAACCATTTTAGGGACATATCAAGCATGACTCCATATATGTAGGTATATTACATGACCGTCAACCGTAATTATTATAAGTATAGTCAATACACATCTGCCAACCACCTCTGCATAAACAATCGTGAAACCACCAACACAGTACCAGTATTTCCATACATTAACAATCCAAGCTCACTTCGAACTGCATATAGCCGCCATATTAAAAATAGAATCACAAAATCAATACTTCACATATCACATCTAGCTTAAGCCATAAACTAGATTCTACATCTGTGTGCACACACACATGCCAACATGTGTATCACGAGAACCGAACTCATATTGTACTTACGCCCTTATACTGCGCAAGCTTGAGGATACACTGCCGGACATATTAAGGTGGACAGCTAAATATTAATTTTTATTTCAATAGATTTTGAACAGTACTTTTGCCGGATGAAAGGTACCCTATGTCCTGTCCTGTACCCCTGACAACGTACATATATACGAAATTTCATGATGATCAGGCAAGTTGTTTTTGATCAAGCGTAATGCGTAAAAAACAACCTTACATTCGCATCTATACTAATATTAATTATTAATTATTTTTCAATTCGAACCAGTAGTTCCTGAGATTAGCGCGTTCAAACGAACAAACAAACTTTTCAGCTTTATAATATTAGTATAGATTTTTTTACCGATGACGTAATATATTTGCCATTCTTTCATCTTATAAAGATGGGTTTTTGCATAGATATGGCTGATTTAGGTAACTAGGCAATAGATGTACATACATACATACATAGATTCACGCCTGTTTCCCAGAGGGGTAGGCAGAGACTACGGATTTCCATTTGCTACGATCCTGACACACTTCTCTGGCTTCATTCACTTTCATCACATTCCTCATACACGCCCGTCGGTTCAAGGAGCTCTTCACAAAGGTTAGGTATACAAATAATATGAATAAAATACAATGCCAAAAGTAAAATGTAATAACTTTAATAAATATTCTTAGGCTTTACAGGTAACGAAATATATTGAGTAAATCATACTACAGTTATTTCGTTAAAACATAAATCAAATTATTTACCTAATAAACACTGCATTAACCGACATAAATTATAGTTTTCTTTTTTAAATCTAACTGTCTTGTGCTAACTAATATTATAAATGCGAATGTTAGTTAGTTTGTTTGTTACGCTTCCACGCCTTAATTACTCGACCGATCATCGTGACATTTTGCATACATGTTGTTTATAGGACATAGGGTTATGTGGCCTTGTACTGTTCCCAAAAGATAAAAAATTATTGATATTGATTTTAGCCCAAAGCATTATATTCTAAACGCATGAAGATATTATATTGTCAGCACTGTATATAAACCGTGCCTCGGAGAGCACGTTAAGCCGTCGGTCCTGGCTGCCATGAACATCTATGGCAGTCGTTATTGGGAAGTCAGTGCCAGTGCACTGGTCTAGACTTAGGGTATCGTTAGCCTACGGGTTGCGGAGGTCAGATAAACTGATATCCAGTCAAATCTGGTTAGACTAGAAAGCCGACCCCAAGTGACTTAGGCTAGGGAGAATAAGAGCGCTGTATATAAACGGTCCCACTGCTGGGCACGGGCCTCTTCTCAGTATTATAAGGGTTAGACCATAGTCCACCACGCTGACCCAGTGTGTGTTGGCAAAGTTCACATATCTTTGAGAACATTATGGAGAACTCTCAAACATGCAGGTTTCCTCAAGATGCTTCTTAATTTTTTAAGCGAGTGATAAATAACTAATTAGTACGCACATAACTTCGAAAAGTCAGAGGTGCATGCATAGGAATCGAATTCGAGACCTCTACGTGGCAGCCCAATGGTCCTTCATTAGGCTATTCGCTATATCGCTACTTATTATGACGATAAAGAATTTAAACTATAAGAATTATCTTCTTCTCTGTAGCCCTTATTATTCCCAAGGCACTTAGGGTCGGCTTTCTAGTCTAACCGGATTTGACTGGATATCAATTTTTATACAAAGCGGCTGCCACCTGACCTCCGCAACTCGAAGGCTAACGATACCTTAAGGCTAGATTAGAGTCAGGATATTAGAGGGCACTGACTTCCTAATAACGACTGCCATAGATGTTCACGGCAGCCGGGACCGACGGCTTAACGTGCTCTCCGAGGCACAGAGCAGGCGATAATGGTCAATCAATACGCACATAATTTAAAAAAGTCATATAACTTCCGAAAGTCAGAGGTGCGCGACGTGGGTTCGAACCCGAGACCTTCTGCATTGCAGTCTGTTGGTCTCCCCACTGAGCTATCCCTGAGCTGTTGTAATAATTAACATAATGTATAAAACCGGACAGTAATCCTAAAGTAGTGTACACAACATGTACATATTAGAGTAGGTTACTCATGCAAAACAAAAAACATTATTAAAATCTTAAATTCGTTAGCGTAGGATACAAGCGGATAATTGTAAGTAGTTTTTAATTTAATAACTGTAATTTTACATTATAACTAAACTTGGAAATTTTCGGCACTAAGTACACCTTCTTACATAGTAATAATAGTTCAGTTCATTTAATTTATACCACGATTCTGCTAAGACCAACCCTATGGTAGTGATGACTTGACCATTGATACAACTGGGACATGCAATCATTACAATGTCTAATGAAACGATTTTTTATTGCATTTACCGCGATAATAGCTATCAAACCGCAAATGCGTGTTAAATGATAACCGTTTTTCTCGTCACATTAAAATGTATGCTGTCACAAATCTCAATTACTAATCACTGATAACAAGCTAAAACGGCGTGAAAATAGTTTTCACTAATACATTTCTAAAGCAAAAACACTTCAATTTTAACACGCCAACTTTTAAAAGAATAACGATTTATGTTAATGTAAAAAGTAGTAAAACATACGACTTTTTCAAACGCTTTCCTTCTTTGGTAACAGATTCGTTTCTTGTCTGGTTTTTGTAGAAATTTCTTCATAATTGTCGGCCTCGGTGGCGTTGTGGTTAGTGTAACCGACTGCCACGCCTGAGGTCGCGGGTTCGATTCCCGCACAAGTCAAACATTTGTGTGCATGAACATGAATGTTTGTCTTGGTCTGGGTGTTTCTATGTATAATATGTATGTATTTACAAAAATAAAAGTATATATGTATGTTTATCCTTTGTCTAGTACCCATAGTACAAGCTCTGCTTAGTTTGGGCTAGATGCTGTTGTGTGTATGTGGTAGAATATTATTATATTATTATTATTATTATTTATAGTTAAATATTTTACAGTAAAACACGCCACACGTCATATATAAATGATTGCATTTTATGTGAAAGCGGTATATCAGATTAATTTGACAGCTCACATAATAAATTAATAAATCATTTGAAAACTGCAAATTTATTATATTTTCGTTCACATATTTAGAAATACTTTTAATTTATTTTTATTACGTTCATTTCTTTGTACTGTACAAGTAATGAACGTAACAAGAGAGAAAGCCGAGTGTATTGCTACGTCAAGGGCTCGATTTTGATCCCAGTTCCACCTCTGTCATTTCAAAGTTATGTGTGTATTCAACAATTAATGCCTGCTTTAACAGCAAATCGTGGGGAAACGTCAATGTCTGATAATTCTATATAATGTGCTTGAAGACGTGTGAAGTCTGCCAAACCACACTGGGCGAGCGTGGTGAACTGTTACCTAAATATTCTGATACTGAGCTCTTGCCCAGCAGTGGGCTAATATATACCTATATTAATGATGAGTCATGACTATACATCCCCCATGAGGAGGCATTTAGGGATATATATATTACAGTCAATTAAGAATTTCCCGGCAAATTCCTTCTTTGGATCTGAGCATTAAACCCAGGACCGGAAAAAGGTGCCACTACAAAAAAAAATTAAAAATGAAACCCAACAAAATGTCCTCAATTGTAAATGGAAAGCCTCGTACGGTCAGAAAACACATAAAATATTCTATGAATTTATTTCAGAAGGTTTTCAGTGAAATTGCAAAACTGAATAAACTCAATTTTTTTGCTTCCAGTGTATTATATTCTCTTTTTTTTCCGCTGAAGCACTTTATATTCCTGGGGAAGAAAACGATTTTGTGTTACACACACATGTGATTACTTTAAAAAGTGCATGAATTTTGATTGAATTTAGGATAGGCAGAGATGTATTTCACCCATATTTGACTAGCTAGGTTCTACATAGAAAGAAGCTTATTGTCTTTCGGGCAAATATCCAGAATTTGTTCTACTGCAAAGAGTCGCTTGTTACAGTTACAGACAGTTCCATAATACATTAACACTGCCCAACCTACTAACCGAACCCGGATACTCGCGTTCGTGCTCAAAAATAAGCGTGTACAAAACAACCGGAGATGTGGATATAACTACATATTTTTCTTAAAAAATACATACATACATAGATTCACGCCAGTTTCCCAGAGGGGTAGGCAGAGACTACGGATTTTCATTTGCTACGATCCTGACTTCATTCACTTTCCTGGCTTCATTCACTTTCATCACAGAAAAAATACAACTCATAAAGCATTATGCATCGCAGGGGACACAAAGACCAATCAGACTACAACACCAGTTTACAAGCATTCAAACAACGGATACAAATAACACCCTATTTGGAACAACGGTTTAAGTGGTTCAACAGTGGTTTTGTCCCAGATGAATATAGGGGGCGACGGCGGCGGCCGGCGTTGTTAGTGGCGCCGCGCGCGCGCACTAATCTCTTACAGCACGCGCCGTTGACGCGGGCGCTGCGTGCGCGAGCATACAGTATCAGATCGTATCGATCTATTTTCAGGTTCATTGAGCGAACTTACAAAGGCTACATACTGGATATTAAGTTATTGTTAATATAATAGATTTAAGATGTTTATTACATTACCGTTTTAAATGTTACATTTTAGTTATGTTACTATACTATCGCATTAGGTTAAGAACCTGTAATGATAGATAATAGTTTTTGAAATAAATAAATAAATAAAACATACTATACGCTGAGGTTGGGTTCGGATACCACTCGGGACGAAAATTTCTGTGATCTGTTCCACAACGGTTTTCTGTGAGGCCGTGGTATCACTACGGTCGAACCGGACGAGACGAACCTTTGTGTGATCCACAAATGGCTGTGCCGTGTGGTTATTCTTTTTTTTTTTTTTTTTTTTTTTTTTTATCAGAAAAATACCTTAAGACTAATTACATTTGAAACTCGCCAAACATATTGTTTAACATATGTCAGTTATTTGAATGTCACCTCGCTCCTTCTGGTGTGCCGAGTGTGCGAGTTCCAGTTTTCCACACGGGACAAAAACTACTGATAAATATTTGTTTCGGGTCTGGATGTTCTCTCCGATGTTTTTTATTACTGGGATTATCGCTTATTTCTTAATACTGCGTTATTGGCGCAGTGGTTGTGATAAACTATCGTGCATGACGTCTTGGATCCGGTGTTTTCACCAGGCAAAGTGTCATAAAGAATTCCTTTAAGAAATTCTAAGATCTACACGGAATACAGGACCCATATTGTACCTACTGTGATATTGTGTAACACCTATAACATATGGAGTGCAATAAACATATTGAGTATTGAATCTGGCATTGTGCTCGGTTGACGACAAGATCATCAGCTTAACTTATTATTATATGGTGTCGACACAAAAGATCCCACTGCGTCGAAGTGTCGCCGGTCTGCACTGACTGGCCCCCACACATAAGATAAGATTATATGGTGTTGGATCTAAAACTTATTACTACTTATTTAAAGAACACAAAATATGCTCGGACTATTATTGTCCTTTATATATTATCATATGTGATATATAAGGATACACTCAGCGCGGCTGCAACTGTCAGTACAGTCTCCTTCTCTGCTTACTTTTTCGAAAATACGCGTAATCCTAATCCTATCCTAACTAATATTATAAAAGCGAAAATGAGTTTGTTTGTTTGTCTACCTTTTCACGTCTAAACCACTGAACCGATCATCCTGAAATTTTGCATATACGTTGTCATACATAGGCTACCTTTCATCCCGAAAAAAATTACTGTTCCCGAGGAAAAAAACAATAACCTTCTTATGATAATAGATGGCGCCACGTGTCTTTCGAATCATGATTGAATTATATTATTACAAGCAGAGTACGACCCGAATTGATTGTCAAATTCTAAGTTAACGCGAGCGAAGCCGCGGGCAAAAGCTAGTAGTATATACATATAAGTTCTTTTATATAACTTATTCCACCATTCCATTTTGCCGACGCTACCGCCTATCTTTCCCGCTATAACTTATAGTTTTGGATAATGCATTAGAGAACTTCTTTATGGCCTGAATATTCTCGTATACGTGATATAATATTATATATACGCCATATTTACAACGTATATAATGTAATATATTATTATCTACTATAGATCTGAATTCAGTCGATTAATTTTATGCTGTTTTGCACTAGTTGTTACTTGTGACTTCGTTCGAGTTTCTTCATATGTTTTTAGACAGCTTTTAAGCTATAGATATAGCTAGCAAGCTAGCTAAAGGTAAAATCTTATCAATATCGGTTCAGCAGTTGAGCCAAGACAGCCACTTTATTTTTTTTAAAAAGACAACTGTATCACTAGGCTTAATTCCTGTGTCGTGGGGAACTTTGCAAACATTCAAGACAACTGTATCACTAGACTTAATTCCTATGTCGCGGGGAACTTTGCAAACATTCAAGACAACTGTATCACTAGACTTAATTCCTATGTCGCGGGGAACTTTGCAAACATTCAAGACAACTGTATCACTAGACTTAATTCCTGTGTCATGGGGAACTTTGCAAACATTCAAATAACACACACAAAGAACACACAGCGACTATTTGTGGAGCATACAAGTTATTGTTTCGTGTGAGATTCGAATGCAACACTCAGCGTGGAGGCAATCGCAAGGCGACTGGAGATACAGTGGAATCTTGAAGTGGAATTTGGAGCGATCGTTTGGCGAATCCCGCATTCGCCAATATTTTGGCTTCTCCGTGCCCAAATCATTCATGGACCTAAAGGTGAATATTTTATTTTATTCTTATTGCGAAGTCGCTGGCTATACATTATTTAGGGAATATTATAGAGCCACGCACCCCTATATATAAGGCTGGTTTTACTCTCACGCCGATCGTCGGCGCTGACCGTCGGCGCGTAGCTTGTCAGCGCCGACCTGTCTGCTCGAGACGTTAGCGTAGCCGCGCACGGCTCGGCACGCATGTCAGCGCTGAGCCATCAGCGTGACTCAGGAACGATTGCTTTAATTACATACATATGACTGTAAAACCAGCCTGTTTGTCAGTCACGCTGATCGTCGGCGCTGACAGATCAATATGTATGTAATTAAAGCAATCGTTCCTGAGTCACGCTAATAGTTCAGCGTCCGTCTCGAGCAGACAGACGGTACGCGCCGACGGCGACGGTCAGCGCCGACGATCGGCGTGAGAGTAAAACCAGCCTAAGTGGTCGTGGTCGCCTTGCCTCCACACTGAGTGTGTCATGATGATCGGTTGAGTAGTTAAGGCGTGAAAGAGTAACAAATAAATAAACAAACATACTGACATGCGCATTTATAATAATAGTTAGGATTACACTATCTGTCCGTTGTGGTTTTACCTACTTTTATTACTGCTTCGCTTCTGTGCGTCGTAGCGTGAAGTTATATAGCTTATGCTACTTCTGATATAGCAGCAAATAATTTTTAAAATCGGTTCATTAGTTATTAAGTATGCAAAAATACTAATCTTATCTCTTTATAATATTAGTGTAGATGTAGATTCACAGATCAAATGCTGTACAGATAGCGATGGAATTTGGCATGTATATAGCTTAAAAGCCGGCCAACAACATAGAACATTCTTTATACAGAAACGTGACCAAAGTCATAAGTAACACCTAGTGCAAATATGTACAAAAGATAATCGACCGAATTCAGAAAACAGCATGTATGGCGTAGTAGTTTAAATGGTCGCCTCGCCGCTACCACTGGGCCGAGTGTTGTGGGTTCGAATCCCACACAGGACATAACATTGTGTGAACCACAAATGGTTGTTCCGAGTCTGATTGTTCTTTGTGGCCAATGTTTGAATCTTTGTCAAGTTTTTTTTTATAATGAACCGGCAAAGTGTTTGTAACGGACCTGATGGAAAGACCAATTACAGTCCAAAGACAGTGACGACGGGGAGAAGATAGATGTCTTCTAGCCGTCGCCAGTGTCAAGCCGGTCTAACCAGATGCTTCTTCACACTACGTTTGAAGGACCCAAAGTCCTAGAAGGGAGAGAACACATGCACATCAACTTGTGCACTAAAAATAATTCCTGTGCTGTAGGAGACAACATAGAAAATATTTTAGTGCAGAATTTGTCTTAAACTACTTTGTGACGTAAATTAATTAATTATTTTAACCGAGTCTAAGTAGTAAATAGTAATAATACATTCCTATCTCTTGGACAGTTTGCAGTATCTGTTGTCTTAAGTAACATTTGGCAGCACCCTGTTGAATATTGGCAGTTTGTAATTATTCTAAATACTTTGGGTACACGCTGTATTAAGACCAAAATTGCTGGTTGTACTGTTAGATTGAAAATGGATGGTGTTATGCTAAACTGTGATAATTATTTAAAACAATTAAACATTAAGAAATATTGCATAATTCCGCCCTTTAATACGTGGGCCTTAAACTCCCCCTTTAAATATAGTGGGTGCAATGTAGGTGTAGTTCAACTTTGCCTACCCCTACGGGGATGAGTAGAAGAAAAGATGTTGTCAATTATTTGGTGTGAGTACATATAAGCCAGCTCCCTTTTTGGAGTTCGAAAAAACTCTTATACAACAGCTTTGTCCGTCCGTTTGTCTCTCTGTTATACAACTTTCAACTCAAGAACCCTAAGAGCTAGAGACCCGTGGTCAACGCGATTCGACTCAGCATAGTCGATATACCCCCGAAATGACTATGACCTTTGACCTCTGACCTCAAGGTCACGTGATAATTTTTTTTCGAATTCTGAGATTTACGGCAATTCATTGTCGTTTCTCACTTGTTTATCTGATAAGAAGGGCCTTCGGCTTACGAACCTACAACCTCCCCCAATTATTTTCTATCATCATATCTTTAATTAGGAACTACTGAAAATTTCCAAAAAGAAAGCATCCTAAATCTATAGCAAGGCAACCCAAGTAATTATATTTATCAAACTATCCCAAATCTATACTAATATTATAAAGCTGAAGAGTTTGTTTGTTTGTTTGAACGCGCTAATCTCAGGAACTACTGGTTTTAATTGAAAAATTATTTTAGTGTTGGATAGCCTATTTATCGAGGAAGGCTACAGGCTATATAACATCACGCTAAAACCCAAGGGGGCCGTGCAGTAACCATAAACGCGAGTGAAACCGCGGGCACATCTAGTAATATTATAAATGCGAACATAAGTTTGTTTGTTACGCCTTCACACCTTAACTACTCGACCGATTATCATAAAATTTCATATACACGTTGTCACGGGAACAGAAGAGGACATAAGATACCTTTTATACAGAAAAAATACTGTTACTAACCTAACCTATGTACATTTACGCAAGCGAAACCGCGGGCAAAATGTAGTAATATTATAAGTCTAAAAGTATGTATGTTTGTTCATTTATCCTTCATTCACGCTGAACCATACTGAACAATAGATCACCGTGATCTTTTACATAAAGATAGTTTATCGATTGAAGAATAACATAGTCTTATTTTTAACAGTGTAATAGTTATAAAATCTAAAAATAATGGTGCATATCCGCGGTTAAAATAAACGATTTATTAAACTAAACGCTTCTACCTCTCACATAAACCCATCCTAAGTAAACTACTTGCGCAAATAACTACAAAAAAAGACCTGCTTTATATCGCCGATGGACATAACCTCTTTAATAGGTACCGCCAGGCATTACCTTACGTCGGCATTATTGAAAATTAAGTGCCTATTACCCCAGCCACTGCACAGCCCCTTAATAAGTAACGGCGTAATGTTACCGAACAATTTCGGAGGTTTGTATCTTTTTTCAATCGGCTTAAGATTTAAGGAAGTTTGTTGTTCAAAACTGGTTTGTTTAATGAGTTTAGGAAGCGGCTTAAATGGTTGAAGATATTGGTAGTTGTGTCGTTTAAGTAAGGTATTCGTTTATGCAATAAAGGTGGTAAGAAGGCACTTGTACCGGCTGATGGTAAGCGGTGATCGAAACCTATGACAGCTTGCTATACCGGGAATATATTCCATGACATCTTTTCATATATGCCGTATGCTTGTTTGCCACTTTAGTTGTAGAAAAAAAAGGTTTCTATCCACATTTAATACCACGCAATACGGAGCATGCGTCTTGCATACCTTACAAAACTACGTGCTGCTTTTGACGTTTTCTTACAGTTGAGCAACCGAGTGTGTGGGCTCGAGCCCCTACACAGGACAAAATATTGTGTGATTCACAAAACAATATTGTATTCCCCGGCGACATAGCATTTATAACTGAACCAAAAGTTGTCTTAGAAAATACAAAGTTACATCCAAAATACAATATTTTGTCCCGTGTGGTGACTCGGCACCAAATATTGTGTGATTTACGAATAGTTGTTCCGACTCTGGATGTTATTTGTATCAATTACTTGAATGTTTGCAAATTACCCCGCGACATACGATTTGTAACTGGAGCAAAAGTCAACTTAAAAATACAAAGTTACATCCGAAATACATCACGCAGACTTTGAGGCAGTCATGTATAAAATTCCACTTGCAAATCAAAGGTATTTACCATCAACTGAACTCCTCAAATAGTTCAATCTATGCCTCAACCGCTAACATCCAACTACAGCCTTCAATAATCAGATAAAAATAGACATTATAAAAGCTACAAAACTACACCTCCCTACCATTACTGCACAAAAAAGCCCATTGAAATCAGAGCTCATTCCGATAACCAATATAGTTAGACAACCACAGTTCAACCGCGGCGATGCCTCTTGTTATACAAAATAACTGATAAAGGTCGACTCATAACTGATGAAGCGGTGAGATCGTTGTTGCGAATTTACTACACAAAGCTTCAGTATAGAAGAATTGGTATTGCTTTGGACTAAGGTTTTATAAGCTGGGTGCTCGGATTTATAAAGATAAAAAAAAAACTAAAATGCTATGCAAAATAACATTTTTAATTCTATTGAAACATACCATGTGAGGGTTTGTGACTTTAATCGCAAAATAAGCGAACATTGCCATACTTTGAGACGAATTTACTAATTATGTATCTATTTTATTATCAGTAAAAAGTTATTAATCGTTCATTGTTTTCTATGTAGCGGCTTATGATCAAAACTATTGGGTTCAAACCGCAGCTTTTGCCTATTAATCAATAGGTATTTATTACCCTTTAAATTAATGAGTAAAGCCTCGCTGATTTCAGCATGAATGGGCCGGCTCGACCGGGGAAGTACTACCCTCTCACAGAATATGGACGTGAAATAATAGTATTCCTACTGTTGTGTTTCGTTCCGTGAGTGAGAGTGCTGGAGGCCCAATCACCCTCTTTCCCCTTCGCGCTCCTTCTATCCACTTCTTCTATCCTTATATCCATCAGGTGGGCCGTATGCTTGTTTGCCACCTTAGTCGTATAAAAAAAATAAAAATAAAAAGTACTTAATCGCGAGTTACACCCGTTATTTAGGATATTATCTACATCCACATTTTGCCAGCTATGGTTTTAGTTTCTACATAGTAGAAGGCGGGTCCGTTACCGTTTATCGGGGGCAGTTCTCGGCTTCTCAGTGCCTCAGCAAACTGATCGCATATACTACCGTTGCTCTACCGAGTTTTATTATAATGTTGGGCAAGGATTAATAACTCTGGTGATGACCAATACCTAGTCTTGTTGTATAGTGGCCTGCCATTTCATACGGCGGGCCGAAACCTTGGCGGGGTCGCGACAGCATATAAAAGTGATTCGCGCGGCCCCACCGATTGCGGTTTGTCGAAGAACACCGTGGTAGATTTAGTCGGTTTTCCGGGAGGTCCATTATTATCATCAGTACCATCTTTCTCTTTTACCCCGGTGAGTCCGACATAATCCCTCCGCCCGCCCCCGCGGAGGAGTATGCGTCAATGTATTCCTCCACGTAAAAAAAATAGGATTAACACATAACTGGCAAAGAGTTAGGTCGTGAAACGCTGAGAAATTTTAACACAAATACATTTAACTTAATTTATTTATTGATCCTAATTTTTATTATAAATACGTTTTCACGTCCTAACTACTCGACCGATCATCATGAAATTTTGCATTCACGTCGTTGGTACAGAAACGGAGATAGTGTACTTTTATCTAGAAAAAGAACTGTTTCTGAGCGCAGAGCTGCGGGCAAAAGCTATTATATTGTAAAAACGCTTCGTCAGTTATGATTTGAACCTTACAAAACATAATAACAACAGATACGATATAATGGGCGTACTTTCGGCTACTGTTGTAATGAGACTATTACATTTTTATCGAAATTGTTTGGCTTCCGGCTGCTGATGGCCACACGTGGGCAAAAGACGGCTTGCAAATATGGTTTCAGTATTTTAATAATATCAGCCCTGTATTAAACTGTCCCACTGCTGGACACGGGCCTCTTCTCAATATGAGAAGGGTTAGGCCATAATCCACCATCTTCGAGAACATTATGGAGAACTCTCAGATATGCAGATTTCCTCACGATGTTTTCCTTCACCGTTAAAGCAAGCGATCATTAACTATTTAATACGTATATAACTTCGAAAAGTCAGAGACGCGCGCCTTGGGTTCGAATTCGAGATTTTAGTATTTTAGGTAAACCTGATTTTAATACAAGCATTCTGGCTTAGTTTGACGGCTTTTCAAGAATACTACTCTTAACTAATATTATAAATGCAAATGTAAATTTATTTGTTTGTTTGTTTTGCTTTCATATCTTAACTATTCGACCGATTATCATGAAATTTCGCATACACGTTATCAGAAAAGGACATACGGTACCTTTCATAAAAAAGGTACCGTTCCCGAGGGATAAAAATATTGAATAACGCTAGCGAAGCCGCGGGCAAAAACTAGTAATAAGATAATGCAAACGTTTTTACTTATTCTTAATTAAAAGTAATGCATTATTAACTTATTCATGTGAAACTATACACTTGGAAAATAATAGAAAAGTAATTATAAACACAATTATTTAATTTACTTGTGGAAGCTGAAGTTTTCATTTCGATTTAACTTGTATTCCATGTGAGATTTTACAGACAATGCACGCCCTAGTTTATAGCTTATTTTAAACTATTTAATACCATTTCTTATAAAATAGGCAGCGATAGCTCAGTGGGGAGACCAACAGACTGCAATGCAGAGGGTCTCGGGTTCGAACCCACGTCGCGCACCTCTGACTTTCGGAAGTTATATGACTTTTCGAAATTATGTGCATATTGATTGACAATTATCGCCTGCTCCGTGCCTCGGACAGCACGTTAAGCCGTCGGTCCCGGCTGCCATGAACATCTATGGCAGTCGTTATTGGGAAAGTCAGTGCCCTCTAATATCCTGACTTTCGGATTGCGGAGGTCAGATGGCAGTCGCTCCGTGTAAAAACTGATATCCAGTCAAATCTGGTTAGACTAGAAAGCCGACCCTAAGTGACTTGGGAATAATAAAGGCTAGAAAGAAGGAAGACATTATTATTATTATTTATTATTGGACAGGTTTTATGTATTAGTTGTAGTGTAGTTGTGTTCTAGTGCCTTTTTTTTTAAAGTTTTGTAATTTCAATTGCGACACAGGATAACGCCTAGTACCGAAGATGACGTTAAAAAAATCATATTTATTTTTACTGCTATATGCGACTGTTTTTTTTTATTGTAGTTCGATCATATCATCAACTTTTTAATGCGTGCCATGGCCCATGGCAAACATCATTTCCTAGCTATATAGCCTACTAGCTGTCCCACCCGGTTTCATCCAGGATTAAGGTAACTGTTCCCGTGGCTTATAGTTTGATCTTTTCCTAGTTTACTTCTGGATATCGAAGCTTTCTGACGCTAAAAGAATTATAAGAATCGGTTTAGTTGTTTTGGAGTTTATCGATCACAAACAAATATCCCCTCTTTTTACAAACATACATACATAAATTCACGCCTGTTTCCCAATGGGGTAGGCCGAGATTACGGATTTCCATTTGCTACGATCCTGACACACTTATCTGGCTTCATTCACTATTATCACATTCCTCATACACGCTCGCCGGTTTAAGGTCCTTTATCCAGAACGTCTCCGATCTGATCGAGAAACGTTCGCCTAGGTCTTCCCCTTGCGACAGTTCCATTCACACTAGCCTTATAATCTTTCTTAGTCAGTCTTTTCTCGTCCATTCTTTCTACATGTCCAAACCAGCTTAACATACCCTTTTCTATTCTCGTCTTTATATCCACTTACATCCCCTCTTTTTAATATCTATTAGTATAAATAGATATACGCAACACATCCGTGTATTGCAGGGTATGAGTTTTATTGCTGGCGACGTTGCTACTATATTGCAGGAAATAATAGCCATTTAGAAATCTCTTTAGTTATTATTCTTAGGTGGCCATAGGCCATAGGCCATAGTTTGAGACCTTTGTGGTGTAAAAAAGGTTACCGACCAAGCCCGCTTCGAATAGCGGGTCAAGTGTCATTAAGTTTTTATCATGCAATAGGTACTTAGAAGTAGTACCTATCAAGCCCGCACTTCCGACTCAGATTTTAAGAGGTTTTTACACACATACAGTTACCCTTTAACTCTCCAAAGGTAGAAGTAGAGGTGTATCATTATATTTCGCCATGTTTCTGGCTGAATGTGGTAGCAGCAAGCCTACTGCCGTCTGCCGGACAGTTTTAAGACTTCGTTTATTTGCTCAGTATAATCTGCCTTCAACATCCTATACTTCTTACGCCGCCGAATTGGTAAAGAGGTGTATGAAACCCATATCTCGCATCTTTCAAGTGTCATATGCCATATAGGAAGATCCTATCACTGTCTACCACGTTTTCAAATGTCGTATATGAAATAAACTAACAGAAAAACGCAATAATATTTTACCGACCCGGGTATCGATTCTGAACTTCGCATTCTCACGAAAACCGTGAAAACTTATGCGATGGGACCACCGAGGTTTAACGATATGCAAATATGTTTGTTCATAAATCTTTTGTGATTATACTAATTAGTAATATACGATGTACAATCATTAATCATTATTCTTAGTAGGTATATTCAAAATGTTTTCCTTTTCTAATTAAAACCACTATTGAAAAAAAAATTATTACATAGATAACCTTCATTTTGTAATAATTAAAACATATAATATTAACCTCTCTAAGGTACATAATCGTATATTACATTATGTGGCCGCAACATTGCCGGCTTTATCTTAACCCAAAGTAATCTACCATTTCAGTTAATCTAATTCAAAACTAATCCCTTTAAAACGAACCATGAAGATTTTTAATCAAATATATAAAACAAAAAGCTGCTTTCTCAGCGAAATTATTTCGCAAATTCATTAAAGCTACCGAATTACACCATAATGATCATTATACATCACACGAACCGAAAACAATATTAACTTTAAAAAGGTAAAAAGATAAAAAAAAGATTACCGTAAAGAAAACACAGGAAAAAAGGTTAAAAATGATCGATACGGCGGAAAAGAAAATAAAGTAAAAAGGTTGTGCACGTGGTAGACTATTGGATGGTATGGTTCCGTATAACTGTTTTAATAAATTAATTTGGGATTAAATTTGACCACCAAAAATAGTAATTGCGCAGCAAAATATGCTTACTAAAATATATCATAATGAGCACCTATACGCCTCAAATCACTGCATTCCATCTCAGTTAGGTTATGTTAGGTTCCTTCTTAAACCCACCCAAAAATAGGAGCCCTCGACTCCGGAGACTCCGTTGACTTATTTTGATCTCTTTAAATATATTTTGCTGTGCAATTTGGTGATAATTTATTATTTTTGACTGTTATATTTTACTATATCTGGTGATAAGTCAAACATAAGTCAATTAATTTTATACTAACTTCATAAAAATAATATTGCAAATATTGTTTTTAAGAAGTTAGTAACAGCCTAATGGAAGAAAACACGCAGCAGTTTCAAGTTCGATACCAAGTTACGCAGCTCTGACTTTTAGAAGTTATAAGCGTATTAAATAAGTCATGCTTGTTTGCTTTAATAGAGAATGGAAATATCGTGAGGAAGCCTACATAGTGGAGTGTTCTTAATAGTGTTTTCGAAGATATATGACGTTTGGCAATCCGCACTGAGCCAGCGTGGTGGGCCTTACCCTTCTCACGCTGAGAAGAGGCCCGTGCCCAGCAGTGGGACAGTTTAATACAGGGCTGATGTTATTTTTGCTTGCTTGCGAAGGAAAACATCGTGAGGCATGAATATCTGAGTGTTCTCCATTCTTCTCCCTAGCCTTTATTATTCCCAAGTGACTTGACTGGATATCAGTTTTTACACGGAGCGGCTGACACCTGACCTCCGCAACTCGAGGGCTAACGATACCCTACGATTAGACCAGTGTCAGGATATTAGAGGGCACTGAATTCCTAATAACGACTGCCATAGATATTCGTGGCAGCCGGGACCGACGGCTTAACGTGCTCTCCGAGGCACGGAGCAGGCGATAATTGTCAATCAATACGCACATAATTTTGAAAAGTCATATAACTTCCGAAAGTCCGAGGTGCGCGACGTGGGTTCGAACCCGAGACCCTCTGCATTACAGTCTGTTGGTCTCCCCACTGAGCTATTGCTGAGTGTTCTCCATTATGTACTCGAAAATATTTGAAGTCTGCCAACTCGCGCGCTAGGTGGTGGACTTTAGTAGGCCATAGGCCTAACCCTTCTCACATTTAATAAAGCTCCATGCCTGCTAGTGGGTCAGTTTATATATGGGTCTGATATTATATACTAGCAATTTGGTTTGTTTTGGTTACAAATTATGGGTATTCTTGTTAAGCCCTCCAGCTAAGTTAGAATACTTGTGTTGGAAGTTCACGTCGATAGTGCAATGGATGGAATTTCAGTCCACGATCTCTAATCCACAAGTCCAATACCTTCTCCATTGGTCTAACACCACTTTTACTTCGATTTGGTCGCGATCATAGACTATGAAGACCAT